>CM047811.1:96985782-97636624 GCA_026214975.1 Gentiana macrophylla
TATATATACAACCATTAACATGAAGATAAGCAATATATAATAACAAAAGCGCTTTTATTAATCATAATAAAGTTATTACATGAACTAAAATAGATCATAAATGACCCGACCGGCCGGATCCGGTCCAACCCGATTGGGTTCGAGGACACTATTCAACATTGGGAGGTATCAACATTGGATCTCTAGCCAGTGTCGGCTGGGTATACTCTGTGACCCATGTTCTCGGTTTGACGCTCAAGCCGATCGTTGCTCGGTGATCGATTGAACTCACTTACGGTTCGAGAACGGATCAAATGAAATCGACTTTGATCAACCGAAAGTGTTGCATCTGGTGATTCCACATGAAAGCTCCACCTTCGTCGCTTTTCTCGATTTTAATCCTCTCATTGATGGCGAGCATTGAATTTTCATAAAAAATAGCATATTTGTTGAGAATAACTCTGCTTTCTCACGATGACCGAATTCTACAACCCTTTACTCCATCACCATACCCAACAAACACTCATTTCTTGGCTCTTGGTTCCAGCTTTCCTTTCACAACACATGATAGTAAATTGTGCTTCAAAAACTCTTAGAAATGAATAGTCAGGCGGAGCTTGCTCGACCACATCTCAATGGTGTTTTGAGACCTATCACCGTGTGAGGACTAGTGTTGATTAAGTAGCAAAGTGTGCTTCTGATGTACCGCACAAAATCTTATTGACAAACCAAAGATGAGAGAGCACACTTGCTCTCTCGAGGAAGAGTTTGATTTAACCTTTCAACTACCCCATTCTCTGAGGAGTATTCCCGACTATATCATGTTTGGCAATACCTCATTTCTACAAAACTCATCAAACTTAGTCCAAGAAAATTCCGGACCATTATCCATCACGAAGCCTCTTGATCTTATTCTCCAACTGATTTTTCAACTTGAGCCTTCCATTGCATGAAGCTCTTGAATGCCTCACTTTTGTGTTTCATCATCAACACCCAAGTCATCCTTGAATAGTCATCATGAATGACACAAAATATCTGTGACCACCCAATGACTCCACCTTTGATGGCCCCCAACAATCGGAATGAATGTAATCAAGTGATGACTTTGTGTTGTGTATCCCTTTTGAGAACTTCGCCTTATGAAGCTTCCCTAACACACAATGCTCACAAAAGTCCGGATGCTTGACCTTACACTCCCAAGAAGATCTTTCGAGAAAGAACACGCATCCCCTTTTCACCGTATGACTCAAATCTTATGTGTCACGCTTTGTAAGCTATGATTGATGAATCTCAAAGAGATGCCACATTAGCGTACTCCAAAGAACGGTGACCCTTGTAGTATATACAAGGTCCTTTCTTGACTCTTTTGAGAACCACAATCGAATTTTTATAGATACTCAAAGACTCCACCTTCACCCTTGAAATGGAATCCTACACTGCCTAAAAAATTGAGAGATGCCAAGTTCTTGGTCATCCGTGGAACATGTCTAACTTCACTCAGTTTACAGAATCTTCCATCCTCTGTCTTTAACTGAACTGAGCCAATCCCAACTACCTTGAAGACCTTGCTGTTTTCCGTAGATATATGACCACCATCTATCTGCTGATAACTTGAGAACCACTTTCTGTGAGGGAAAATATGAAAGGATGCCCCAGATTCCAGAATATACACATCGTTTGATCGCGCTTAACTCTCCGGGATACGAGAACCATATCATCAATCGAAGTCATGCCGAAGTAGTGCAGCGGTGTGCGTAACTATTCTCATGTTGTTTCTTCCTCTTTGGACAATTAGACTTCCAATGTCCCCGCCCTATGATGAATTGCAAACATCTGTGGACTTAGGGCCTTTGGACCTTGTCTTCTTGGAATTCTTCTTCTTAGAATGCCTATGCTTTTTCCATCGCGCTCATCGACTACTAGTCCAAGCTGCTTGATTGTCTACCGGGCGCCTTATGTCTCGGCTCCACACAGCATGTAAGGGTGACCTCACATCCTCCAAAGCAACTATATCCTTCCCAACTATAAAGAAGCGCACAAAGTTCTCTCATAGGAAGCCGTAGTGAAACGGCCAAAATCAACACAACATCTTCATCCTCAATCTTCGCATCAATATTTCGAGATCAAGTAATATTGTGTTCAGCTCGCTCAAGAAGATCCTCACTGAGCCCCTCATGGATCCTCAGATCGAATAGCCTCTCGCTTCAAAGAAGAACTTGTTGGTCAATGACCTAGTCATATACATGCTTTCAAGCTTTGACTATAACTTGGTGGTGTCTTCTCAAAGAACTTTTGTGATAACATCATCAGACAAACACAACATGATGGTTGAATGTGCTTTCTCCTCCAGACCGACATAATCTGCTGCATTGGCATCCCCTTTATAAGTTAAATAAGTCCACAACCCTTGTTGCTTTAACAAAGCCCGCATCTTGATTTGGCCTAAATCGAAGCTCGTTCCTCCTGTAAATTTATCAATCTTCACGTTCATTGTTGACATCCTTGTTGTTAAAGAACATACCTTTGATCACAAAATCCTAGCACCGGTCAGCGGTCTTGGTGAAGATCAACTCCGTTCAACCTGCAATTTCTCTGAATCTACGAACCAACTCTCTGATACCAGTTTATTAAAACACAAACGAAAACTTGCAATCTAAGAAAGATAAAAGCATTAGCAATGCAAACGTAAAGTATGGCGAAAATTGATAAAACACGAAACAAAGAGAACACGCGATTTAACGTGTTTCCGAGCGTTGTGTCGATTACTCCACGGATAGAAAATGATATATTTTAGTATGCACAAAGTTACAACGATTTTCACACATCTGCATTGATTACAAACATTGGTATTTATAAGCACAATTCCACAAACCATAGCCGCCATAAGATCTTTGTCGGGCTATCGCCATACGCCAGATGTGGACCCACACTCTGGTGTTATCCACTAGATAAAACTCGGCCACTGGCCTTCTTAGACTTGTAATCAATCGCTCGGATGTAGAACTCAGACGCACTCAAGAAAAAACTCAAACAGACAAAACCTAAAGTCGACTCCGAGAAGAAACTCGAGTTTGCACTTCATCAAGCCCGACTTTCACAGAATCGAATACACTTGCCGGTGACCATCATCATCCTCATTTCGCTTCTCGATTAAATCCACCAGCTTTATTCATCGCTTTTGAGATCAAGTCACTAAACCGGAGACTATGAGTAAAAAACCGTTGTGCCTTTAAAAGGAAAAGATCCTTAAAAAAATAAAAAATAAAAGAGTAAGTTTGTATGCCTGTTAAAAAAAAAAGATTCTGAGCTTATCAAAATTAAAAGGAAAAGATCGATGCCTCAGCCTCATGCATCAGTGATCCAAGTGATGTAATTTTTTTTTCCCTAAACTAATGATTGTCACAATCTTAGATAATTGATTTTGAATCCGTATGTCCATTGGATCCAAATGTCATTTGAAGATTGAGTTAGTATAACGACATGAGCATCGTTCTATTATTACTGCGCGTAATGCCTTGCATCCGTGCAGCGTCGGATGATCTGCATTGGCCGATTGATCGGTGTTAGATCTATATTATAATATAGATCTAACACCATCAACTACAGCAGATCATCCGACGCGCCGAATATCGCATAACGCCGCCACTATCATTTCCGTAACGACATTATTCTTTTTTTATTAACCGGACGACATGCTTCTTTCTTTTATTTCACCGAACGACATTTATTCTTTGACTATTTATTATCTTACCGACCGTCTAAAATAAAATTAAAAAAAATAAAAATTCGAGGCAATGCTTACTGTGTTGTGCTACAACATTTACTAGAATGAAATGAACGCTGAAGCTACTCATTGATTAATACTCAATCGTTAAGCTGAGAATCCGCGATCAATATGTCATGAATTCGAGTCCTACTGCAGGTAATGCGTGTGTGGGTTATAGTACTCTGAGCTGATTTGATTTCGGTGAAAAGAAATGAGGAAAAAAGAAAAAGAAGTTGATTAATACTCCAAATCTAGTCACCTGATTAACTCAAAAAAAATAAAAAAAAATAAAAGAAAAGAAAAAAACCCAGTCACCTGATAATGACGGAAACTAATTAACGAAACAAAAAAAAGTAGACAAAGAAAAGAATCAAACTTATGATAATGTATTAAAAAGTTAAAAAAGAAAAAATAAGCAGACAGATAAGTTTTTTGTTTCTCTCTTTTGGAACTAGGATCTAACCCTCTTCGTTCTGAAAAAATTTATGGTGGAGAAGTGATTTTAGAGGTATATCAAGTAGAGGGGTATGATTAATTCTCACACTCTCTCACACAAATAATAGAGGCGTGTAGGTGTGGCACTTGGATTAATCAGCCTCCATTTTTTTTATTAAAAAAGAAAAGAAAATAAAAGGAAAAAGTTGGTTGAATCTCCATAACCCACACTTTCTTCTTGGATTTCTTGAATATGTTGTAATATTGGCTCCGTATGATGCCATTAACATGTAACAACCATCTAAACAGATACTCAAACAAGTAACTGTAATCATTATATATCCACATTAAAGCAATAGCGATAAATCACAATATTCCGTATCGTGTTCAAAACATTGTCCTAAAGGTTCTGATGAATTGAAATGTGTCCCACTAGGATTAGAATCTCGCATTGAAAATCCTCCTTTTTATTTATTGTAATATTTTTTATTGTAAAAAAGTGTCTTCCTTCAACTCAAAAGATTGAGAGTTTCATGTACGCATGACCTATTCATTGATGGGATCTTAATGGTCCAAACAATAACCCAAGAGGGGGTGGAATGGTTTTAACCAAACACTTGGAATAAATTTTTTTCTCAAAAGTTTATCTCAACAGATAAGATGTGCAGATGTTCTAATCTTCAACCAATGCGGATTATATGATAGTGAACTATCACGGATTTTGTAATGAAAATAAACAAGAAATAAATTTATAAATCCTAGTATACCAGTGTCAGAGTGGATCGTAGTATAGAGGTTGATACCGGTCGATCTTACGGGGAATCGGGGTTGTTTAATCTAGTTTTTATTATCTAACCTAACTATGTCACGATTACTACTAAAGAGATACGTAAAATAAAACGTTGAAGAACTAAAACGGAAAACGAAACTAACAATAAGAATAATCGATGAGAAGATCGAGATCTAAAGCCAGGAAAATATGGTTGCGAACAAAAATTAACTAAACTAAATCTATTCTAAATCTATTATGAAATAAAGATTGTAAATTTACTAAGCAATTGATCACAAGTGATTTAATCGGTGAAATAAAAGGCGAACAAGCAATTGATCCACCTATCCAGAACTATCAATTTCTATCTAGATTGTCTCGTGATTTCTAACCAAGTTGTGATTCACCCAGCCAAGGTATGAACTCCTAATTTCTTAGACAAGTTCGCGCTATTAATCTTCTATCTTTCGATCTAAAGATTAACGCTTTCTAACCAAAGGTGTGAAATTTATAAGTTTCTAACCTCAGAGATTCAACCCAATAACTCGTTAATTAGATTAAAGGTATTATGGCGATCTAGGGTTTAACATGATTCTCATCAAAATCAAACATCATACATGCAAAGATCTTTCGATATGAATTGCATAAGAACGAAATAAGCATAATAAAGGTACAACTTTGAATTAAAAACTCATAAGACAATCGAAGATGAAATCAATACGTTGGTTGGATGGCTTCACAATGCTTGTTCAAGGAGGTCTAGCCTCTTAGCATCCTCTTGTAGTTCGAATTACTTGAGTAAAAATACATAAAAAGTGTTTGAATCTACTAGAAAAATAAAAGTATTAAAACCGAGCCGCCACAGGTTTTGGGGTTCAATTTTTGATGATGATAGGGTTGAAAAATACGCAGCTATATATAGAATTTTAAGTCGGTCACGCTATGTCGGCCAATGGACGCCCGTTTGATGGGTTGAACGCCCGCCCGGATGCTTAAAAATCTTTGAGTCGGGCCGAGTCATGATCGACGCCCGATCTCGCTTTAAATTTGGACGCCGCCCACTAAATATCTCGTAACTCGAATCAAGTTTCTTTTCTTTGGACGCCCGCTCACTTGCTTAGACGCCCGTCCACTGGACGGGACTTAGGACGCACGTTCAGATTACTTCAAATCTGATTTTTCCATCTCTATCTTCAATCAACTTCATCTCTATCTCTTCTTCTTCATATAACTCCGATCCTTAACATCTTTTAATCCTCTTTTGAACCAATTTCGTGTATCTACAAGATAATAAAACATGGCATGATGTAATATCATCCAAATCAATATAAAATTAACAATAAAACACCTAAATCAACCAATTTTGCGATTAAACCGTTTAAAACCTCATTTGCTCAATAATTCAATTAAACACTTAATTTCTATGCAAATTATATGAATATGGAGGGAATTACTATAAAATATAACGTTATAAATCGCATAAAATCACCCTTAACATGAACAGGGGGTGTTTTGTCTGAGATTTAGATTGCGTTTGAGATATTGTATCTCAAAGGTGCATACGTATATCCGGTAATGAGTCAGGAATCAAGTCTCCGTAGTTCCTTAAAGATTTGTTTATATAGAGGGGGCTTGTGCCTTAGGCCTGCATGGGCAGTGTTTTTGTTGGACTTTGATTTTGTATTCCAAAAGGAATGGATAAACGTGGTTTAATCCCCTTAATTGTAGGAGATAATCATGGTAGTTTGAATGCAAGATTAAAGCATTTATGACTGAAGATTCTTTCCATATTTATCCGGTATGTTGTGCACGTGGGCTACTCTATCTAAGGGATACTCAGGCCGACCTGCGTCGAGTCCCTTGGGTTGTGAGACCCAGGCTACACTACCTGAGCTTTAAGTACCCCGGCCGACCTCCGGTGGGATGGGAGCTTACTGAGCTGACCTCCCACCTGAGGCTTAGGTACGGGCTCGGATCTTGGGTAGGCTCCGGCCCTTATTGTTTGACCTTCTATCTTCACTTATTATTATATTAATGTGGGGATGACACGTGGCGATGTGCTAATCGACCTCTGTCGTAAGCCCCAGAGATCTAGATGAGCCCTTGAAATCAGCTCAGATCTGTCAAAGTTGTAGCTCGGTTTGGTCATCAAGACTTGTAGATTTTGAAAACTTAACTTGCCATGTGACAGGGATGCCGTTATGACGCGGTCATAAACCTGGCCAAATGAATCAACCGGCCCTTAACTGGACCGGCCCGGCGGTATTTATTTCCGGTTCGTGCGGTTACTCAGAATCAAGTGTTAATGGTTCATAACCGGCGGTTCAACGGTTCTTTCACGGTTCAGATCACGGTTCTAAAATTATTAATATTTTTTTTTTTTACATTTTCAGAAAATACTTGTTATTTTCATTATAATAACAAATTACTATTAATTAAATTTGAATGTAATATGAAATAACCAAAGCGAATGTAATATATATTTTTTATAAATAGTTTTTTATTCGGTTTTAAATATAAGTTGATTATAAATGTTGTTTTATTAAATATTACGTGAGATATATTGTGTCATTTTTAAGTTGTTTTATAAATGTTGTTTTAATAGCACCGAAAGGCTTTGAACTTCATCTCGTCTGGGCACAATCCGAATCATGTGACTCAAGTATTGAAATAAGTGATCACTGGGATCCTTGGTTCCATCGCACGACTCCAAACTTGGGCACTTTGAACCATGTAGGTCGGGATAATTCTCCACTTGCTCTATAAAAGGTGATACGAGGGAGAGATATCCGTAGATCTTTTCCTAAATATGGCGTCTAGCTCTGCCCTGGCAGCATCCATTGCTCGGGGATCTAGTAGTTGCTTCCCATGATTTGAGGATGATGCCTGATCATCCTTCTTTCCTCGGAGGCATTTTCTCCTGCGATTCCTTATCTTCCTGATCCTCCTCTTCATTATCTTCCTGTAGATTTCTTCCAATAAATCTTCTTCTTCTGGATCCTCCTCTATATCTTCCTCTATTGTGGTTGCCTCGAGGATGGCATGTTTGGTAGCAGTATTCATAGCCACCAACTAATCTACCAATGCTTGGTGGGTAGAATTGAGAGCGCTTTCTTCTCGCTCTTGGTTCTGAATGTTGGCGTTGAAGGCTGAAGCGCATCCATCGTTGGTGTTATGACCGTTTGCTAACTGCTGTCGTATTGTCACTATGGTGATTTGAAACCTTAAACAGAATTGTCAGTAAGGGGCCCTCCTTCTAGCGCCAATTGACGATGCTGGATCTCGTCGGGTGATAAATTTTAGGCCTGAACGTGGGGTCTTTTGTGTGAGATTTAGACTGTGCTTGAGATATTGTATCTCAAGTTGCCTACGTAACCTGTTAATGAGTCAGGAATCATGTCTCCGTAGTTCCTTAGGGATTTGTTTATATAGAGGGGGCTTGTGCCTTAGGCCTGCATGGGCCGTGTTTTTGTTGGACTCTGATTTTGTATTCCCAAAGGAATGGGTAAATGCGGTTTAATCCCCTTAATTGATAAGCACGGTAGTTTGAATGCAAGATTAGAGACTTTATGGTCAAGATTCTTTTTCGTATTTATTTGTTATGTTGTACACGTGGGCTACTCCGTCTAAGGGATACTCACGCCAAGTGCATTGAGTCCCTTAGGTTGTGAGACTTGAGTTGCACTAAGTGAGCTTTAAGTACACGGCCGACTGCGGTGGGCTAGGAGCTTACCGAAGTGACCTCCCACCGAGGCTTGTGTGCGGGCTCGGATCTTGTGGTAGGTTTCTAGCCTTTATTATTTGACCTTCTCTGCATGCAGACTTATTACTAGATTAATGTGGGGATGACATGTGGTGAGGTGCTTGTCGACCTCCGTCACAATGGATTAAAACGCAATCAGTCTTTTAATCCCAAAGATAATGTGTGTGTATTGAAAGCGTAACTTCCACTCCTTAGATGATCAGAACTTTCTTATGATTATCAGCAAATGACTCTGTAAGCTATCAACTATTGTAAGCATCCTATGAGCCATAATGTGTTGACTTGTGGGTTGTGCACTATCAGTAGTGGGCGGTTCTGGAGCTGTAGTTGATAGTGAATCATTTTGAATTGGCTCGCTGGTGGGTTGTGTACTTTCAATAGAGAAATTTACTAGTGCAATGGGTGGAATATTTGTGTTAATGATTCGATGGGTAATAGAAAGAAAATATTTTATGTGTGAGGAATCTGTAGTGTTTTGGTGTTGTTGGTAAGGAAATACGTGTTCAAGGAACTGAAAGTCTTTGGACACTAAGGATATTGAACTCATTTTCTGATATGTTAAGTAATTTGATTAACAAGTCATTTGCATCATATTTATCACGCATCAGATAGACCCACGTACATCAAGTGTAGTCATCAACAATTGTGAGAAAGCATTGGGCACTTATAATGACTAGTACCCGTTATCCTCCCCAAATGTCTACATTAATAATTTGAAAACGTGATGTAGTAGTAATTGACCTGGAAAGAAAAATATCCGTGTTCGTTTTGTATAAGGACAAAATAAATATGAATTTGTGGAGTGTAGTCATCAACGATTGTGAGAAAATATTGGGCACCTTAATGGTTGGTACATGATATCCTCCTCAAATATCTACATGAATCATCTGAAAACACGATGCACAAGTATTGGAACTAGAAGGAAGCAGAGATTTTATAACGGTCCAGGACCATCATGTCATCACATTCTCCATCAATCACAACTTTTAGAATTGTTGGTTTTTTTTTTCTAAACATATGGGGCCAACAAAAAAATGAGTAAATTTGATTGATTAGAACCACCATGTTATACGTACGGCCGGATTACCATAAAATTTGCTAGAAGGAAAAGATAGTCATTTTTGTTATGCCGAATGACAAATTAAACATGAATTTATGTGGCAATTTTTGAATTTCTTGTTTTTTGGTTTTTTTTCCCTTGTAAATGTAACTATAAGGTTAAGATTAGAGGTTGGTGGACAATTTACGTATGAGTACAATTATTGTGTCACAATTTTCTGAAAGAAAATCATTATGTCGCAATCAATAAGTTAACGGTTATACACAGTTGATATAATAAGTTCATATTATTATCAAGAGCAATGCTAAAGCCTACGAAAATAACACACGAAATGGTCACACGAATGATATGGATTCATTCCAGCTGGCAATAAAAAAATATTAAAATAAAGCTTCAAAGACCATTTTGCTATTTCCCTCCTCCTAAAAAAACCTTTTTCATTTACCCCCTCCCCCCAAAGAAATAACCGCCCCAAATTGCTATCAACCATTCTCAAAGACGTTAAGGTGTGTCGGTCTATTTTTTTTATTTTATTTTTTATTTATAACTAAAAAAAAAAAGCTGAAAAATTAATATTACTACTCTCATATTAATTTTTGTATCATTTTTTAACTTATCACTCATATTAAAAAACTTGATAAATTATCCACTTCGATAAATTAACAAATATGTTTGTTTATCTTACTTTTGTAAATTAACAAATTATCCACTCTCATATTTGTTAACTTGTGTAGGCATGCACTTTCTGTACTAATCAAGAAATATGTTTGTTTATCTGTCTAAAAGTAGTTAGAACTGATGATTTCCTCACAAAATGGATGATGGTAAAGAACATCTTTTAAAATGTTCATTATTAAAAGAATTGTACAGCTTCCCGCATTACATTCGCATTATATAAAAATCATATGCTTCAACAAAAAGATTGATTCATTCAAAAAGTGATGTTTCTTCGTACTAGCTCAAAAATATACTTCATCACTCTTTAGAAGCAAACATTTGTCAAGATACAAGATACAAGATCCAAATTCGTGCCTCTAAATTTCACTAGAAATTTCCGTAAAGTATGATCATTGATTTTCATGGCCAATGAAACGATAATCATTTTGTTGTAGTAGCTCACCAAAACTCATATTTTGCCAAAAAAGATAGTGTTGCGCGCCCCTTTGAAGGCACGTACGAACTAAAGGACGTCCACCAACGAAAAGAAAGGTTTCCAAAGCGGAACAAGTTGCGAAGAACTTTAAACGAAAGGTTAGTATGACTTTTTTTTTTTTTTGTCTTGTGTTTCATAATTGTTAAGATATTGTCTTTTCTTCTCAGACACAAATCGCAAACTTGAAGGGTACTCCTAATTTGAATGTGGAGCAAGAGGATGATGGTCTTATTTGGTACCAAAACAAGGTAAGGCCTAATTAAGATGCTATCTCGATTTGTTGTATAAACTATAAAGTCTTTTACTTCATTTTTCATTCATTATTCGAGAAATATTCAAGAGAAATAGCATTTTCGGGAGACAAGGATTATTCTAGTACTCCAACCAATAGAGATAGAAGCTATAACTCATATTGCTATGAGCAAGGTGGATTTTCTTTGAAACTATATAGAAGCATGATATTATATATTATGTATTACATTCGTGATCTTTATTGTTTGTATACTTTTGAAATAAGTACCCATTGTGAAGATATGTCATTGAGCAATCCAACTTGGCAAAATATGAGTTTTGGTGAGCTACTACAACAAAATGATTATCGTTTCATTGGCCATGAAAATCAATGATCATATTTTTACGGAAATTTCTAGTGAAATTTAGAGGCACCTAATTTGGATCTTGTATCTTGTATCTTGACAAATGTTTGCTTCTAAAGAGTGATGAAGTATATTTTTGAGCTAGACTGAAGAAACATCACTTTTGAATGAATCAATCTTTTACAAGATATGATTTTTATATAATGCGAATGTAATGCGGGAAGCTGTACAATTCTTTTAATAATGAACATTTTAAAAGATGTTCTTTACCATCATCCATTTTGTGAGGAAATCATCAGTTCTAACTACTTTTAAACAGATAAACAAACATATTTCTTGATTAGTACAGAAGGTGCATGCCTACACAAGTTAACAACAAATATGAGTGGATAATTTGTTAATTTACAAAAGTAAGATAAACAAACATATTTGTTAATTTATCGAAGTGGATAATTTATCAAGTTTTTTAATATGAGTGATAAGTTAAAAAATGATACAAAAATTAATATGAGAAGAGTAGTAATATTAATTTTTCCGCTTTTTTTTTTTTAAAGTTATAAATAAAAAATAAAATAAAAAAAATAGACCGACACACCTTAACGTCTTTGGAGAGAAAAATTTTATAAGAATTGTTAGATGAAAGGTTATGCATAAGTAAGATCTTTACCACCTTTCATTTCTAACCTCTCACACACGCTAAAAGTGTATTATGTGAAAGAGAGTTAAAATGAATTACCTAAGATGCCACTTTGCAGACAACCTTCCTACAACCGTTGCACCATAAAATCACTCATTTGGAGAATGGTTGATAGCAATTTGGGGCGGTTATTTCTTTGGGGGGAGGGGGTAAATGAAAAAAGGTTTTTTTAGGAGGAGGAAATAGCAAAATGGTCTTTGAAGCTTTATTTTAATATTTTTTTATTGCCAGCCGGAATGAATCCATATCATTCGTGTGACCATTTCGTCTGTTATTTTCGTAGGCTTTAGCATTGCTCTTATTATCAATTTAAATTCATGTAGACACAATGATGGTGCCCGCGTAGTAGTTGCTTACTATATATAGTATGTGAGGGGCATGATGCAACAGAGAGAGCCTTTGATGTGTAAAAAATGGCAAACGCAAAACCCATAAACCCGAATACATGCATAATCACCTTCATCTTCTTGTCATCGTTAACGACAACGATCAATTCTACAAAGATTTCTAATGAGGCCTGCACTCCTACAGATTCCGGTCCGATTGAATCCACAAATCCCCTACTCACTTTTCTGCAACTTGTACAAGAAACCGCGCTTAACACCTATGGCCCTCAAGGTTTTGATCCCAAGCTGTATGTGGATATGTCTCTCAAAGAAAACCTTACCATCACGCAAGAGGCTTTCCAGAAGCTTCCGAAGACTAAAAACGGTTCGGTGTTAGCCACGGATTTGAATGGATTTTTATCGGAGTATTTGGAAGGGGTTGATGATGATTTGATTTATGCTGAATTAACGGACTTTGTCCCTAATCCTGATGGGTTTTTGCCGAAAGTGAAGAATAATGAGATGAGGGCTTGGGCACTGGAAATTCATTCACTTTGGAATAATTTGAGCAGGAAAGTTTCTGATAAGGTCCTGAAGAATCCCGAATTTCATACGTTGCTGCCTTTGAAGAATCCGGTCATCATTCCCGGAGCAAGATTCCGGGAGGTCTATTACTGGGACTCATACTGGACAATAAGGTTAGTACGTCCCCATCACTGTGTGTCTTATTCTTTTTGTTTTTTTTCTTATGTCTTTGTCCATATGCCATCATCTTATGCAATGCAATATGATAGAGATATCAGGTAAAGACTGTATTTTTCTCCACTTTAAAGTAATATGGGATCTGCTGCAGGGGTTTGCTAGCCAGTAAAATGTTTGAAACTGCAAAAGGAATAGTGATCAACCTCATCTCACTGATTGAAAAATATGGCCTTGTTCTCAATGGTGCAAGGGCATATTACACTAACAGAAGGTATATATATGCATGCTTAGTTTTGCAGATTGTTCTCAAAATTTCAAAATAAACTCTGTTTGATTGCCGAAATTCGCCCTTTTCCTGTTCTGTTTGCTCAAGTTCTTATACATTGGTGAATTAGCTCTGATATGTAAAATTGTCATATGTGTTCTGTTTAACTTCATCTGCAACCTTATTTTAAGAAGTCAGTAATGGAAGTTTGTACTGACCTTTGCAGTGAGCCTCCACTCTTAAGTTCAATGATTTCGGACATATACAAATGGACCGGAGATAAAGATTTTGTTAATAAGTCTCTCCCTGCATTGCTTAAGGAGTATGAATTCTGGACTTCAGGTAGTAAAGGCAAAGCTTTCTGTTTTGTGTTTGATAAATTACCAATCCAACTAAAAGCTTAAGCTTTCTGTTTCAAGGTGTATGGTTTTTCTTTTTCCTCTCAGATAATAGTTGTTAAGATGTCATCAACATTTATGGCTTCCTTGTACTTTGTTTCTGAAGGAATCCATGAGGTGACCATCCAGGATGCCCATGGATCAACCCACAAATTAAGTCGGTATTATGCCAAGTGGAATGTACCAAGGCCAGAGTCTTCAACAATTGTATGAGCCATCAAAATTTTCTTTTCATATATAACTTACTTTAATTAAAACAACTTCACAACTGGGACTGTTAATATTTTGGAGCATATACATCACAGGACAAAAAAACAGCTTCAGGGCTGTCTAATGCCTGTGAAAAGACTTAACTTTATCGTGAATTGTCATCTACTGCTGAATCTGGATGGGATTTTAGTAGTAGATGGATGAGGTAACATATAATTACTTTATGTTTTTTTGACAATACTTCTTTCATCCTTTTGGTGTGGTGATTTCTTGTTCATCTTATTGCAGGAATAGTTCTGATCTCACGACATTGTCTCACGACGTTTATTCTTCCAGTAGATTTGAACACATTAATTTTGAAGGTACTTGTGGATGCTTATCATGTAAATCATTCTGTTAAAGATAATATGAAACTTCTGGCACCCTAACTTTTGGAGTACTCTAGATGGAAGTTGATATTACGGTTTTGGCAAATGTTCTCGTGAGAATCGCACTGCTCTAAAGTTTAAAGAAGCTAGTAAAGCTAGAAAAAGGCAATAAATTCAATACTTTGGAATGAAGAGATGGGACAATGGCTTGATTACTGGGTTAGCCTGAATAATACACCCAAGGTAAATGTTTTAATGCATTAGTGAGTTATTATATCATATATCAAACAAGAAACCACAATGTATACAGCAATTTTTTTGGTAAAATGCAGGATGTTTACCAATGGGAAGCTTCAAACCAGAATAAGAACCTTTTTGCTTCAAATTTTGTTCCCTTTTGGATCAGCTTGTTCCATTCAGGTTTCGCCCTTTTCTTTTATCGATGTTTGATAGGCCACCTGCTTGATAAATCTTGAAGTCTATAATCCTTATGCAGCTGAATGTGTTTTGTAATGGTCAAATTTACAAAACCGAAGCCTTAGAAAACTTCAAAATGAATCAAACTCTTTCTTGAAAGAAAATTGGTAAAGAAATACAGGTTATTCAGACCAAAGCCTGTCCTTGACACTGATGTGTTCTGGGACAATCTCTAATTGTCTTTCTATTTTTCGGTATATATATGCACATAACTGAAGATACTACAATGATGGAGAAAGCCGTAAGAAGTTTCCAGACATCTGGCTTACTTTGCCCTGCTGGTGTTGCAACTTCTCTAACAAACACAGGACAACAATGGTGTGTGTCATTTCTACTCCTTCGACATCTTCTGTGGATCTTTAATGTTGTGTAACATGTAACGATAAAGACATAAATGGATGTTAAGGCCATCTGGTGTATTATATGTTCATAAACAGGGATTATCCAAATGGGTGGGCACCTCTTCAACACATGATTGCTGAAGGTTTGGCTAAGTATGGATCCAACGAAGCTACAGTAATAGCGTATGACATAGTTTTAAAGTGGATGAATACAAATTATGAAAGTTACAAGAAAATTGGTGTAATGCATGAGAAGTATAACGTGGAGAAATGCGGAGCATATGGCGGTGGTGGTGAATATGGACCTCAGGTGAGTAGCAGCATGATTATACAAGGACCCTTTAATTTACTAGACAATACATTGAAAACACAGGACAATCGATTATTTTAGAAGTTGAATATGGACCATATATAATCGACATTTTAAAAAGTTGATTTTCAGTGTGGTAAAGTGCTTTGGTAGCTGATTAATTTGTGTGTAAATGCAGACGGGTTTTGGTTGGACAAATGGAGTTGCATTGGCATTCTTGGAGGAATTTGGATGGCCTAAAGAGTTGAAGGCGGGGTGCGAGTGATGGAATATCACTTTTACTCCTCAATGCACCGTTTGATGGGGGAATTTCTTGTTTCGTTTGCTTCTCATTACTCCTCAATGCACTGTTATTGTTTTGAATAGATAAAATCTGTTCAAAGATACTGGTGCATTGAACAGATTCCATGTCGGAATTTTCAGGCGCATTTTTTATTTATCCCGTCCCTCGCCCTCCACCCTTTTTTTTTTTTGGAGAATGAAAGGAAATGAAGGTGTTTAACATGAGTATTGTTTGCCTATTACTTAAAACCTTGGTTCCACTAATCAGTATAAGTCAAATCAATTGAATGAACCTAACTATAATGACAAAATCAATGGTGGACAACTTTCAGATCAAGACAAGTCAAGAGAAAATGGTCATTGTGAATAATCAACACTAAGAATCTGTCAATTAGGAGCAGTGCTCAACTGATCATTCTCACTGTTGTGACGATTTCACGGTTCACAGCTCGCCCTCCTGTCGTGCGATTGGAACGCTAGTGCTTCGGCCCTTCAAGGGGTTCATTATGTGACCATAAGACTCGGCTCATAAGAGTTACATACTAGATGATTGAGTTTGTGATGAACTACCTCAAACATTGAGTTTGTGGCAAAATCGATTGACGTTCGGATCTTACGGTCAAACCACCATTAGTGCCTCGTAACACTTGGACTCGTGACCGCTTGATCCGGATGTCCGTGTTGAACACCTTAGTGACTGCACTTATATGTGAATAGTTCACATAAGACTGGACCGATTCAATATGATGATATCGAACAAAGTCCGTAACAAGAGAATCCAATTGAATCATTAGATTACCATTTACGGATTTAATCTTATTCCTTATGTGATTCTAGACTCATTCCTTTGTTAGGAGTGGTGTCCAAAAAGACAACAATGTGTTGTTCTAATTAAATATACGTAATATTTTCTTGTTCTTGCTTATTGTGTGCATCTAAATGACACTGTAAAAAATCCCTTGTGGTTCATTATGTAACCATATCGTGCGTAAGGGTTATGAATAAGAGGATTGAGTTTATGGTAAACTACATTAAACATAGAGTCCACGGTGAAATTTACTGGACTTTGGGATCTCATGGTCAAACCACCAATAGTGCCCATGAACACTTAGAGTGTGACCGCCAGATCTGGGCCGTAGTTGTTAGACACCTTAATGATTGCACTTATATGTGAAGGAGTTCACATATGACTTGAGTGATTCTATATGATGATATCATACTAAGACTGTAACGAGAGATTCTACTTAAATCATTAGATGGTAATTTATGGGTTTAATCTTAATTTGATGTGATTATAGACTCATGCCTTTTCACGTGTGGCTTTAATTTGATTCAGAGGTACAGTTAGCTTAGTGGTGGTTTCCTTAATCCCGACCATATTAGTATCACTCAGGTGTTGGTCCCCAAGAATGTAAGTCACAAAGATGGAGTCCACTACTTTCTTGTAAGAGGAAGTAGAAAGACGGTTCCCTCATTTGTTAATTCTAGAACTGATCGATTGTGTGCACATTTGATAAGATCAAGGATATCGGTCACTAGTGAAGTAATGATAGTTTGATGATAAGATGTTATGGAGAGGTCTTACGGACATTGCCTTGCTCCATATACGAACTGTCTATGGAGAGTTGTCCGCAGGTAATGGTAATATTAGTGGGCGCTCAGTAACTACTATGAGTAATGGAGTAAATATATTCTATATTCTAAATGAATGTATTCTCGGCTATATAGCGCCATGACACCAAGATTAATGTGACGGTGATTCGACTGAAAAGTTTGGTCGGTTATTCGAATCATTGGAGCTTCTGAATATCTGCCTATGGTTCCCGGTGTGTCTACTCGTAAACCACATTAGTAGCACTCGTCGATAAATGGAAAATGGTTTTTCCACGATTTAGATGACAGATATTCATATGATAAAATGAAAAGTTGGAATAAATATGTTTCCTAAAATATAAGTATTTAACTGTAACCAGTGAAAAATAGGTTTTCACTTGAAATTATAGTCATGATTTATTTATGTGACAAATAAATTAACGGAAACATGATTGACTTAATTTGAATGACTATTAAGTGGAAAGGGTAATTAATTACGAAATTGTTTCCTACCTAGGCCAATTACTTAATATGATTAAGCAAAGCTTTTCTTAAGTGGGCTACCTACGTAATAGGATTAAGTAAGGAGTACCTAAGGGATTAAGAAAGCCTAATTGGGCTTAATAACCCATCTAAATGATAAGCTTGCTTAAGGGGTCTAGATCCTTCCTAGATGTCATAATTAAGCCTATGAAAGGATCGATTTCAAAGTTCATAGAAAATAAACTTTGAAAGGAATCTTTTAACGAAATCGTTAGGCTCATAACATTCACCCGTATGGTTATCTAAGTGATATAATAAGATCCTACGCCTAGGATGGTCTTAAAAAATCTAAGACATATTCTTACAATGCAACTTGCCTAGACTCACCCTATTCAACCAAACTTCAAGGTGTTTGATACCTTGAATAAATGTTGAACCCCAACATTAAAGATCCCTACTCCCCATGTCCCATGGGATGAGTAGAGATGTAAATCAGGTTACCAGTAGCTCAGAGTCATGGCTTTCCTTTTATACAAAAGAACTGAAAGAATTCCCCCTCCAACTTAAGATCCAGACTGCCTTTACAGGGTTCGAACATCCACCCTCCAGCTTAAGATCCATGCTGCCTTAAGCACCCAAGCTCCTACCAACTGAGTTATGTCCTGGGGACGTTTGATACCTTGAATAACCCTCACTGGAAGCAGGCCATGATTGAACGATTGTAAGCCATGAGCACAAACCAAATATGAGACTTAGTCCTAATCATAACCTGGTTGGAAATAAATGGATCTTCAAAGTGAATATTAACTAAGATGTATTCATCCACAAGCATAAATCCAAGCCTTTGGCAAAAGGGTTCCATCAATCTCATTATCTCAGGGTCTTGACTATCATGAAACTTTCAGTCTAGTAGAAAATGCCTCTACCATTAAGATCATTCTAGCCAAAAATTTCTCCTTAGAATAGTCCGTCAAATAAAATGTCTTCAACAATGTTGTTTTAATATGACCCTAACAATATCAGTTTACATGCCTCAAGCTAATTGATTTATTGATCAAGACATACCTCACCATGTTTCCCGACTCTTAAAGGCTCTTGATGGTCTCAAACAGGATCGTAGAGCCCGGGTTTGAGGAATTTAAAAGACAGCTCCTCTTGTGGGGATTACATCAATCTAAATATGATATTTACGTCTTTGTTAGGTAGCAACACTCTCAGCTCATCTTTGTTGTCATCTATGTTGATATCCTCAATACATGGTCCTCAACCTCTTTCATTCAACAATTCATCTTTAAACTTCATTCAAGGTTTGATATTAAAGTTTTTTTTGATCCATTTCACTTCTTAGGCATGTAGGCTCACACAGGGGCGGGCGCACACTATAGGTAAGGGCATTTCCCCTCCTGGGTCGGAAAAATTAACTAGTATATACAAGATGTATTTTATATGCTTCCTTTAAAATTTATTTTCGCCCCAACATTCTTCTTGTCACATAATATATTCGAATAACTCAACATTTTTTTTTACTAATCATACCAAAGTTATACATTTTATGAAATTTTATTATAATAAAAAAAAATACAAAAACAAATTATGAATTGGACAATATTGTGTATTATATTATTATTGTCAAATCAAAGTTAAAAAGAGAAATAAACCGTAACTCTTATGTATAGATTGAAGACAATTTCCTTTATTATCTTTATTATTCAAACAAAATGTCTTGTCGAGACCGGTAAAAAAATGTTATAGTATCGCTCCTCTCGCGTCCAGGGTCTCAAGCGTCCGCTCAGGCTCACAGAGATTCTGTTGGGTTTTATCTTCACCAAAACATGCTTGCAGATGAACTCTTGCAATGCTTGGGGATGGAAAATATCAAACTTGCACCTATTCCTATGGTTCTAAGTATAGGAAGAATACATCTACACAAAGTGTTCATTTCAACAACCCGACATGTATACGAAAATCCATCGAGACTCTAAAATATCTCACCTTCACCCATCTAGATATAACTTATGTTATCAGCCAGTTGAGCCAACATATGTAGAACCCCATTGAAGCATAGTAGAAAGCGTTGAAGAGAGTTCTTTTGTTAATCAAAAGCACACTTCATAATGGTCTCCATTTCCAACCAACTCAACCCATCCATTTAATTGGCTTCTCAGATGTTGACTGGGGTTGCAACATCCCCGACACATATTTGGTACGTACATGTCTACTTAGCTAGATCTTCGGTGTCCTAAAGCTCCAAAATTAATTCTGTGGTCTCTAGATCAAGCACTGAAGGTGAATACAATGAATCATATATGTCAGGACTAAACACATAGAAATTGATGAGCATATCGTATGAGACCATGGTACTACAAGACAAAAGTAACAAAAGTTAGCCCTTGTTAAATTTGATCTCATATGTAGTAGAGAAATGCTACAGCCACACCATAACTGACACACCCAATAACACAGCCTCATTTTACAACATCTAATATTGCATGGCTTTGCATGGAAAAAAAAACATTACACCTACATTGCACCGACATTAATTACTGCAACAATATTAATTGCAAACATGAATGAATGATGAGATATTATATTACTTGAGTTAGTGAATGATTACGGTGTAGTTTAATCAACACGCTTCCAGATCCTGACTTTTGAGTTTGGAGTTTGGACCGCAAAAGGTAGTTTAACAACCAGATTAATTACCTAACACTCTACCAATAACTTATTAGAATATTGTTCAGCTTACCTTAACTTCCATTTAACAACTTCAATATTTTGTCCACACCTTCAAGCTCTTGCCTATTTAAAGCCGTAGCGCCTCGGTCCATTTAAGCTAATTAACACCACCTTCATCATCATCATTCATCAATTTACTCAATAATCACTAGATTATTAATTAATGGCACTAGAAAGATCTCAGGAAGTTGAAAGGGCAGGGGCGGAAATCGTCCATGGTGGTGAAGAATGCTACAATCACTCTTTAGAGCTTCTCCAAGAATTGGGGTTTCCCCAAGGAGTCCTCCCTCTGAAGGACCTTGAAGAATGTGGAAGAGTTCGCGAAACGGGCTTTGTCTGGATGAAATCTAAGGCGCCATACCAGCACTTCTTCGCCGGAAGTAACACACTGGTGAGTTACGCCACCGAGGTGACGGCCTATGTTGAGAAATTCAAGATGAAGAAGATGACCGGCGTTAAGAGCAAGCAGTTTCTTTTATGGATACCAATTGTTGAAATGAGCATTGAAGATCCAGCCCATAAGAAAATTCACTTCAATACACCTATGGGAATCGGAAAGTCGTTTCCGATCACTGCTTTCATGAATGAAGAGGAGAAACACAAGTATCTGGGCAATGTTTGATTCTTCTGCTGCTCAAATTTAATGTCATGAAGTCAATTCAATGCTGTTTTTTTTATTTTATTTTTTTTACGTTTGTGTATTACTTCTAATAATTGTCCGTTTAATCGTGTATTCAAAATGTCTTAAGGTTCTACCCCTCAAAAAAAAATGTCTAAGGTTCTAGAATTAATTGTGACCTCTTTCCCATATACCAAGTTAGTATCCGGGAAAAAAAAACGTACGAGACACACATATAATTAAATTTCCTGTCAATTAAACACGCAAGTCTGATATTATTACCATCAGAGTATAAAGGGGAAACAAAACAATAGGCTCGTGAATACAAAACGACATACAAGTCGATTAGAAAACTACCAACGTTTCAAATCCAAATTACCATCAGAGTATAAAGCGGAAACAAAACAATAGGCTTGTGAATACAAAACGACATACAACGTCGATTAGAAAACTACCAACGTTTCAAATCCAAAGTACTTCCAATCTAACTATTACATAGCCAAAAGTCTAAAACAACAAGTAACATCTAGTACATAGGGTACACCAGAACAAGAATAATAAAAAAGGTCTACTTCAGTATCACAGATAAGCCTTGTCATGGCCTTCCTATACAATCGTCATCGGGTCATAACCATGCCTCCTTAAAACATATATCTAGCAAACCCGTTTTGAGAAAATTTAGATGTATAAGAAAGAGTGCAGCATTCTATGACCCAGTCTCCAAATCTCCAAAAGTATGAAAGAACAAACGGTCAAGTGCAAAATAAATCCGCTAAATAGCGGAAGCGCTCATAATACATCGGGTCTCGACTTGAGTGGTGAGTGTAAACCATTAAAATGTCTTGATGCCTTAAATTCCTAGGATCCCGACTTGAATAAAAAATGAAGATCACCAAACCTTATTGGTACCCGAATTTCCCAAGATCCCGACTTGAATGTAAAGTGAAAATCCACAAACTTCCATGGCGCCCAACTTTCCTAGGATCCAGACTTGAATGAAAAGTGAAAATCAGCAAACTTTCTTCGATCCCAAAGTTCCTAGGACCCCACTTCCCCAGTAAGTGAATGTCAACATTCTTTCTTCCTCTTCCCCTAATATACAGGTCGAGAGGACCCTTAAATGCCCTCATAATGGTGCACCTACAATATCTTGAGCTCCTCCGAACATCATTTGCATGATCATCCCCCCACCTCCTAAAACATCAAACAAAAGACAATGCCCAATTAGTTGAAAAAGTACCACCTGGTTTGCGCCTAACCAAAAGGGATAGGGTGCGTCCAAGATGGGGCGTTCTGTCAACATGCCAACATCCCACAAAGCATAGTGCCTACAAAATCTCATGACTACAATCTCTACAGATCGCAGGTCCTGCACCTGGCACAACAATATCGGGTCACTGCAAAAGTGTAGAGCACAGAAAGAGGCCACTTGATTTGCACCCTAGACCAAGATGGTAGGGTGCTTCCAAACTAAGTACTGCTCGTGTTCATTTCCCTAAAGTGAGAGCATCCCAACAGGTTTCAAATCTGAACAAAGTAAGACCAATTTTTATTTGTGTGTGATTCAATGTTTACTCTCATTTTTCCTCCTAGGACCCAATAGGGGTGTACGTCTTATGTTCTGCAATCATCCCAGGCCCAAAAGGATTTTATGGGGTAGGGCCTTGTGGGATTTTCGGATAGAGGTATCTGATATTGGATGCCCATGCTCCCCCATGTCTCCAGAATGAAGTGAGGAGCAGTCTTGCGTTTTGTGGCTAAATTTCTCACATTCATAAACATATCATCTGCATGCCTTAATACTCGACATGGAATTTATTACCATTTAGCACCACAACATGCCTTTGTACTTGATGCAGATTCATTTCAGTACTAAAACTAGCTTATTTTCCCCTAACTGAACTCGTTGTAACAATGCCGGTCGTGGTAGGTTTTCCCACTCTTCGTTCTATTCGGATAATGAATGCTTTATAGTCATATATTTATAGGGGTACTTCTGAAATCGGATCCAGACTAGCGTTGATATTATCTTCATTTCGATCGACCAAAGCCAAATCAGGAGTTAACAATACATTTATATGCTTACACTCATCCCGGTGGAGCATGCCGATTTGCCTCTACCGGGAGGAGTGCAGAGAGTGGTCCTCACAGTGGCACTCCACGCGCTCAGAAGTCACGTGACCCCACTCGATTTTTAAAAAAAAAAAAAAGTTTTGCAAAACGACGTCGTTTTTGCGTTTTGATAAAAAAAATCCAATTTTAACCTAATTTTAATAAAAATTCCCTTTCCCTCCCATTATTCGCCCCATTCTGAGAATATGAACACCTAAAAGGAAAAAAGAACGGGAAGAAGAACGCTGCCTGCCTCCTCCACTCCAGTCCTCCAAAGTCCGACACTCCGACCTCCACTCTCCAAGACTCCATCTGTCCATCACCGTCTCCGTTCAGGCCGCCGCCGATTCACTGCTTTAGCCTTCAGTGAGTGACTGAGTTCAGTCCTCTTCTTCTCCGGTGCTGCTGCAGCCATCAATCGGTCCTCTTCTTCTCCGGTGCTCACTGCTCATTTAGGAATTAGGAAGGTAATAATTCCATTTGTTGTGTTGTTAATTGTTACTTTTTACCCTAATTTTTACAATTTACACCCCCTGTGGCTGTGTGCGTGGTACTTGAGGGCTTGCGGCTGTGCTAGTGTGCTGTGTCTGTTTGAGTGTAAATAATTTGGTTGGATTTTTTTTATTTTAATAATTTGATAAACTAGTAGTTACTACAATATGTAGCTGATTGTTTATTTTTATTTTTATTTTCTTAACAGATTAATTGATATATCAGTTAAATGGACCGTTTTCTTAATAAACGAAGTCGGGTTGGTGAATTTGAGGAAATTGTTACTGAGTTTGAGAATTCGTGGGTGGGTGCATCTAGTGGGGTTAGTTCTCATAGTAGACAAATTGTTGATTTGAGTAGCCTCCCTGCAGAGCCTTCAGAAAGGAAAAAAATATCTGAGTATCATCCGAATCAAATTGATGAAATTAGAAGAGCTTATATCTTAAAGGGACCTTGTCAACCCCATGATCATGAATTTCCTAAGACAAAGTATGGAATGAAAACTCGTCGATTTAATCCAATGTGGTTTAAAGAATATGCTAATTGGTTAGAATATAGCATTAAGGAAGACAAAACATATTGCTTGTGTTGTTATTTGTTTAGAGGTGAATTTGGGAATCAAGGTAGTGGTGGCGCATTTGTAAGTGAAGGTTTTAATGCTTGGAATAAAAAAGAGAGGTTAGGCATCCATGTTGGTAATGAATCTAGTTCTCATAATTTTGCATTGAGGAAATGTGAGGATCTAAGGAGACAAGAGCGTTCCATTGATGTTTCTTTTCATATACATACAAATATTCAAAAACAGGAATATTTGGCTCGATTAAGTGCTACCATTGAAGTATGTAGAATTCATTACATCAAGGGTCGCTTTTTCGTGGTCATGATGAGTCCGAAGGTTCTTCAAATCAAGGAAATTTTCTTGAATTTCTTAAATACTCGCTAATATAAGTGAGCATATCCGTAAAGTTGTCCTTGAAAATGCTACAAAAATCATCAAATGACATCTCCAAGTATTCGTAAAGACGTTATTAATTGTTTTGCTAAGGAGATACAACTTCGTATACTTGATGAGATGAAAGGTGATTTTTTTCATTGTTGGTGGACGAGTCTAAGTGATGTCTCGTGGAAAGAACAAATGGCTGTGATTTTTCGATTTGTTATTTGTCATGGGAATGTAAAAGAGAGATTTATTAGTGTTACCCATGTGAAGGAGACATCGTCTTCGAATTTGAAATCTGCCATTGATAATTTATTTCTTTGAGTTGGGCTTGAGTTTGATGACAACCGTGGTCAAAGCGGTATGATGGGGCCGATAATATGAAGGGTAGGTTCAATGGGTTGAAAACTTTGATTATGAGAGAAAACAAGTCTCGCATATTATATTCACTGCTTTTGCCCATCAACTTCGGTTGGCTCTTGTTGCCGTGGCTAAAAAACATCAAGATGTCGAATCATTTTTTTCTATGACATCCATGTTGACGAGTGTTGTCGGTGCATCTTGCAAGCGTAAAGATATGGTTCGAGAATTCCAAGCGAAAAAGATATTGGAAGATATCAA
This sequence comes from Gentiana macrophylla, assembly GCA_026214975.1. Lineage (NCBI taxonomy): Eukaryota > Viridiplantae > Streptophyta > Magnoliopsida > Gentianales > Gentianaceae > Gentiana > Gentiana macrophylla. Next base: position 97,011,273 of record CM047811.1, read on the forward strand.
TAGTGGTTTGATTGAAACAGGATCAGGATTAAACCAAGAGGTAAGTCTTAAAAGGGCCGGAGATACACGTTGGGGATCTCATCACGATTCTTTGATAAACTTGGTTCTTTTGTTCTCTAGTGTTGTTGAGGTTCTAAAATTTGTTGAGTGTGATGCTCACGATACTCCAAAATGCAGAACCAAGCAAAAGGTTTGTTGATATATTTTGAATCCTTTGATTTTGTCTTGCTTTCTGATTGATGTTGAAAATTTTGATGATCACAAATGGGTTGTCAATAGCTTTGCAAAAAAAAGATCAAGACATTGTGAATGCTATGAGATTTGTTGAAATGACAAAGAAGCAATTGCAAGAGTTAAGAGATCATGGATGGGAGGATCTCTTAGGTAATATCACTGCATTTTGTGATAAGCATGATATTGATTGTTTGGATATGAATCTTTGAGTATGTTTTTCATTCAATCAATCGGCGTAAAAGTAACATCACTAATGATTTTCGTTATCGTGTGCAATGTTTTTATGCAATTGTGGATATGCAACTTTCAGAGATAAATGATCGATTTACTGAGATCAATTCTGAGTTACTTCTTTGTATTGCTAGTTTGAGTCCATTCGATAATTTTGCGGGGTTTGATGTAAAAAGGTTGATGAAGATGGCTGAGTTTTATCCTAATGACTTCTCTCCGTATGAATGTATGGTGTTAAGAACTCAACTGGATACATATATTATGGATGTGTCAACGGATGACAGATTTAGTGACTTTAATGGGATTGGCAGTCTATCTACATTGTTGGTGCAAACAAGAAAGCACGTGGGGTATAATTTGGTGTATCGGCTTTTGAGGCTAGCTTTGGTTTTGCCGGTAGCAACAGCAAGTGTGGAAAGAGGCTTCTCTGCAATGACCATTGTTAAGACACTGTTGCGGAATCGAATGGCTGATGAATTGCTAAGCGATTGTCTTATTTGTGACATTGAAAAGGATTTGCTAAATAGTATTAGCACTGATGTCGTTATTGAACGATTTCAAAACATGAAAACTCGTATGGGACAATTGTAATTTATGGGTGATGTACGGTTATTTTGTGCTTGATTTGAAACAGTTTTAATTGGTTGGCTATATTTTGTAATTTTGTGTCATGATAAGTTGAAATTTATGACTATATATTGTACTTTTGAGCCAGGATCAATTATAATCCATCAACTATTTTTGTAATATTTTCCGGAAAAACGTTTCAATTTGTCGGCTTTGTTTTTTTTTTTTTTTAGGCTTGCGATATTTTTGTGACCCCACTGAACTTTCATCCTGGATCCGCCACTGGGTCCCCACCGTCACTCACATTGTAGCACGGTGTGGACTTTTAACCTAATTATTATTTTACCCTTTCTGAAAACTCAGGGTATTACAATCATCCTCTCCGGAAGCTAGAGGCTAGAAAATGTCGATCGGAGGTTTTGTGATGGGAGCGCCGCTTTTCGCCAGCAACCTACACTTTTAGTTTTTTACGATAAAATATCTATTGAGTGGTGATACATCTACTACTTCTTTTACCACAATATCTTACACAACACAATCAACACCACATATTTTATTGGGACCCATCATAATAAATAATTGATCACTTGAATCAATGCTACCAAGCATGTAGTAATTTGTGCACTACACAAATATGTAGTGCATATATCATTTTCCATATCTATTCTCCATGACAAAAAGATTCATCCATAACCTTTTTAATTGTCAACACAAAGGTAAATGACTAAATGAGAATGTATAGGGTATAATAAGAAGAAAAATAAACTTAGATTCAACATTCTATGTGGGTATTCATTTATTTTTAGAAATTCCATGAACTATGTTATCATCATCGGTGAGGTTTAACTCATTACTTGCATCCTCAAGATTCTTATTTGGTTCCTTGGCAATTTTGATTCCATCTTCAAGCTCGTGAAATCTGTTACCGAATTTGTTTATGTTTTGTTGGTCTTCCCATGTCACCTCCACCTCAGATCCAGATGCCCTCCTGCAATAATGGAACAAAAAGCTCAATCAAAGATCTCCTCATAAATTAAAGGCTCGACTCGAATGTAAATTATACTGGATAAAGGTAGCACGGACACTCCATTTAGGCCGCGTGTCCCGTGTCGGACACGCACCGGACACGGACACGCGGGGGACACGCCGGACACACCACTGGACACGGTGTCGGACCGAATTGTATTTTCAAAAAAATTCGGACACGCGCGAGTCGGACAGGACACGATGTTTAGTTTTGGAAACGTATTTTTTTTTCCTTGACTCTCAGATACAATAATTTATTACGAATAAAAACTCTTATTTATTTTTTAAAATAAAAGCTCTAATCCGTGTCTTTATCATGCCATGTTTTATAATGACCCAAACCATACATATTTCTCTTTGTTTGGTTTATCATTCACTTTATGAAATTCATTGAAATGTGTTATTCTTTGTGGAAAGTGAAAACATTGATCATCTTCCTTTTTTTTAAGCCCGTATAATATATAGCCGTAATTTGGGACGAATGAAGTACAATTTCATTTCTTGAGTTAATTAATGTCACATTGTAGGAGTATTTTGTGTATTTTGGGGGTGACATGACATCTAACTCAAGAAAGCTAAGTATTTCATTTCTTGAGTTAGCTAATGTCGTCACATTAGATGAGCCGGAGTTGGAATCCGTCTTTTGTCAGGATGTTGGAGATGATGTTGAACTATTCATCTATTGTAGTAGTATTTCATGTATTTTGTGTATTTTGGGTGAGATCTAACTCATGAAAGTCACTTTGGTTTTGAAAATTTAACTATGATGTTTTGTATTTGAAGTCATGGGATGAAAGCGTCCACTGTGTTCTCAGGATTATATTTTTGGTTATTATGCTTGGGTTAAATTTATCATTCTAGTGCTTATAGTATTTGAAAATTACCTATTAGTCCTTATATTTTTAATAATTGCATACCAGTCTTTATACTTTTTATTAATTACATTTTAGTCCTTATACTTTTAATATTTACATTTTGACCGCCGCACCCGTATCTTATATTTTTTAAAACTTCCGTATCCCGGTGTCCGTATCCGTGTCCATGTGTCCGTGTCCGTGCAACCATAAAGATTGTCTAAAGCAGGAATTGGAATGCAAATTATAGGGGAAAAGCCTCAGATAGTCGATCAGACATCAGTGAAGTTCAGACGGTAATTCCAGAAACATGAGATGTAAACGTGAAAAACAACTTGCCTGAATTTGTAATCCACTGTTTTGATACAAAGACAATAATTAGGGTTTTGCCGTGGTATCCTTTTCATGTACTCCCATCAGGTGTTTAAGTTCTTCAATAGAACCCTTAATACACTTCACCCCTGTTTTCCTTAATATTACAGGGAATATATATCATAAATTTTGGAGATAGTGAGTTTAGGATAGGACCAATGATGAAACATAAAAATATTTATAAAACGACTTTGAATGAACTATATATCTTCTGTTTTAACTATGTTCTATTCTATGTCCCAATCTTCCCACATTCACTGCATACCACAGAAAAAGTCTCCTATTCCACACAAAGATCATCTCTTCCACCATGACAAAGGATTTAAGAGGCTTATCCAGTATCCAGATCAATTTCGACACTCAGCCTAAACGGCTGGTTAACTGTTTACAGATCTGTATACATGATACAACTGTGTATACGAGGTTAAGCAGGCGCGGCGGCGGGCGGCTGCTGGCGACGGAGGAGGAGTTAGAAGTTGAATAAGCCCTAAGCCTAACCTAACCCGATGGAGAATTGGGAATGGGTGAGGATTCAGAATAATTTTTTTATTATTTATTTATTTATTTATTTTTAAAGCAACTTTATTTATATTGAGTGAAATAAAGAATTTACAAAGTCATTCACATATCCCTACCGCCCCAAATTTACGTGATAGAGTCAGATAAGATGGATTTTTCTTTAAACCCTATGTGTGGCAAACCCAAAGTAGGAAAATCCATCACATAGGGAAGAGTACTCATTCTATGCACTCCCAATAAAGCCCATGCCCCATAAATAATTACATCAATTGGAAATCAAAGTGGAAAATATGTCAGAATCATCTTCCGCCTTGTGTATACGATCTAAGGAAAAAAGCCGAAGATCTCTTTGCACCAGCGTCTCGAACTTGCTTGAGCAATAGAGAATTGTGGTCCTTCCTGATGAAAATTCGACATGACCGGTCCGTAAAGTGAGCAGCAACATCCATGTCAGAAGCTGAACCAAGAATATAAAGGGGTATATCAAGTACTAGAAAAAGTATGAGCTCATCTTTTGACAGAAAAGTAACAAAAACACGGGATTGCACCCTAGCAATGCGGTAGGTAAAGTGCGCCCAAAGGTAGGCACGATCTCAGAGCCATGTCCATAACTAAACGTCAGGCAAACAGCACGGTTATAATCTGCAGGGAGCTTCATCGACCACTCAGCATAGGTAGAGTCACTGCCTGTAACGTGATGAACAATGCAGTAAAACAAATAATAATCATATATATGAAATCTACCCAAGAGGATAGGGGCAACCTGGTTTGCATCCATCAATAAATTGACGGATGCGTCCAGCTGATTATGCAGAGCCGCGTACTCGACGAATGAAAGGGATGGCAAGCTGATCACCATGAAGAATAAGTTTGAGGGCCGAGGAGTGTTATTATGTGGCGTGTAGGTGGCTCTCCTTCGTGTTAGAGGAGGCCGATGTGGCAAGAAAATCTGCAGCTTTGTTAGCTTCACGGAAAATATGGGAAATCTGCATAGGATGTGTGCGGAGGAGATCTCTGATAGACCGAATATCACCATCAAGCTGCCAAGGGTCGCGAAGTCGAGAGACGATATTGGCAAGAACTAAAGAATCCGTTTCCACCGGAACCGAAAACAAGTTGTGCTCCAAACAATAAGTAAGGCGGTTGCAGGAGGGCCTTCGTTTCCGCAATGAGACTGGTGCAATTAGCGTAAGGTTCACTGACATCATAAAGAAGTTGACCATGAGAGTCGCGAATAAGAAAGCCACCGCCAGCAGGGCCAAGGTTGCCTAAGGAAGAGCCATCAGTATTCAACTTAACCAAATGATCCGGGGGTTTTTGCCAATTCACCAGTATGGTGTGCATAGCGTCACGCTGGGAAAAGGAACTAATGATCCGATTGTCAAGCAAGCGATCGTCATCCTTATCCACTCGATAAAGGCGAGTATTGAGCGAGCATGAAATAAGTTTTGACGGATATTGAGGATAGCGATCGAATAGAAGGTCCTGAGTCGTCAAAAATGATCCGATTTTTGCATTTCCAAATTTCCCAAATAATCAAAGAAGGTACCCGACTGCAAGCTTTTTCACGGAGCCATTCCGATCCGGGTACCACCAACACCGGAGATAAGACCAAAAATCCATTTGCAAAAGGATGAAAATGCGAAGCGGATGGAAAAAGTCCCAAATGGCTCGAGAGAAGGAACAACTATAAAAGTATGATCTCTAGTATCCTCCTCACACAGTGAAAGGGCATTTAAAGGGACCATGTTGTCCAAAACTCATGAGATACTAGGTAGGGGAGCAAGTTATTGAGGAACCGCCACATGAAAACCGAAATTTTTATAGGTATGTTTCGCTTCGGATCACTTTCGGATCGACAAGAACGATATCTCTCCTTCGTGAATAGTGTTGTAGCGAAGCAATAGTAAAATTTCCGAGGTAGTAGGAGCCTGCACCCAATCCCAAATGGTCGTTTTTATCGGCCTCAAGTGGAGATTCACTATAGTTTCAACTTTTTGCATTATACGCCAAGGATGCAGAACCCTCAAAGTGAGGCAAAATGGAAAAACTCTTACCCCATAAGCCCACTCGGTTTGAATTTTCCACCAAAGCTTGCAAGCAAAAGCGAGTTGAACATCTTTAATATTACGAACCCTAGCCCATTCTCTCGGTAGGCCCACGAGATATTCTCCCGGGATCTCCAGATACGTCTCTTCACTTGCGCAGAGTTGCCCCACAAGAAGTTTCCAAAATGCGATGAACTGACACACAGAGTGAGGAACTTGCAAAGCGGCGATGGTGTGTATCGGAATGGAGGATAAAACATGCTTGATGAGAATGAGGCGACCACCTATAGTGAGCGATTTGATTGCCGACCTTCAAGTCTTTTCTGAATTTTATCAATAAGATAGTCAAAGTGAGACCTTTTAGGCGGCCTACAATAATCGGACAACCCAAATAAGTGAAAGGGCAAGTGGTTCTCCTTATGCGATCATAGTTGTGAGTCTTCAGATCGATCCGTAAGGTATGACGGTGTTTGAAACCACAAAGAAACTTTTATCAAGGTTCACTTTCCGGCGGTACCCTTCTCGTAAGTCCGAATGAAAGCAATAATTTTATCTATGTTTCGTTTAAGCCCCCTGCAAAAAATAATAAGATCATCCGCATACATGCAATGAGTAACTGAGGAAATGCCGAGGAAGAGAGTAGTCTTTGCATGACCGGTCTTGGAAAAGAGCTTTAAGACCATGAGTAAAGGCTTCACCGATCAAGATAAAAGATACGGGAAAGAGGATCACCCTGCTTGATGCCGCGAGAAGACTGGAAGAAGCCAGTGGGGGTGCCATTAAGTAAAATAGAGGAGTAGCATCCCCGCAGATTGTTCATAATAAGGTAAATGAAGGCATGGTCGAACCCGAAGGAATGGAGAAGCTGCGATAAAAATGGCCAGGAGACTCTGTCAAAGGCCTTAACATATATCGCTTTGAAAGCCATATTGTGGCGCGAACCTTTTATGCAAATGTTGCATGATCTCTTGCACGAAAAGAATATTATCCGCAATGTCTTTACCCTTGACAAAAGCGATTGCTCATCGAAATGAGTTTACCAAGCGAGGGTGCGATCATATGCGTCGTAATTTTGGTGAAGATTTTATTAATTACCGTGCAGCAGAGAGAGATGGGTCGAAATCCCCAAATTTAGTAGAGCATCCGTCTTAGGAATCAAGGTAATGAAAGTGGACCCCACAAAGACGGGTAAAGGCGGCCGATTAAAAAGTCCTTAATCGCATTTTGGACATCAACTTGAACCACCTCCCAAAAACTTGAAAGAAGTTGCTAGAGAAACCATCCGGACCCGCGCACTAGTAGGATCAAGATAAAAAACACCCGTTTATTTCCTCCATTGAAATATCGCCCCTAGAAGAGCATTATCCTCTTGATGATTAACACCGAATATGAGAAAGAAGGTCTGCATAGCCGAATCATCCACGAGGTCACCTTGAGAAAGTAGAGAATCAAGAAGCTGGATAGCTTCTTGACCGATGTCCCGCTCTTCCGTAATCCAGCCACCGGCCAGAGTGCGAATCGGCGAATATGACCTTTTAGCCCATAAGCCCTAAACGAAGCATGAAAAAATCCCGTATTACGATCCCCATCCTTGAACCATTTGTAGTTAGACTTCTGCTTCCAGAAATCCTCCTCCTCGAGCATAGACCGGATATAATGAGCATTAGCAAGGCTCAGAGCGGCACGGTTCTCTTCCGTCGGATCAGCCTCCAAAGTTTGCTCTTTGATAGCCGATTTGCATTCACTAATTAGCTTCGCATTGAGATGAACATCACCAAAAGTTTCCTTGTTCCACTTTTCAAAACAGTCTTTAAGACGCTTAAGTTTGCCCATTAACACATCCATACCCAAACCATAAAGAGGTAGAGTCCAATTATCTCTAACTAAAGATTTAAAATCATCCCGACGAAGCCACATGCTTTGAAAGCGAAACGGCTTGGGTCCAGAATTCAACCGAGTCAAGCCATAGTAAAGGACCTTATGATCAGAGCAACATTTAGGAAGAGCCTTGATAGTGAAAGTAGGATGAATGTCAAGCCAATTGGAATTATGCAATATTCGATCAAGTTTAACATGAACCAGACCATTGGGTCTAGTGTCCGACCAAGTAAAGTCCCCATTTTGAATCGGTTGATCGATAAGAGAGCAAGTCGAAATAAAGTCATTAAAATCCTGCATGGAGCGACGATCCGGTGTCCCATTGCCTTTGTATTCTTCCCGAAACCGGATAGTATTGAAATCCCCTCCAAGCAGCCAAGGAAGGCCAAGAGCATGTAAAGATTGGAGCTTATCCCAAAGAACAGTGCGGTCTACTCTGCTACATTTAGCATAAATGGCCGAAATAACAAAATGAGCAGTGCCATTGAATTTAACATGTATCGATTGGTCCGTAGCAAGTAAGATATCCCAAGAGAGAGAAGTGTTCCAATAAAGCCAAATTTTATTATTAGGAGAAGCAGCCGAAAATTTAAAATTGAGACGGTTAGCAATAAAGAGCCGTTTATTATCATTGGTCAACATGGGTTCCGAAATGGCCAAGAAATCTATGTGATAAGTATTTACCAGACGCTTGAGACGATTCATGGAGGAAGAGTTGCCGATCCCCCGAATATTCCAAAAAATGATGTTATTCATTGGGAAACCATTTTTTAGGAGTCTTGGTGGCGCGGGGTTTGAACCCCTGAAGCATTTGACACAACCTCTTTATTTTTATTTTTATTTTTATTTTTGCGGCCTCTGGAAACTGGAATGAAAGGCCGCTCAACTTCAGTGCCTTTGATAAGTCCACCATATGTGGTTCTTCTTGGATCATTTTGGCCTGTTTTAATGCCTATTTTGTGATTTTCGTATGATAAATTGCCTTTTTGGACTAGATTACTGCTGTGGCTTTGATATTTTGCAGATATGATGAATCCGAGGATAAAAGGCAATGAAAACGAGCTAAAAAGGAGTCAAAATCATGAAGGCAAGAAGAATCACACCCAGGTGTGGAAGAATGGAACAGGGTGTGAAAAAATGCAGAAACTATCCAGATTTTCTACAGGCCAACGAAATGTTCTGATTGGTTGACACAACTTCCAACGTGATTTTCATGTTGACGGCGCAAATTTGGATGGATTTACACGCATATTTTTAGGGAATTTTATTTTAGGAGATAAATTACACAATTTAAATTAAGGAAAATTCCTATTTATCCTAAAATAATTTCCTTAAATTGGAAAAAAATCATCACACACGCATTAATCATCAAGATAGGCGACTCTTCCTCCTTTTATCATCATCATCATCTCCCATCCCTAAGAACAAGGATTTTAGGTTTTCAGAATTCAAGAATGAGGCTTTTTCGAGGTTTGATTATTTATGCAATACTTTGACGGTTTCTTTCTATCTCCTTTCTCCTTTCTCCTTTATTCTATTTATTTATTTTTCTTGTCAAAGTATGAATTATATGGTTGAATCTTGGAATCTTGATATGTTACGAGAGTAAATATTGGTTTCTTGGATTAGGAAAAGCCCGGCGATGATTATATAGTTTTAAAGATACAATCTTTTCATTGATAGGATTTTTGTCATGTTTATGAATTTGATCTTGTATGCTTATTCATGTAATTTTCCGGAAATAATATCTCGAAGGAGTGAATGACTGTAGGATTGCATGAGAAACTCCATTCGATTAATTGATGACAGAAAAAGTATTAATTAATCGATAACCTAGAAACCAAGATCGAATCTTTAGGGCTTTCTTGAATGAAAATTAGGTTAAACCTAAAGTGGCCCTTTAATTATGGTAATTCAATGGACCTAATTTTATTCATCATTGTAGGAAACTGAATGTTGGATAAAACTAGGTACAATCACGATAATAGTTCGAAAGAATGTTTACGTGTAATATTTGATAATTGGTCTTAATAAATGGAAGATTCATATTGATAGAAAGATTGTTGAAATTCTATGTAAACAACGCCGTGGTGGATCCGAAATCCAATAAATGCCTCTAAACCTTGAATCCTATTACCTAAATCTTGAAGTTCTTGGCTATTAATTAGGTTATCTTTATTTTCTTTAATTTTAGGATTTTTAGATAAAAAAACCTACAAATATTTGATTTGTCTAGCTAATATAAATCAGGAATTGTTTGGTGATTGACTACAAGTCCCTGTGGGATCGACATCCTAAGTACTACTCGATAAGCCGTGCGCTTGCGGTAGGATTTAGTGATTAAAGTGAAAATCACACAACAAGTTTTCTGGCGCCGTTGCCGGGGACTTCGGTGTCAACATCGAACGTGTTTTTGATTTTGTTAGACTAGACTTTTTTTTTTTTTCCTCACCATAGCAAGTCGCACCTTGCTACGGTGAGACCTTTTGCTTTTGTTTTTTCTTTTCTTGTGCGAGAAATTTGAAGTGCCAGGCTTTCATGGATTCATTTTACTCTAGATTCGGTGCTCAAGTGACACCAAGCGATGAGAGGATCTATGGAAATAGACTTAACCAATTTAAAGTGAGATGTTCATATTGTGGTGGAAACCATTGTGAAGCTCAGTGCAATGGAGGTTATTCATCCCACCAATGGAATACTTATGACAATTATGGTGCAAGTCATGAGAATCAATTCCAATATAGCCACAACTATGCATCAACATACAATGGTGGGAGGAGTAACTATCCTTATTCTCCGTGGGGTCAAGATCAAAGCAATTGGAAACAACAAGTGTTCCTCACTCGAGTCCAAGTCTAACATTGAAATTTTGTTAGAGAAATCTATAGAGAGCAGAGAGAAATTTTCTAGAGAAATGGCACACCTATTGTGTCCTGCTCCACAAAAAAGGGAACTGACTTTGGGAGAATTAGTTGCACGTAATCGCCATGTTCTTGAAGATGAAAGGGAAATGGAGAAGGCGATTCAAGAGCAGGAGGCCGACCTTGAAAGTCGTGGGGATGAAAACTGTGATCCTTATGAGATCCCACATTGTCTTGATCTAAATGTTTTCGGTGATTCTTTCTCAAAGATTGCAGAGTGTTTGGGCCTTCGTATTAACAAGAGTGAAGCCACATGGAAATTCGAACCATCTCCACAAGATAACGGTGCAATAATTCCAGATTCAACATTGATGAGCCAAGAAAAGGATGAAAAGGGAGGTAAAAATATTGCGTTTGATTTGAATGCATTTGATAATGATAACCCCCCTTCATTGTATAATGATGTTGAATTTATGGATGTTGAGCATGTAGAGTATATAGATGTTGCACCTCTAATAGTCCATAATTCTCTTAGATTTGTCATGAGCATTGATAAAGAGATTTATAAATTGTTTAGTGGCACTTGGTTCCTTAGAGCTAAAATGATTAATCGCTTTTTAAGAAGATTTGATTATAGGCTCCCAATGCTATATCTAAAAATCCTTGTTAATATCCTTGATATGTGGAAAAAAATGCAAAGGGATGCCCTTCTTTGGTTTAGTCCTCCTTGAAAATGGTGTTTACAGAGAGTCCAACTGAAGACTATAAATTCAGAATGTGTTTTTCTTTTATTTTTTATTTTTTTTAAAGTTTTTTATTTTTTGTTTTCTTGATTAACGAATAAATAAAGTTGTCCTCTCGGTCCTTTAGTCTTGGTTTGTTTTGTTTTTGGTGTCGGTTTGCAGCCAGATAACTTTGCACAAGAGGAACTTGCGGATTTTGATGCCATGGAGTGGAATACTTAATATGAAGAAAGCCACGATCAAGGTGAAAGGCAATTTCGTGGTGGAGTTAAGATGGTCTTTTAAAGAGAAAAGGGAGAGGAAAAAAAAAACCAAAAAAAAAAAAAAGAAAACGATGGAATCACACCAGGGTGTGATTTTATTTCACACCCTGTGATCCCGCTGTCCAAAAAAAAAAAAACGAGGGAATCACACCAGGATGTGATTTGTTTCACACCCTGTGATTCTCCTGTCCACCCGAAAAAAAAAAAAAAAAAAAACCTTTAACGTGTGTTTCACACCCAGGTGTGATTTTTATCACACCCAGGTGTGATTGGTGTGAATCTCAAAAAAAAAAAAAAAAAAAACTTTTTTGTTTTAGTTCTTTCCCTCTTCCTCACCTTTCACTACAACTTTCATACCCATGGACCACCATCTACTACCACCGCCTCCCACAACTCCGACCACCCCGCCTTTCCGACCACCACCTCTTGCCGGAGTCTGGCGAATGACAATCATTAACACAGATTCTTCGAGAGCTGAACGACGTGCTTGCCCCCCTGATTGCTCGTGCTCTCTCCTTGATCCATTTGACCTTCCAGCATCATGATTCGGTGAGTTTCATTCCTACCCTCACTTGCTTTTCATTTATTTACATTGGGGACAATGTAATATTTACGTGTGGGGGCGGGTCACTTGTGTAGTTTCCTTGGTTGTTATTCGAGTCTTTTGTCTTAGGGTCAATAAAAGTCACTTAGGTAGAGTCTATGTGTCGAGTCGTTTTGAGTCCATGTCTTGCTTGGATTACATACAGTCATATCGAGTATGATTTGAAATGCATGAAAATTGTTAGAGACTACTTTGATATGAAAGATGCATGATATAATATGTTTGATTCCACTTGATAAACCACACGTAAATGTGCATTGATTTTTGTTGAGAATGATTGAGATTAAGTGAGTAGACAACCTGTCCCGGTGAGATGTTCCGGCCATAATGACTGACTACTTCAGTCTCACCCAAAAATGAGCGTTTATTTTTCTCTTCCATGATTTTGTTCCTTTAGAACTTGTGTTGCATCTTATTGATATTACCATGGTACTTGCATCTATACTAAAATGAGTAAGGCACTCGTTTCTTCCTTTACCCACACTTAACACCCTTACTAGCCATATATTATGCCCTCACCCCACAAAAAAAAAAAAAAAAAAAAAAAAAAAAAAAAAAAAAAAAAAATTTGAATAGCCCAAATTCTATTTTGTCCGGCCTTAAGATTAATGGGATGTTGACTACTAAATTCTGAAAACTCGATTGCAAAGAAATTAAGCTTGGGGGAGTCCGTTTTGTGTCTTGAATATTATTTCAAATAAAATAAAAAATAAAAAAAATTGAAAAAAAAGGAAAGAAAAAGAAAAAGAAAAAAAAAAAGAGTCAATAAAGGAGTGCAATCCCAAAATAGCCTCCTATGTTGTTTTAGTTTTTGTTGTGTAATAAAAAGGGAGTGACGTCTTTACCTCCCAAAGTATAAAGTCATGTTAGTAGCTCGTTGTTAAAGAATTGTGTAGTTGTTGGACAAACCCCCCTGAGATCTCACGAGTTGATGAATTAGTAGTCACATGTTTCACTAGTTTTAATGGCCTTGAACCACCTACCATGATATATATCCTACACTTACCATTTTTACCACCATTTCAGTCATTTTCCTACCTTTCCGGGCTATTCTCTACCATACCTTCTTCTAAGTCCTTATGATTTGTGTGGTGCATGTTGCTTTGGCGGTTGACATGAGATAATATACAAGCATATAGTAGGGCAATTTCATTGGAATGAGCTTGAGAGATTAACCACCTCACAAATATGAGTGTTGAGCGATTTTATCCCATGAGGGTCTACTTGTTTGGTTGATCTCATTCTTAGTGGAAGTCTTTGTCCATGTTTAAGTGTGGTATTTTGAAAGAGGTTGACCATGTTTATATTATGCATTTGAACTATTGAAGTATAATCTATTGAGGCTCGTGTACTTTGCATCCTACTTGAGATTGTTCTATGTGTGTTCTAAGTTCTTCGTCTTGAGTTGATATTTTGACTTGCTTGGGGGAGTTCAAGTGAAGAAGAAGGCCCCATCTACCTCTTCTCCACCTCGACCTCTGGAGGCAATGACCTTAAATAAGCGCTTCTTGGGAGGCAACCCAAGTTTTCTACTCTTTTCTAGGTTTCTTCATTTGTTTTGTTTTGTGTCGTCCTGTTTTTCGGTGTCGGTTTTGCAGCTAGGTAACTTGCATAAGAGGAACTTGCGGATTTTGAGGCCATGGAGTGGAACACTTGGCATGGAGAAAGCCACGATCGAGGTGAAATGAAATTTCGTGGTGTGATTTGAGTCCGTATTTTGAAGCGAAACGGGCCCGGGGGGGGGGGGGGTGTGTGATTTGTATCACATCACATCTTTAAAAAAAAAAAAAAAAAAAAAAAAAAAAGATGTAAAATTGACGAGGGCTTCACACCTGGGTGTGATTTTTATCACACCCGTGATTCTCTTATCAATCCAAAAAAAAAAGAAAAAAAAAAGGGGTGTATTTGACGCAAGGTTCCCACTTGGGTGTGATATAATTCACACCTTGTTAGTCCTATATCTCTTTTTAAAAAAAAAAAAAAAAAAAAAAAAAAAACACGTACCATGTACAGCCTTTTATTACTCTTTATTATTCTTATTTTTTTTAATATTCTTTATTTTTTTTTTTTGAGTGGTTTTTAATATTCTATTTCCCCAAATTTTTCAATCCCAAATATCCAACCCGCCCCCATCTCTCCTTCAGCGTCCCCCATCCGACCACCTCCATTGCTGCCCTCAAGGCCCTTCTTTCCGGCGCCATTCACCGCCGGACGGCCGGACACCACCCCCACTCCATTCCTTCTCCTCCCCTCTCTTTCCTCTCTTCAACCATGAGATCAAACACCTTCAAATGCGAACCCAAAAAGAAACCAACCGCCCACCACCACTCCACCTCCATGGTCGCCGGCGAACCTCCAACCACCATCTAGGTTCCTTTCGAGCCACCACAGTCCATTCCCACACCCAGCAGCCCCAATTCCGCCCCTCCTCTTCCCAAACCGAACCGCAACCGCAACTGAGAAGAAACCCATCCCGAAACTCTACCTAAAAAAACCGCCACCTTAACTTCCGCGCCCTCCCGCCCCCGTTTCTGCTGGTACGCAGATGGAGCTTCGTGACCACAACACGCTTCTTCATGCGTTGAAAGACATGCTGGCCGTCTTGATGCCTCGTGCCTCTTCTTCGGGTCCAACTGACCCTCCTGCCTCTTGATCCGGTGAGTTTCCTTCCTACCCTCACTTGTTTTTAATTTATTTACATTGGGGACAATGTAATATTCACGTGTGGGGGAGGGTCACTTGTGCCGTTTCCTTGGCTGTTATTCGAGTCTTTTGTCTTAGGGTATATAAAAAATAAAATAAATAAATAAATTTAGGGGTCAATAAAAGTCACTTTTGTGCAATTTAGAGTCTTAGTCAGTGTCAGTTGTGTCATTTTGTCTTGATGGTTTTGGCGATCACACATAGCTACTTTAGGTGAGATTTGCAATGCATGAAAATTGATATGGTTTGTTTTGACAAGATAAATGCATGACATGGAGTGAAAAATCCTTTTTGAAATATCATGTTTAGAAGTGCCATTATTTTCTTTTGGAAACAATAGAGTCCGAGTGAATAGACAAATTGACCCGGTGAGGTATTGTTCTGGCCATATGACTGACCACTTCAGTCTCACCCTAAATTTGTGTGTATTCTCTCTTCCTTGGATTTGTTTCTTTAGAATTTGTGTTGAGTCTTGTTGATGTTACTTTGGTATGTGCAAACACGTAGAAATGATTGAGGCATTCGTTTCTACCTTCCACCACATTATATACCTTATACCTTTCAAGCCTTAATCTTTAGTACACCTTTTTCCCACTTTACCTTATTTCACTACACCATACATTAAACAATCCCTAAAATAGATAGCCCAATTCCTTTCACCCAACCTTAGAACAAATAGGGACATGTGGCTATCAAATTTCTTTTACTTAGTATGTAATGGTCAAGCTTGGGGGAAATCCACACCGGTACTACGTGTTCGTTTCTTAGTTGAAAAATAAAATATATATATATATATATATATATATATATATATATATATATATATATATATATATGAGAAAAAAAAATCTGAAAAAAGAATTGAAAAAAAAATAGAAAAATGAAAAGAAAAAAAATCAATAAATGAGGCGATCAAAAAAATAACCTCCTAAATCTATTTTGTTTTACCTGTTAGCAATAAAGATGGAGTTGTATCATTATTCTCCAAATTAGAAAAATTATCTATTGTATTCTCTTTTATTTGGAATAAAGTGTATGACCCCCTTGCTCTTGTGTGATGTTGAAGTTTAATGGTCACGTGTCGCGCTAGTTCTAATGGTTTTGCCATCTCTTATACCTTTTCCTACACCTATCACTTTCTTTTTCTCACTTGGGCTATCCTCACTTACCATTCATTTTTTCTCTTTTTCCAAAGACCTTATGATTTATGTGTTACACAATGTCTTGGTGATTGATATGAGACGATATACAAGCTTATAGTAGGGCATTTCCAATGGAATGAGCTTGAGAGTTTAGTCACCTCACAAATATTGAGCGTTGAGTGATTTATCCCGTGAGGGTCTATTTGCTTGGTCTATCTTGTTTCCCATTGACAATTTTTGTTCACTTTTGCTCATGATATGATAAAAAGGATTAGTTAGTCTATATCTTGTGTTTTGAATGCCGAGATAAAACTTCATTAATGCTCGTGTGTTGTGCATCTTTGTCTAATGTTATGTCATGTGTGATATTCTTAGTCCGTCTCGTCTTGAGTCCTTTTGACTTGCTTGGGGACAAGCAAGGTTTAAGCTTGGGGGAGTTTGATAAGTCCACCATATGTGGTTATTCTTGGATCATTTTGGCCTGTTTTAATGCCTATTTTGTGATTTTCGTATGATAAATTGCCTTTTTGGACTAGATTACTGCTGTGGCTTTGATATTTTGCAGATATGATGAATCCGAGGATAAAAGGCAATGAAAACGAGCTAAAAAGGAGTCAAAATCATGAAGGCAAGAAGAATCACACCAGGTGTGGAAGAATGGAGCAGGTGTGAAAAATGCGAAACTATCCAGATTTTACTGTGCCAACGAAATGTTACGATTGGTTGACACAACTTCCAACGTGATTTTCATGTTGATGGCGCAAATTTGGATGGATTTACACGCATATTTTTAGGGAATTTTATTTTAGGAGATAAATTACACAATTTAAATTAAGGAAAATTCCTATTTATCCTAAAATAATTTCCTTAAATTGGAAAAAAATCATCACACACGCATTAATCATCAAGATAGGCGACTCTTCCTCCTTTTATCATCATCATCATCTCCCATCCCTAAGAACAAGGATTTTAGGTTTTCAGAATTCAAGAATGAGGCTTTTTCGAGGTTTGATTATTTATGCAATACTTTGACGGTTTCTTTCTATCTCCTTTCTCCTTTCTCCTTTATTCTATTTATTTATTTTTCTTGTCAAAGTATGAATTATATGGTTGAATCTTGGAATCTTGATATGTTACGAGAGTAAATATTGGTTTCTTGGATTAGGAAAAACCCGGCGATGATTATATAGTTTTAAAGATACAATCTTTTCATTGATAGGATTTTTGTCATGTTTATGAATTTGATCTTGTATGCTTATTCATGTAATTTTCGGAAATAATATCTCGAAGGAGTGAATGACTGTAGGATTGCATGAGAAACTCCATTCGATTAATTGATGATGAGAAAAAGTATTAATTAATCGATAACCTAGAAACCAAGATCGAATCTTTAGGGATTTCTTGAATGAAAATTAGGTTAAACCTAAAGTGGCCCTTTAATTATGGTAATTCAATGGACCTAATTTTATTCATCATTGTAGGAAACAGAATGTTGGATAAAACTAGGTACAATCACGATAATAGTTGAAAGAATGTTTACGTGTAATATTTGATAATTGGTCTTAATAAATGGAAGATTCATATTGATAGAAAGATTGTTGAAATTCTATGTAAACAACGCCGTGGTGGATCCGAAATCCAAGAAATGCCTCTAAACCTTGAATCCTATTACCTAAATCTTGAAGTTCTTGGCTATTAATTAGGTTATCTTTATTTTCTTTAATTTTAGGATTTTTAGATAAAAAAAACCTACAAATATTTGATTTGTCTAGCTAATATAAATCAGGAATTGTTTGGTGATTGACTACAAGTCCCTGTGGGATCGACATCCTAAGTACTATTCGATAAGCCGTGCGCTTGTGGTAGGATTTAGTGATTAAAGTGAAAATCACACAACAGCCATGTAAAGTGTCAATCTGTTTTTCTGCGTATGATCCCTGCAAAGTCTCATCCTGGCTACTTTCATCTTCAGAGGCCGAGCTCTCAACAGCTGTGGCTTGGGACTTCCAATCTAATCGATTAACCTGCAGAAGAGCCTTTTTCTTGGTGTCGGAGTCTGAACCATAACCATGGTCCTCACGATGAGATATTAGCCGTTGCCGTTCTAGTTTGTCCTCACCATAACCATGGTCCTCACGATGAGTATCAATTGATCGCGTTCTGCTCGTTTAGGTCACGAGTTTATTCGTGTTCATTCGTTGAATAATATATATTCATTCTTGGTTCGTTAAGGTAACGAATCTGCGAACATCTGTTTAATAAACGAACTTAAAATTATTTTCAAAATCGAC
The DNA here is from genome assembly GCA_026214975.1 of Gentiana macrophylla. Classification (NCBI taxonomy): domain Eukaryota; kingdom Viridiplantae; phylum Streptophyta; class Magnoliopsida; order Gentianales; family Gentianaceae; genus Gentiana; species Gentiana macrophylla. The sequence goes on from CM047811.1 coordinate 97,029,609, forward strand.
CATTTATTTTCATGTTCTATGGTTTTTTTTTCTAAAACTTTTTGTAACACATGGTCAGGTCTGGTAGCGCTAAATAAGTCATAAATGATCTGGTCAATTGTTTAGATCGTCGTTCTCATTTCGTCTAAAAGAGCTAAACCAAGTTGATCATACTTATAAGGTGGTGTGGTCCCACCCTCATGGTGTGGCACTTAGGTCTGTCTATCCTCGCTTGGTCTAAAAGAGCTGACCCGAGTTGACAAGAAATTTATGTCTCACACTTATAAGGTGGTAATGTGGCCCCCACCCTCACGGTGTGGCATTCAGGTCCATCAGATAGTAAACTTTGATTATCATTCTGTAACGCCTCCGTATCCCGGACCTGGTAGCGTTAAATGAATCATAAATGATCCGGTCAACTGCTTAGACCGTCGTCTTTAGTCTAAAATGACTAACGAGTTGATAAGATATTTGTGTCTCACACTTATAAGGTGGTAATGTGATTCTCCATGACCAATATGAGATATCACAATTTTTTAACAACATTTAAGTGTAAATAGTGCCATTGGGCCAGAAAAAAAAATGTGTAAAGAGTGCCCCCGTTCAGGGCCGTCCCTGTGTGATCGAAGGCCCTAGGCCAAAAAAAATTCTTAATACCCTTAACCATGTGAAAAAAAAATCAATAACAACTATTATCAGGGTATATGAGTTAATGAGCATATAAAGAATGTAACAAAAATTGATTAGACTTTTTAAACTGAATTCGGATATGAATTTGAGGCTTTCCGATCTTTCAGTTTAAGTATAAAATAAAAATGAACCAAAATTACACCACAAAAACATAAAACGGAGGCCCTGAAATTACGAATTTTGGCCAGGGCCCTAGGCCGTGGCCTTGTTGGCCTGCCCCCAGGGACGGCTCTGCCCCCGTTGGAAGTACTTAGGTTGTGTTTGTTTTGGGTTAAAGTTTTTTGGGGTTTTTTTAGATAAAGTGATTGAAGTAATGATTAGAAAGTTAATATGTTTTTTTGAAATTTGTGTAGATTATGAAATGATTGATGAAATAAAGTAGAATAATGAATAAAATAATGGTAAAAAAGGTAATAAAGTTGATAAAGTGAAATGATGAGAGATGATTTAATATTTTTTAATTTGTAGTTGAAAATTTGATTGGTGGGAGAATTGTAAGAAATGATTGGTGATGTGATGTAAAAAAACTCTCAAAAAACTCTTGGCAAAACAAACGGAGCCTTAATGGCTCCGGCATTGATAGAAACCATAGATTTTGTTTAAAAAAACATAACAAAACTAAAATTACGAACCATATGATTGAATGTTGTGTAGATGAGTTGTGCATTTGAGGTGTCCAACGTTTCTAGTGTAGATGAATTGGCGGATGCTCTCACCAAATCTTTACCTCGTATACCATTCAACATTTTCGATTCAGCATTTTTTGTGACCTTCGTTCCGGTCGTCCAACTCGAGGCGACATATTAGATGTATATATCTTATATTTATATTTATTGTAAATTGTAATTTTTTTTACTGGAATTAAGAATATGCTAGGATTTTCTCGAAACGTAGGGTGATGACAAGTTGTATCCCTCTAGAAGAGTTATGGTGGGTGAGTTATTTTAGAGGTATACCAAGTGTAGGTATGTGATTAATCCATTGTCACACCTACACACCTACTATGTGTGAGAGAGGGTGTGAGAATTAATCACACCCCTCCACTTGGTATACCTCTCAAATCATTCCCCCACTATAATTCTTCTCGTATCCCAATATATGTAACGTCCCGCTCCCAGATACCGAGTCCTTATCCAGAAACGAAACGCTCGGCACGTATCATATTAAATAAATTCAATATTATACGTAAGCCTCTACTACGTCGTATCGAGTTTAGCAAACGGAAGCTAAAAAGACTCGGCAAAACATCGTAAATGCTGCTAAGAAAGGAATACAAACCGACTATTGCTGAATTGTTTAACTTACAACAACAAAAGGTCCAAAGTTTACAACGTACGATATCTAAAAGAAAGTTACAACTCTTGTCTAACAAACTTGAAATAAAGTACAACATAATCTAGTACAACATTTAATACAAAAGTAAAAATGAAAGCATCATCATGACATCAACGTCATCAAATCATCATCAAACTCCTCAACGAGATCAAGGCTAACATGTTCGTCTTCTCACCCCAAAAGCACACAAAACAACATATGCCATTGAGGTAAGTACAAAGTACTTAGCAAAAGGAAGAAGCTAATGTATAATTAAATCTTACAACGAAAGGTTCATATTATTATTATTAAGTTCTCTTTGTGAGACCGACTCAAACTCTAAGGTTCACTTCATGCTCATCAACATGTCGTGACTATTGGTTTCTAGCTTAACTTATATTTGTTACATCAGCACTCAAGGGCACAATGCATGATGAAAATCCACCACGAAGATATCATTGCCGACTACGGTGGGTTACACCGATATCCCCGGGATCCCCCCAGTATGCATACACGTTCGATGAAGTCCTCTACTCCTAGTGCTCCTTCGAGGCTAGCAGAGATATTCTCTACTCCTGGGGCCTCATCGAGGCCATCAGAGTTATTCACTTGGTCCGACCGCCACACATCGCCTATATAAATTTGTGCCTTACCAAGAATGGATTGATGTTTAGTCTTTTAACTACACAAGTACGTCTGTTATTAATTATTAACTAGCCACCTAAGTATTTTCAAGTAATCTCTCTCACCTCTACTACTCTATTTCCTAGACCACAAGACACGGACAAGACCTAGCACATACACAAACATTGAGGAATACTAGTTCCTTAAAACACAATCCTATCATACTCTTCCGACGGTCCCGACTTCAACTCCATGGAAGAGTACATCCGGTGCCGGAACTAAACGCATCAAAAGCTTAATCGAGGCTTGTTCATGTTCATTTAATGTTATGTTATCAAGAAACAACATTCAATACTAGATTCGGGGCTTAAAAGGAAGCTAAACATAAAAATAGGGTCGGTGCGCCCGTGGCTGGGGTTCAATGCACTGGCCAAACAGGGGCATTCTGTTGAGCGGTGTGCACATCGAGGTGCAGTGCGCAAGATGCGGCGCCTCGATCTTCTGCCCAGTTACGATGCGCCCGTACCAAGCCCCAGAACGTAAAAATGGACTTTATGCTACCTCGGTGGGCCTGCACCGGCATCTGGTGCACCCGCACCAAGCGTAGAAACTCTCCAAAACTCATTTTTATGCATTAAATGATCTCCACTCCATTCCAAACAAGTTTAACATCAATAGGCACAACTGAAAAGCATCACTTTTACATAACTAAACGTCACATACTTCTCTAACAACAAGTAGGCATGATTACTAGCATTAAAACACCACAATCACTCAATTTCAAACATCATAAACCTAATTACACATTAAGAAGAGCCCCTTACCTTTCAAGCTAGCAAAACCAAAGTAAAACCACAAGAAGATCTGTAGCACCTTCTAAGACATCAACTGGGAACCTATTTGATCACAATTAACTTGGATTAATTGATAATCAAAGATTCTAAACAAAAGGAACTACTTAATTCAACCAAACGAAACCACAAAACTTGATCATCTCTGGATGAGTCCAAAGCTGAGGTAATTCTAACCTTATTCCAAACTTGATGTCAAAAGGAAGCCATTCTTTCGCTGATTCCGAATCTTTAATTCTTTCTGAAAACCATCAACTCACTTGTGAGAATTTTGGAGAAGCCTCTTCTCCCTTTTTCCCCTTGTTTTCACGTTGGAGAGGTTTTCTAACTTTTCTGACAAAAAATTCCCACTAAAGAAGGAGGTTTATTTCTTGTAAATAACCTCCAAAGGAAATAAAAACTTATTATTTCCCTTAACTGACTTTAATTACCATTATGCCCAAGAATTTTCCTTAAATTCTCCCATGATATATATATATATATACTAGCTGAAAACCCGTGCGGCATGCACGGAAATGTAGTAAATCATCGATCAAAAAATTATAAACCTGTGCGGCATGCACTAAAATTAATTTCCGGATTGTCAATAGAATGTAGAATAAAATAGTGAATCAAGTGTAATTTATATTTCTTTAATTAATAAAAGATACGTAATTTTTAATGAATAAAAGGTGCGGTTTTTCTATTAATTAATTAAATCTAAATTTTGTTTAGGATTTAACTATAGAAATTTCCGTTTTTGTAGTAGTCTAAGAATATAACGCATATCATTTTATTTAATTAATAAAATCATACGTTGTATTAATAAAAGATACGTATTATTTTTTTATTTTTTTATATGGTGTTAATTAAAGAAACTTCCGTTTTCGTGGTTGATTAAGAATATATTACGCGCATCAATTTATTTAATTAATAAAATCTGCAATTTTTTAATCAATAGAAGATACGGTTTTTTTCGTTCGCGGGAGTTAGTTATAGAAACTTACGTTTTTGTGGTTGTTTAAGAATATCACATGTATCATATTATTAAATTAATAAATAATTTATTTTTTATTAATTAATTAAAACTACATTTTTGTTTAATATTTTTTCAAGAGTTAATTATAGAAATTTTACGATTTGGTAGTAGTGTAAGAATATCACGCGTATCATTTTATGTAATTAATAAAAACATGTGTTTTATTAATAAAGGATACGTTTTATTTTTATGTTTGTATGGTGTTAATTATAGAAACTTAGTTTATGTGGTTGTTTAAGAATATTACGTGCATATAGAAGATCGCCTTTTTTTTTCGTTCTCGAGAGTTAATTATAGAAACTTCCGTTTTTGTGGTTTTAAGAATATCATGTGTATCATATAAATCATTCGTTTTTTATTAATTAATTAAAGCTACATTTTTGTTTAATATTTTGTCAGGAGTTAATTATAGAAATTTCTGATTTTGTAGTAGTGCAAGCATATCACTCATATCATTTTATTTAATTAATAAAAGCATACGTGTTATTAATAAAGATACGTATTATTTTTTATTTTTTTTATGGTGTTAATTATAGAAACTTCCGTTTTTTGTGGTTGTTTAAGAATATTACGTGCATCAATTTATTTAATTAGTAAAAGCTGTAATTTTTTAATCAATAAAAGATACAGTAATTTTCCCGTTCGCGGGAGTTAATTAAAAAAACTTCTGTTTTTGTGGTTGTTTAAGAATATCACGTGTATCATATTATTAAATTAATAAATCATTCATTTTTATTAATTAATTAAAGCTGCATTTTTGTTTAATATTTTGTCAGAAGTTAATTATAGAAATTTCTGATTTTGTAGTAGTGTACGAATATCACGCATATCATTTCGGTCCATCTCTGAGTCAAATGCAACAATCCCGCAATAAGTTTGGCCATCAATATAGCTCAATTATGATCTGCTTTAAAAATAAAAAAAAAAAAAAAAAAAAAAAAACCCTCATATTCAAAGAAATAGACCAAAGATGATGTGGGGCACATTCTGTAACAGAAAAAAGGTTTAGTAAATTGAAATTCGTTTGAATGCTGGAAAACAAAGTACATGAATTGGCAGAAAGAATACCAATAGTTGATACAATCAAATTTATTTTTGTTGATAATCCTTGTTCCATTCAATAGCGGTCGAGGGAAGATGACGATTGTGGTATCGTTAATTTGGATGGATAACCATCGGCGGCCAGTAATATTAAAAAAGCTTGTCGCTGTCCCTTTCGTTCCTTCTATTTGAGGTTTTGAGGAGATGAGCATTGTAGGTCTGCAAGGACAAATTAAACCATAATTATCCGGTTTTAGCAACGATAAACATACCTTAAGAATTATTATTGATACCTTCAAAAAGAATGTTATTGGCATGGTTGAAGCGGTTTTTTCCCTTCCGTTCTTCGTGGTTGAAACAATCACTTAAATATACCAAATCGAAGAAAGATCAATCATGTGTAGAGGAGTATTGCAGATATCTTTTCCTTTTAAAGAGTATTTTGAATTATTGTTTTCCACATTTTGCACATGTTTTATTATATCATTTTTTAGGCCATGTTTTATTATTCTAGAATTTCCTTGATTGTGAAAATCCTTGATTGTAGTCTGCATTAATTAGCATCATTTTGTAAAATTAAAATAAAAAAAAAAGAAAAAGAAAAAAAAAAAAACGTGTGAAGTTTATGGATGGCAAAATAAATATCCATTGGGAAGTAAACGGGTTTGGGTCGGCTGCAATTGGGTAAATGTGTCAATTGATTTTATTTCCTCTCTCTATATATATATATATATATATATATATATATATATATATATATATATATATATATATATATATACTAAAATACATATACATATATAATACTTTAATCCATAAAATCTAAATATAATATTCTATTTTTCATAAGAGACATATGCTGCGCTTTTTTTACGAAAGGTCGGGATATTACATTCCTCCCCTTAAAGAGGAGTTTAGTCCTCGAAACTCGTGTATGCTCAAATTGTAGACCTTCCTTAGAAACTTTCTCTTCAACACCAACCAAACCGAAGCTTCACTTGATTCCCATTGACAACAACTAACCGATTTCGATCTTACTAACCACTTAACCAAAACTCTACTTGATTCACAAACCGTTAAAACCCTTGTACACAAAACCCAAGCAAAGCCAACCATATCTTGAACCACTAAAACTTCACTAACTAAACTTCTACTCGATGCATCCTTCACCAGAAGGTACCTTCTTATGTTTATAATCCAAGTAAACAAAATTCTTGGATGACTGACCTATACAAAGAATCACTTTATGGTCCGTAGAATTCAAAACTGTAACTTTACTCTTGCCACGGTAGATTCTAACACAACCGACAACTTGTAGTAACATCCTATCAACCTTGAATTCTCTATCCAAAGGTGTTGTTACAACCAAAGAATCCTTGAGGTTTCCTTACTAAACCTGGGTAGGGTTTTTGATTCGAATCGATCAACATGTTCCAACCGACTCACAATCTGTATGACCACCATGCTTGAACCGAACCACTAGCTTCCTCATGAACCCTAGAACTTCCAAACTTACCACCACGAGTAGCTCTAAGGTTACCTACCATTCTGAAGGATCAGGAAGGATCAAAACGGTTCTAAGGGGTCTAAGAGATCATATCTTAAGAAAGAAAGCCTAAAGGACTCTTCGCTCTGATACCAACTGTAACGTCCCGCTCCCAGATACCGAGTCCTTATTCGGAAACGAAACGCTCAGCACGTATGATATTAAATAAATTCAATATTATACGTAAGGCTCTACTACGTCGTATCGAGTTTAGCAAATGGAAGCTAAAAAGACTCGGCAAAACATCGCAAATGCTGCTAAGAAAGGAATACAAACCGACTATTGCTGAATTGTTTAACTAACAACAACAAAAGGTCCAAAGGTTACAACGTATGATGTCTAAAAGAAAGTTACAACTCTTGTCTAACAAACTTGAAATAAAGTACAACATAATCTAGTACAACATTTAATACAAAAGTAAAAATGAAAGCATCATCAGGGCATCAACGTCATCAAATCATCATCGAATTCCTCAACGAGCTCAAGGCTAACATGTTCGTCTTCTTACCCCAAAAGTACACAAAACAACATATGAAATTGAGGTAAGTACAAAGTAATTAGCAAGAGGAAGAAGCTAATGTATAATTAAGTCTTACAACGAAAGGTTCATATTATTATAATTAATTTATCTTTGTGAGACCGACTCAAACTCTAGGGTTCTCTTCATGCTCATCAACATGCCATGACTATTGGTTTCTAGCTTAACTTATCTTTGTTAAATCAGCACTCAAGGGCACAATGCATGATGAAAATCCACCATGAAGATATCCTTGCCGACCCCGGGATCCCCCCGGTATGCATACACGTTCGGTGAAGTCCTCTACTCTTAGTGCTACTTCGAGGCCAGTAGAGATATTCTCTACTCCTGGTGCCTCGTCGAGGCCAACAGAGTTATTCACTTAGTCCAACCGCCACACATCGCCGATATAAATCTATGTGTCTTACCAATAATGGATTGATGTTTAGTCTTTTAACTACACAAGTACGTTTGTTATTAATCATTAACTAGCTATCTAAGTATTTTCAAATAAGCTCCCTCACCTCTACTACTTTCTTTCCTAGACCACTAGACACGGACAAGACCTAGAATATACACAGACATTGAGGAATATTAGTTCCTCAAAGTACAAGCCTATCATACTCTTCCGACGGTCCCGAACTTCAACTCCAGGGAAGAGTACATCCTGTGTCTGATGAGAGACAAATTGTCGCTCATTATTATGACATTTTACCCCATTTCTGATACCACTTTGAGCATTATTGTACCAATTCAAGTCATTAATTTCTTAGTTCATCCAAATGTGTAGATAGTAATTATTATATAAAATATCATATTTTGATAGGTTTTGTACCGGTTTAGTAACCGGAGCGTCGTGTCGGGTTTACGCTTGGTATTTGGGTAATGTATTGCAGGATTATAGGTTGACCAAGACCCGAGTGAAAACACGTGTTGAGCCTAAAACACGTCTTTTGAAGGCTAGAAGAGTATGCCGGAAGCTATCCAGTTCAAACGGATCAATTGTCCTTAGTACTTCTACCGTAGCCTATCTTCAACAGACATTTGACCCCACTTAAAGGCATTTTATGGGGAAGACTTCTTCATAAGAGTTGTAGATCAAGAAACGAGTTTTCCAACGCAATTTGAATCACATCAATCGGAGGTCTACAACTCAAGTTATGATAATTTTACCGAACTCTGTTGTAAAGAACCGGCGCGAGACCGGACTTTAGCAGTACGCACGCCGAATCGTTGTAGAAAGCTGTCGAGCTGTCGAGTTAGTTATACCGCGCGCGCTGGATCTTTAGCGGCGCAAGCCGAACGTCACGAAGCAGTTTTCAAGCATGAAAACTCATTACGATCGCATTTTCCCCAATTCTTTTAAACCCCATCTTCTTTCTTCCCCTTCTTCTTTTCTTCATGCAGGCACCATCATTTAAAGGCTCTTAGAGCCAAAATTAGTTACAATACTTAGCTAATTTCATCACAAATATAATCCTGGAATGTTAGTCTAATTTCTTGGTGTATCTTACGTGGAAGAAGCTCAACAAATTGGTGCAACCTCCATTGAAGCTCACGGAGATGGAAGCAAGCTTGCCGTTAGAAGGAATTCAACATCTTGATGGGTTTCTCCATTGAAGCTCTGAAGGAAAATGCAAGCTTTCTCTTTTACAATTCAACGGTTGTAATCAGTAATATTCTAGTTTTATTTTCGTGTTTGATAATCTTATTGCTATGAATACTAATTTCAACGTGTTAGTAATTGTAGTAATGAGTAGCTAAATTTGTAACTAGCCAAGATGATGTTGTTGTGATAGTTATTAATCTCTATTATGTTGTTTGGGAATGTTAATTCATATATTTCAAAGCTTTTTGTGTTGTTATCTTTCCCTATTTGCATCGTATTGCTTGTTTGTGTTGGATTGATCATCTAGCACTAGGACACACACACTTAGTTGAGACCAAAAGGAGATATTAGGTGTGGGAGAAGGAATAGGGAAACCGGAAGGTAAAATTTACCTTATTGGAATTCGATTTCTTATCCGGGGATTATTGACATTGTCATTGCATTCAAGATCTTAATCATGTTGAATCATTAGGTCTAGGGTTTTTAGACCAAGGAGGAGACATAGAGTTGTTTCATTCACTCGTATGAGGGGAAACTACTAGCTTAGGAGTGCACCGGTAACACACACTTGAATACTAATGGAAGGTTGGTAGATAGTTCATTCCCATGATGCTAGTAGACATATACTTGATCATTACATTGTCTTGGCTAGGCTTTTTATCATTTTATCACCTTCGTAATAGTAGATTTTAGATAAATTTACCTTCTTGTTGATTTGCGACTTAGATCAAGATAATAATAGCTTTTTGGTGTTCAACCTCACAATCCTCGTGGATACGACCTTTACCACTTACTAGACTACAATTGACCCGGTACACTGCCGGTTAGATTGGACACCTAGAAAGTTTCGATCAGTGTCGGAACTAAACGCATTAGAAGCTTAATCGAGACTTGTTCGTGTTCATTTAATGTTATGGTATCAAGAAACAACAATCAAGACTAGATTCGGGTCTTGAAATGAAGCTAAACATAAAAAAACAGGGTATGTGTGCCCGCACCGGGGTTCAGTGCGCTTACATTGGCCAAACAGGGGCATTCTGCTGAGCCAGTGTGCCCACACTGAGGTCTGGTGTGCCCGCACTGGCCTCAGTGAGCTCAAGATCTGGTTCACGGGGCACCAGATCCAGTGCGCCCGCAGCAAGCGTAGAAACTCCCAAAAACTCAGTTTTATGCATCTAAACGATCTCCACTCGATTTCAAATAAGTTTAACATCAACAAGCACAACAAAACAGCAAAAAAACATCACTTTTACATAACTAAACGTCACATACTTCTCTAACAACAAGTAGGCATGATTTCTAGCATTAAAACACCACAATCACTCAATTTTAAACATCATTAACCTAATTACACATTAAGAAGAGACCCTTACCTTTCAAGCAAGCAAAACCAAAGTAAAACCACAAGAAGATTTGCAGCACCTTTTAAGACATCAACTAGGAACCTATTTGATCACAATTAACTTGGATTAATTGATATTCAAAGCTTCTAAACAAAAGGAACTACAAATTCAACCAAACGAAAACACAAAAGTTGATCATCTCTTGATGAATCCAAAACTGAGGCAAAACTAACCTTATTCCAAACTTGATGATCTTGATGTCAAAAGGAAGCTCTTCTTTCGCTGATTTCCGAATCTTTAATTCTTTATGAAAACCATCAACCCACTTGTGAGAATTTTACAGAAGCCACTTATCCATTTTCCCCTTGTTTTCACGTTGGAGAGGTTTTCTAACTTTTCTGACAAAAACTTTCCACTAAAAAGGGAGGTTTATTTCTTGTAAATAACCTCCAAAGGAAATAATTACTTATTATTTCCCTTAACTTACTTCAATTACCATTATCCCAAAGAATTTTCCTTAAATTCACCCATCTAATATATATACTCGAAAATACATATAAATATATAATACTTTAATCCATAAACTCTAAATATAATATTTCATTTCTCATAAAAGACACGTTTGTTCTTTACGAAATGTCGGGATATTACATTATATTTGTACAGACTCACATAGTATCAATCAAGGAAAACATTATTCCATTTTCTTCTCATTCTAGTACTGTTGTGACATTAAAAATGACATGTATTTATACCGTTGATCATGATAGATCATTGGTTATCATTATAATCATCACGATCAACACACACATACACGTATACACGTATATATATACACGTTGTATCACTTATCGTGCTGTTGTCCCTATATCATTGCTCAAGTATATAAGTTAGCTGCCAAGACTAAGAGGACGACTTTCAAAACAAAACAAAAAAAAAAGACTAAAAGGACAAGTCAAGTCCCATTCTTTTCCCAAGTAAACGCTAAGCGTTGACGCTGGACACAAGTTTTCTTGGACAAAAGTGAAAAGACTTAGAACTCGTCTTTATGAATTTGCATATTTAAACTCGTGGCGCCCGCCTCAATCCATCCCATACACATACACCAAGTCCATTTTCCTCAACATATATACATACCGTATTGCTCAATAATTAGTGGAAATAATGGCACTGGACACATCCGTGAAGTGGTAAAAACAGAAGCAGAAATCGTCCGTGGAGCTGAAGAATGCACTCGTCGCGTCTTAGAGCTTCTCCGGGAACTGGGATTCCCGAAAGGAGTCCTCCCTCTGAAAGACATTAAAGAATATGGAAGAGTTCGTGAAACGGGTTTTGTCTGGATGAAATTTAAGGCTCCTTACCAGCACTTCTTCGCCGGAACTAATACCTTGGCCAGCTACGCCACCTTGGTGACCGCCTACGTGGAGAAATTCAAGTTGAAGAAGGTGATGGGCGTTAAGAGCAAGCAGTTTCTTTTATGGATATCGATTGTTGAAATGAGTATTCAAGATCCAGCCGGAAAGAAAATTCACTTCAGCACATCTATGGGAGTCGGAAAGTCGTTTCCGATCACTGCTTTTATGGATGAAGAGGAGAAACACGCATATTTGGACAAAGTTTCTGAGAAGGATTCATAGACTGCTGCACAATTTTAATTCATGAAGTCAATTCAATAATGTAATCTTTGTTTTTCTTCCCCTTTTTTTTCTTCCCCTTTTTTTTATTACTACCGGTAACGATGAGAATTGAACACGGATTCTCAACAGAAAATACAATGATTTGTACCAATTAGTCAGATCCGATTATAATCATGTGTTAATAAACCATGTTCATGTCAAAAGTTTTTAGTAGAACGAAAATTTTAGTATGGTTCAGAACCAAGTATTATTTGGTGATCCTGAATCAATATGATGCAGAATAATTTGATGGGTCCTCTGTTTTATACATGATACTAGTAGGAAACCCGTGCAATGCACGGGAGAATGTAAAGTATGAAAATGAGTAACAAAGAAAAATGACAACATAAATGAAAGAAATATGATGTGTTTGAATTTAAAACTGACAGTCAAGTAATATAAATATTGTGTGTATATATAGTCATTATATTTAATGCGATTAGTGAAGGACCTATGTATAATCATTATGTTTAATGCGTTGGTAGCAAAGGACACATTGTATTATTGATAAGATTTCCGATCCCCTGATATCATTTGGACGAAAAGGGTACACTTCGCAATTATACAAAAAGTAAGGATGTCTCTACTTTCTCTTCAATTAATGTATTTTTCTATCATCCATATAAATTAACATGTTTAAATACAGAAGGAAGTGAGTTTTTAGCAATAGACTTTCATTTGCCGTGTAGAAAGACTACACCTATGCAATTCTTGAATCTCAAAGTCGTAAAAAAATTGTTCCTAACTGCAACTGTATATAACAACCAGGTGTATAGAAAAGCAAAAAAACACAAAAACTAATTAAGAAAAACAAAAAAACACCTGTACCGCAGCCTAGCAGCATCTCTCACTCCAGGTTTCTTTTGAATAACCTCCAAAGTTGGACCAATTATAGACCTGGAATAGGGTGTATTGGCAGCACGTCTCCTCTTCATCACGGCTTCTTCAGCAATATCGTTCTTATGTTGTTTCAGGATGCTCTTCCCAAGGTAAAATTTTGCCCTGCTGTAGCGAAAAAGTTATGTTTTGAGAACTGTGGCGATCGATGCTTTGTTTGTTGATGCTTGGAAATAATTTAATTAGACTCAACAAAGGCTGGAAATATTATAAGCACCATGAAAATGATGTCGTTGAAAGAGATAAGTTCGTGAAACGATGGGGATTGTCAAGAGGGTATTAACGTAGATAGTAATTAAAGTAAAACGACACAAAATCACAAAAAACATTCATCGTGCTTTGGCCTCTACTCATCGCCAATTTTTCATAAAGTTTATAGTTATATGTATCTAATAGACAAACAGAGTACCCCAAGGTCTGAGATACAGTCAAAAGTATTTCATAAAGATCACCTTATTCATTATTAATAGCAGCTACTACATGTTTACTTAATATTGGCATGTGAAACAAATGAGCTTAAAAAGGACACAAATTCTTCATCGACAAAAGCAACTTCATAAATCAATGGTTGTATTTGCATTCTAGCAACATATATTTATAGATACATGTAGCAACCGTATATAATAACCATTGACATATGCATTAAAGTTCAAAGAACTGTCGAAAACAGGGGCATAAACTTACCCAAAAAAAAAAATAGGGAACGTCCAGATAGTAAATTAGTCTTCTGCATTGATTTGTCTATTGTTTCCTACTTATTTTTTAACAGCGTATCTGCAACTCATTGAAAGCCACCTTGTGAAAAGCTAAACCAAAAGCAGAACTAACAAAAAAAAAGCTGGTAATATGCATAAGTAATGAAAACTTCACTCTTTTCAATTTTCTTTGTTCGTTGTTTCTTACACTTGGAAATAAAATTACATTGTAACATTTTGATCAGCACACATGAGTCAAATATGATTTATAAAAAAAAACTGTTCCGGGAGGTAAAAATTTGAATTTACCTAGCCATGATTTTTTGCATTACTACATACATTTTCATATCAGCTTTGCATTCCGGGAGGTTAAAAATTGATTTTATAAAGAGCTAAAAATATATAAAAATTACCATAGCAGAGCTTGAAATCATGGAATTTGTTGCTTCCATTAAAGCACCAAAATAAAATGAAACGCCAAGTAATTGAAGGAGAAGCTGTGAATCCACAAAGATACTGGCCGAATACTTACAATCAGCATGAAATCGAGAAAGGATGAACCTGGCATACTCATCCTTCACAAAAACACATAAGGCACAAAATCAGGAGAGCATATATGTCAAATCAGAAAATAAATGATAAGGAACGATATTAACACGGAAAGATATCACCTTGCGAATTGAATGCACCGAATCAAGCCTTCATGTTAATCAACACGCTGCATAAACGAAATATGCATCAAATCGACATTAAAGCAGGCAGCTTTCAGCTTCGAACTTTACATATGAGTGATGAAATATTTCATATAGCACAGATTACAGATTATGTCTTAAAATAGAAACGCCAAGCAATCGAAGGAGAAGCTGTGAATCCACAAAGATACTGGCCGACTTCTTAAAATCAGCATCGAATCGAGAGAAAGGCTGAACCTTCCATACTCATCCTTCACAAAATCACATAAGGCACAAAATCAGGAGAGCATCTATGTCAAATCAGAAAATAAATGATAAGGAACGATATTAACACGGAAATATATCACCTTGCGAATTGAATGCACCGAATCAAGCCGTCGTGTTAATCAACACGTTGCAGAAACGAAATCTGCATCAAATCGACATTAAAGCAGGCAGCTTTAAGCTTCGAACTTTCCATAAGTGATTATCGCACATGTTAGATCGAATGGACAAAGGTAATATCTGATTCTTTCCTTAATCGAATGAAGGCATGTGAAGAATAGATAATCAGGGAAAATAGAGGAAACGCAGGATTTGATTGCAGACCGAGGATTGAGGAGGAGTAAAGGCAATAGTGGGTTTCAATGGAACCGTTTCAAGTTTGGAGGGGACGGAGGATTTTCAGCCGAATAATGTAAATGAATGAGGTGAATTAATTCATTGATTAATATATATATATTTGACCATGTACTTTCCATAACTGGAGCATATGAGGAAAGCATGAGGACGTGGGGAGTGGGGAAAACTGAGGAAGTTATCGTGGGGAGGAGGGTGGGAAGTGGCCCGATGATGTAGGTTTTTTTTTTTTTTTTAATTTTTTTAATTTTTTGTGTGTGTAGAAAACCGGGTTTGGGTCGGGTCAATTGAAAAAAACGGGTAATTTGACGGTTTTTCACTCTAAAATATAATATTAGATTTTCCTTACTACCCCTATTTTAAAATATGTTATTAGTGGAGCAAGTATGATATGGCACACCTGGACCACCATAAAACTGCCGGTATTAGAATGAATGTTGGAAAAAAAAAAATCACCACATTGCATATGCAAAAATCGATTTACTTTATGTATTTTATTTATTTATTTATTTGCAATACATCATATGGTATGAGTCTAAATTATGGGTCTCAAAGCACGGCCATTAGTCGAAGGCTTATAGTACGAGCGATTCGATAAATAGATCATATAGTTGAGGCATCGTTTGCTACCGGTATAGAGCTCCACGACTATATTATTGTGCCATTCGAGGCCTTAGGCAAATTTCAAGCTCAATATGTGCACCGACACCAATCATAAGGATCTCTCTAGACCTTAGGCAAGTTCTAGACTCATATAACATATGCTATCCGCACCGGTCTGTACTTCAAGGCAACGAGCATATCTCCGACTCAAGATAGAATGTCCTTGCGTTGTATTCTCTATTGGAAAAGTGTCCTAAACCCAATCGGGTTGGACCGGATCCGACCGGGTCGGATCATTTCTACTATTTCTTTATGTTTGTACATATATAAAATGGCTTTTCTGTTGTCATATACATGTTCTTTTAAAGAACCAATTGTCAATTGTTATATGATAACATCCTTAGTATTAAACCGTGATAGAGAAACCATGATAGACGATTATGGTTGATGAGATCTCTAATCACTTTAATAAGTTTGATACTTAAATGTCTCTAGGCTGATGTACTATTAAACGGGACATTGATAGTACGAACCGACTAGCACGTATTAGATATCTTCTGTCTTTAAGGGCAGGGATAAATCTCGTCTATCGAAGTGTAGAAACACTTGGACTGTACGTGGACGTGTTTTAGAGAATGCGTACATTAGAATGACCCACTTACATTAAGTGTCACACTATGTGGCGGTTGTGTAATTATCCTTTAGACCGGAGTCTTCATGGCATCACGGTGTGGATTGTCATGCTTTGACACTATTGAGGTTTCCCCTAGCCACGGGGCGATCATGCGGTAGTGATTGGGTGTGATACTGAAGCATGCGGAGTATACATGTTTGGTCGTCTAGGAATGGCGTACCCTATATATAAGTAGGGGTGAATATCCGAAAGGGCCTTTTTATAAGGAATGTCTTACTCTCGTGAATCTTTGCAAAGTGGGAGTAAATGAGTTACTTCGAGAGAGCATGATATTCAGATTATAAGATACGATCGTTAATGTATTGACACTCGAGATACGATCGTATGGATATTATTACAGCGATAGGATTGTAAGTTACACGGTAACTGTTTCACATGAAATGTAGTGATTGGGGGTCACGGTGTGTTGCTAGACGCTATCCCGTGATCGTTAGGTATGAAGGGCATTTTCGTAATTTGCACTTTGTGCCTACGGCCAACATATTCGGAAGCCTATCGGGTCACACACATATGAACATCTAGCCGGATTAAAATGTGGTTATAGTTGATGACCAAATAAGGAAAGAATTTACCTCGTACTATAAAGGTTATAGTGGTAAATTAATATGATGGTATTTATTTATTATGAATAAATATAATACAAGATATTAATTATGTTGATTAATTAAATATACATATATTAGATATGTATGTCGAAATTTATTGTCTATTGATACATATGGATTTTGCAAATTAATTAATCATGATATTATATTATTTATTAATATTAGATATTTGTGCACATATACTTGGTATATGCGTGTGGTGTATATTTGTGATATACATGAGTGCACATGCAATATACATATATGAATATAGATTTATATGTGTAATTTATATATATATATATATATACGTATGTAAATTGATTTATGGTAATATAATAAAGATATATTCAATATAAGATATTGTCAATATATATCTTGGAAATATTTAATATAAGATATTGAATATTAATGAGATAAATCAATCAAATATATTTTTCTTATTTTACTAGTAAAATGTTTTCTTCCTCTCCACTCTAATAGATGGCGCCACATACACTATAAATATAGTGTGGGTGTCAAGCTCTTTTTTACAACACAATTCCAAGAGCTAATAGTTCTTGTGAAAAATAGAGAGCTTCTTAGAGAGAGTTTTGAGAGAGAAAAAATATCGGTCTAGCAACCGGGTTTTTCTAGTAGCAATCCAATGGTGGATTCCGGCAGGTTGTTCGTGTGGACTAGCGGTAGAGGCCGAACGCTTGGGCGGCTTCGTGCATCGCTACTGTCCTTAGACGGTCAAAGCGTCGATCTTTTAGATCAAGCAAGGTAACCACCGTCTTCAGCTTATTTGTTTATTGCTTAAACGAAGTCAATCTTGGGCAAAAGGAAATCAAAAATTTGAATTCCGCTGCGTTCCCGCGTAGATTTCCTAACATTCTCTTGCCTTTACACGATAGGCTTACACCACAATTATGGAGAAGTATTTTTTCGGTTAAATTATGGTTAGGATTATGAGACAGGTTCTCCTTTACATTCTTCACGTTCGGATTGTTTGTGCCATCTTCGCATCATGGTCATTATAGCCTTGTCACCCACGAGTTCACCACTTATATAAACCTAAAGCGTTATTAATTTCCAAGTATGCTCTCACTTACATACAAAACACTCATTTAAACTCTCGGATCCTTTATTGAATTATGGGGAGGGTCAATGGTGAATCCAAGAACTGAAGGTTGGTGCTGGTGGCTGTGTTGGAGACACATCTCTGATTTTCTTTTATAGTAATTTGTTTTGTCGATTATAGAAAGTATCTTAAACAGAAATAGAAACAAACATGAACAGAATTTGAAAACACACCTGAATAGAACATGTTGATACAAACATTGCAGAACCAGACAATTTTATTTACAAAACTTTTACTTGAACAAAGTAAAATGCATAATAGTGTAAATGCGAAAACTTATTCGACTTAGGCGCGTAGAACGCCGTCTTTAAGACTTTCATGCCCCGACTGTGTGCTCACGGTGATGACATAAGTCTTCCAAGACACAACTGTGATCAATACATTTTTCGATTGTAGCACAAATAAATGAGAAAAGCAAAGCGAAATGATTAGGCCTTGATTATCTCGAGGCAATGGATGTAAATTTTATTTTGGCAGAGTTTTAGTAAGTATGCATGAAGTTTTTTTTATGTTGTGTTTTCATTCTGTGTAGTGGATATTTATAGGCATAAAGACAGCCTTTGGTAAAGAAAGTATATGTTCAGAAAGGAAGTTTTTTCGAACTGATGCCATTCGGTTCATGTTCGAACTCGAACTGGTGCATGAACCTAGTTCGAACAGATGCTTCTGTTGTTCCTGAACTGTTGCTTCAGTTCAAATTGATTTGATTCAGAAAATCCATTGTTGAGGTGGCCCAAAAATATTAATACCGGGCCAAGCCAAGGCAAGCCATAAGCCACAAGCCCAAGCCAGCCGGGGGGAGCGCGCGCGCGTGTGGGTATTGAACCAACAAGCATCTACGTCTTCCCTCCTTCAAAAAATCCTTTTGTGCATTGGGGCTTTCCTTTTAATGCAACACTACATCTTTTATGTAGAGCATACTTGGGGCATGTTACCTATGTAGGACAAACTTTTTATATTTCTCTACAACGACCCACATATTGCACTCTACCTTTAGCCATTAATTTCTCATTCACCCGACAGAATCGAGTGAATCAAAAGCCTAAAATCAACTATTATATTCGCAGTTTCCAAAACTGTTTTTCGCTCCAGGAAATTCATTTTGTAAGGCATTATTGAAAAGGATTGCTCGCCACTTATCATTAAAGCCATTCTTGAGCTAAAACCTTATACAATTCCAACAATCCCCCACATGAATGAAAATAATGCATATGATATGCAGAATTTGTAGAGATAACAAATGGAGCTCTATTGCATCAAACAAGGTGGTTTGATGCCTTGAACCTTCCTTAATAGAGTACCATTGGATATACTCGGCCAAACAATGAACTAGATCTTGAACTGCTCAGGCTTTCGTGCATGCCTAGACAATGATACCTACACAATAGACCCATTGACCTCTCAAAGTTCCGATTGTTGTGACCATTTTGTGTGGAACACTAATGGGAGTCAAATTTACTGTACTTTGGTGTGCAGTTTAACCCCCGGTTATCACTATTCTGGCATGTTTTGGGTAGAATAAGTCCTAATTAAGAGTAATATCGAGATTTATACGCATGGGGAGTTAAACTATCACATAGATGAAAAACTCCGCCTTTTTAATGATATTTAACTCTTTTCCGAGCACTTTTGTCTTATGGAAGTATGCGTGGTGCACTTTTGTCTTATGGAAGTATGCGTGGTGTTTGTTCGTATATGTTTTTACTGGACTTAGGTGACTCGAGGACCCGGAAGGTGATGTTGTGGATTGAGGAACATATTCGAAGCATGAACGTAGCATGAAAGTGGAGGAAAAATCAAGTTTGGAGTGAAATCAAGGCAAACGGGCGTTTGCTCTACCCAAACTGGCGTTTGCGGCAAAGCTCAGGCAAACTGGCGTTTGGCCAGTCTAGACGGGCGTTTGGAAATTTGGGATTTGATACTGAAATGTGGCTCAGAGGACGGACGAGCGTCCAAATGACCCCAAAACGGACGTTTGGAGGGGTTCGGCCCGAATTCGAGAAAGCTCATACAGCTCAGACGAGCGTTCGAGGCAAGCCATGTTAGGTGTGATGCCCGAAAGACAATTTTTGTAATTGTTTTATTTAATAAATGAATTGACATTATTATTCATATTTATTATTCTCATAATCACCGATGTGACAATAGTATTTACACTACATAAAACCCTAAGTATATCGTTTATGTAATCACTTAACTCAGTGTATGGTATATACACGGGAGGATTGAGTTAGTGAAGATGTACTTAAAATACAATTAGCCCGTAGTGAAGTTAACCGAGAGTATCGGGTCTCTCCTTTAACGTGCTATTAATGCGCCCATAACACAATAGGTGTGATTGTCTTATCCGGACTTTCGGTTAAGAGAACCTAATGGGGCATTTATATAAGATAGATATATCATATAAATTTGGACCGATTTGATTAGAGTTCACGATATAATTCCGTAATCGAGAAGTCTTATCGAATCAATGGATGATCATATTTATGGATATATCTTAATCATGAGGTGATCACAGTCCAACGCTTGAATCGATCGAGGTTTGACTTGGCGGTTAATGATTACACCGAGTGCGTGGTCCGAATTACCCCATCTTGGCATTGTCTTTGGATTGAGTAAGTAGTACGTGTTATCACAGATCTGAATCCATTCCTTCCATTTACGGAAGTAGATGAAGCGATTCCACTTATTTGTTAATCCTAGAAAGCGATCGATCCATGGAGTTCATATTACAGCGATTAGCTACCGGTGAGTTGTATGAATTAATTGATCACTAGGGGTTAATGGTAAATAAGGATAAGAGGGTTCGAAAAGGGTTAACGGTAACTTCCCGATTTAGAATGAGCGATCATGGAGGATTAATCCATATGTAATGATTATATCAATGGACGCTTATTATTATTCTCGTGAGGAGATAAATATAATCTCATAATCGGAGGAGTGCGATCACGGGATTATGGTGGCATATTCTGTGATTGATTTATCGAATATAATTATTCATTCGTAAGATAATTATTTATTTGATTTATCGGAGCCGCGATTATTAGTCCATGGTCCCCGACGTGTCTCCTAATATAGCATAGCTATTCTTGGACGTCGAATCCTAATAATATTAATTTAGTTCTTGTTGGACTTTATTAAAAGCGATATGTGAATTAATTGTTTAGTGGACTATTAAATTAGTTGGGCTAAACAATTAAATATGTGGAAAAAACATTTTTCATAATCTTCTAAAAAAGTATATCATAGTCGAAATTAATATTGACTAGGTCAATAAATAGGAATTTCGGCCATGACATGTTTTATGGAAACAAGAAATTGTTTTCTTGTGATTTAATAAGGCATATGCATAAAATATTTATTGGATAAATATTTATGGAAAGAAATAAAGATAAATATTATTCTAGATTTGTTCTAGAATATTATGGGATTATCTTTTATTTAATGTGATTATTATAATTGATTTTGTATTAATTATTAAATCCTTGGAGGCTAAGTTTTACTCTCCTATATAAAGAGAGTTCTCACAAGCCTTAACACACAACAATATTTCGACCTACACCTCTTAGAGAGGAGAAGGTGAAAATTTTCGGCCAAGGGGTTTAAGGGAAAAATCTTGGAGATTTTTCCGGGTAGCATATCGGAAGGATTCGAGACAAGGATTTCCTTCCACCGGGAGTTGCTTGGATCACACGTACGGAAGATCGTGGTGCTCTTCACACATTCGTTCGTTCTTTCTATTGCGGTTCTTCAACTTGGATTTTGAGATCCAAGAGGTATGTTCTACAACCCCCTTGTAGATATAGATCTAGTTATTTTATTACGTATATTTTATAGATCTAGATCCTTAAATCGCTTCCGCCGCATATGATATTACTAACAAGCCAAACGCTGGTTCACTGAAGAATAAACCTTAATCATCATCGAATTTCCAGGCAGACGAGCGTCCACCTTGGATCAAACGCTCGTTCAGCACCGACAGCAGCAGATTTCAACCCTACACTATAAATACGCAGCTCATTCAGCACTTTTACATATATTGCCGACTTTGGAAACTTCTAGGGCGATTTTGGTGCGGTTTTAGTGTAGGTTGATCATCCTTTGATCCTTTGATTCCATAGATAACATTCTTTGATTCTACATACTTTCCATAGCTTAGATTCACGTTTCAAGATCAAAGATTTGGATTTTCGGTGCAATTATTTCTTCCATAATTTGTGGATCAGTTTTCAGCAATTTATATGGTAATGTTTTCTCTTTTATTTATTGTCTTTAATTTAATTGCTGCTTTAATTCCGTTTCTAGCATAATCAAGAGTAGTTAATCCGTTGTGTAGCCGAATTATGTGGAAACGAGCGGAAACCCTAAGGGGGACGAGATTGGGAGTTGTTTAGTGAACAATTTAATGTTTTAATGATTAATCCACGTTCTAAAACTTATTATAACATCATTGAATTAGATTGATCACCTAGTTCACTGTCACACACATCGAACTTAGAGATGCATTTTGCGGTGAGATGTGGGAAAAGGGGTTTTAGGATCATTGCGTAGATTCGGCCTAGTTGTTAGGATCGTTTCCAATACAGAGGTTTGTCATCGCTGTTCGAGCAACTCTAGACCTTAATCATGTTAGGATAATCAGTTTTCTAAAGGGAGAGTCGGTTAGCTTTACATAGGGTGGTTAGATCGAGTTGTTCAGTCTAACCACTAGAATTATGAGTTGTCACCCGTGGATGTCGTTAAACTACATATGATAGGTAGGTCGGTTAAGACACGCTCTCTGTCAAGTCCTTCCTTAGGGGAAAAAGTAGCTCGTGGGATCATAGTTCGGCTATACCCTTTAATATTTAGAAGTAAGACCGGTAGTATAAACTTTATTTCTGCATTAGCATAGTATCTTTCAACCTTTGATTGACCTGAACTAAGTTACACGTTAGCTTTGGCACTTAGCCATTACTCCCTGTGGATTCGACCTTGTGACCACTATACTCCCGTTGACCCGATACTTGACAGACCTAAACCTAACCTTGGAAACGGCGCCAGAAAGCTGACGGACATTACCTAGGCTATACAGATCCTAACCGGCAGTGTACCGGGTCAAATTGTGGTGCTAGTATGGTGAGTCAGAGTGTCGAATCCTCAGGGTGTTAGGAAATCACTAGTTTAACGCAGCGGAATTTAAAATTTTGATTTCCTTTTCTAGATCGTTCTTCGTTTAATGCAATAAACACGTTAAGTAGTTTGACGGTAATACCTTAGATGATCTACAAGATCGTCGCTTTGACCGCCAACGGAGAGTAGTTCAATGCGCAAGCCGTCCATGCGTCCGGCCTCTATCGCTAATCCACACGAACCCCTCGCCGGAATCCTCCTTGGATTGCTAACGGAAAAACTCCGGCTGCTAGACCGGACCTTTTCTTCCCTCACAAACTCACTATGGAGAGCTCTCTATTTTACACAAGAATTATGAACTCTTGCAATTGTGATGTACAAAAGAGCTTGACACCCACTTCCTTTATATAGAGGAGGTGGCGCCCCTAATGGTGTGTAGGAGAAGAAAACCTTTTTCCAATAAAATAAGGAAAATCAATTAGATTGATTTATCTCTTTAATTATAATTTATTTTGTCAATATCATATATTGATTATAATTATCCTATTACCATAAATCTATTTTTCCAAAATCAATTAATATCTTATATTAATATTATGGCAATATTTATTAATTAAAGTGCACAATCCAAGTGTATCTTATACACATAAAAGTGGCGCCCCATTAGTCAACTAATTGACTTCCGGAATATTCTTTAATTAATATAATTTATATATAATTAATATCTTGTATTTTATTTATTCATAATAAATAAATACCACCATATTAATTTACCACTATAACCTTTATAGTCTAGAGATAAACCTTCCTTATTTGGTTATCAACTATAACCGCATTTTAATCCGACTCGATGTTCATATGTGTGTGACCCGATAGGCTTCCGAATATGTTGGCCGTAGACACAAAGTGCAATTTACTAAAATGCCCTTCATACCTAACGATCACGGGATAGCGTCAGCAACACACCGTGACCCCAATTATCGGAAGAGTCAAAAGCAATGACTACTACCTTTCATGTAAAGCAGTTACCGTGTAACTTACAATCCTATCGCAATAATAATATCCATACGATCGTATCTCGAGTGTCAATACATTGACGATCGTATCTTATAATCTGGATATCATGCTCTCCCTCGGAATAACACATTTACTCCCACTTTGCAAAGATTCTCGAGAGCTAGACATTCCTTATAAGAAGGCCATTTCGGATATTCAATCCCAATCATAGGATACGCGATTCCCGGACGACCAATCATGTATACTCCGCATGCTTCAATATCATACCCAATCACTACCGCATGATCGCCCCGTGGTTAGGAGAAATCTCAATAGTGTCAAAGCATGACAATCCACACCGTGATGCCATGAAGACTCCGGTCAAAAGGATAATTACACAACCGCCACATAGTGTGACACTTAATGTAAGTGGGTCGATCCTAACGTCGCATTCTCTAATACACGCCCACGTGCTGTCCAAGTGTCTCTACACTTCGATAGAGCGAGATCTATCCCTACCTTCTAAAAGATAGAAGACATCCAATACGTCTTTAGTCCGATTATACTATCAATGTCCCATTTGATAATATGTAAGACTAGAGACATTTAAGTACCAACCTTGTTATAGTGATTAGAGATCTCATCAACCATAATCACTATCATGGTTTCTCTATCATGATTGATACTAGGGACGTTACTATATATATACAACAAGTAATATGAAGACAAACAATATATATAATTACATAAGTGCTTTTATTAATCATAATAAAGATATTACATGAACTAAATAGACTGTAAACGACCCAACCCGGTCGGATCCGGTCCAACCCGATTGGGTTTAGGACACCTTTCCAACACATGGAACTTGGTAATTTCTTTTACGTGTGGTTAAACACCAAAGAGCTGTTATTAACTCGATCTAAATTGCAATTTTATAACACAGATCACTACTATTCTAGTCAACATAAAATAAATACGTAATTTAAAAATTATTCTAATATAATATATATAGATATATAAATATATATAGATGTACATAAATTGCAAAGTATATATATAGATATAAATATATAGGTACCAATATATTAAATAGATATTTTTAGAGAATCGCCAAAACTTATATAATTGGTTTATACGATCTTTTCGATTAATTGAAATGTGTTCGATCTCTCCTTTTATTTTAGGTCCAATTGAGTAAGTGAAAGCGGTGCACTCTGAGAGTAAACAATTCCTCCTCACACGGCGTATGAAATTGTCATATGTCCATTGCATCAGTCCAAGGTCCACAATCTATTACGGTAAGCGAATTAATCGAGCGGTCCCGAGTACAAATCTACCTTTAGATAAAAGGAGTCATTCCGTTTCGTCAAGCGGTCAATTTTATTTTAAAGGCTCCGGTTGTCAAAGCCGGACGATTTAACTTTCGGTTTAAGTTTCAATTAAAGCGATGATTTAACATTATTACGATCTCGAGTACAAATTATAATAAAATTCATTTCTCCCAAAACAAATTTACCCGGGTAGGAAATCGGATTCCGTTATCACGTTATTCACACGGCCAATTTTACCCTCGGTTGTTCTATCTTTTATCTCATATCGACGACTACGGCGTCAATTCATAATTAGATTATGAATTCCTCGGATCGTTAAATATGTCAATACGAATACGATCAAAATAGAAAAAGATTCAATTAACTCAATTTTAGTCATTTTAACTTAACAACATTTCTTTAACTTAAAAGATCGAAATAAAACCGATTACATAGTTTTGGCGAGTATTATATTTAGCCTAAAAACATTATAACAACGAAAAATATAAAAACAAACATAAATACTTAAGAAAAGTTACCCGAATACGGTGAGTTGATTCGAAATCGTATCTTCCGGACATTACAACTTCTTTAGCAAAACCGACTTCGAGATTTTCCGAGCATTATAACGATACTAAAACTACATTATTACGGCGTAAGGCCTTATTTACAACTACTACTAAAATTAAAAGAAAAGAGAGAGAGATATATATATATATAGGATGTATATATATGGTACACTTCGATCTGTTCTCTGATGCATTCCTTATATAGGCAAAGGTCTCAAGGCCGGACCGGTCCGGTATTAGGCCGGCTCGGTCCGGACTAATGATTACTCCCACTGACTTGATCTCTTCGGCATGTGCGGTGAAGATATTATTTTTTTATATATAATTATTAAACTTCTAAAATTCATATCTCGAGTTCTGGCCCTCCAAAATTGCAAACGAAATGTCAAAATTAAGGTCTCGAGAAACTCTACAACTTTCATGAAGGACTCTTCTCCAGATAACGCCTTCTTGATAACCTCGTGTTCTCCCGAAGCTTTTACGGGATTTTTCTTAATCCAAATCGATTAGCCACTTGATCTTTGTTTAAGTTGTAGACCTCCAATCTTCATAATTTAAATTGCATTGGAAAGCTCTCAGAAAAATCTACAACTTTCGTGAAGAACACTTTCTCTGAAAATGTTGTTTTGATGAGCCATTCGTTTGTCGAAAGACATTCTCTATTATTACTTATCCAGATTGGTTGGCCACTTGTCCACTTAAGCCTATTCAATTGACCATTTAAGCTCGTGGCACTCTCTAAATCATTCCAGAGATATGGTTAAACTTCAATATGTCGATTCTCGGGGTCTCGGTTTATAAATCGCAATAAAATACCACAAATACCCACGTAAATCGACACGACACACTCCGATTTACTAAAATCGGTACAAAATTACAACTTATTATTATTATTATTACTAAATACTCTAAATTATAAAGACTAACATTTCATACCATAATTTCATATATTTTATATAGAATTCGTTGATAAAACATAATAATATAACGTATATTTAATCATATAAAATAATACATCAAATTACTCCCACTTAGCTTTTGATCGTCATCGAGCAAAAAATAATGGTAATAAAAGATAGTATTATTTTTGATTATAATTTATATTATCTATCTTAATTTAAAATCTTAAGAAGACAGAGAAAGAGTATATAATGAAATAACTTAAACATTAAATATTATTTAGATAAAATTATATATGTAATACTTAAGAAGTATAAATAAAATATCGTAATTATTTTTAATCGCAACTATTATGAAATTGCGGAATCGGAAACTTGGTAAAGTAGTCGACAAAAAAATGGCTTATAGAGTTTAGGTTCAAGATGTTGGTTAATCGGAAAAAAGGAAATCAAAAAGAAAGAAGCGAGTAAATGCGTCACTACATCTTTATATTCTTGATCAAAAATAATCATCGATTAATAACACATTTTTTTTTGATTTTTCTCTTTTTTTTTTTTTTTTTCAAGATTAAGAACTAAAAGCGTGAGTGTGTGTAGAAAATCAAACTTACAGGCATTGCTTCATCAAGATTGATCGAGTACTACTCTTTCGATCGAAAATTACAAGTCCGGTTTCTTAAACTTGTAATAATTCACGAGATCTTATGATTCAACTTTTTCTTTTCATTTTATCTTGTGCCTCATTCCAAAGCAATAGGACATTTCGTGATAATACCTATTTGGACTACTATCATCAGGCAATCGGGAGCTTAATTACCTCATAGTGATATAGGACATTTTCGTGATAATACCCTACTCACTCCAATCATTGGTAGCTACAACCGATTTGTTCTTTTTATTTTTAAGTTGTTAATCAGAGATAAGGAAGATCACGATATTTGATTAATTACGTGTAAATATGGTGCTTCGTTCTTAATTCTTTTATAGAATATTAATATATCGAACTTATTACCAAAATCGACTATCTTGCAAGTGTCATGAGGTAAGATCGAATATACTACTACTTATCTAATCTTTCCAATCTCAAGATATACCAAAACTTAGCTTTTATATGTCTCTATCTCTTTTTATAAGACGTACAAACTTGCGGTATTTCAAGGAAATGTAGACCAAAATAGCTAAAGCTCGGTTATTTAATCACAATTGACAATTTCGAGTGAGGTCTTGATCACTCTAATCAAGGTGAGGTAGGTTATTTGGCTATAGTTATATTTTTGTGGTGCCAAAAATCAACAAACTTAGTCCAATTCCAAACTCATAATTCATATTGAAAAGAAAATGATTCTAAAAATTTTATTTATAAATATCAACATACTTATATAATTTTATAAAAACAATATCTAATATTAATTACTCAATTATATAAACTTAAAATCTTATTAAAATCTAAATTAGACATATAATATAATTATTGTTTTGACTATTTTTGAAAATTTTAATGAATTTTCTAACCTAACTCTACTCCCCACTTACTTAAGTGGCATCGTCGATGTTCAATAAGTAGTAAAAAAGTAGGTTCGAAAATAAAATTAAAATTATCTATTAACGTCATTTTTCGATTTTATTTTAGCGTATACTAATTAAAACAAACTTAAAAACTAAGACATATATATTAAACAAGATACATTATTACAAACTTAAAAGAAAAACTTAACTTAACTAAAGAAACTTCAAACTTAACTTAATTTAACTTATTCAAATTTAAATAAAACCACAAACAACTCTCTAAATGGTGAGGCGAACAACCCGGTGTATCAACCGGTATCAAACCAAACCGACTATCTCTACAGGCGGAAAAATTTCATCCGTCTCAAGCTCTTCCACTCCATTCATAAGAATACACAAGCGTGATATCATCCATGAATTAGGCATAGGCTTCCCCTACTACCTCTCGTGATCGCAAACTCCAATCGCCCTTTGAATCAATATACCCCAATCAACAAATACACCGAATGCCAAAGCAAAAAGTAGAAGCATTTCATTCTCGGTCAAACTTCCAAAATCCAGGTGGGATAAACTCGAGAATTTATAAAATGCTTCCACGCGCTTTAGATGTGGAAGTAAAGCTCGTGTTGACATGTCGTGATTTGTATCAAAAAGCGAGAGCAGACATTGGAGCGACTCGTGTACTTTATTCAAATGATTAGAGGATTTTGTAGTCCCCATTGCATTTCAAAATGTGGCATCGTGTGGTGGTGGAATTTCAAAAGTTGATTTATAATAGATGAAGAGAAGAACGACCACTCCTCTTACTAGAACAATCTGAGTGATATCGATCATAGATGTAGTCATAAGTGCGAGAATAAAATTCTCGCACTATTGAGACATTTATCCTACCTCTCGGTATCTTGACAAATTTTTCCGGCCAAAACTTCCGGATCATAGTTTTTCCCCATTGATCAAGCTTATCTAAATTTAAACCTTTCTCCAATAGGATTGGAGAATTTGCAAAAACGATTGTGTAAAATGATATTCTCGTTAGAAGCTTGAGATTCGGATGATCCGGTGTATCGAGGCTCGTAAATTAACCGATGGTGAAGAGTAGTTCGACATTTTAAAGTTTACTATAAAATAAAAGAAGGAAAATTGAAGATGGTAAAGATATGAGCCTTTGTTGCTCCTCCTTTTACTTCCTTAAATAGATAGTAAAAAACTTACGTGTGTGCATTAGACGGACTCAAGAATGACTCGACCTATACATTCTTCACGGCCCGGTCCGGGAAAATGCCGGCTCAGTCCGGCCTCATCCTACTTTTTCTTGAGGGGCAGAGGTAAAAGACAACTTGTGTTTTGTTTTTTTACTTCACGTGTGAAACAAGGCTTCCACTTGCCTTGAAGATAATTTGATAATGGTTGAATTAATTCATCCACCTTGATCTGGACGGATAAAATGACACATTAGTTATATTTTGAAAACGACTCAATAATGATACAAAATTATTTTTGTGATTTTTATAGTTTATAAAACTAAGCGATCTAGAATGCAAACCAAATTTTTATAAAACAATTGTAAAACTAAACGAAAAAATGAAAACCAACCAATATCTAAATGACAAATGTCGAATAAAAAGCGCAATAAAAATGTTTAATCAAAAATTATTAAATTCAATCTTCATCGTAGTCTTCCTCAGGATCAACTTGAAAACTCGAACTCGGAAACGACTGAGAAGCTGATGGCTGAACTGTAGTCGTGGTCCTGACTGAACTATCAAGACCCATCGAACTCATGCCAGTCGTGACATGTGCAAACTCAGTGAATCCTCCCCAACTCGACATCATTTGGTCTCTCGAACACTGTCGAAAATACACTGCCCCACTAGATTGGCTTCCAAAAGGATATGACGATGGATGAAAGCTCGAAGGTGGTGGAATAGTGTGTTCCCAACGTGGTAAGGTATAAGAATCGATGACAAGGTGGATAGGCGGGATCATCAAAAGTAGGATTACGAAGCAAGCTGCTCGTTCCTTCTTAAACCTCTACGAATATCATCACACCACCGCCTAGTACTCTCGGTGAATAAAGCCACATTGGCTTGACCACGTGCAACATCATCACTTAAAGATTGAAACATGTCATATGTGATAGTGTTGGAGAAAGGAGTTTGTTGAGGTGACTAGAAAAAGATGGAAAAGAAGAAGATGTAAAAGCGGTGGTGGGTGGTGAGTTTGGCGTCTTCTAAGCAAAGAGCTAATACTACCATCCGGAAGACTAGTCAAACTAGGTCCAATCGATTTCCATCACCGGAGATAACTTGTCATTGGCGGGAATGGTACTCCCAACCTACGACATAAATCGAGAGATAAAACAAGGAAGTATAGATGACTCCACAGTGCAGCGATGACAATACTCTCAAAAATTCTTTTAAACATGACCTTTCCAACATCCACTCTAACATCATTTACCATTGCCCAAGCGATACAAACATCTTCCTTTCCAAAAGCAGTATGTTTACTAGAAGGATAGAGATTATGGCTAATAAATCTTTTAATTGCCCTCAAACCTCTAAAACAGTTCCCGTAATTAAACCGATTTTCAACCCACACCGCGGTCGGGTCAAAAACAGTCTGGGCTCTCAGGGCAGTCTGCTCAAAACTAGCAGGATCATCTAAATTATAAACTACCCTGTAATCCTCCTCATCAGGAAAAACCTCAACTCCTAAAATTGCATTAATGACGGCAGGGTTAAAAGGAATATTTCTGGCTCGTAAAGTGCAGTTTCCGGACCGAGTAAGTCATTCTTCCGACAAAGTAGATAAAACCGAATAAAACTCACTACTATAGTCGTGTTAATCTCCCTTCCCTACCGTTGCTAAATCTAACCACCGCGCTTTCTAAAGATATTTTTAACTTCATCACCTAAGTCATCCAAGTCTAATCCTTTTTCAACGAACATCACACTTACTATAAATTTTCTTATACGCTTTCTTAGCCTCGGGTGATGCGGTTTTTCAAAGCTTACGGCTTCTTCTTCAGATGATAAAATTATCGTGCCTCACGACGAGGAGTTGAAATTGGAATTTTGATTTTCTCTTTTAGAGACTCTAGTACTCGACTCACCATTCTACGATATTGGTAATGCCAATCAACAACAAAAGCAACAACAAAAACAACAAAAAATAAAAATGTCACAACACACTCAAAAATCAAAACAGTTGAAATTAATCTAAAAAATTATGAAAAATACGAAATTGACAACTAAATAAACTAAATTATACCTTAATATGTAGAAAACGTTGAAAAGTAGGCGGAAAAGTTCAAAAGTCGCGGAATGAAATGGAGCTTGTTTTTGACCCTTTTGAATTTTCTAATTTGTGTTGAAGAGAGGAGATGATAATGAGAAGAAATTAAGTAATGGTGTAGTGTGAGATGAAGTTTTGTGGAAGAAAAGTAAAAAATTTAAGTAATGGTGGGGTTTGGTGTGTAGTGCGGTGTAAAAAGAAAATTAGGGAAGGAAGAAGAAGAAAAAAAGAAGGTCCCCGTCTTTTTTATGTTTTAGACCCGGACCGGTCGGGTTAAAGGCGGATCGGTCCGTGCCCAAAATTTTCATTTTTACTTTTTCGATTTTTTTACTTTTTATGATTTTTGAATAAAACTTATACAAATTCTAATAAAACTTAATTAAAATCTTAAAAATAAGTTTATAAAATTTTAAAACTTACTAAAAATAAAATTTGAAGGAACTTTTATAATTTTATAACAATTTCTAAAAATTTAATAAAACCTTTATAACACTTTAATAAAAAGCTTATAAAAATTTAATAAATTTATTTTTAACTCTTATAAAACATTTAAATTAAAACTAAAAAACAACTTTTATAAAACTTTTATAAAACTCCTCAAATTTTCATAAAGATCCAATTATAAAATTCTCAGAAGTTATGCGAAAATTTTATAAAATAAAATAAAATAAAAGACTCGAAACTAAGGGGTTCACGACTCTTGATTTTAAATCTTCCAAAGTTACGATATAACGCTCAATCAACCTAACTCCCAAAAGCGAGGCATTTGAATTATCTCTCGGAATTCCATCGGGATTTTAGGATAACCACCTAATCGTTCCTTCCTAACAATATTCAAACACTCATCCCAGGATTTGGTTGTGTTTTTCCCACACGTCCAACATGTTCACTTTTTCCACAGATTCGCATCTCATTAGAAACTTTGCCCTTCTTTTTATCGCACTTCTTGATGTTCCATTACATACTTCCCTCAATCGATCTCTCTCAACAATTTCTTGTTTTGTTCAAAAACTAAAGCTTCATAGAAAACGCGACATCTTTATCAAGGCCTAATTTCAAAAGTAAAATAAAAACTCCTATTCTATCTAAAAAAGACATCCAGTTCTTTTACGTCTATCCGGTAAAAGACGAAAAGAGTTTAAACATAATTAAAATTACAGAAAAGTAGAGTAAAGATAGATAGCACTTTGGTATTGGTGATTCGGTTTCTACGCTTTTCGAGTTTTCATTTTTCCTCTGCTTTTCAATTTGTCGGGGATCAATCAGTAGCATTATTTCTTCTTTCAGTGTGATTCCTTCTCCCTCCACAAATAACTTTACTCTGTGGCCATTGGCTATAAAAGTTGTATTTCCATCAGTTAGTCCAATGACTCAGGTTTGTAAACCCGTGTTACTTTAAATGGACTGTCCATCTCGACTTAAGCTTACTGGAAACAACTTTAAGCGTGAATTGTACAAAAGCACTCGATCACCTACATGGAACTCACGCTAAAGATTCTCTTATCATGGAAAGATTTCGTGCGTTCTTGTAGATTCAGCGTTTTCATAAGAATCGAGGCGAAATTCTTCTAGTTACTGTCAATTGAAGCAATCTATGATCACCGACAACCTTAGGATCGAAATTGAGAAATCTAATAGCCCGAAGGCTCGGTGTTCTAACTCAACCCAGGAGATGACAAGACTTACCAAAGACTAGCTTATAGGAGAACAACCAATTGGTGTTTTAAAAGGCATTTGCAGACGCCCATAATGCATCATCTAATTTAAGCGCCGATTTTACGATTTGAATCAGCTGTTTTTCCACGATTCTTTTGATCTCTCTATTTGACACCTACACGACGACCACTAGTTTGCGGATGATAGGCGTTCTAGTTTATGCGTTACACCATATTTCTCAACTAACTTAGTAAATGGTCTATTACAAAAGTGTGAACCTCTATCACTAATGATTGCCCTTGGAATGCCATATCTAGTGAATATGTTCTTTTTAAGGAATCGTATGACAACCTTGGTATCATTAGTGGGAAGAGCTTCAGCTTTTACCCATTTTGAAACATAATCTACCATTACAAGAATAAATCTTTTTCCAAACGATATAGGAAAAGGTCCCATGAAATCTATACCCCAAACATCAAATAACTCACATTCTAAAATAGGTTGCATAGGCATTTCATGTTTTTGGATACATTTCCCCATTTTTGACAAGATTCACAAGATTTAACATACTTATAAGCATCTTTATATAGTGTAGGCCAATAAAAACCACATTGTAAAACTTTAAAAGCGTTTTCCATCCTCCATGATGACCTCTCGCCGCCACGATCATGACAAAACGATAAAATACCTAAAATTTCATTATCAGGCACACATTTTACGATTATCCCATCCGAACATTTACGGAAAAGGTGCAGTTCCTCCCAAGTAATAAAATTTTAAGTCGTAAAAGAATTTCTTTTTACATTTGCCAAGTCAATGAGACGGAATATAATCACTGAGTTAAGTAATTAATGATATCTCCAAACCAAGGTGAGATTTCCTTAGAAGGAATTCTATTTTTAATAAGCTGCATGGTTGAAGGAGTATCTATTCTAAATAGTTGTTCATCGGAAATGAATCTTTAATTTCATTCTCTATCTCTTCCTCGAGTCTCCATTCTACTTAGATGATCCGCTACTACATTCTTACTTCCTTTTTATCTTTAATTTCAATATCAAATTCTTGAAGTAGGAGAATCCATAAGAAGAAGGCGTGGTTTCGCATCCTTCTTACTTAGTAAATACTTGAGAGTGAATGGTGCAGTGTAGATTATTACCTTAGAACCAACAATATAAGATCGAACTTATCTAAGGCAAAAATTACAGCCAACAGTTCTTTTTCGTAGTTGCATAATTAAGGTTGAAAGCTGCGTTTAATGTGTGGGATGCATAGTAAATAGCTTTGAGAATTTTGTTATACCTTTGACCTAAAGCGACTCCTACACACTAAATCGCTAGCATCACACATAATCTCAAAAGGCAAATCGATCTGGTGCTACCAATCAGTGTGCGATAATCAACTTCGCTTTTAAGGTCTTAAATGCTTCCATACATTTACTATCAAAGTTAAAAGGTACTTCTTTTCAAGTAAATGACTTAGAGGCTTTGCTATCTTGAAAAATCTACAATAAATCTCTATAAAATCTGCATGTCCAAGAAATCCTCTTAGAGTCCTCCGATTAAGCGGTGGTGGTAATTTTCAATCACCTCGACTTTAGCTTTATCAACTTCAATTCTATTTCGAGAGATTCTATGACCTAAAACAATTCCTTCTGATACCATTAAATGACATTTTTCCCAGTTTAGAACTAAATTGGTATCCTCACAACGTTGTAAAACTCTTTCTAAGTGCGACAAACATTTACCAAAAGAATCTCCATAAACACTAAAGTCGTCCATAAAAATTTCTAAGAATTTCTCAACCATATCGAGAAAATATAGACATCATACATCTTTGAAGCGTAGCGAGAGCATTACATAAACCAAAGCGGCATTCTTTTATAAGCAAAAGTTCCATAAGGACAAGTGAAAGTAGTATTTTCCCTATCTCTGCTTTGCAATGAAAATCAGTAAATATCACGAATAACCATCTAAGAAGCAAGAATAATACTTATGACCACTTAAGCGTTCCAACATTTGAACTATGAATGGAAGCGGATGATGATCTTTCTTAGTATGATCATTTAGTTTTCTAAAGTCAATGCACATTCGATAACTGTAATTTCCCTTGTTGGAATCCATACATTCTTATCATTCTCTTTCCTTTGTGAAACCTCCTTTCTTTGGTACAACTTGAGTTGGACTCACCCATTCACTATCGATATAGGAAAGATTATTCCCATTTCTAATAGCTTAATCACCTCTTTCTTAACGATTAACTGTAAATTCGGGTTGAGGCGGCGTTGCGGTTGAATACAAGGTTTAGCATCTTCTTTCAAAATTATCTTATGAACACAAATCTCAGGGCTAATACCTCGAATATCGGCAACTGTCCATCCAAAAGCTTTCTTATGCTTTCTTAACATTCTAAGTAATTGATCTTTGCTTGCTTTCAGTTAAAGTTGATGAAATAATAATCGGTAATAGATTATCGGTTTCAAGAAAAGCATATTTGATTTAAAGGTAACGGCTTCAATTCAGATTCTTGGCGGATCTTCTATTGACGATTTAAGAACTGGTCCTTCTAGTTCTAACTCCAAATACTTATGCCATGGTGGCTTAAAAGTAAAGCTTACTTTATCTAGAGAAAGGATTATCTCTTTCATTTCAATGTCTTCCTCATCTTCTTTATAGATAGACAGAGTTAAGCATTCTTCTAATCTGTCTTCAAAAGTTGGTAACTGATTATCATAGACAGAATGAATATCTTCTATAAAAGAACATGATTACGGTGATGTATATGGATGGTTCATAGCTTTGAAAATATTGAAAGCAACTTCATCTTCATTGACTCTCAAAATTAACTCTCCTTTATGAACATCGATTAAAGTTCTTCAGTAGCTAGAAATGGGCGACCTAGAATAAGAAGGCTGAATATCCTTCTTCCATTTCCATAACTACAAAATCTCTTGGAAAATAGAATTTGTCTACTTTAACAGTACATCCTTAATCATTCCTTTAGGGTACTTAATCGATCTATACGCCATTTGCAAGAGTCATTTCGATCTTAGTAAGCTTTCCTATGCCTAGCTTTTTATAATCCTCATAAGACATGAGATTTATACTAGCTCCAAGATCACATAAGACTTTCTTAAACAGAAATCCTCCAATTTCACATGGAATCGTAAAACTTCCAGGATCTTTCAGTTTAGGTGGTAACTTATCTTTGTGAGAAGTGCAGAACATTCTTCATTTAGGCATATATTCTCATATTCCTCTAATTTTTTCTTATTTGATAGTATATCTTTGAAACTTTCCATAGGCGGGTATATTAATCGAGCTTCAATAATGAGGGATATTAACATGAAGATGACGAAAAGTATCAAGAAGCGAGCATACTTCTTATCAGTTTTGCCTTTTTGATTTGATCTTTAGGAGGTAAGGTAAAGATTCTAAATCTATAACCTTTGGCTCCTTAGTCAATTTCTCTTTTCCTTTTTCCTTAAACCTTTGAGTATTACTTAGTCGCCATGTTTCAGGTTCTTGAATTTTTTCCTTTAAATTGTTCCCTGAATCAATCTCTACTTCAGATTTTTTCGGTTCTTCCTGTTTCTCATCTATTCTAACATGTTCCTTGAATAAATTCCTTAAATCTTTATCCATAGGGTCTTTCAAAATCCTAGGGATTTTTACCCAATTTTCACCTTCATTTTCAGGTTCCAAACTTCTATTCCTTTTCAAGAAATTATTTATAATTTCTTCTTCCTCATCAGTGAATTCAATTTCATCTTTAGTTTCATCATTCTTTCCATCTAAATCATTTTCTACTTCATTATTCCCGAAGTTTTCTACTCCATTGCTTCCACTGAGCTTCCTACTTCTCGTAACTACAACATTTACCTCTCTCGGGTTTCTTTCAGTGTTGCTTGGTAATCCTCCTGGAGTCTCTTGTTATTACGTTCACCTTCCCTACTCAAATGATCTTCCATATTCCTCAATGAAGCTTCTATCGTTCTCATTTACGGTATCATGTCCACTCATAGATGTTTTTATTGTACTCATATCTTTAGTGGTGAACCAATAGAAGTCATCATTGTTTCCATATTCTTAGCTTGAGTAGATACTACACCCATCATATTTTCCATTAGTTTTTCCCATTTTTCAACTCCTTCCTGCAGGTTGAGTTGAACTCGAGTTCTTGGTATACTTTGAGTGGTATGTTGAGGATAGGATCTTGGTAATGGATTGTAAATTTCGATTAGATGTATTTTCTTGATAAACTTGGTTATTATTCTATATGGAATTTGGATATGGCGGTTGTCTGGCTTACTAGGGTTTTAGGACCATCGATAAGTAGGATGATCTCTTCTAATAGCATTAAAGCGAGTTTGAATATGCATTGTTCAAATTCTATCTTTCTTGAAGAAAACTCACCTCCTCTCTTGAATATCCTGTTGGTTCTTCACTCCCTAATGACACATTATCATGACTTGAGTATTCATTTGGTGTACTATTTTACGAACTCTGGTTCTTATGCATTTGTAAACCATCAAATTTCCTACTCAAATTCTCCAAGTGTGCTAGAACTTCCATATTAGGCGTACATTCTCTGCAAAAGCTACTTTTACGGTGCTAGAACCGGTTTCCCACATTCTGTTATTTTTGGAAATCTTTTCTATAGCATCGTAAAGCTGTTTGAGCTTCACTCATCATTAACGAACCACCACATGCATGATCTACATCCGCACGTGAATCTTTTCTCAATTTACTGACGAGAAGAGTTGAATTTGCATATCTAAGGAATAACCATGATCGGGACACGCTCTTAACAATTTTTAAACCTTTCCCACGCATTCCCAAGAGTTTCCTCGGATCCTTGTCTAAAGTTAGCAACCTCTACTTTTAATTCCAAATTTCGTCCAGAGTGAAATATTGTTTGAAATTCAGTTTGAATCTCCTCCCAACTTGTAAGTGAATGATGTGGAAGAGACATAAACCAATCTCGGGCTCGTCCTTTTAAAGAAAAAAGGAAACATAGTCATCCTCGTTAATTCTTATGAGCACCTTGACTTTTGGTTGTATTGCATAGTTCTTCAAAAGATAGAGATGATGATGTGGATCTTCATCATCCTCTCCTAGGAATTGGGCTCTTGCGTCAATTAAACCAAAAGATGAGATTTAATTTGAAATTATTCGCTCCTTCATTAGGTAAAAGTATGGGATTATTAGTCCGGTTTCTTCTTACGGTTTGATCACGAGATAGGTCTTGGGTTTGGTGGATTATTACGATTATTACGGTTCGATTCGATTATTTCTATTATTATTATTATTATTATGATTATTAGGGTTAACGGGGTTTTGTCCATGCCCAGAGCATGTTCGACCCTTGTTCGGTGTTTCATCACCGATTTGACCATTCTCGTATTTCTGTTTGAAGATGATTCTTGGTCGGGATTTCACGACTAGTATGACAGCGTTTACTCTCTATTCTTAAGCGCCTTTCGTAAGTGTTTATGTGGGGCTTATAAGGAGTGAGAGGGCCTTACCATACGGTCATCAACTAACGAAAATAAAAAATAACTAGAAATTGATAGTAGTAAAATTGGTAATTTACCTATAAGGTAACAACCAAGCGAAAAATAAAATAGAAATGAGATAAGAAAAGTGTTGACTTATTCTCGAGAATTTTAAGCTAATACAAGTAGTAACCATAGACACAAAAAAAAGAAATTAGCGGCGTTCCCGGCAGCGGCGCCAAAAGTCTTTGAGACTAAACCTAACCTTGGAAAGCGGCGCGAGAAAGGCGACGGACATTACCTAGGCTATCTGAGATCCTAACCGGCGATGTACCGGGTCAAATTGTGGTGCTAGTATGGTGAGTGAGTGTCGAATCCTCGAGGAACTTGGTAATTTCTTTTACGTGTGGTTAAACACCAAAGATTCATTATTAACTCGATCTAAATCGCAATTTTATAACACAGATCACTACTATTCTAGTCAACATAAAATAAATACGTAATTTAAAAATTATTCTAATATAATATATATAGATATATAAATATATATAGATGTACATAAATTGCAAAGTATATATATAGATATAAATATATAGGTACCAATATATTAAATAGATATTTTTAGAGAACTGGCCAAAACTTATATAATTGGTTTATACGATCTTTTCGATTAATTGAAATGTGTTCGATCTCTCCTTTTATTTTAGGTCCAATTGAGTAAGTGAAACGGTGCACTCCTGAGGTAAACAATTCCTCCTCACACGAGCGTATGAAATTGTCATATGTCCATTGCATCAGTCCAAGGTCCACAACTGTTACGGTAAACGAATTAATCTGAACAGGTCCCGAGTACAAATCTACCTTTAGATAAAAAGGAGTCATTCCGTTCGTCAAGCGGTCAATTTTATTTTAAAGGCTCCGGTTGTCAAAGCCGGACGATTTAACTTTCGGTTTAAGTTTCAATTAAAGCGATGATTTAACATTATTACGATCTCGAGTACAAATTATAATAAAATTCATTTCTCCCAAAACAAATTTACCCGGGTAGGAAATCGGATTCCGTTATCACGTTATTCACACGGCCAATTTTACCCTCCGGTTGTTCTATTTTATCTCTCATATCACGACTACGGCGTCAATTCATAATTAGATTATGAATTCCTCGGATCGTTAAATATGTCAATACGAATACGATCAAAATAGAAAAAGATTCAATTAATTCAATTTTAGTCATTTTAACTTAACAACATTTCTTTAACGAAAAGATCGAAATAAAACCGATTACATAGTTTTGGCGGTATTATATTTAGCCTAAAAACATTATAACAACGAAAAATATAAAAACAAACATAAATACTTAAGAAAAGTTACCCGAATACGGCGGTTGATTGAAATCGTATCTTCCGGACATTACAACTTCTTTAGCAAAACCGACTTCGAGATTTTCCGAGCATTATAACGATACTAAAACTACATTATTACGGCGTAAGGCCTTATTTACAACTACTACTAAAATTAAAAAAAGAAAAGAGAGAGAGATATATATATATAGGATGTATATATATATGGTACACTTCGATCTGTTCTCTCGATGCATTCCTTATATAGGCAAAGGTCTCAAGGCCGGACGGTCCGGTATTAGGCCGGCTCGGTCGGACTAATGATTACTCCCACTGACTTGATCTCTTCAAAGCATGTGCGGTGAAGATATATTTTTTTATATATAATTATTAAACTTCTAAAATTCATATCTCGAGTTCGGCCCTCCAAAATTGCAAGCGAAATACCAAAATTAAGGTCTCGAGAAACTCTACAACTTTCATGAAGGACTCTTCTCCAGATAACGCCTTCTTGATAACCTCGTGTTCTCCCGAAGCTTTTACGGATTTTTCTTAATCCAAATCGATTAGCCACTTGATCCTTTGTTTAAGTTGTAGACCTCAATCTTCATAATTTAAATTGCATTGGAAAGCTCTCGGAAAAATCTACAACTTTCGTGAAGAACACTTTCTCACGAAAATGTTGTTTTGATGAGCCATTCGTTTGTCGAAGACATTTCTATTATTACTTATCCAGTTGGTTGGCCACTTGTCCACTTAAGCTATTCAATTGACCATTTAAGCTCGTGGCACTCTCTAAATCATTCCAGAGATATGGTTAAACTTCAATATGTCGATTCTCGGGGTCTCGGTTTATAAATCTGCAATAAAATACCACAAATACCCACGTAAATCGACCACGACACTCCGATTTACTAAAATCGGTACAAAATTACAACTTTTTATTATTATTATTATTACTAAATACTCTAAATTATAAAGACTAACATTTCATACCATAATTTCATATATTTTATATAGAATTCGTTGATAAAACATAATAATATAACGTATATTTAATCATATAAAAATAATACATCAATACTCTGTCGGTGAAAGTTAGCGGTTAAGTATTTTGCTACCCTGGTTTCAAAAAGTGTTTAGAGAATTCAACCCATGAATTCTCATAGAAACTGCCCCACTTCCAATTGCATAGGTTTCCTCCTATAAAGTGTGCTTTATAATACCCTACTTGGCTCAACCAAGATATAAGAATCATTAAAATATTTATGCTTAACATGAACCCTTCAGTAGACATCACTTTTGTTATAACAGAATGAGTCAATGCTAACTGTCTCTCATAACTTAGTTATCCCTTTTGAACCGTGATCTTGGGATCTCCAGTCACTATGGTTGGGTTGCCATTATAAGGGAACATGCGTAACAGGCTTAAGTCCCATTCCATTTGTCAAGATTGACATCTGATCTCTAGGTAAACCTTTTGTTAGTAAACCCGTAAGATTATCCTTTGATTTTATGTAATCAATGAAAATCATGCCATTTGAGATCAATTGTTTGATGGTATTATGTCTACGATGTATGTGTCGAGACTTACCATTATACATACTGACTTTTGTGTGCGTCTTATTGTCGACATACTATCACAATGTATCTTTGATATGAGGAATTGGCTTTGGCCAACAAGGAATACCTACGAGAAATTTCAAGCTACTCTTCTTCTTATTCGAGAATTATCCAATGCAATAAACTCAGTTTCCATAGTGGATTGAGCTATGCATCTTTTTCTTGAGGATTTCCAGGACACTACACCACCACCAATAGTGAATACATATCCACTAGTGGATTTTGAATCCTTACTGTCCGATGTCCAGTTTGCATCACATTATCCTTTCAATACTGCTGGATATCTTGTATACTGTATTCCGAGGTTCATTGTAAACTTCAAATACCTTAACATCCTGTCAAAGGCTATCCAATAATCCTCACATGGATTACTTGTGAACTTACTTAATATATCACTACACAAGACAAGTCTGGTCGAGAACAATTTGTTATGTACATCAAATTTTTAATCACCTATGAGTATTCCAATTGTCTCACAAGTTCACCTCTGTTCACCTCTATTTTTGACTAAGTTTTTGATTAAGTCAAATGGAGTTTTAACATGACTCTAGTCAAAAGCAATAAATCCTTTAAGAATAAAGTCTACACAGTGAGCATGTGACAACATCAGTCCATCAGATGATTTTGAGGTTTTAGTCCAAAGTATAACATCAGCAACTCCCATATCTTTCATCTCAAATCTCTTAGTCAACATTCTCTTAGTGTTCACGATTTTATCATGAGCACTACTCATGATTAGCATGCCATCCACATACAGACATATCATCACGTAGGTTTTCGGTGTTGTCTCGATGTAGGCACACTTATCACATTCATTAATTCTAAATTCGTTTGCCATCATAGTTTGGTCAAATTTCAAG
The DNA here is from genome assembly GCA_026214975.1 of Gentiana macrophylla. Lineage (NCBI taxonomy): Eukaryota > Viridiplantae > Streptophyta > Magnoliopsida > Gentianales > Gentianaceae > Gentiana > Gentiana macrophylla. The sequence continues at coordinate 97,072,385 of CM047811.1, forward strand.
TGCCACTGTTTAGGTGCGTGTATAAGCCCATACAGGGATTTCACAAGTTTGCACACTTTCTTCTCTTGACCTGGAACCACAAACCCTTCAGGATGTTCCATATAAATTTCTTCCTCCAACTCGCCATTTAAGAAAGTTGTTTTCACATCTATTTGATGGATTTTCAAGTTAAACAGCGCCACAATGGCAATCAGAATACGTATAGACGAGATTCTGGTAACTGGTGAGTAAGTGTCAACGAAATCTTGGCCTTCTTTTTGCCTGTATCATTTGAAGAATAAGAGAACACAAAAATCAATTAAACACATATTTCGAAGAAGGCCATATTTGATTATTCATGTGATAGCTATAAGTGAAGAAGGAGAAAAAATTGATTGAGACGAACCTTGTTCTTCTTGTGAGCCAGATAAGTTGGGCAACTGAATCCGTGGATGCGTTCGCACTCGACGATGGTGCATGGCATGTGTAACCTTGTTTTTTTTCATTCTCTGGTAGATTTTCAATGCCACAGTGCCACCTAGGATCTCTATATGGGAAAAACAAAAGGTTGGGTCATAGTATCCAAAGTTATGGGATATTTTTCGGGGCATTGAATGCAAGTTTAGTGTAAATCTGAATATGGTATTCAGGGTTAAAATTGCTTTCATATTTTAAAGAAATTATAGCCGAGACATCATCACAGCTGGGATGGCCCTAAACGCGCTGATCTAATTTAGGATTACTAACGAGACAAAGCATAAGATCATCCAAATTGTGTAGCTCACGGGCTTGTTTTAAAAATACCGTGTAAGGATTGCATGAATGGATATCCATTATCTTCAGCATCATCGAATCATTAAAACGAGAAGAACATTTTCACATATGCGCAAGTTCAGACTCGGTATCAAAGAAGTAAAGTTGTATACCTTTTGGACAGTCAATGTCTTCGTACAAGCCATTTGAATAATGGTGAACCTTGTCTTGAACAATAAAAGTGTAAATACGTTTGCTATTTTTCAGCAACTCGGCATCAGATTTAGCTGAGAATGTTGTGAATGTAAGGTTATTATTATAGCTTCTAACATATCTTTTGAATTCCATAGCATCGGGAGTAGAAGAAGTAAAAGTGATGCTAATTCAAGGGGTGTTCTAGGCATAGCTAACTTAATCTCCCCTTTAGAGCAGCAAAAACATGGAGGTTCTAGGTGAAATCTTTTCGCATTGCAATACCACTATCTCCTACTTTAGACTACTTGACTACAGGGATCAAATGAGAGTATGGCCTGGGATAGAACCCATCTTTCTCCAATTGTTGAAATAGTGTCCTAAACCCAATCGGGTTGGACCGGATCCGATCGGATCGGATCATTTCTACTATTTCTTTATGTTTATACATATATTAAATGGCTTTTCTGTTGTCATATATTTGTTCTTTTAAAGAACCAATTGTGAATTGTTATATGATAACGTCCTTGGTATTAAACTGTGATAGAGAAACCATGATATGCGATTATGGTTGATGGGATCTCTAATCACTTTAATAAGTTTGATACTTAAATGTCTCTAGAGGAAGTGTTTGTCTCCAAACATACTGTCTTCTAGAGGAAGTGTTTCTTCCAAAAGAAACAGTGGGAGTAGATTTAGATCTCAAAGGTAGTTTGAGAACCACAAGGAGTTATTCAACCATAGGAGCGTGGAGGGCGCCACATAACGATGAGGTGTAGAACAACGCTCCAAGTGCACATAAAAGTTCTGTAAGTCTATGGATAACCTCAAGCCCAAAGAGGGTCTTTGGTATGTTCATCTTGATGAATGAATATCTCACGACTTATGAAGGAATGTTTGAAAGGCAAGATTGAGAGATATGGCTAAGAGCCATAATATCTGAATTAGATTCCATCAGTGACAACGAGGTTGTAAACCTAGTATGTCTTACCTAGAGGGAATGTCCCTGAAAGGCTGACATGGATAGTAATATGATTACTATAAGGCTATAGTAATTTGAAAGTGCGGGGTGTAAACCTTGTAATTATCTTTATATGCTTGGTGAGCGATTCTATCTATGAGACTATGCTTGTTATAACCGTATCATGGCTATATGATATTGTTGAAGACGTTGGGCAAACAGCTCGATGTTCATAGGAGATAACATGATATATGAGCCCATGAGATCCATTTATGGACTCAAACAAGTTTCTCTAGACGATTTCTTTGTTTGATAATCAAAGGAGTTTGATTTAGTCAAAAGAAGGGATATGCCCCATGTGCAATATGGATAGTGGGAGTGTGTTACGATTTTTGAGTAAGGTGTTGGATATCTCTCTCGAGAATTAATACCCCATATCATAGTTAATTAATGTTTGGTAGTTTAAGGTCTTTACGAAAGCACTTGGATTAGCAGTTCTTATTTTAGAAATAAGAATCTATAGCGATAGATTTAACTGATGTTGAATTATAGTTTACCTATATAGGTGTGATGCTAAAAGAGTTTAGCATAGGTCGCGATAGGGGATACTTCTAGCCGGTGTTCTCAAGACCTATCTATGTTAGGATGTTGGTCCTAAAGATAAGGTGAAAGATGATACTTATGGAAGGTTCCCTTTGCTGCTGCAATAGGAACCATCATAAAGGTAATGCCGGGTGTTCATAGTCCATGAATAGTCATGAGCAAGTATGAAAGTAAATCTGGTGAATGTCGAGAATATCCTTAAACAAGTTAAGGATGGTTTCCTAGTTTATCGAAACTTGGAGGCGAATAAACGTAGATATACAGACAGGTATCTTGAGTCTTATGAAGGCAAGTAGGAGCTACAGTCTGGGTTTGCATTCACTTTGATTAAGTGATACAGTGAGCTGGAAATGTTCTAGGCTATGGGTCACTCTAAACTCTACAACTTAGCCAAAGCACAGTAGTGCCTTAGAACGCAGCAGGAGCGGTACATGGATCTAAGATGGTTCATTCCTGAACCTTATATGGTTCTTCCACCTTTTCAATATAGCCGATATAGTAAGTGGATTCATTGCTTGAAGCAAGGACCAGGGTCTCGTCGGAGATTCGTGTGTGTGTTGAGGCGGTTCCTTTGACTTGGTCATTTGGAGCATGGTATGAAGATAGTCTGAGTCCCCACGGATAGCGATCCGTTTATGGCTAGGGCTGGTTGCGAGTATTGCATGATATTCTTGTGTTTCAACTTGGTCTTGTGTGTGTGAGTGATTGGTTTTAGGCCAAGTGGGAGATTGTTGAAATAGTGTCATAAACCCAATCGGGTTGGACCGGAACCGACATAGTGTCATAAACCCAATCGGGTTGGACCGGATCCGACCGGGTCGGATCATTTCTACTATTTCTTTATGTTTATGCATATATTAAATGGATTTTATGTTGTCATATATATGTTCTTTTAGTGAACCAATTATGAATTGTTATATGATAACGTCCTTAGTATTAAATTGTGATAGAGAAACCATGATAGACGATTATGGTTGATGAGATCTCTAATCACTTTAATAAGTTTGATACTTAAATGTCTATAGGCTGATGTACTATTAAACAGGGCATTGATAATATAAACAGGCTAGCACGTATTATATGTCTAATGTCTTTAAGGGTAGGGATAGATCTCGTCTATCGAAGTGTATAGACACTTGGACTGTACGTGGACGTGTATTAGAGAATGCATACGTTAGACTGACCCACTTACATTAAGTGTCACACTATGTGGCAGTTGTGTAATTATCCTTTAGATCGAAGTCTTCTTGCTTTGACACTATTGAGGTTTCCCCAAGCCACGGGGCGATCATACGGTAGTGATTGGGTGTGTACTAAAGCATGCGGAGTATACATGTTTGGTCGTCTGGAAATCGCGTACCCTATCAGTAGGGGTGAATATCCGAAAGGGCCTTCTTATAAGGAATGTCTTACTCTCGTGAATCTTTGCAAAGTGGAAGTAAATGAGTTACTTCGAGAGAGAATGATATCCAGATTATAAGATACGGTCGTTAATGTTTGACACTCGACATACGACCGTATGGATATTATTACAGCGATAGGATTGTAAGTTACACGGTAACCGTTTCACATGAAAGGTAGTAGTCATTGCATTTGACTCTTCCGATGATTGGGGGTCACGGTGTGTTGCTAGACGCTATCCCGTGATCGTTAGGCATGAAGGGCATTTTTATAATTTGCACTTTGTGTCTACGGCCAACATATTCGGAAGCCTATCGGGTCACACACATATGAACATCTAGCCGGATTAAAATATGGTTATAGTTGATGACCAAATAAGAAAAGTTTATCTCGAGACAATAAAGGTTATAGTGGTAAATTAATATAGTGGTATTTGTTTATTATGAATAAATATAATACAAGATATTAATTATGTTGATTAATTAAATATACATATATGATGTGTATGTCGAAATTATGTATATATGTGTTATACATGTATTTTGCAAATTAAATAATCATAGCATTATATTAATTAAACAATATTCTGGATGCCAAATCTTTGGGATATGTGGCGCCAATTATAAGTGTATTATGATACACTTGGATTGTGCAATTTAATTAATAAGATTACCATAATATTAATATTAGATACTAATTGATTTTGGAAAAACAGATTTATGGTAATAAGATAAATATAATCAATATAAGCTATTGGCAATATTTAGATTTTATTTAATATGAGATATTATAATAAAAGAGATAAATCAATCTAGGAGATTTTCCTTGTTTTATTAGGAAAAGATTTTCTTCTCCTCCACTCATATTTGGAGCGCCATTTTGCCTATAAAAAGGAAGTGGGTGTCAAGCTCTTTTATACATCACAATTCCAAGAGCTAATAGTTCTTGTGTAAAATAGAGAGCATCCTATAGAGAGTTGGAGAGAGGGGAAAAAGGCCGGTCTAGCAACCGGAGTTTTCCAATAGCAATCCATTATGGGATTCCGGCGGGCTGTTCGTGTGGACTAGCGGTAGAGGCCGAACACTTGGGCGGCTCTATGCAGAACTACTCTCCTTAGACGGTCAAAGCGACGATCTTTTAGATCAAGCACGGTAACCACCGTCTACTAGCTTATTTGTTTATTGCTTAAACGAAGTCGATCTTGGGAAAAGGAAATCAAAATTTTGAATGCCGCTGCGCTCCCGCGTAGATTTCCTAACAACTTCGAGAGAGCATGATATCCAGATTATAAGATACGGTCGTTAATGTTTGACACTTGACGTACAACCGTATGGATATTATTACAGCGATGGGATTGTAAGTTACACGGTAACTGTTTCACATGAAAGGTAGTAGTCATTGCATTTGACTCTTCCGACGATTGGGGGTCACGGTGTGTTGCTAGACGCTATCCCGTGATCGTTGGGTATGAAGGGCATTTTCGTAATTTGCACTTTGTGCCCACGGCCAACATATTCGGAAGCTTATCGGGTCACACACATATGAACATCTAGCCGGATTAAAATGTGGTTATAGTTGATAACCAAATAAAGAAAGTTTTATCTCGACTATAAAGGTTATAGTGGTAAATTAATATTGTGGTATTTATTTATTATGAATAAATATAATACAAGATATTAATTATGTTGATTAATTAAATATATGTATTTTGATACATATGGGGTGCATATAATAGTGTATTAAGATACACTTAGGTTGTGCAATTTAATTAATAGTATTACCAAATATTAATATAAGATATTAATATATATATATATATATATATATATATATATATATATATATATATATATATATATATATATATTTATATTTGTGCTTCCAGTGTGTGGTGCATGATTGTTTCCAAAATATATATATGTCTAGATTTATATTTGTAATATATATGTGATGATATATACACATGTGTAAATTGATTTATGGTAATAAGATAAATATAGTCAATATAAGATATTGACAATATATTGGAAATATTTAATATAAGATATTGAATATTAATGAGATAAATCAATCAATTATATTTTCCTTATTTTACTAGTAAAAAGTTTTCTTCCTCTCCACTCCTATGGGGCGCCACTTTTACCTATAAATAGGAAGTGGGTGTCAAACTCTATTGTACATCATAATTCCAAGAGTTAATAGTTCTTGAGAAAAATAGAGAGCTTCCTAGGAGAGTTTTATGAGAGAGAAAAAGTCGGTCTAGCAACCGAATTTTTCTGGTAGCAATCCATGATGGGATTCCGGCGGGCTGTTCGTGTGGATCACCGGTAAAGGCCGAACACTTGGGCGGCTCTATGCAGAACTACTCTCCTTAGACGGTCAAAGCGTCGATCTTATAGATCAAGCAAGGTAACTATCGTCTTTAGCTTATTTGTTTATTGCTTAAAAGAAATCGATCTTGGGTAAAAGGAAATCAAATTTTTGAATTCCGCTGCGTTCCCGCGTAGATTTCCTAACAACAATTGGATGTTGGGGTTAACGTAGAAGAAAATGTGCCTTCCCTACTTTTAGGCATGGGGCTAAGTATACTTTCAGCAGCCAACGTAGCAAATATCTTTTTCTTAGTAGGGTAAATAGAATGGTCAATATATGCACGACAAAAAATTTCCGAACGGTGGTCGGAAAAATGATATGTTTCGTGGGTAAGAGATGGTAAGCTATTTTTCAGGACTGCCGTGAAGTGTATATGAGACCGATGATTCTTCTACCTCATGATATCTTAAAGATTCAGATGGCAATGGAATAGTAGGAGTAGCATTTGTAATTGTTAGGAAAAGTGACTTGACCTCTTAGCTGGGCAAGCCAGCAGGGGCAATGCCAGCTGAGTAAAGTCAGCAGGGGCAATGGCAGCTAAGTAAAGTCAAGAGGGCAATGCCGGTGATTAAAAAGTCGCGAGGCAATGTCGATGGATTACGTCTGGTGGAGTCAATCGAAAGTGAGTTCACATCTGGGGTATTTTAGTCAATCAGCTAGTATTTAGTTATGGCGGCTAGGTCTAGGGTTTAGTGACTATAAATACAAGTTTGTTGTAACCTAGTGCAATCACTGTTAACATTGGTCAGCAATGGCGTCAGGAGCAATTGCATATGCAATTGCAGAGTCTGTAAAATCTCCAGTGATAATATAATCTCCTCATTTCTGCCCGTGGACTAGTTGGCATATTGCCGGAAACCACGTTAAATTCTGTGTTATTGTTTCTTGGGTGATTTATGCTTTCTCGTTTATTCTTGATTATTGCAATCCGTTTTGGATCCCTGACGGTCTTGTTATAACAAACTGGTATCAGAGCGTCGAGGTTATCATAAGGGAATCCGAAATATGTTCAAGTTAGGTTGATTGTCACCAAGGTCGTAATTGATGCTAGGTTCTGGGATTAACGCTAACTTTCCGGTGAGATCAAGATGTTTGGGTTAGATGTAGAGATTGGTAAATTCACTGGAAGGAACAATTTCAATCTGTGGCAAATCAAGATGCGTGCTCTGTTGAAGAAACTAGGGCTCTGGGCTCCATTGACAAAGGCGGTGGATGCAGGAAACGCTGAGATGGCCAATCTGGAGGAGAAAACACATTCAATAATTTTGTTGTGCTTGTCTGATGATGTTATCACTGAAGTTGCTGAAGAGGATTCAGCAGCAGGGCTGTGGCTGAAGCTTGAGAGTCTGTATACGACAAAGTCGTTGATCAACAAGTTGCTGATGAAACAACTGCTGTTTAGTTTAAAGATGCATGAAAGGATGCCTCTCAGAGATCATCTGGACAAGCTGAACACAATATTGATTCCTTTAAGGAGTATTGGTGTTAAGATCGAAGATGAGGATGCAGCTCTAATTTTGTTGGTATCATTGCCAGCATCATAAGAGAATTTTGTGCAGTCTATTGTTGTTGGAAGAAACACGGTGTCATTGGAGGATGTAAGGGCATCTCTCCATGATCAAGAGTTAAGGCATAATGCAGCTTGCACAAGTATAGACAATTAATTTCTTTGGTTTGGTTGCTAGTAGCGATTTCAAAGGAATGCAAATGCAGTGCGAATCGATTAGAGTGTTGGCAAGCAAGTGGAGCTTCAGGTCCATACTCAACTGAGTCTGTAGAACTCTGCTGAGAACAGTCAACACTAATATGGCACTTGGTTGTGCATCTGAACCTGAAGAATCAAGAGCTGAATCTGGTGGAACCAAAATCTGGTGTCGGCTGAGTGAAGGTCTGCAGATCTAGTACCAACTGAGTAGATGAATGTTCAAGTTTGGTAAGTCTGCTGAGTGGAAAGTCAGCAGAGTGGCATCTGCTGAATCTGTTGAACATGACTATGTTGGTTCTGCATCTGTGTCTGGAAGCCTTAGTTGAGTGAAGTCAGCTGAGCATATGGTGAACATGTCTGAATTAGAGTCTCATCTGATCTGAGAGATTCTTGCCTGAGGTGAAGTTCTCATATGGAGTTAAGTCTCATCTGGAGGAGTCTAACCTAAAGTTTGTTGTGTTCATATCTGGTCTGCTCAGAATTTGAATCTGAATCTGCAATATGTTTGGTTGAAGTTGAATCTGAAGAACTCAGCAGAGTGTCCTCAACTGAGGTGATTACATCTGAATCTGGTAATCACGTCTTGTCTGGCGATCAAGTCCGAATCTGTTGGTCACATCTGTTCTCAACTCAATCGAGTCTGAACCTATTAGCAGCAGAGGATCTCATCTGAATTTGAGAGGTTCTCAAATGAAGTTGGTTTCTCATATGGAGTTAACTCTCATCTGGAGGAATCGCACCTGAAGCTGTTAAGTCTGAAGAAAGAGGAGGAATCTGGTACAGTACATCTGGCATTGATGAATGCATCTGGTATAGTAAATTTGGCATTGACAAATGCATCTGGTACAGCACATCTGGTTATACACATGTTTGAACGAGAGTTCAAGTCAAAGTGGAGATTGTAAGAAAAAATGACTTGACCTCCCAGCTGGGCAAGCCAGTAGGGGCAATGGCAGCTGAGTAAAGTCAGCAGGGGCAAAGCCAGCTGAGTAAAGTCAGCAGGGGCAATGCCAGCTGAGTAAAGTCAGCAGGTCAATGTCAACAGGTTACGTTTGGTGGAGTCAACTAAGCTGAGTTCACATCTGGGGTATTTTAGTCAATCAGCTAGTATTTAGTTGGTTCGGCTTCCTTCTCCCCCACCCACCTTTTAGCGTTACGAAAAAAAAAAGATAAATTGGGCCCGAGATGACCGCCTCTCTTAGGCGCGATCTTCTACTTTTAGTCTCTTGCGCTCATGTCGGGCTTCCTCTTTCAGGCTCTACTCGCTAAATCTACGCTCCAACCCTGACAAGTCAAAATGGAAATTACATATCACCTTGCTTGCATTAAGATTTAAAACTTGTCGTAAAAAAAGGCAATCAATTAGAATCAAGAAAAAAATGGAAATAGTGAATCTAGGTTTAGGGTTTGGTGACTATAAATACAAGTCTGTTGTAACCTAGTGCAATCGCAATTAACATTGGTCAGTAGTGGCGTCAGGAGCAATTGCATATGCAATTGTAGAGTCTGTAAAATCTCCAGTGATAATATAATCTCCTCGTTTCTGCTCGTGTACTAGTCGGCATGCCAGAAACCACGTTAAATTATGTGTTATTGTTTCTTGGGTGCTTCATGCTTTCTTGTTTGTTCTTGATTATTGCAATCCGTTTTGGATCCCTGACGGTCCTGTTATAACAGTAATGTAATTTTTTTAAGCACACTTTAACCGGCAGCGTTTTACGAGAGCTGCTTTTTTCGATATCCATTTGAGCATATGCCAAACGGCGTTTCACATTTCTGCTATCTTTGTTTTTATCTTCCGTAATACAATAGAGCAAGGAGATCGGATCCTCTCTTTTGTGGCGAATTCACGTGAGACGGTCTTTATAACGAAGAAACGGCGACGTTTTGAGTCTAAGCGTCGCCGTTTTGGTCTGAGTTAAAAAATAAAATAAAAAATACACAGCAAAACGGCGTCACTGTGATGTAAAACGACCGTTGTTTTACATCATAGCACATCACAGCAAACCCCCCTTACAGCAGACGATCCGAACTCTAGAGCAAGTACCCAAAGAAAGTGAGTAAGAGTGGCTACGAAGAAGTGTTCCTATTTATTGTCTGGAGTAATATGATAGCCATGTTACTAAAATAGGAGCAATATCTAGACAATTGAAAGAATCACGGTGGTAAAAACTAATTTAATTGGGGGAAAAAGTTAAAAGCCAAATAACAAAAGCAATAGAAGAAGAAAAGTTTCTTGTTTCATGGAAGAGAGTACGGGAAACAGGAAACTCACTGAATTTTATGAAAGGGAGAAAAAGAAATTAGAATGTGGTGAGACCAAGGCAATTGCAGGAGCAACAATTTATACAGCCATAGCAGATCAAGAATGTTAATCGTCTTCTTCCTTAACCCTCGCCCGTCATCCTTAACCCTCGCCAGGAGAGGAAGATCGTTTGATTGGATGTAAGAAACGACAACAACACAACTGGATTTCACCTTAACAGTTGCCAATAGAATCAACACAATTTGTTATTATCCGAAGAAGACATGGTGACGGGAAAATAACAGCGTGGAAGAAGACACGGCAGCAGGAAAAGCAACGTGGGGCGTGTTTTTTTTTTTTTTTTTTTTAATGAAGAAAGGTGGAACGGGTGAAACATAAAGAAGTGTAATAATAATTAATACTACGTCGTTCTAGCTAGCCAACAAAAGAAGTGTTCGCCCAACCCCTCGCCAATTCTCTTAACCTTAAAGATAATGACAAGATTGAGTTGTTTAGATAATTATGTTTGAATTTGTATTATGATAAAATTTGGTTTAGATAGAGGTTTATTTGAATAGATCTCTATCAATAATAAGTCTATAAATATTGTAATATTCTATCAGTTTTATATGCAATACAACGTCTTTCATATAATGGTCAATCATTAAAAATCTGTTTGGGCGAGGGTTTGTTACCGTAATCTAAACGAACCCTCACCCGTATATATATATATATATAAATTTTTTTTCCTCGTTAACATCAATTACAGGCAGCCTAAATTCCTTTCACTTGATTGTATGAGGGCACTCTTATCAGGTGCACCATTTTTTATCCCTAAAATAATACATATCCCTGTTTTATAACATCTCAATTCAAAATACTTCATAGCAACATTCATATCCTTATCCCTATAACATTTCAAATAATATTAAATAATACATATTCTACCTCACAACCCTATTCATACACATTGAATATTTATTATTTCACTCCAGCAGCATCCCTATCCTTATAATTTTTAATAATTAAATATGTTTAAGGACGTGAATAGTGCATCCCCACAAGTAGGGATGCACTGTTCATATCCCTAAAAATAAATAGGGATAGAGACTCTGCCGTGGAAGCAATTTTGGAGTAAACTCTATTTTTTATCTTTATTTTAGAGATAGGGCATCATATAGCGCTTCTGTTACGAATGTCCTGATAGCCGAAAGATCCGTTCTTTGATCTAGTTCTCCAAGACATCCTGCGGTGTCTTTCCCGTGTGTTGAATGCAAATTTGCTTATTGGTTACTTCAATTGGATCTCCCAATTCTTTGCATGCATGGGAGCAGGGGGGAGCGCGATCCCCTGCTGTGCATGTGTGTGCTGTGCGGTGCGGTGCATCCGAAACGGCATCGTTTCGGGCCAAAACGACGCCGTTTCGATTGTGTGTTTTTCTTTATTTTTTTTACAGCGAAACCAAACGGCGTCGCGTCGGATCGAAACGACGCCGTTTTGATGTACAACACGCCGCGTTGTGCATGTGTGTACTGTAGGGGATCAAGGTCCGGAGCAGGGGTTGTCTAGGGTGTTGTACAAAACGCCACTACTAATCTCTAATGTCATTATAATAAAATATAAAAGATGTTGTATTGCATTGATTGATAAAACTGATAGAAATTACAATATTTATAGACTTATTATCTAAACCAAATAATTTATCCTAACAATTTTATCATAATTTAAATTCAAACATAATTATCTAAACAACTCGATCTTGTCATTATCTTTAACATAGAGAAATATAAAAGAGATTGTATTGCATTGATTGATAAAACTGATAGAACATTACAATATTTATAGACTTATATATGATAGACAGATAGAACTCTATCAAAGCCAAATAATTTATCCTAACAAATTTCTCATAATTCAAATTCAAACATATTTATCTAAACAAATCAATTTTGTCATTATCTCTAACAACTATGCTGATTATAATGATTTAAAATGTGTGAATAAAAGACTAATCTATATTAATTTGATGGTGGTGGTTTTTATAGCGGTAGTAAGGAGACTTTTAGGTGGTGTCTCCACACGGTGTGAAGACACATATGGCATCACGGGACCATCTGTTTTTAAACTGGATTCAAATTAAGCCAAGAATTATCCACTTCCTTTGGAGAATTCTTCATAATGCCCTCGCTACGGAGATTGCTTTAAAAACCAGGGGAATAGGAGATGGTTTATGTCAGATATGCCATAGTCAGGAAGAGACTACGTGGCACTGCTTTTTTGATTGTGAAATTTCGCAAGCTGTCTGGGATAATTACCACATGGAAGACTTTCTACGAAAGTTGCAGCTGCATTCTTTTACAGATTTTTTTGACGCCATTTTCTAGTTGGATAATCAAGAGGAGCTTGTACAAATAATTTACCTGATGTGGAATATTTGGAAGGCACAGAATGGATGGATTTTTTAGGGAACTGCGGTACGCATCAATTCGATCTTGACTTCTTCTAAGGTTGAAGTTGAGGAGTTCTTATCATGCATTTCGACGGATTTGGTCTATGCCCCAAAAAAAAACCCATGGTAGAAAAATGGATTCTTCCAAGCATCGGAACACTTAAATTGAATGTTGACGCTGCTTTTGGTGAAAATATGGCTGCGGTAGGAGGTATCCTCCGGGACGCTAACGGGCGGATCATACTGTGACTTTTCAAGAAAGCTGGAAGGAGGTTCCACGTGTGCTTTAACATGGTGAGGCTCTCGCTATATACCATGTTTTGGTTTTACTAAAACCTGGGGTTTCTTCGGAGTCATTTTTTAGGGAGACTCACTTCTGATCCATAATCGCCTGACCAACCACTCTGAAGATCTTTCGCCGGTTGGTAGTATTATTGAAGATTGTCGTCAGCTGATGCCAGTGTTTGTCTTGGTTTCTTTTTCTTTTGTTAGGAGGCAAGGAAATATTCATGCCCACATTTTAGCTAGAGAAAGTCTCCATCTTGTTGGATGTGTGGAATGTGGTTCTACCTCTCCTTCTCATGTTATTCATGCTTGTATCGCGGATTTTGATCAATAAATAAATTCTTAGCCCTAAAAAAAATTTTAAAAAAATAAAAAAGTGCAGGGTAATACAGGTTGAAATTTGGGAAATATAAAGTTTGACATTTTAAGCATCCCCGTCCCCATGGCCTGTTAATGTCCTCAAAATCCAGAGACCACAAAATATTGGATAAAACAGCTTCCTAATGTCTCCCATACGTGCAATGTTTCTGCATAGTGAACTTGTATAACTAGTGATGGTGGTCTTGCTAAGCATAAAAGCAATCCAAACATGCCCTGCTGCAACTTTAGATTATAGCTGTTTGAGAAGACAATCAGATTATAAAGGGATAATTAGCATCCGTTGTGGGATTGCGGAGCCATCGGGTAAACCGGCACCTGTTGGTGAAAAGACCAAATACAATGATGGGTTGTTTGAGAAGGCGTTCATGAGCCTTTTCGCTCGAAAGATGGAGAATTTTGCATCCAAGTCCCCATCTTTCTCTATGAATGAGCAAGAAAAGAAGAAGAAAGGTTTGTTTGATTATGATTATGATAGCTTTGTGGATGTCTCTAGAAGAGTAATGCAAGGAAGGACACGTGTCCAGCAACAACAAGTTGTTCGTGAGGTTCTCTTATCCATTCTTCCTCCTGGTGCTCCTAATCAGGTTAAAATTTTCTTTTTTTTTTCTCTTTACAAAACCATTAACAGTAAATCAAGATCGCCAATTGAACGAAATGGGGTTTTGATTCATTTTCAATGTCTTTTTGGTTCTGTGTTTCACAATTCTTGCGTTTTGAAATTAGCTCATTGTTCTTGATTTTTGACAGTTCAAGAAACTTTTCCCACCAACAAAATGGGCTGCAGAATTCAATGCTGCATTAACAGTTCCAACCTTCCACTGGTTGGTTGGGCCTTCTGAGGTGCTTAATTTCACTTAATTCTTGTTTCTTTGTCTGCTAATTGTAGTAGAGTAATTCAATACATTATATTCTTTTCCCCTGAAAATTGGCATGTCCAATAATAGGTTAAGGAAGTGGAGGTAAATGGAGTGAAGCAAAGAAGTGGAGTCCTTGTGAAGAAATGCAGGTTCTTGTCTCTTTGTAACCTATACTCAACAGTCCATGGCTGAGTGTCTTAGGTAATGTATGCAATGAGGGAATATTCTTATATAGGGAGTCTTTATTAGAACGAACAGTTGGATGACTGCCACGTGGCACAAATCCAGCGGTTGAGTGTAACAGGGAGTCCCTACCTCAGAATTACCCTGCAATGAGTGAGACAGTGTCGAAACAAATTGCATTTTATGTCTTTGTATACCGAAAATTGTGTCCGTTTTGCAATGGATCGATGAGACTGTGTCATGCGTGTCAAAAGAAATTGTATTTAATCTCTTTGTTTAGTTGATATTGTTTAACAGGTTTGGTGCAGTTAGAAGTCTTTAGTCCTTACCATAGTCCCTTTAGTTCTTGAAAATGCAGTGCATTGTTCAGTCTTTTTGCTGCAAATGCTTTGAGTGCAGATTATATGTATTATATGGCTATTGTTTTGAAGGTATTTGGAGAACAGTGGGTGTGTTGGAATGTGCGTCAACATGTGCAAAATACCTACACAAGATTTCTTCACGAACGAGTTTGGCCTTCCGTTAACCATGAATCCAAGTATGCTAATGTTTATAATAGTATAATCGATCCCTTTATTCTCTTGTGATGACGACGTGTATTAGCCTCTGTTTCTTTGGAAAATTTGCAGATTTTGAGGACATGAGCTGTGAAATGATATATGGTCAGACTCCCCCTTCATTTGAAGATGACCCTGTATCCAAACAGCCTTGTTTAGCAGCTTTCTGTAAGTGCTTTTGATACTTGATGTTCATTAGTGATTACATCTGTCTAAGGTTTGTACATCAATTCACATACAGGCTCCATTGCAAATCCCAACTCTACTATCTGCCCCAAATTACAAGCATAAGGCCAGAAGATGGGCTTTAGTTTAAAATTCTTTTGGCTAAAGTTGGTTGTACTCTTTGCTCAAGTATGTATAGTATGCCAGAGATACCTATTTTTAGCAGCACATATCCTCCGATTCTTCATTATAGTATGCTGGAGATAAGAAGGTCTCAGAGAGATCCACTATGATTAAATGTAATAGACTGATTTCATTGATTATAATACGAGTACATGGATTGTATATATAGATGGTACAAGAGGGATATAATTGAAAAGGTAAATTACAAATATAAACCCTAGTTGCATGTGTTCTTGCATGTGTTATCCACCTCCACCTGCAAGTTATCCACCACCACAAGCAAGTTTTGAACAGAATCGTAGCTATAGTTATCCACCTCATAAACCTCAACACCCTTACCGTGCACCACCAACAGGAAACACCCATGGTTCATCCACAAAAGCCGTATCCACCTCAAGCACCATTGGAATACCCCCAAGCTTACCCTCAAGCTTATCAACCCGCTTACCCACCAGTCCAAGGACAGTCTGGAACAATAGATTGGTATACAAGGCTGCAAAGAAACAAGGTACAGGACTTTGTAAGGAAATGTGGAACTGGCAGCCGCTGAAATTTGGATCAGAGGCTTTGAGAAAGTTTGCAGGAATCTGAAAATTCCAGAGATTGAATGGGCCGCACAGTTGGCCATCGCACTATTGGCTGGAACCGCTGAGCATTGGATGGAGATGATAGAACAAAGTAGAAGAAGAGTTAGCGAGTGGGCTATGTTTCGGGATTTGTTCTACTAGGAATACTTCCCACCTTCGGTACAAGCAGAGAAAGCTAGTCAGTTTCTGAGATGCAGACAGAGGCAACATATGACGGTGATCCAGTTCTTTCATAAGTTTAATGAGTTAGGACGGTTCCATCATGAGATTATGGGAAACGATAAACGGAAGATGGCACAGTGTTTGAATGGTTTGGTCATACATAAGAGAGGTTTTGATTGGAAGAAAGCCTCGGAACATAGCTGAGTTAGTAGAACGGGCCGTGGAAGTGGAAACCTTTAGGAACAAGCCTTATGTTGTTGGTGATGACATGATCCTTGAATTCCCGGATTTTCTTGATCTACCGGGTATGCTTTAGTTTCGAAGACGAAACTCCTCAAGGGGTGAAAAATGTAATATTCCGAATTTTTATAGAAGGGCAAACTAGTCTTTTAGTAAAAATTGGACTATTGTTATTATGTTTAATGGATTTTCAAAAAAAAAAAAAAAAAGGCAATTAGTGGAATTGATGCTGGAGGTTTTATATGGAAGTAAAAAACCTCCTATTAAAGACGAGTTATCATAAAAACTGAAAGTTCAGTATAATGTTAGATGTGCATTTAATTTCATACGTGTAATAAGTTTTTTTCCAGATAAAGTTTCGTTATCAGGAAGCGTGGCGTCATGATAGTTGCGTCATTTGAGTAGAAAAAACAACGTCGTCATTCGATAGAATATTGCTATAGACGACCTTGCTCTATATGATAGTGAGTTTTGATGATGTCGTGTGATTCATAAAGCCTAATATTGAGCTGGACCTTTATCGACTCATTTGAGGAGAAGACTCGATCAAAATACACGTGTATATATATAAAATCGGGTCATATAAATTTTCAATAAATTTTCTTATAACCTATATGAGGAATTTGAGCTGATGTGACGGATGAAACGATCAGAATCATATAGTTTGAATATAGAATGAAAGTGTGTGTGGTGTGCCACACGTGCTATCCACACGTAGGTACCACACAAAAACCTCCCATATGTAAGTTGTGGAAATAACACTTATTTTAGATCAGGGGTGTTCGGCGGTCAATAAAGAGCTGGCTGTGCAGGACTGGACTGTATATATAAACTGTTAAACTCTGGTTACGTTGTAGCTGCCGACACCAAAATAAGAACTTTCTCAGACTCCGTATACGGTGGATCTCTGGAATGATGAGGTCCCTGCTGCTTCCGATCCTTGTATTCTTCGCCGTCTCAATTTTGTCCACCACCACCATTGTCGCCGAGATTCGATTCACCGAGATCAGATCCGACTCCCGTCCGATCATCCCCTTCGACGACTTCGGATTCACTCACCGTGGCCGTCTTGAACTCAACGTTTCCTCCATCTCCATTGATCCGCCCAATCAAGATCTATCCAGAATTGGTTTCTTCCTCTGCACTCGAGATGCCTGGCTTCACACCCTTCAGGAGATCGAGGAAGGTGAGATCATCTGTGCTCTACAGTCTGATGCTGTCAAGGTCGTATACACTTTCGACTCTCTCCCTGCCGCCGGCGCTGGCTCAGGCGGAGACGGCGATCCCTCTTCTTCTTTTGGAACATTTTACAATGTGTCTAACGCCGATCAGTACTCTCTTGTCCTCGCTAACTGCGTCCCTCAGCTTAAAATCTCCATGAATGTCCACTCAGCTATGTACAATTACGATGGCAAATCCGATCGTCGGGATTATCTGTCTGCCGGTAAAACCATTTTACCTACAACTTATACCCTTTTATTTATAATCTATTTCTCCCTTTCTGCAATCTGGATTTATGTTCTCTACAAGAAGCGATCAACTGTTTCCAGGATTCATTTCTTTATGCTTGCTGTGGTTATGTTGAAAGCTTTGAATCTAGTCTGTGAGGCTGAGGATAAATCCTATATTAAACGGACGGGCACTGCCCATGGATGGGATGTATTGTTTTACATATTTAGCTTCCTTAAGGGCGTTATGCTATTTACTTTGATTGTTCTTATTGGTACTGGCTGGTCTTTTCTCAAACCCCATTTGCAAAACAAGGAAAGGAATGTTTTAATGGCAGTCATCC
Source organism: Gentiana macrophylla (assembly GCA_026214975.1). Classification (NCBI taxonomy): domain Eukaryota; kingdom Viridiplantae; phylum Streptophyta; class Magnoliopsida; order Gentianales; family Gentianaceae; genus Gentiana; species Gentiana macrophylla. The sequence continues at coordinate 97,090,438 of CM047811.1, forward strand.
CACTTCAAGTGGTTGCTAACATTGCTCAGGTTGCCATTGATGAGACTGGTCCTTATGGACAAGATTGGTTGACATGGAAGCAAATCTTCTTGTTGGTGGATGTTGTCTGTTGTTGTGCTGTTCTTTTTCCGATCGTCTGGTCCATTAAGAACTTAAGGGAGGCTGCCAAAACTGATGGGAAGGCTGCTGTGAACTTGATGAAATTAACTCTTTTCAGGCATTACTACATTGTGGTTATTTCATACATATACTTTACAAGAGTTGTGGTCTATGCATTGGAGACAATTACTTCTTACAAGTATCTCTGGACTAGTGTAGTGGCAGGGGAGTTGGCAACACTTGCCTTTTATGTTTTTACAGGTTACAAGTTCAAGCCTGAGCCACATAATCCGTATTTCGCGGTCGATGATGATGAGGAGGAGGCTGCAGCTGAGCAATTGAAGCTTGAAGATGAGTTTGAATTGTGATAGGAATTTGTGATGATACAATCTTTGTCTTTTTATTATTAACCTTTTTTCTCTTTAAACCTTTTTGTTTCCATAATATTGATGCCCTTAATGCACCTTATACCATACGGCAATCCGCACCTTTTCCTCTCTATGTTCAAGTAGCCTGTATTTCACATAATATATACATTTTATGCTCTTATGTTCCAGTTACTGAAATGTGCAGTATCTCTGCTACCAACTGTTTTGTGTGTGAAATTACTGCTTTTTATGTGTTTGTGCCCTTCGATTTCATCCTTCTCTTAAGCTTCCCCTGGAGTTTGTTTGTCTTTAGTTTATCTGTGTTTGGTTGCGGTTCAGCTAGTGGGCTTTGGTCGTTTTGCTCGAACAAATTCTTTCCATATTATGATTGCTAGAAACATGAACTTTTCCTAAGCTTGTTTCTTGATGTTTTGAATCCATAATCTAGAAACACCCTTAGAGAGTAGTCTTGGTTCATTTCTCTGCCGTTGATTCTGTACCCAGGTTTATCTTAAAATATGTTTCCAAATTTATTGGAGGATCCCAATTGTGATTAGGCCTGAAAATTCCTTGAGGTGTTCACCAAAATGTGATCATCTCTGTTTCTTTCTTTGTGGAGAGTTGCTAATTGGAATCTGATGAAAGATTTAAAAACTTGCAATTGCAGTTTGTATAGTCCTAGACTAGAATTGCCACTTAAATAATGTTGGCATTTACCTGATCAAGTTGTTATTTTGGATGGGAGGTTCACCGGGAGTCCTTACTGGATGCACCCCGTTGGATGAGGGTCATTTCTACAAACAGACACAAATGAATAGTGTGTCCAATAAGGGTCGTTTGTACAAAGAGACAAAAAAGGGTGAAAAAAAAAACCGGAACCAAACCGGAAAAACGTTAACCATACCGTCGGATGAGGGTCATTTCTACAAACAGACACAAAAATGAATAGTGCATCCAATAAGAGTCGTTTGTACAAAGAGACAAAAAGGGGTGAACAAAAAAAACCGGAACCAAACCGTAAAAACGTTAACCATAGTTTTTTATTTATTGGTTTTTGTACTGTAAAAAACCAAACCCTGAAAAACAATTTGGTTTTGATTTTATAAAATATAAACCGGCCCAAACCGGATATCTCTATATATATTTGAAAGGATAATTTAACCTGATTATCCGAAAATTACACCAATAACCGCTGTTGACCCGCTTTGTACCCGGGAAAAACACGCATAAATTTTACAACACTCCATTTCCGCATCAAATAAGAATCTCAACATCTCAGATCACATTGCTATCCGTATTCGTTCGGTTTGAATATATGAGATCCAGGGAGTTTATACCAGGGATTGGAATCGAGGGTTTGTGAGCAATATTTTGTTTATTTATTGATTGATTTTTTTTTTTTTTTTTGCCATATTCTGGTATTTCTTTTAGGTAAAATATAAAATAGATTTCTATTTAAATTGGATTACTATTGTTTTGTATGTAGGTTGATTTGCTTATACATGACTATCACTTGGTTTCTCTTAGATTTCATAAATTTTATTTTGCATTATTTTCCAGGTTGATAGATATGGAAGTTCTAAACTCAATAAGGTTGGATGATGTTATCTTTAGAAGTTTGCTACATTATGTTGGTTGATTTGTGTTAACCGTCATCTTCCAGATGTCTATTTTTTGTGTCACAATTCATTTAACTTGGAGATGGAATCTCTTGATCAATATCACTATTAGGTTCTTTTAATTGGTTTCTTTGCTAATGGTGATTTATTCTATTTATTAAGGTACTATTTGAATAATCGTTTTTGTATTGAAAACCTCTAGCTAAGATGACTCAGAAGTGCATCTGATTTGCCATTGTTGATCCATAGAACAATAATGGATGGCCACGACATCAGATAAATGTCGAAGCTCATTTGATTGTTGGGCAAAGACCAATCATTTAAAGAATTGTAAAAGGTGTAAGATACGAAATTGAATTAGGAAGGGAAGAAGCTCAATCATATCAACCACTGCTATCATTAGTTTCGAATAATACTGTAATCAAAGTTATGAGGGTGATTAAAGGAGAATGTTGTGTGTCGGTGAAGTATAAACAATGTTATCATTCAAAAATATAACTTTCAAATTTTCCATACATTGCACGGCATATATACCTTCAATTTAATATTGTCCCCGTGCATCATGCACGAGTATTAGGCTAGTATATGTATATATGTTATGTACCCTTTTTTTAACGGTCTTTGTTTTTATTTATCTGACATTTTACCATACTAATACAACATTTATTATTATTTTTCCACCTTTATCCCTTCATTTAATAATTATTATATACAAACAAAGTATTTATGACAAGTTTTGGGAAATTTTCCGTGTATATTTCATTTAGTACATGACACTATAAATATACATATTACATCGGAATTGGGGCCACTAATCACGTCCAAAATTGCTAGAATCACTACCGTACCTAAATAAGAAATGTTACACAACATTAGTTTCCTAAAATAAATATCTTCCGTAACACCCCCTCAAGTTGGAGCATGCAGGTCACAAATGTCTAACTTGCTAAATAAATACAAAAATTGTCGTTTGCCCAAAATATCTTGGTAAAAATGTCCTCCAATTGCTCATTGGTGGACACCTGACGGGGAGTTATCATGCCATCTTGGACCGCGTCCCGGACATAGTGGCAGTCAACTTCAATGTGTTTCGTGAAACATCGGATTATGTGCAATATGTAGGGCAGATTTACTATCACCAAATAAGTCCATCGCTCGAGGATGATCAACCCCTAAGCCAGCAAGTAAGGCTTTCAACCATTTTAGTTCGGAAGTAAGTGCTGCCATTGATCGATACTCGGCTTCGTCAGATGAACGGGAAACAGTGTGTTGCTTCTTGGTCTTCCAAGACACCGGTGAAGTGATGGCCAAAATAGTGAGATCCAACTTTAACCGGACGATTACCGAGTCGGATGCACTATAGTACCAAGCAAGGTCGATCACACGAGGAATCAATCGAATACCAAAGTCATTTTCATACTTAGTTTAGGTCAACCAAATGTGGAACATGAGATAATTAACACTAAAACGTAATATAAACTAATTTTAATAAGGAAGAAGGCATAGCCAACCATGATCCAATTGATTAGTTTCACCCCTCTAATCGACTCATTGGGAACGAGTATAACCTACCAACCTACCAACCAATCATACTCTCAATGTGTTTGTGGGTGCAATCTCCAATAGTGGTGCGTAGACGCCAATGCAACAACCTACCACCCTATGCCCGGTTCAACAGTCCGTCTTTAAGGGTTTAACTGACCAAAGCATGATTAACGCTCTAGAGACGCTCAACTCACGTTGAAAACCTCACTCAAGTAACCAAATCTAAACAACTCAGTCGGTTTTACTTGGAAAATCCAAAACCCCTTTTCCCACGTCATCTCGCAAAATAAATATATAAAGACAATGTGTGAAATCATGAATCAATTGATCAAATCAATTCAAGCCTCAAGGCTTAAGCTCAAGTTTTAGAACACAAACCCATCAAAAGATTCAACTTTAAGAACTACCCATTCCCAATTTCATCAATTACAGGTTTGATTTCATCTTTTTTCACATAATTTGGCTATGAACTAGTTAAGCTACTCATTATAATGAAAGAAACAAGAATCAAACAAGAAATCAAAGCCATAAACCGAAAAAGAAAGTAATTTGATTACCAAAATGAAGAAAAACTAAAATTGCTTGAATCCATGAACAAACCCAATGTTAAGTTGAAGAAGACAACATCCAAGCTTGAGCAAAGAGTGAACTAAGACTAAAATGAGTGAAATTTAAGAGAAATGGAAGAAATGAGCTAATCAAAGGTGAAGGAATGGAGGAAAATCGCCCTAAGTATGCCCTAATTAAGTCTAAGTATGAGTGGATATGAAATGAGGGTGAAAATCTGATTTTTACATCAAAACCCGTTGCTATAAATCTGTCAGGATATCGAATGTGTGCGCATTACGGGCAATGCGCGCGCATTGAGCAGGCAGAAACTTTCAGCACTGATACAGCTTCAGTAAAATGGCAATATCTTTGTGTGTGAAGCTCCGATTTGAGTGATTCAAGTTGTGTTGGAAATTTTGTTCGAAGATCTACAACTCTCGTGAAGACCACAAGTCCAGAAAAAGCTTGTATCGGGGATCAAATCACAGGTTAAGTGAGCGTATGGTGAAAACACCAACTATTTTTTATCCGTTTCCGTTCTCGGGCTTCGGTTATGCCACTCTAAGCCTCATGCCTTGTATCCCGGGCTCATAAGACGCCTATTTCCTGCATTTCATAAAGAAACCAACATACCGAGCGTAATTCCGCAAGAAAGATATGGCTCGAATAGTGTCAAAAACACCTAAAATGTCGAGGTTTCCCATCTATGTGATGGTACACCTCTAAGTGAGTGTGCAATGCGTTTTTACCCTATAATCGGTCTAGAAGTACCCAAAACAAGCCAAAAGTGTCGTAAACAAGGGTTAAAACATGCACCAAAGCATAGTAAAGTTGACTCTCATCATGAAGACACAAGAAACACAATCCAACCAGTCAGAGAGCGGCGTGTCAAGGGGCAGCTGGCCCAATCTGAATCACACCAGCCAGATAAAAAGGAGATCACAATCACCACAGAGCAAAATGCCTTGGCCCAAACACTTCTTCAAATAACACACGGTCCGGAGAGCTACGCCCAATGTTCTTGGCAAGGAGCCTGCATAAACCGACTGAGCGAGAATGTGGGACGGTGTGGGCCAAGTCAAGCCGTGTGAACAACATGTAGATGAGAGCGACCAATAAGCCGTCGATAGCGCCTGGTCGCGTCAAGTAAAGTTCAAAGCGACAAGAGCGAGACCGTGATTCTGCTCAATAGGAAAGTCCGCCGGTTTAGCATCCAAAACACCTACTTCGGCAAGAATATTATCCATGCATATACACATTTGCAAGACAGTAATAGGTTGCCAAACCACATATGACTTGTTCAATATGCTTAAATGGATGGTCCAATTCATAAGAGGTTGCCAAACCACATACATTATTTTGGTATTTCGGAGCAAACATTAAATTTGTAGGTACTTCCACGAACAATCACTTGATGAGCCAATAAAGCTATGCAACTATATGTGTTGCGCCCTAAACAAAAGGGAAAAATTGCAGCCAGTAATAAATACAAACCTTTTTAATTCCTCATTATGGCAAATCTGGTTATTCTAAAAGGAATAACACTATGGCTGCACCCATGCTTTGGAGAGTCAAGTTAGAAATGTGATAGAAACATACATGGATCTCCATTTTTGTTGAATAAACATAAAAATAGCAACAATAAAATTACAAGCCTTTACTATATGAAAGATTCCCAATTATATGTTCAGTCTTGGATTTCACCTTAGTTTATAATTTTCTTTTTCGTTCTAACCAATATTAAATTAATAATAAAGTTTTAAAAAATAGGGTTTATTGTTAAAAAAATAATTTGAACATAGAAATATGTAAAGATGACAGTGAGATTTTTTCTCGGGTAAAAATGACATATCCTTATTCCACTATGATTTAAATTATCTCGTATTCAACTACCAAAACGAATATATCTTTTGATCTGATTGTCGAAAGATGGTAATTCTTTCGTCACATTTTTCCTTTTTTTCGTCATCTTTATTTAGACATTCGATATTTTTTCAACATTATTTTTTAGATCATTTTTGTAAAAAACACATAAACAGTAGAATTATGAAACATTAGATTTGATGCCAGTTCCACTACAACTAACAATAGATTTGGGGTTATGAACAATATACTGTCCTTATCGCTTAATTTATATTTCTCTCTTGTCACGATTCCTATTTTTTCCATCTTTTTTTTATCCTTTTAAACTACTATCCCAAAAAAATTTGGTAATAATAAAACTTATCTGAATACTTCCTCAGTGAGTTTGATGATCTTGCAAAACCTTCATATTTTTATCAACCATAATAAGTTGCAATTGTGATTGGACAATCATTAGGCTCTTCAAGCACTTGCTATTCCAATCGCTTCATTCTTGAACACTTATTATGAAAAATATTCGATCAATACCGTCCCGTGCTGATAATGAAACAAGTTATGGAGACACAACACAAGTATTTTCCTAACTATTATTACAAAAATGTGCCTAACGAATGACAGTATGTGGAGAATGACTCTTGTGATCGTAACTAATGAATGCACATAAATTGATTAATGCATTTAAACACATGGAATTTACCTCGACATCCGGTACTCCATTATTTTATCCACAAATTTTAGAATGCTCATAATGCAAATTCTATTTGGTGCATCATAATCAATATGAATTTTTATAATTAAAATAGCTTTCTACCTTAAAAAATAAACCACCAATCAATGGTGTTAAAATTGATGATTTGGCCATTCAAAACTTACATATTCCGACTAGTCACTAGACATATTACTATTTTTTTATTTTTTATTTTGCAGAAAACGAAAGATTTTAAAACACACAATTTTACGAGAACGAGCGCAATTAAAATCTTAGGGTTATAATAGATATATTACAACTCCGTATTATAAATGGTTTAATGGGGGATTTTATTACAATTATTATTATTATTATATCTATATAATGTGTATTATATAACAGATAAATATCTCAATAATCTCAATTATCTGAAACGTTTGATTTTAGTGATTGATGAACGTAAATGGCCGAAGTGTTAACATCAAATGTGGAATTTTACGCTTGGCGATCCTATCATACAGTATTTGAAAGGAATATTCCATTGAATTTCGATGGAAAGCATATCAAGTTGGGACCCCGATCCCCGACGGTATAAAAAGAACGGTATAATTTGTTGTCCACCATTTCCGTCCAAAATTTGGACGGGAAGAGAGTGAATCAAAGTTGGACGAAAAAAATGAAATTGTACTTCCGTCTAAAATTTGGACGAATCCGTCCAAATTTAAACGGAGTGCACGACAAATTGTACAGCTCTCTCTTTGTACCGTCGGGGATCCGCTTCCTATCAAGTTGCGTATCTGGTTGACTCAGGGAATGTGATTTGATACTGCTTACTTGGGGTTGTACCCGCCGCTATTTTCTCAGTGTGCAGTTGTATCTTGTATGTATATATATACATATACATGTACATATCGCTGCACAGCGAGAGAAATTTAGCAGCTTAATTAATTAATTAATATGGCAGGGGAATTTGGGTGCTTTTGCTTTCTAGTACCGTTGATGTTGATATATATAGCTTTTGGCTCTCAATTTAGTTCAGCAGACATCGTTGGTGTACAGCCACTATCAACTATAGCAATTCACAAAGCTACTTTTGCTTTTTCCAATTCTACTTCCATTAAAGCATCTCCTTTTCTTCTTGGTTTAAAGGTAACCCAATTCTTTTACTTGGATTTTTTTGCCATTTTGCGTCTTACCCATTTGGGTGTCTGATTATTGGTTATTGCACTGTGATCATTTCATTCTGTGAACTGAGAATGAATTTCGCAGTTTTTACTGCCTGCACGTTTGGTGTTTGTCATGTGTACAATGAGACACTGTATACAAGAATTTCAGATGTTTCATCTTTTGAATTTGTGGCTGCCTGCAGGGTGAGGATTCTGAGTGGGTTCAAGTGGATATTGTTAACTCTAAACCTTCCAATGATGACTGGATTGGAGTCTTCTCTCCTGCAACTTTTAAGTAAACCCAACAATCACTATTTCTTGTTTTTTTGTTTTGTTTTGTTTTGGTACAAGTCAGCTTTCAATTAATCCATGCATATGTTCATTTAGGTTGTTCTGATATGCTTTTCAAATCTTCTATTACATATTTCAAATTGAATTTTGTTTTCGAACGCCAGCGGAGCTATTTGTAATGACTATAATTCTAAAGATCAGGCACCATTCATCTGCACATCGCCTATTAAGGTTAGGATTTACAACAATAACTCCATGATTTCATTCATTTGGACAATAATGAACTTTCGCTAAGTATTAACGTTTCATGCAATTTATGCGTTGTACAGTACCAGTTTATAATTTCCAGAGTCCTAATTATATGAACTCTGGCATAGCTTCTGTGAGCTTCTTGTTGATTAATCAGCGGGCAGATTTCTCATTTGCATTGTTCTCAGGCGGAATATACAATGTATGTCCTTTCATTTTACTAATTTTTGCCTAAATGTTTCAATTAATTGTTAATTGTAACTTTCTTGCTGGTGCTATTTTATTCACTTAAGTATATATATATATATGGACTGCAGCCAGTTTTAGTGGCAGTTTCGAATTACATTACCTTCACAAATCCTAAAGCGCCCCTCTATCCTCGCCTTGCTCAAGGAAAATCTTGGAATGAAGTAAGTTCCCTTCGTGTTCCATAACAGTTTCTTGGCTGATTGCATGATTTCATGGCTTAAAACTAAACTACTACTACTTAACAGACGATCCTGCTATTTATTTCTATCATTTTATTTTGAAAACATATAACATTAAAATCTTGCCTAAACGAGAGAGACTGTGTGATTCTGCAGCATAAGAAAAACAAACTATCCATCTAATTTGTCTGCAACAGTGTGTATAAGTATATTGTTTGATGTGGCAGATGACAGTCACCTGGACAAGTGGCTACAACATTGATGAAGCCATTCCCTTAGTCGAATGGGGTCTGACGGGACAAGAGCAAAGGCATTCCCCAGCCGGGACATTGACATTCCAGCGCAACAGCATGTGTGGTATGACTCAAATTATTCAGTTATTTTTTTTACTTTAATTTATTTAATGATACTAATTCTTGGCATGCCCTTGGACCTGTAAACAAAACTATATAGACAGCATAATGCAGGTGAGCATTGTTGTGTGGATTTGTTGTTGTATAAAGCTTGTCTATTTCTTCCATCAGATAATGAAGGGGTCGCATGCAGAATCTTTTCGGTGAACTTAGTTAATCAAGGGAGATTCAATTGGCACCTAGTTTTGCTTCGGGCATTATGCACAAGAAATGTCACCAAGACTAACGTTACCCACCAGTGTTCCCGTGGGCGACGTTTTCTTAGTCAGGAAACGTCAATACCAGTGACGCTCCCATTCGCGAAAAAATAATCATATAAATATGTGGTGCCATATAGTAATCGTGAAGCCCGAGGCATTTTCGTTTTGCCAATAGAATCCCCCTAAAATCAATTGGAGGATCATTTGCGTTTGCTTACTCAGAAATTTGATCAGATGGAACTTAAAACTGTTACTAGTGACTAAATTTGATACTTTCATGTCCTGTGAAAGTTCTTGGAAGGTGCATTTGTTATAGCAAAGATCCTGCCTTAGCAGTTAGAAACTTCTAAATTGTAGAGACCGAAAGCTTATGATGAAAATGTTGTCTTCATAACTAAAATCATATTAGTCATCTTACGTATAGTTTCACCAGCTGCTTGTAATGAATTGACCTGTGGCTCTATTATGCAGCCAAAGACTCCATTCTACAGCTGTAATCCGGAAGTTCTTGCGAGTTTCGGTCTACTCTCTTTTAAGACCATAGAAATATGTTACCCATACCTATACTTCTCTCTTTGTTAGTCCCTGGTTTGAAGGGGCATACTGTGGATTTCACAGTTGCTACATGAATGTCTTCCAAAATTTTCCAACCATCTTATCGACTTCCTTTTACTTCAATTGGTAGATGTTAGAATGTATACATGTATAACCTACGTATCTCCTTAACCACTTAAGCCTTTAGGTGAGATAGTAATGTTAATGTGGTATCGGAGTATGAGGTAATGAGATATACCTTCACTGCCCCAGTTGTCGTGTTATAAACTTGCAACGTTGTCTATTGTTAAAGTTATTATTTGGTCACTTGTAAATCACCAAATGGTCGTCACATATTGTTCCAATGCATTCTAGGTGCACCAGCTAGGACTGTTGGTTGGCGTGATCCTGGTTTCATACATACTACTTTCTTGAAGGATTTATGGCCCAACAGACGGTAAATGTTCTTCCAAATTTCTTTAAGGCTTTAACTGTTTTTTTTTTATTTGTTTTTTTTTTTTAACTTTTTATTTTGAGGAATTCTGATCATTTTCCAGGTACTCCTACAAACTAGGGCACCTCTTACCTGATGGTTCTTACGTTTGGAGCAAGATGTACTCGTTTAAGTCCTCGCCTTACTCAGGGCAAGACTCGTTACAGCGTGTCATCATATTCGGAGACATGGGAAAGGTGAATTAGTGGATAAGTTCTTTTCGATCACTTGTTTTTGGTGCTTTCTCTTCCCTTGCATTTAAGTGTAAGGTGTGTAAAGAAAACAAATTAAATTGATACAAATGACAAAATTTGACTTAAAGAAAGTACAAGCATCTGTTCTATTCAAGTCTGCAAAATTTTCCATATTTTCCTCAGGAGAGCTATATGCTTGTTACATACATCATTAGGAAGCGTACAAAGACCTTGAAAGACGAACTTACGTCTCATAGACAACGTGCTATGAATCTGTAGAGACCTGTGGTGATCCCCTTGCTATAGATTTTCCTGAATTGGAAAGGTTATGTTTTTATTCAGAGGTTTTTAGCATCATCCTAGAGCTGTTTTAACTAGATCCATGGTAACCTGTAACAAGAAATATTTCGAATCCACTCCAACTCCTTGGTACATGATAGTTGGCATTATGGGTTTTGCTTGATGAGTTTTTTCTTTTCTTTTCTTTTTTTAGTTTAGTTTAGGATTTTTTGTTTTTTTTGTTTTTTTTGTTTTTTTTTGAAAGACCTTAAACCGTAAGCTTTGAAGGAATGCCGATGGCAAAATAGTTCGCTTCCTCCTTATTCAAGTGGAGCTGCAACAAGGAAATTTGGGTTCTGCCTGTTTTGCAGGAAATAGTTTACCCCCCCTTTTTTTTTTAATTTCCATTCATTTACTTCCTAGTATCGAAAGGCCCGTACTATGATTCCACCTGCAAGAGTTTGTGTTTTATCACTCAATTCAACAAGAGACCATAATTTATCTGTGTAGGCTGAGCGTGATGGTTCAAACGAGTACAGTAAGTACCAGCCAGGATCACTTAATACAACGGATCAAATAATTCAGGATCTCAAAAATATTGATATAGTATTTCACATTGGAGATATCACATACGCAAATGGCTATATATCCCAGTGGGATCAGTTCACGTCCCAGGTGGAACCCATTGCATCAGTAGTGCCGTATATGATAGCAAGGTCCGGTATATGTATAGTTACATTTCAAAATGTTGATCTCTAATTGATAATTTGATAGCAGATAATCTCAAATGATACTAAATGTGTAACAGTGGCAATCATGAGCGCGATTGGCCTGGGACAGGATCCTTCTATGACAAAATGGATTCTGGTGGAGAATGCGGCGTGCTTGCTCAAAACATGTTTTTTGTTCCTGCTGAAAACCGAGCAAAATTTTGGTAATCGAATTTGCTTTTTCATTGCAAAAGGCCGCCTTGTCCATGGTGGGGTTTTTAATAATATATATATCTCCATGGAAATACAGGTATTCAACCGATTACGGCATGTTTCGGTTTTGCATAGCAGATACAGAGCATGACTGGAGGGAAGGATCTGAACAATACAGATTTATAGAGAAATGCCTTGCATCAGTGGATAGACAGAAGCAGCCATGGTTGATTTTTGCAGCTCATCGTGTGCTTGGTTATTCTTCAAATGAGTTTTATGCTGAAGAAGGCTCCTTTGAAGAACCTATGGGAAGGGATAGCTTGCAGAGGCTATGGCAGAAATATAAAGTTGATATTGCCTTTTACGGTCATGTCCATAACTACGAAAGGACCTGCCCCATTTATCAGGTAATTAACCATCCTTTCCTAATATTAACTTTACTGGGTGATGCATAATAAATTAACATAAATCATTTAATGCTGCAGAATCAGTGTGTGCAAGGCGGAACTTCACAGTATTCTGGTCCAATACAGGGCACAATCCATGTGGTTGTGGGTGGAGGCGGAGCTCATTTGTCGAATTTCAGCTCGATTCAACCGAAATGGAGTCTGTTTAGGGATCTTGATTTTGGATTCGTTAAGATGACTGCATTCAACCACTCGTCTCTTCTATTCGAGTATAAGAAAAGTCAGGATGGAAAGGTTTATGATTCTTTCACGATCACGAGGGAATACAATGATGTTTTGGCTTGTGTGCATGATAGTTGTGAGCCAACTACACTTGCTAGTTGAGTCCAAAAAGGTTATGCAATCTGCACTTATTATGCTATAGGAACTCAAAAAGGGGCTCCAAATAGTCTTCTCTTTTGCTACATGTAGCTTCAATAATGTGTTTCGCGATATAACACTCAGTAAAAAGCAACAAAGATGTATATGTTTTTTTTTTCCTTTCTGTTCTTCCTCTTTTTGAATGCAGACAATTAACAAGGCTGTCACTGAAAACACATTATTAGTGTCCTTCCTCTATCTTGAAATTTGTTCAGATTCCTCTACTGAAATTTTTTCTAAGCCCGCAACGGTAACGAATTCGGATCCTCTGCTGTAGGATCGTCTGCTGTTTCCGTGCTGTGGAGGCAAAACGACTCCACACGCCGCTGCCCAAGTGTATCCGTTCTTGCCCTAATTTTAAGCTAAGACCAAAACGCCGTCGCTTCCGTGCCAAACGACGTCGTTTGGCACAGCAGGGGAGCTGCTGTGAAGCCTTCACGGCAGAGGATCCGCCCCCTCGGTAACCGCTTTGTGTAAAAAGCATGCAGATTTATATTTAAAAGTTTAAGGAAAATATATCCGAGTACTTCCATGCAGATATCGACACCTTTAAGCATCTTGATTAGGCATTTTAAGAAATATTGCTAGTCCGATGTTTTATGATGCGAGTGTGTATTTATGATTTTATGGTGGTTCTGGATAAAAAAAAAAGTATCAAAAATAAAATCACCATGTCATTATATTTAATCAATCACATTGGTAGTTGATTTATTTCTACTCAGAGGCGGACTTAGACTTTTTTAGGGTCGTAATTACTTTTCAAAGTAAATATTGTTTTATAGGGTCCGAAATAATTTTAGGGGGGGGGGACTACGGACCCCATTTAGTATTGTGTGTATCCGTCAATGTTTTTATTGATAGGGTCCATGTTAAATCTATGGGAAATCTATTTAGTAGTATTTATTCAAAAAAAAAGATATCTATTTAGTAGTATTGATTAGACACACTAAATAGAAATTGATAGGGAGAGTAATTTCACACCTAGACGTTATCTTGACCGAATTTAAGTCAGTAAATAAATTTTATCCTAACCGAATTTGAGTCAGGATGTTGGTCTTTTCTAGACTCATTATTGGTTATAAAGCATAATTGATACTTTCTGACTGAAATTCGGTCCGTGATCTAATCAACATTCTGCCAACCGAATTTGAGTCAAAAAGTAATTTTTATCCTGAAAATCAGGATGTTGGTTTTTTCTAGACCCAACATCGGTCCGAAAGCATAGTGGATGCTTCCTGAATGAAATTCAGTCCGTAAACTAATCAACATTCTGTCTAAAATTGAGTACGAATCAATTAGAATAAAAATTAAGTGATAAAACTAGAAATAAAAATTATGTGTGTTAATATTTTTTTAGGTGTGAAAAGACTTTACAATTTGATACAGGACCACTCAAAAATTTGTGATTTATTTTTTATAAAGGCAAATTTAATGGAGGTCCGGCTACATTTATGACTTGATGGTCCGAAACCAATCATATTTAATTATTTCTTTTTGCTTCCACATGTTTAAAAAAACTAATCATTTAAAAATTTATAATTGGTGGATTAAGTGATGTGAGAAAAGATGCACATATGATTTTTTTTATGTTTTTTTTTTAATATTGTTAATGTCAAAATCGATGAATTAATAGTTTTTTTATAGATAAATTTGAGTGTTTTTTAATATCAAATACTATAATTATTTTGTATTTTTAACTAAACATCTCAATATATATTCACAATCTTTTTTATTCCGAAACGAAATTACCTCATTTACTATGGTTAAGACATAATGGTAACTTATTATTATTGTTATAGGCATCTTCAGATGCTTATGACAATGATAATAAGTTACCGTTAAGATGCTTATAACAATAATAATAAGCTACTTTCACAAGTCCAGTTTGTTCTTCAGCCAGGGGAGTTAGGAGGAAATGTGGGATCATGTATCACACGCTGCATGTACCAATGGGAGATGATTCGGGGAAATATCTCAGCCTCACCTACTTGACGGGTCGCAATAAGCGCCATGTTTTTGGATATTTGCAGGAGAAAAATGGAAGAAGTCATCGAGTTGAAAGAATAAGATGTTATCTCAAGCGGGAAAGAGATAATGATTAAGTCAGTGTTGCAAGTCATCCCAACGTTTATTATGCAGTGTTTCAAGATCCCGGCTACCATCTTACATGATTTGGAGAAGGAGATACGGGGTTCTTTTGGGGCAACTCGGCTCAGCAGCAGAATATACATTGGAAGAATTGGAAGACGTGTTGTATGCCAAAGAACGTAGGGGGTTTGGGGTTCAGAGACCTGGAATGCTTTAATTTGGCTCTATTAGCAAAACAGGCGTGGAGCGTACTAGTTTGCCCTGATTCTCTGGTGGGCACGGGTTTTTCGGGCCAAGTATTTTCGTAACGCTACTTTCTTAGCTGCAACGATGACTTCAAGGCCGTATTTTTTTGTGGCGGAGTGTGCTGGAAGGCCGAGATCTCTTGTTGAGCGGTTTACGTTGGAGAGTTGGTGATGGTTCTTCGATCTACGCCTTTCATGTTGCTTGGATTGCCCCTCCCACCGACTTTCCCCCTTGCACACGTAGATCATGAGTTTCCTACCACGTGCAAGGTGGTGGATTTACTTATGTCGGGGACACGGCATTGGAACGTTGCATTGATACAATAAGTGTTAAGACCTTAGGAGTGTGATGCTATTCTGAGTACCCCGATAGCGCTCGGACAAACGCATTTGGCATTATGAGCAGCGAGGAATTTACACAGTGAAGTCGGGTTACCGCCTGGCATTATCTTTGTATCGCCATGGAGTGTGGAGGCAATGTTGGGATGTTGCTGTGTAGCCAAGCATCCAACATTTTCTATGGCGGTTCTTGCATGATTGCTTACCTATGGTGAAACTTGTTGAAACGGAATGCGAGTGTGGATGGGTGCCAATAGTGCAGCTTTGCGGACAAGACTATGGCCCATTTTCTTTTTGAGTGTGAGCTGGCGGCTAGGGTGTGGAAGCAATCAGCTTTTAGGGAGTTGATATGTCCGAGCAGGGCAACGGATTTTCAGGTTTTTTTGTATATGTAGCTGAACGCCTGTCACGAGAAGAGTTAGCGGAGCTGGGCTGGTTTAAGTGGCATATCTGGAAGGCACGCTGCAGTGCCATCTTTGATGGTCAGGCGGTATATGTGTCTCGAGTTTGTTCTTCTGCTCTGAGTGCAACCTGGGAATACTTGCAGGCTATAGAGGCCTTTTCATCCTGATCCAACATGAGAGACTTTGAGAGGTCATTAGGAGCCTTCACCGGTAGGAATGGTTAAATACAATGTGGACGCGTCTGCTTTGGACCGTGCATCAGGAGTGGGGCTGCTTTTTCAAGATCATCAGGGTACTATATTGGCATCTTACTCTTTCCGCTTAGATCCGGGTATGATGGTGGTTATTTTGGAGCTGCGAGCGATCTTTCTCGCATTGGTGGAGGGTCAACAGCTAGGACTAACCCGGATGATTGTGGAAAGCGATTGTCCGACATGAGTCCAACGTCTATCGTGTCAGGAGGAATACCTCTCCTCGTTTGGCTATTTATTGCAAGACTGTTTTGTGGAAGTTGCATATCTAATTTCAGTGAGATTTTCTTTAGTTCGGCGTACGTGAATGTCGACACGCATTTGCTAGCAAGATTACATGTCGACTCTTTTGGTGGTATCTCTTGGGATACGCAACTTCCGAATGATGTTTCTACGTCTATTTTAGCGGATTTGGTAGAATAAAATTGATAAAGGCAACTTGGTGGATGCGCACCAAATCCCAACTGAGTCACCTCATTTCTTAATCGCAAATCCCACACATGCATGAAACGTGCATGGCTTAAACTCTTGAAAAGAAAAGAAAAAATGAAAAGAAAGGAAAAACAATGAAATGATGTTTAGGTGTATAGATTAAACCTTTCTTTAAACATCTCCTAGTCATTGTGATGGAGGAAGTTGCGCCGACCATGTTCTAAACAAAGCAGCGGAAATAATAGAATCCACAATTTTCGGGTTAATTTGATTTTAAATTTAAATTTTTTTTTTTGTAAATAGTTTTTCTTTTTGTTAGATAAGCGTTTTGATCTATAAGCTTTTTATTTTACGGATTTTTAGTCATTTTGCCAATTCATTACCGGAGCTCACGGAAGTGGCTTAGGGTATATACAAAAGCGACTAAAAATCCGTAAAATAAAAGTTATAGATCTAAAAAATGCTACTATACTTGACCACCTAAGACTTCGCGGAGCTCCGGTGATGAATTGGCAAAATGACTAAATATCCAAAAATAGAAAGTTATAGGATGAAAATTCTAGGAAAGAAAAGAAGACTATTTACAAAAACAATAAAAGTTAGAGGACTAAAAATCAAATTAACCCCACAATTCTCTGCATATTATTGTCATTCAAATCTCAATCTCACATTTATTACAATGGCGTTAGGATCTCGAAAACCCCGCCGAAAAAAGCTACACAGTATTTATTCCAATATTCGTTCCTTTGTATTAATAATCTATCAAAGAGTCAACTGTTGGCCGGCTCCAATAATAAATGAATGGAAACTATTACAATAATTATTAGGAGTTTAATCAAGTACTCCATGCAATAAAGAGGCGGTTTGTCAATTGCGATCAAAGAAAAAAAAATTATTTAGTCGGAATGAGACTATATATCAAGTGTAGAATAGTGACGAAATGATTTTTCAATCGAGTGAATGGGTAATACAAGGGAACTTTGTGAGGAATAAAAAAAAGGAAAATCAATTATCATTAATACGCATATCCCCGGAATCAATCAAAATTATATTTTACAGTTTTATATACACATTTCAGATTCTCTACTATCTCCGTCATAAAATATAAGTTATGCTAGATGTTTTCACATAGATTAAGAAAAGTGGATGAATGTCATTAATTTTAAGGTTAATGTCTAAAATGCCCATTGACAATCATTAAAGCAATAGTTGTTAAGTAATGAAAAGTTGTTGCATGGATTGATAATCAATTAGAGATAAGATAGAGTAAATGGTAATAAATGCTGCATTGGTAATGTAGAATGACTTATATTATAGGACAAATCTAAAAGTGTAAGATGACTTATATTTTGAAACAAATGTAGTATTTTAGATTACATGGGTATAAAAGAAAATTTACACTATCGGTATAAATGCGGTCGATGTAAAGGAAATTTTACAGAATCTGTATTGTACATTAGAAAAATAGAGCATATGTTGCTATGTTTTTATTTACGTATAAATGTCAAAATCTCTAAAATACAGTGTTTAAAGGATTTACGATATCTACTGTAAATGCTTTTACACCTAAAAAAAACCTAAATCTAATGGGAATTCAAATGGGGCTAAAGCTCAATGAAACGAGTACACCTGAGTGGCTTAGTCAAGAGATCTACGGTAGAATATCCAAGAAAAAAATTCACTATGGTGGACCTTACTTCCGAATATATCTGCAAAATAAACTCAGTACCAATACAATGCAACTCAACAACAATGTTAGAGGGTGCTTTATATTCCGCTCCAGTACTACTTTTGGGGGACCATTTGTTGTAGCTTGGAATGCCAGCTCACTAAATTTGAACAGACAAAAATACGATAAGTACCAATGGACCAATGATCGTCGAGATTAGTAGCCCAATCAGCATTGGAATAGGCTTGTAAATGAATACAAGATTAACGGCAAAGAAGAAGATCATCAGATATCATATGTTTTAAGTATACGTTTAACTGCCACCCAATTTAAATTACAAGGAACATGCATATATTTACTAACATTTTTCATCACCGAGAAGGCAATATCGGGATGCATAAAATTGAGACATTGCAAACTACCAACAAAACTCTGATAATGAGATACATCATTAAAAGGATGACTATATCATGTTGGCCACCTTGAACCAGCGTAGCCATGTGGTAAGGCATGATTTGTGCATAAAACCTCAACATCAAGGAAGTAGGATAACAACCCAATATCCTTGAGTAAGAAGTAAGAATTGAGCTGATGAATTGTAAATTGGACAAGAGAATGAGATGTACATGTAATGATGACATCATCTACATAAATCAAGACATAAACACATTATGTACTACTCAAATAAAAATAAAAGGGAGGTGTCTGTCTTGGAAGCGTGAGAACCAAATGAGTGGAGAACATCAGTGAATTTGAAAAACCAAGCTCGGGGTGCCTGACAAAGTCTATAAAGACTAAGCTAAAGATATTGCACACTTAATTAGAAAAGTCGGGATGCATGAATCCCTGCGATTGGTACACAAAAATATCCTTGGATAAGAGATCAAGTAAAAATGCGTTATGAATGTCTACCTAATGAATAACCCAGACGTTTGAGAGTGCAATAGATAATAAAAGTCGAATAGTAATAGGTTTAACAACAAGACTAGAAGTCTCTTTATAATCAACATTGGCCTCTTAATGGTTGCCTTTGGTCTGCTACTAGACGTGCCTTATAGCACTTCACTTGTCCATTTACATGCTTCCGAATGCGAAAACCCATTTATTTCAAAGACAATTCACATTAAGGGAGTACGGAGCAATATCCCATGTATTATTTTGTAACAAATCAATAATCCCATTTTTCATGGCATCTTGCTATTCACGGAGGCTTCAAGGAAGGTGGAAGGTTCAGCTAGTTACCATGGTATGTTAAGGAGGAAATGAAGAGTCATGTGAGGGGGAGGATTCGATGAATCTTCAAGTGTAGACCTAGATGAGGGTGACGTTGAATAATATAGAGAGGATGGTTGAATATGGTAAGGCGGTGAAGCAGGTTAGGACTTAGGAGATTGAAGTGGAAGATTTAATAAAGAAAGAGGCATGTACGATTTGTTAGTGTATGACCCTATACCCAATCGGGTCGGGTCGATTACTATCGATTTTGTTTTTGTAAATAATAAAAGCACATTTGTTATTATATATTTGTTTAACGTGATATATATATTTGTTAAACTAATTTAATATTATATATAGTAACGTCCTTAAAACTAAAACGTGATATACGTACATAATTCGTAATGTTGATTATGATTGATGAGATATCGTTTCAAAGTAAATGGTTTAGTTCTTAAATTGCTCTCGTCATATGTATAATTAAATAGGACATTATTAATGCAGTTAGATAAGCACGTATCAAATGTCTTCTATCATGTGAAGATATTGATATATCCCATCTATCACAGTGTGTTGACACTACGTAGACGTGTATTATTTAATATGTACATTAGATGACCAATTTACTATATAAGTGTCATATATATGTAGCAGTTGTGTGATTATCCTTTGACCGGGTTCACATAATATCGCAATGTGGATTGTTATGTTTTGACACTATTGAGGCTTTCCCTCGATGAGGCAATCATGCGGTAATGACTGGATGTGATGTTGAAGAATGCGTATGATTTATGTCATTTGTCCGAAATTTGCGTACGAATGAATATCCGGAAGGGTTTTCTTATAAGGAATTTTTATTTTTGTAAGTCTTTACAATACAGAAGTAAGTGTAACTTTTAGGGAATATAATATTCAGATTATTGTTGAGTAATGAACCCTCATTACCCTTAATATTGTATTGATTTATATTGTTTGATTGTTTCAAAAACAACACATTATCTATTGAAGTGAATTATGGCATTTGGAATGATTTCCGATTGAATCAAAGTGCTTAGGACCGATCTAAAATAAGGTATGATTCAAAATTTTATATTATGCATAATCCCCTCATTAAAGGTGTAATTCTGACCATTGGATTATACGATCTCCCCTCATTATTGTTGATGCATAAGTCAGATTAAATCTAAACTAATGTCAGTGTACCAATCACAGTACAATGCTCACAGTTTAATTGATTAATTGCAGGCATTATACAAGTTTTAAAGATCATATTATCAAGTTTTAACCAAAGATCAAAACACAAATCAAGGTTGAATTAATGAAACCGATCAAGAACATTTTTCTGATTTTGGAAGAATATTGTTCATCGTTCTATCTGTTGCAGCCTTGATCTGATGCTTTTTAATGATGTTCGATACGGTAATCATTGATTAATTTACTTAGTAAAGCAGCTAGCAATGATACTTAGGGATCCATTGATCTCTTAATTGATCAATGGGTAAAGAAAGGTGCAAAATTCCTTATGCAAGTATAATGTTCTATCACAACTTTCCATCTACTTCCTTGTCTCTAATTATATAACGGATACTTCCTTCATCTGAGCTCGAAATGAACTGAGGTTTAGTTTGAAAGAAAGAGGAAAATGAGAGGAAGCTTTCTATATCCACTAAGCAAACTTTCTTGGACTTTGGAATTCAATTCAAACGGCTACTTTGGGTATTTGTTGATATTTGCTTATGCCGCTATTTTGGTCTATAAAGGAGTTCTATTGCATATTGGAGAGACAAATGTTACCTTAGACAATTATTTTTCTTTGTTTATTCTCTTTGAACTGCATGTGAGCTTTAACTTACGATCTTTGAGTTCTATATGACTCTGCAACAAACTTGTTGTTCTATTGACTATTTTTGGTTTATAGCTGGTTCTGTTTGTCTCGAGTTCTTTGTAGTTGGTCATATATAGGAAACTCTAATCATTTAGAGATTGATATCCTTCTTATTTCACCAGAGAAATATTGGCAGATAAAGAGGCTAAGGTTACTCTAACAGTATACTCTGTGGAACTGTTATACGAAGATATTGACTAGGTGTTCAAGGTTTGGATTGTGATTGCATTGTGTATAAAATCTTGTATCGCATGTGCTATCTGAATAAAGAAATCCAATTCCAGGGAGGTTTTACAAATTCTGTCTTCACAATTTACTACAATATTGATGGGAGTCAACTTTACGTGATTCCGGTGCATTTTCTACCCCCGTTTACCACACGTTTAGCATGTTTTTGGGTGGTTTAGACCGTTTTCAGAGTAATATCGTGAGTTTATAGCACGGGGAGTAAATCCGTCACTTTGATGGTTTATTACCCCTTTATGTTGATATTAACCTTAGTCCCGAGCACTCTTACCCTCCGGAATTGTTTGGTTGTTTTGGTCGTTCATGATGTTGTAGAGTATTAGTGTCTCGAGGACCCGGAAGGTGATGATTCATGGTGAGAAGTATGATCAAGGCGATAAGAGTGATCAAAAGGGAGAAAAGATGAAGTTTTGGAACAATTGGGGGTCAAAAGCGCTTTTGAACCCCTCAAACTAGCGTTTCAAAAGCACGATTCTGGACAGAGTTCAAGCCCCCTAAACGCGCGTTTCAAGCCCCCTTAAACGCGTGTTCCAGTTGATGACCAAGCAAGAACCTACCCAGAAATGAAGCGAAACACGCGTTTGCCCTATGCTAAACGCGCGTTTGACCAGCTTAAACGCTGCTTTTCTGAACGACCAAGCGTGCGTTTTGAAGACGAAAATCTGTAGTTTTTTTCCCCACCTATAAATACCAACTCTTAGACCATTTAAACCACGAAGTCTTTTTCCTAGCAAAACCCTACCCCTTTTGACTCCGATTTTTGTAATAGCTTGGAATACTCTCTTTTAGCTTAAAGTAGTATAATCTCAGCTCAATCTTTCCATTTCTTAGCTTAGATTTCTATTCCAAACACTAGGAGACCACCTTTTAATTACTTCTTTAAGTTGTACTTTTTGGATGTCAAACTCAAATTATTCAGTTCTATGGTAAATTTCTCTTTTCTTTCTCTTATTATGTCTTTAATTTATTGTTCCTTGTATGCTTTAACATCTACAATGAGTAGCTAAATCCTTAACATAGTCGAATCATGTGAACACTAGTGAAATGTCCCTAGATTGATGAAATTGGGAGTGGGTAGTGCTTATTTTCATGCTTTAATGATTTATTCTTGTCTTAGAACTTGTTTTAACATATTTGGGCTAGATTGATCACCTAGGTCAAAGTCACACACATCAATCTAAAGAGTTGTTCAGATAGAGAGATGTGGGAAAAGGGGTTCAATGATCGCAGAGTAGACCCGGCATAGTTGTTAAGCCCGGGCCCAAAGTGAGGTTACTCGTTTTAACACTTAATCGGTTTAGAGCTTATCGTGTTGGGGTTTCCGGTTTCCTTAAGGGGGAATTGGTTAGCCTAGAATAGGGTGATGAAGGAGAGTTGTTCAGATAGCATCACCAGTTTAGACACCGTTACCCTTGAATAATCGTTAAGCACCTTTGGTTATGGTTGGTCGGTAAATTCACACTCCCGGTTAAGTCACTCGAGGGGGCGTAAGTAACTAGTGGGATCATGGTTCGGCTATGCTCGTAATCCTTAATCTAATCCTCTCAGTAGTTTCTTTTTCTTCTCTTATCTTTAGACTTGTTAATTGAAATGCTTAATTGTCGTTGTAGTTATAAAACACCTTAAAATCTGGATCGCCTAGACTAAGTTTCAAGTTTGCTTTGGAATTCACAACCATATTCCTCTGGGTTCGACCTCGTACTCTGGTGGATAACAGCTGGAGCCGGGGTCCACATCTGGATATTTATGAGAATTCCGACAAAGATCTTTGGCGGTTAGGGTTTGGGATTTGTGTCTATAAATACCATTGTTGTAATCAATGCAATGTGTGTCTTTCAAGAGTGTTGTTCATACACTTGTGAAAATCTTGTAATTCTGTGCATAATAAAATATCTCATTTTCTGTCCGTGGAGTAGTCGGCACAACGCCGGAAACCATGTTAAATCACTGTGTTCTCTTAGTTTTTGTGTTTTATCAGTTCCTCCATTCTTTACGTTTGCATTGCTATCTGTTATTTATCTTTCTTAAACTGCAAGCTTCTCGTCTGTGTTTATAACAAACTGGTATCAGAGCCTCTGGTTCAAGATTCAGGAGTTGCAGGTGAACATAGTTGATCTTCACCAAGACCGATGACCGGTGCTAGGATTTTGTGATCAAAGGTTTGTTCTTTAATTAGAAGGATGTCAGCAATGAACGTGAATATTGATAAATTTACATGGAGGACAGTTTCAGTTTATGGCAAATCAAGATGCGGGCCTTGTTAATGCAACAAGGATTGTGGACTCCTTTATCTGATAAGGGGGATGCCAGTTCTACAGATTATGCCAGTCTGGAGGAGAAAGCACATTCAACCATCATGTTGTTCTTGTCTGATGATGTTATCACAGAAGTTGCCGAGGAAGACACTGCTGCCAAGTTATGGTTAACCTTGAAAGCCTGTATATGACTAAGTCATTGACCAACAAGTTGCTACTGAAGCAGAGGCTTTTCAGCCTGAGGATGCATGAGGGGACTCAGCTGAGAGATTATCTTGATCAGTTGAAAACAATATTACTTGATCTCGGGAATATTGATGTTAATATAGAGAATGAAGATGCTGCTTTGATTTTGCTGGTTTCATTACCAGCTTCCTATGAGAACTTTGTGCAGTTCTTCATAGTTGGGAAGGATACATATGCTTTAGAGGATGTAAGGTCAGCTTTACATACCAGGAGTGAGACATAAAGCGGTGGGGGGGAGACAATCAAAGCTACAGGATCTGATAGTAGTGATGTGAGCAGATGGAAAAGAGCATGGCCAGTCTAGGAAGAAAAGATCCAATAAGACAAGGTCCAAAGGCTCTAAATCAACATATGTTTGCAATTACTGTAAGGAGCAGGGACATTGGAAGTCCAATTGTCCAAACAGGAAGAAACATCGGGGAGTCTGATTTTGGCACGGTGATGTGGCGGTGAGCATGATTCAGATAAGGACATGGTTCTAGTGGCAGGAGAGTCAGCACATGAAACTGAGGTGTGGATTCTGGACTCTGAGGCATCCTTTCATATTTGCCCTCACAGAGAGTGGTTCTCAAGTTATCAGCAGATAGATGGTGGTCATATATCTAAGGCAAACAACAAGGTCTGCAAGGTAGTTAGGATTGGCTCAGTTCAGTTGAGGACAGAGGATGAAAGATTCTGTAAACTGAGTGAAGTTAGACATGTTCCACAAATGACCAAAAACTTGGTATCTCTCAGTTCTTTGGACAGTAGAGGATTTAGTTTTAAAGGGGAAAGTGGTGTGCTGAGTGTTTACAAAAACTCAGTTGAGGTTCTCAAGGGAATCAAGAAAGGGACTCTGTATATATTACAAAGGTCAGTTGTTCTTTGGTTCTGCTCTTTGTGGCATCTCTTTGAGATTCATCGATCCTGACTTACAAAACTGTGGCAAATGAGACTGGGTCAAAAAGATCTTCTTGGGGGATTCTAGAGGTGGCCCACACCGCCTCTCACGGTGTGGCACTTAGTTCCGTACGACAATTGGCTCTGAATACCATTCTGTAACGCCCTCAGACCCCGGGCCTGGTAGCATTAAATGAGTCATAAATGGTCCGGTCAACTGCTTAAACAATCGTTCTCGCTTGGTCTAAAAGGGCTAACCCGAGTTGACAAGACCTTTATGTCTCACACTTACATGGGGTGTGCAGGACTTTATTTTACCGATGTGGGATTTTACAAACATGGTCGAATTGCTGAAATTTGATTGTAGTAGAGTCAAATCAGCCTTAGCTTAGTTTCATCCTTTATTTGATGGTAGATTAATACCAGCTTTTGAAAAATGGTAATAGCATGAAACGAAGCCGCACTGGTAGAAGTTCTTATTTTTTAGAGAGGTGCAATACAATGACAAAGAACTCACCAAACAATGAGTGAAATAGAGCTATAACAATGATGTTTGCTCAATCACTCTTAATCAACATTTGAGCTGAATTGTTTAAGAAGAAATGGTGAAGAATAGAGGCTCGAACATAGGTCAATCTATATCCATGATGATCATCCTCATACATCAAGAAAGACAACACACAATGAAAGCTTAACTCAAGTCTTAATCTTTACTTTTTGTTAGTGACATTTGTTAGGAAATCAATGCAGGAACGCAGCGGAATTCAAAATTTTGATTTCCTTTTTCTCAAAATCGACTTCGTTTAAGCAACAAGCATAAAAGAAGTAGACAAAAGAATACCTTGGTTGATCCATTTGGATCGATGCTTTGTCTACGGTTGTAGTTTCTGCACGAAACCGCCCAAGTGTTCAGCCTCTACCGGTGATCCACACGAACACCTTGCCGGAATCCCATCATGGATTGGTACCAGAAAAACTCGGTTGCTAGACCCATATTTTCTCTCTCATAAATCTTTCTCTAAGAAGCTCTCTATTTTTCACAAGAACTATTAACTCTTGGAATTGTGATGTACAAAAGAGCTAGCCAATCCCTTCTTTATATAGAGTATATGGCGCCACTGATGAATCCCAATCTAATTGGGAGAAACTTCCTAGTAGATTAAGGAGAAAGAAAATATTTTCCTAATAAAATAAGAAAATTATATATTCTAGATTTATCTCATTTAATATTCAATATCTTAAATTAAATATTTCCAAGATATATATTGCCAATATCTAATATTGAATATATCGTTTATTATATTACCATAAATCAATTTACACATGTGTATATATCACATATATAAATTACACTTATAAATCTTTATTCATATATGTATATTGCATGTGCACACACGTATATCACAAATATACACCACACGCATATACCTTGTATATATGCACAAATATCTAATATTAATAAATAATATAATTCTATGATTAATTAATTTGCAAAATACATGTGTATCATATACATATATATTTTCGACATTGATATTGCCGGGAATATCATGACGGTGGTGTAGGTGTTTAGAAGGTGGATATCTTAGCGTAGAAGATGACTTTTATGACGGCGTGACGGTGGCTATAAGGATTACAGGGCGGTGCTCAGCCGGCGAGCGCAATAGCTAGTAAAGGGAAGAACGTGGTCGACAAATTGGCAGAGTTTATCTGCTTATATTGGATTGTGTATCTCCTGTATGATTACATGAAGCCTCTATTTATAGGCAAAGCTCTAATTGAGATTAGACTAACAATGACAAGACATAATTAAGCATGATTAAGAAGATATAATCAAGCCGAAGGGACCGTTGGTCGCTCTGACGTCTGCCCGCTGAGAGTGTCTTATATTTGCTAATGATAAGTACGGAGTGTGCTCGCCTATATGTAGAGAGGGTTGCCCGGCATAATGGACTGGGGTGGCACGTTCGGCCCCCATCCTGAAGGCGGGTGTGACCGTGCGAGCCTCGATGACCTAATAGGCTTATTTTCAGCCGGGCTGGTGGCGATGGAGGTCAGAGGCTGAGAAGAGACCGCTGCGGTGAGTCTAATGATGGTCCGGTCAACCGTGTTTGGCCGCGGCATATTAGATATATACCTATACATTATATGTCTATTTAATTAATTAATCAACATAATTAATATCTTGTATTTAATTTATTCATAATAAATAAATATCACCATATTAATTTATCACTATAGCACTTTATAGTCGAGATAAAACTTTCCTTATTTGGTTATCACTATAACTGCATTTTAATCTGGCTAGATGTTTTTATGTGTGTGACCCGATAGGCTTCCGTATATGTTGGCCGCAGGAACAAAGTGCAAATTACGAAAATGCCCTTCATACCTAACGATAACTGGGATAGCGTCTAGCAACACACCGTGACCCCCAATCATCAGAAGAGTCAAATGCAATGACTACTACATTTCATGTGAAATAGTTACCGTGTAAATAGAATCCTATCGCTGTAATAATATCCATACGGTCGTACGTCGAGTGTCAAGCATCAACGACCGTATCTTATAATCTGGGTATCATGCTCTCTCGAAGTAACTCATTTACTTCCACTTTGCAAAGATTCACGAGAGTAAGACATTCCTTATAAGAAGGCCCTTTCGGATATTCACCCCTACTATTAGTAAGTGCGATTTCGGATGACCAAACATGTATACTCCGCGATGCTTTGATATGACACCCAAGCGATCTCGCATAATCGCCCCGTAGCTAGGGGAACCTCAATAGTGTCAAAATATGACAATCCACACCGTGATGCCATGTAGACTCCGGTCCTAAGGATAATTACACAATCGTCACATAGTGTGACACTTAACGATGTAAGTAGGTCGACCTAACGTATGCATTCTCTAATACACGCCCCACGTCTGATCCGAGTGTCTTTACACTTCGATGAGACGAGATCTATCCTTGCCCCTAAAAGCAGAAGACATCTAATACGTGCTAGCTTTGTTTGTACTATCAATGCCTGTTTAATAGTACATAAGCCTAGAGACATTTAAGTATCAAACTTATTAAAGTGATTAGAGATCTCATCAACCATAATCGCCTATCATGGTTTCTCTATCACAATTTAATACTAATGACGTTATCATATAACAATTCATAATTGGTTCTTTAAAAGAACAAATATATGACAACAGAAAAGACATTTAATATATGTATAAACATAAAGAAATAGCAAAAATAATCCGACTCGGTCGGATCCGGTCCAACCCAATTGGGTTTTGGGACACTATTTCAACAACATTATCCTAGCTTATTCATTTCAATTGTGAGAGAATCGAACGTGATATGTAGATTGAGGTATATTTTACTGTGTTAAAGTTCATGTTCTTAATATTATATACATGATGTATTTGACCTTGTTACTTAGGAGCTTAATGTAAGACAACAAGAGTGTTAATCGTGTGCCTCATTAGTGTGCAACAAGCTAATTAGGTCTTGAAGTTGAGAAGGAATGGGAGAGAACAGCTTATTGGAAAACAAATTTAGAGTTCTAATTTGGTGAACTTTGTTATTATCCTTTGTAAAGTTTTGTAGTCAAGTTGTGTAAATTGCGATATAATGTTATTTATTATCCAACACCAGCTTAAGGTTTTGGAAGAGATAGTAATTCAACATGGTATAAGAGCGAATGGTTTTGGTTTCAAACCCCGTTGCAAGCACAATTTTCAAACAAACAAACAAACAAAAAAAAAAAAAAAAACTAGACTTACAAGTGTTTGGTCTCTCTCCCTTCTTATAGATCTACACGAGCCTTCAACTATACTTTCAAGTGTTGGGTGTAGGTCCACATGGGCCTACAACTATACTTACAAGTGTTGCGTATCTCTCTTATTACAGGTCCACATGGACCTCTCCCCTTCTTATATTGGCCCACGCTTGATGGAGCGTATCTCTCTCACTTCTTTTAGGTCCACATGGGCCTCTCTTATTCTTATATAGGCACATACTCGAGGAAACGTATTGAGATATTATCTACCTCTCTCATACTTGAGGAGGCGTATTGAGATATTATCTACGGCACATTGAGATATTATATAGCTTGGGTATCTCTCTCTTCTTATAGGTTCACACGGGCCACCCTCTTTCTTATATTGGCCCACACTTGAGGGAGCGTATCTCTCTCCCTTCTTATAGGTTCACACGGGCTTCTCTCATTCTTATATAAGCTCATACATGAAGAGATATTATCTATGACTTATTAAGATATTATCTACCTCCCCCATACTTGAGTAGGTTTTTGTGGTGAATAAAACTCCTCATGTTCTTTGGAAGTTGTCAGAAAGGAAAACTATTAAAAGAGATTCCAAGAAACGCACTCTCAAGTCAGAATAACAGAAAAGAAAGCAAGGAAGGAGACTTTCTCAAATTTCTCACAAGTTTGGTATCGGTTTTCAGAATCGTTTGAAGATTGACAAGAGGATCGTTTTGGTACAAGAAAGTTGGAGTTTTGAGAAAGGTTAGTTGTGCCCTAGTGTTGGTAATCTTCAAGTTTTGCCTTGTTTGGTTGCTTAGAATCCTTCAATTCGTAGTTCTTGTTGTTTAGAAGCTTTTGATCACAATTGTTTCTTGTTCAATTGGTTGATCAACTAGGTTTGGGTTGAAGTTCTATATGTGCTGCAGTGTTTTTGAAGGTTTTGCTTTGCTTTTGGCTTGCTAAAAGGTAAGAGGTTCTTCCTAATTTTTAATTGAGGTTTTATGGTGTTAAGGTTGTGTTTTGGGTATGATTTGTGGTTAGAAATCATGGTAGTTATTGTTGTTGTAATACGAGGTGTTATAGCATGTTTAGAACCTGTTTTGATGCTATTTGGATGTATATTTTGATGTTAAACTTGGTTGTTTGAAAGGAAATCAACAGAGTGCAGAAAATTGTATGTAGAGTAGTTTTGGGCACTTTTGGCGCCCCTAAGCTTTTGGCGCCCCCCTAAGTGCATCAGAGGCCAACCAGAAGTTTCTGCTGTCATTTTGGCGCACCCCAAAGCCTTTGGCGCCCCCTGACCTGAACAGAGAGTTCAGTGAACTCTCTGATGCACTTTGGCGCATGCCAAAAGTGTTGGCACCCCCCAACACTGTCTAAATGTTGTTTTGAGTATTTTAAGCTATGAGATGAGTTTGGAATGTTGTTTCTTGATCTAATAACATTAATTAAACATGAACAAGAATTGATTGAGTTTTTGATGCATATGGTTCCTGCACCGAATGTACTCTTCAAGGGAGTTGATGTTCGGGACCGTCGGAAGGGCATGATAGGCTTGTGCTTGTCCGTGTCTAGGGGTCTAGGTAAGAGAGTAGGAGTTTCCAGGGAGCTTACTTGAAAATACTTAGGTGGCTAGTTAAAAATTAATAATAAACTTACTTGTGTAGTTAAAAGACTAAACATCAATCCATTCTTGGTAAGGCACGAGTCTATAACGTGATGTGTGGGGGTTCAGATAAAGTGGATAACTTCGTAAGTCTCTAAGACCCTAAGTACGGAGGAAATTAACCCCGTAAGTCCGAGACCCTACGTACGGAGGGACTTCGCCGAACGTGTACACTATCGGAGTCTACTAGAATAGACTTCTGTGGCTATTGGTGTGATCCACCAATAGGTTGCACCCAGATACTTCGTGGTGAGTAGCACCATGCGTGGTGCCCTTGAATGCTGATGTAACAAAGATAAGGTAAGCTAGAAACAGTTAGTCACGACATGTTGATGAGCATGAAGTGAACTCGAGAATTGAGTCAGTCTCACAAAGATAACTTAATAATAATAAAGTAAGCATTTCGTTATAAACTCTAATTATACATTAGTTTCTTCCTCTTGCTAAGTACTTTGTACTTACCTCAATTGTATATGTTGTTTTGTGTGCTTTGGGAGTGAGAAGACGAACATGTTGAACAAGTGTTGGACGACGACTTTGAGGATGACGTTTGAGATGATGCCTTGTTAGATATTTGTTGGAGAAAATAGTGGAATTGAATTAAAGTGAATAAAAATGATTTTATAATCATTTTATTCAGACGACTTTGCAAGCTTAATTTGATTATATTCTTGTATAGAATATATACAATGTTTTGATAATTCGAAAACTACGTAAGTCGTAGATGAATTCAGGATTTAGAATCATTCAATTCGAGTCATGCAGTGAATGAGAAATTAACGCTTGAAGTCGGGTGTTTGAAAGAACTTTTGTTGGAAGTGGAAGTTGAAGAGTATTCAACTAAAGCGTGTACCACATTGGAAAAAGAGAGAAATGTTTTCCAGTATATATGTGGGAAGAATGTTATATGTGGTATAAGCTCCTGAAAAAGGAGAGATAGCGGGTTGGTTTTAGCGAATGACGTTACGCTAAAATGGCCACTGCAGTGCAGCCGCCGCCGCCGCCGAGCCCGAGCCGTGCCCGTGCCCGAGCCCGAGACCGTTGACCGTTGACCTTGGTCTTGGGCTTTGGCTTTGGGCTTTGGGCTTTGGGGAATGGGCCTTCTGGGCCTGAGGGCCCTAGGCCCAGGCCTGTGTTAAACTTTTTATACAAAAGTTAATTGGGCTTGGTCCGGTTCATATACATTACGATTGAGTGAAGATTGAGTTCACTCGGTTCGGTTATCCAACATAGTTCGGTTCAAACAATAATTAATGGTTAATTCATTGTCAGAATCGATGAAACGGCTGTAATTAAGATGAGTTATGGTAATTCATTGTCAGAATCGATGAAACGGTGTAATTAATTCATTCCATTGACCCTCTCCTATATATAGCCTCCATATGGATTGAAGCTACATACACACATTGAAATACAACACCAGAAAGCTTCATACATTCATATAGTTCTGACGTAGTTGCATACGAGTTTGAAGAAGAGATTCTGAGCACTAGAAGAGTTCGTTGAAGGTTCGTGTAAGAAGTTCCTCTATACGAATCAGTAATCCGAGTTATCCTGGGAGACAATTGGTTTTAACCGGGGTACACACCGGACCAAATTTGTCTTAAGGACAGAGTGTCCTACTCGTCTCGGAGTTATTGTATCCACTTTTATTTTAGTATATTTCATTTTTCAATTGTAATTCGTTTTATTTTCAATAAAATTGTTGTTTAATTCGTGTTAATTATTTTAATTGCGTACGGGATCCTACAGCTTAAGACAAATTTGGGAACCGATGTTCTGATTTTAACCCGTGCGTAATCGAAATTTTTTATACGAATTTCTACTCAATTTTCCGAGTTTAGGCAATTAAATAAACTTGTTTTAATCGAGACCGATTACGATCGGCTCGGTTCGATCGGTTCCGCTCGTTCTTGATTAATTCGTCTTATTTCTGAATTTTCATTTCGTTCATCGAACATGTCACTCTTATTCATGCACGTTGGTCTACTACGAAACTTCAGCTCGTTTATAATTAGTTAAATCTTCCTTTTTGGTATCGATTTCTGGTAAAATCGGTCCACTTCCTTTTTGGTATCGATTTCTGGCAAAATCGGTCCACCTCCTTTTGGTGTTTTCTGGTAAAAACTACCACGTTAAAACAAGATTGAAATACAAACATTGTTGGAGAATCGAGTTGAAACAAACTCGAGCTTGTTCTGACGAGTCAAAACAATCTTCACATTGTTTTCTTTGGGTGAAAAACCTACGTGTTGTATTATCAGTTATCCTTTTCTGATAAAAGTTTATTTTCTGTCTTGAACAGAAATGGCATCTGATGATCAAATCACTCCTACTCCGGCTGGTGCGCCAAACGGAGGACAGTCTTCCCACACTTCGGGAATTATGACACAGACAACTACTGTGACTGGTGCTAACCACGAGAGGCCAGAGAAGTTCAACGGATCGAACTTCAAACGTTGGCAACAGAAGATGTTGTTTTACTTAACAACACTTGGATTAGCGAGAATGCTAATCGAAGATCCACGGTGGTGCCACCGAGGCTATTTGAAAGACGACTTTTCTTGTAGTCGGCGGAAGAATAGTGATTTTTATGTAAAATTACATTCTTAATGGTTTGGATAATATGTTGTATGGTGTATATCATGCGTATGACTCACTCAATCGTTGTGGAAAGCTTTAGAGAAAAAGTACACAACAGAGGAGGATCTTTGGTGCCAAGAAGTTTCTTGTCGTAGGGTTTTTAAAGTTTGAAATGAACGATACTAAACCTATTGTGAAACAGTGGAGGAGTTGCAAATTCGATATCCGAGATGATAATGAAGATCCGAAAATCAACGAGAATTTTCAAGTGGCCTGTGTCATTGAGAAGCTTCCCGACTCTTGGAAGGAGTACAAGAGCTATCTGATGCATAAGAGGAAGCAGGTAACGATGGATGATCTGATTGTTCGCCTCCGTATTGAAGAGGACAATAGAGCATCTGAAAAGAGACGTTCTGAGTCAGTTGGACAAGCGAAGGCTAACGTCGCTGAGGTCGTAAATCGAAAAGGAAGAAGCTGAGAAATCGGTTAAGAAGGCAGGGAATCTTCAAGGAAGCCGGCTGGGGATAAGCAGCGCCATTCAAGTTTAATGGCAAGTGTCTGGCTGTGGCAAACAAAGGGCACCGTCTTTGCGGATTGCCGATCAAAGAAGCCTTACAACCATAAGGCTCATATGGTGGCGAGGATGATGACAATCTCTGCGCAATGGTGACAGAGTGCAACACTGTGGGTAATCCGAGACAATGGTTTGTGGACACTGGGGCCACTAAACATGTCTGCGCTGATCGTGATGTCTTCTCAACCTACAAGGCTGGAAATGGTGAGAAGCTGTGGATGGGCAACTCTGCTACCAACCATTCAGTGAGCTGAAATGTGATTCGAAGATGACTTCTGAGAAAGAAGCGACCCTCACAAATGTTCTCCATGTTCCGACATACGCTGTAAATCGATATCCGGTGGTATCTTTGAATAAGAATGGTTTTAAACTTTCATTTGGTAATGACAAGGTCATTTTGACCAAAAATGATATGTATGTGGGTAAAGGTTATTTTACCGAGGGTTTATTTAAACTCAATGTAATGGCTATTATGCCAAAGAATGTTGTGCCCAGTGAGGCTAGTAAAAATGCATCTACTTACTGCACTTGATTGAGTCTTGTACTTTATGGCATAATCGTTTAGGACACGTTAATAATAAATCAATTCAAAGAATGATGAATTTGGATTTATTACCTAAACTTAAAGTTAATGAAAGCGCAAAATGCCAAGTCCTGTGTTGAAGCTAAAATGACTAAAGCGCCGTTTCCATTCGTGGAAAGAAACACAGAACCCTTAGAATTAATTCACACTGATTTGTGTGACTTAAAGTTTGTGCAATCGAGAGGTTGTAAAAAGTATTTTGTAACTTTTATCGATGATTGTACAAGGTATCATTATGTATATTTGCTAAGTAGCAAAGATGAGGCTATCGAGGCATTCAAAAATTATAAGAATGAAGTTGAGAATCAACTTAGCGCATTTAATCAAGAAGGTTCAGTAGTGATAGAGGTGGAGAGTATGAATCGCCATTTGAAAGAATATGTCTAGATTCGGGCATTATTCATCAAACTATCGCTCCATATGCACCTCAATCTAACGGAATTTTTGAGAACGCAAAAACCGTACTCTGAAAGAGATGATGAATGCTATGTTGATTAGTTCGGGTTACCTCGGAACTTGCGGGGAGGCCCTTCTCTCCGCCAATAAAATTCTCAACAGATTCCGTCTAAAAGATGGATAAAACTCCATATGAGATGTGGAAAGGCCACAAACCAAGTTAAAAATACTTGAAAGTGTGGGGTGTTTAGCAAAGGTGGAAGTGCCTAAGCCTAAACAGATTAAGATTGGGCCAAAACGATAGATTGCATATTTATTGGGTATGCTCATAATGATGAGTGCATATAGATTTCTTGTGCACAAATCTGACAATCCTGATGTGCATGTAAACACAGTCATGGAGTCAAGAAATGCGGTGTTTTTTGAGGATGTTTTTCCACATAAAGAAAGACACAATGAAGACTCAAATAAGAGAGTACACGAAAATGTGGGGGATAGTACTCCAGAAAACGAGGAAGTGGAACCTCGAAGGAGTAAGAGGGCTAGGACTTCAACGTCTTTTGGGCCAGATTTTCTAACCTACATGGTAGAAAATACTCCAAGGACATATGCCGAGGCTATGTCTAATCCAGAAGCACCTTTCTGGAAAGAAGCTATTAATAGTGAAATAGATTCTATTATGCAAAATCACACTTGGGAATTGGTTGACATTCCACCGGGAAGTAAAGCACTCGGGTGTAAGTGGATTTTCAAAAAGAAGCTTAAGGCTGATGGATCTATTGATAAGTATAAGGCCAGGTTGGTAGCCAAGGGTTATCGACAAAAGGAAGGTCTTGACTTCTTTGATACTTATTCACCAGTAACGAGAATCACTTCTATAAGGGTTCTTATTGCTCTTGCTGCAGTCTATAACTTGGAGATCCATCAAATGGATGTTAAAACTGCATTTCTAAATGGTGAATTAGAAGAAGAGATATACATGGAACAACCCGAGGGTTTGTGGTTCCAGGCAAGAGCACAAGGTGTGTAGACTCGTTAAGTCTTTGTATGGACTGAAACAGGCACCCAAACAATGGCATCTAAAGTTTGATCAAACTATGCTATCTAATGGGTTTAAAATTAACGAGTGTGACAAATGCGTCTACATCAAACAAACACCTAATGCTTATGTGTTAGTGTGTTTATATGTTGATGATATGCTGATTATGGGAAGTACTCATGATATCATCATGAATACCAAAAAGTTGCTGACACGCAATTTTGATATGAAGGATATGGGACAAGCGGATGTAATTTTGGGGATTAAAATCTCCGAATATCGAGGACTAGTATTATCATCAGTCTCACTACATTGAATCCGTTCGAGGAGATTCAATGTTTTTGATGAAAGTCCTATGAAAACACAAATTGACTTAAGTCTTCACTTGGTCAAAAATAAGGGTGAGCCTGTGTCTCGGTTGAAATATTCACAGATTATAGTGGTGTCTAATGTACATAACCAAGCTGTATTTAGACTGATGTTGCGTGTCTTTGTGAACAAACTAAGCCAGGTTTACAAGTAATCCCAGTGAGGATCATTGGAAAGCAGCGATGAGAGTACTCGGTACTTGAAATATACAATGAACACAGGATTACGTTACACAAGATATCCAAAGCAGTATTAGAAGGATCTTGTGATGCAAAGCTGGATTTGATTCTAAAGAGTCAAAATCCACAGCTGGATATATCTTTATGATTGGTGGTCTTTGCGGTGTCTCTGAAGTCCACAAAGCGGACATGCATATCTCGCTCCACAATGGAAGCCGAGTTTATTGCCTTTGGACAAAGGCGGGAAGAAGCGAGTGGCTTGAAATTTCTGAGGACATTCCTTGTAGGACAAAACCGATTGCTCTATTAGCATACACGGTGATAGTCAATCGGCTATACACCGAGCACAAAATAGTATGTATAATGGTAAGTCTAGACATATACGTCGACGACATAATACCGTTAAACACTTGATCTCTAGTGGTGTGATTTCCATCGATTATGTAAAATCGAAGGAGAATCTTTATGGATCCGCTTACTAAAGGTTTACACAGAGATCGGATGTCAATTTTGACACTCGGAATGGGACTTAAGCCTATTGAAAGTTAAGTTTTGTAATGGTAACCCTACCATGTTGACTGGAGATCCCAAGATCTTGGTTCAAGGGGACAACTAAGTTATGAAGCTGTCGATGAACACTTTCCCATTCTCGTGAATAAAGTGTTGTCTGCCAGAGTGTGAAGGTTAAGTGAAAACTTTTAATGATTCCTATAACTTGATTAAATTCGAGTGGGGTATGGCGAGAATACTCTTGATAGGAAGTCACCTATGTAAGTGCGAAGTGGGGCGCTTCTATGAGAATTTGAGGCTAGAATTCTCTAAAGCACTTTTCAAACCAGTGTGATTCTGGGGCCAAAATGAATCCAGTCATGAGAACCAAGTACTGATGCTAAGGAAATATTGTGTGAGTGCTTTATTATGCAGTTCTACACTAAAGGTCGAAACAGATTCAAGACTTAAGTTCAGCGATTAGCCGAGTAGATCCGATAGTACTTCACTAGTAGGCAGGTTCAAAGCCGAAGCTACCCCTCCCGATGCAATGTTTTTTCGTCGAATCTTTTCAGTGTCCTGCATTTGCATTAATTTCCATTCATGTGGGGATTGTTGGAGAAAATAGTGGAATTGAATTAAAGTGAATAAAAATGATTTTATAATCATTTTATTGAGCACGACTTTGCAAGCTTAATTTGATTATATTCTTGTATAGAATATATACAATGTTTTGATAATTACGAAAACTACGTAAGTCGTAGATGAATTCAGATTTAGAATCATTCAATTCGAGTACTGAGTGAATGAGAAATTAACGCTTGAAGTCGGGTGTTTGAAAGAACTTTTGTTGGAAGTGGAAGTTGAAGAGTATTCAACTAAACTGTGTACCACATTGGAAAAAGAGAGAAATGTTTTCAAAGTATATATGTGGGAAGAATGTTATATGTGGTATAAGCTCCTGAAAAAGAGAGATAGCGGGTTGGTTTTAGCAATCAGACGTTCGCTAAAATGGCCACACACGCGCGCCGCCCGCCGCCGCCGAGCCGTGCCCGCGCGTTCGAGCCCGAGACCGTTGACCGTTGACCGTTGACCTTGGTCTTGGTCTTG
Organism: Gentiana macrophylla; assembly: GCA_026214975.1. NCBI lineage: Eukaryota > Viridiplantae > Streptophyta > Magnoliopsida > Gentianales > Gentianaceae > Gentiana > Gentiana macrophylla. Next base: position 97,128,072 of record CM047811.1, read on the forward strand.
GGCTTTGGCTTTGGCTTTGGGCTTTGGGCTTTGGGGAATGGGCCCAGGCCAGGCAGCTGTGTTAAACTTTTTATACAAAAGTTAATTGGGCTTGGTCCAGTTCATATACATTTCGATTGAAATGAAGATTGAGTTCATTTCGGTTCGGTTATCCAACATAGTTCGGTTCAAAGAATAATTAATGGTTAATTCATTGTCAGAATCGATGAAACGGCTGTAATTAAGATGAGTTATGGTAATTCATTGTCAGAATCGATGAAACGGTTGTAATTAATTCATTCAGCATCAGACCAGCCCTCTCCTATATATAGCCTCCATATGGATTGAAGCTACATACACACATTCGAAATACAACACCGTAAAAGCTTCATACATTCATATAGTTCTGACGTAGTTGCATACGAGTTTGAAGAAGAGATTCTGAGCACTAGAAGAGTTCGTTGAAGGTTTGTGTAAGAAGTACCTCTATACGAATCAGTAATCCGAGTTATCCTGGGAGACAATTGGTTTTAACCGGGTACACACCGGACCAAATTTGTCTTAGGGCAGAGTGTCTACTCGTCTCGGAGTTATTGTATCCACTTTTATTTTAGTATATTTCATTTTTCAATTGTAATTCGTTTTATTTTCAATAAAATTGTTGTTTAATTCGTGTTAATTATTTTAATTGCGTACGGGATCCTACAATATTTTCTTTCCTTTGCTATCTATGATGTACTAAACTATGTTGTATTTTTAATTTTCAAGACAAATGTTGTACTTTCTTTAAGACCTTGTAAGATTTGTTGTTGTACTTTTGCTTTGAACATCATACGTTGTAAGCTTTATATCGTTGTTGTAAGTTAAACTTTCTACCTTTAGTATGTTGTAATCTATTCTTAGCAACATTTACGATGCTTTGCCAAGTCTTTTCAACTTCCGTTTGCTAAACTCGATACGACGTAGTAGAGACTTACGTATAATATTGAATTTATTTAATATTATACGCGAAAGCATTCGCTTTAGATAAATATTAAGATATCAAGGCGGGCGTTCTATAATTATATACCTCCTTCACCAGCTTAAACTTTTGGAACACATGATAATTCAATTTATGATTCTCATGAAACAAATACCAAATTAAAAGCATGTCACGCATGTCAATGCCTCGAGACAACAAGTTTTTTTCCTTTTCTTAATTCAATTTAACAACACAATTGCTTATAATGACTAATTTCCAGAAAGAAAGAAAAAAACTGATAATGACTAACGTAAAAGAAAATAAAATCCATGTCCAGGAAAGCATTGGTTATTGATAGTATAGATTAATGGGGTCGATGATCACAAGAACTAAGTTTAAAGAATGAATAGTTTAAAAAGTCAATGCCAGATATACACTAAAATAATATTTACAACGCTGTACAGAGAAGTGTTTAGTAATCGATTTTATTAATAAACAAAAAAAAAATTGAAAGAATATTACATTTTGAGAAACCAAAATATTACTTTATTTTTAGCAGAAAAGTAGTAAGTCCGGGCTAAATTGAGTAACTCTTTTAAAACATGTTAAAAGACAAACATGCCCCAATATTATTCTTCACATTAATCTTCTTCCTTCTTCATCTTCTTCTTCATTTTTCAGTTAACACACCTCTAAATACTTTCATTAAAATCACCTCTTCCATCCGATTCAATCCATCTCTACTTCAACCCCTCCCGGTTTTTACGCACACAAACATTCAAGCTTATAACGAGTTCGAATTCGTTTTTCACAGTAGCAATTGAAATTTGTGTTTTTCAATGGTACCGAGCTCGTCGGAAAATGGCATGAAAATCGCTGATTCAGGTTCAGGGGTTCAGAGATTCATGGGTTGGGTGGTTAAGGTTTAGTTCCGGGAGGATTCCGTTAGGGTTCACTACTACAAAATAGGATATAGGTCACATTTAAGATAAGATAACAATCACAGTTTCAATAAAACCGAGACAACGAAAATATATATATCACACTTATAACTTTCTATCACACTTATTGAAAAACTGAGATAAGTTATATTAATCAATCTCATTTTTAAAGTGTGACTTAATTGATATGATTTTTTACATCACGATTATTGAAAACCGAGATAAATTATTTCAATCAATCTCATTTTTTAAAGCGTGATTGAATTGATATGATATTTTCATCACGATTTCTAAAAAGCGAGATAAATTATATCAATCAATCTCACAAACAAGGATGTAATTGATATGATATTTTTGTCACAGTTATTCAAAAAACGAGATAAATTATACCGATCAATCACACTTTTAATCTGTGACTAAATTGATCCGATATTTTTGTCACGGTTATTGAAAAAGTGAGATAAATTATATCAATTAATCTCATTTTTAAACTGTGACTGAATTCATGATATTTTTGTCACAACTATAGAAAAAGTGAGACAAATTATATTCACTAATAAGAAAAGAGACATAGATCACACTTATCTAAAGATAAGGATCACACTTTTAAAAAACCGAGACAAGTAAAATGTATATTTATCACACTTAATTTTTTTATCACAGTTATTAGGTGTGGAAAAAAAAATAATCACACTTTTTAGGTGTGATTGAAATAATAATAGATCTCGGCTTTTAAGTGTGATAACAACTACTAAAATAGATCACAGTTTTTAAATGTGTTGAAATTATAATCGATCTCGGTTTTTAAGTGTGATAACAACTATAATAGATCACGATTTTTAAGTGTGATAACAACTAAAATAAATCACAGTTTTTAAATGTGTTGAATTGTAATAGATCTCGGTTTTTATGTGTGATAACAACTAAAATAGATCACAGTTTTTATTATCACGGTTTTTAAGAAAACTGAGACAAGAACATCAATCAATCACGGTTTTTAACTGTGATTAAAATAATATGATATTTTATAATGATATTTTAGATTAGTGTGTTCGAAAATGATAATAAAGTAGGCATCGGCCTAGCGGTAATTAGTGTGGTTCCTTAATTCAGAGTATCCGGGTTCGAGTCCCAGTGGCAACAAAAAATATGTGTGCGTTTATTTTGTTTTCGGAAAAAAAAAGAATGATCACACTTTTTTAGGTGTGATTGAAATTATAATATATCTCGGTTTTTAAGTGTGATAACAACTACTAAAATAGATCACAATTTTTATTTGTGTTGAAATTATAATAGATCACACTTTTTTAGGTGTGATTGAAATTATAATATATCTCGGTTTTTAAGTGTGATAACAACTACTAAAATATATCACAGTTTTTAAATGTGTTGAAATTATAATAGATCTCGGTTTTTAAGAGTGATAACAACTATAATAGATCACGGTTTTTAAGTGTGATAACAACTAAAATAGATCACAGTTTTTAAATGTGTTGAAATTATAGTAGATCTCGTTTTTTTAAGTGTGATAACAACTAAAATATATCATAATTTTTATTATCACGGTTTCTAGAAAAAAATGAGACAAAAAATCAATCAATCACAGTTTTTGACTGTGATTAAAATAATATGGTATTTTATAATGAGATCTTAGTTAAGTGTGGTCCAAAATTAGAAGAAAGAAAGCATCGGCCTAATGGTAAATAGTGTGGCTCGTTAATCCAGAGTATCCAGGTTCGAGTCCCGACAAAGACAAAAATATATGTGTGCTTATATATTGTTTTTGAAAAAAAAAACACTTTTATTTGTGTGATTTAAATTATAATAGATCACGGTTTTTAAGTGTGATAACAACTAAAATAGATCACAGTTTTTAAATGTGTTTTAATTGTAACAGATCTCGGTTTTTAAGTGTGATAACAACTATAATAGATCACGGTTTTTAAGTATGATAAGAACTATAATAGATCACAGTTTTTAAATGTGATGAAATTATAATAGATTACGGTTTTTAAGTGTGATACCAACTATAATAGATCACGGTTTCTTAGTGTGATAACTATTATAATAGGTCACAGTTTGTAACTGTGAGTGGATTAAAGTACTTTATGTCACACCTCAATATGCCACACTATGGAAGCCGTGACTAATGTGAATATATCACACTTAAAAACCGTGATCTTTATGCTTTTTTGTAGTAGTGGTTCCGGCGAAATTTAGGTTCAGGGATTCTAGGGAGATTTTGGGGTTGAAGAAGACGAGGGTAGTTTTGGTATCAAATAGAAGAACAACAACTTTAATAACCAAAAAATCGTGGGAACAATCTTAATAACCAAGCATTTGTTGAGATAGTCTATATAACCCCGGCCCCCTTTTTAAGTCTGCCGTTTTATATTTACTCAACGCTTTCTTTGGATCGTGCAAGTATGTTTTTTTAAAATAATTTTGAAGTCACCGGACATGAATGAGGACTATTGTCGTTTTTTTAAGGTAAAGGCAATTTTATTAAGCCAAATCGGAAATCAAGTGTTACCACTGAAGGTGTGGTGGTTCCCCAAACAATCAGGTCTTTCGCAGATAGACCTGTTGGGCTATGAAATGAGTTGTACTATTCCCTTTACGTATTATAAAAGAAAACAAGAATGAACGAAATGCCTTGGCGATACTCAAACAATCCGCTGCTAAACAACCAAGCAAAGATGAATAATTTATAGAGGCTTCCAGCCGTTGAATGCATGGCATTGGGTCCATTTCAATCATCACTGATCTAACGCCTAGCGAAGACGCAATGAATAAAGCTTGTTGGAAGACAGTAAGTTCCAGTGCTTCTATGCAAAGATGACCCATTATGCGTTGTGACAAAGTGTGTTGAATTGTTCCCGAGTGGTCACGGACTATCACTCCTATTGCTGTGGAGTTATTGGAACATGCAGCATCAGTGTTGCATTTGAGGCTGCCAGCTGAAGGTGGTGACCATTGAGATGGCCATGGTGGTGGTGCTTGAGAGGATAAGGGAAAGTTTGCGGCTAGCATAAACTCCTTAGCTTCTTGCTCTGCAGTTGATATGATCCTGCTAACACTGGGCACTTTATTTTCGAAGAGCCAAGAGAAACGCGCTTTACATATGTTACATAATACAGTGATAATGGTGGCCACCTTCTCCATGTCACCAATATTTATTAGATAACCGAGGAAGCTTTCTATCGCAACATGCCCTTAAAGCCGACTTAACGGCATTATCATCCAATGATTCCCAAATGCGAGAGGCAGTTCACAATAAAAGAATAGATGCTTCAAATCTTCACTATGGTGGCCATATAAGGAGCATTTCTCGTCCCCCATATGGTGTATTTTCAAGGAGGAACCAGTAGACAGACAGTCATGGAGGCTTCTCCAAATAAAGTGGAGAACTGTAATATGCAGAGGTAGATTCCACATTCGTTGCCAAATACAATCGGGAGAGGTGGAATATGATGTTCCCGAAGATGAATTCATCCCCTTATATATGAATGAGCTGCATGGCTAACTTATGCACCATTTTTACCGAGGAATTTCTTCTTTTGTCGTAGTGCTAGATAATGTCATCTTGATGGTTGATGGTGGGTAGATGAGTGCTAAGAATGGTCTGGGCTGTTAGGAAATTAACTATTTTACGCAGCGGAATATAAAAATTGATTTCCGATCCAAGATTGTCTTCGTTTAAAACAATAAACACGTTAAGTAGTAGACGTTGATTACCTTGACTGATCTATAAGATCAAAGTTTTGACCGTCAAAGAAGAGTAGTCGTGTACGCAAGCCGTCCACGTGTCCGGCCTCTATCAGTGTCCACACGAGCACCTCGCCGGAATCCTCCTTGGATAGCTACTAGAAAAACCCAGTTGCTAGACTGGCATTTTCTCTCTTTCTAAAACTCTCTAGAAGAAGCTCTATATTTTTCACAAGAATTATGAACTCTTTGAATTGTGATGGTACAAAAAGATCTAGCCAGCCCGTGGAGTAAGGAGAAAGAAAACATTTTACTAGTAAAATAAAGAAAATAAATATTCTAGATTTATCTCATTTAATTTAATATCTCATATTAAATATATTCAAGATATTGTCAATATCTAATATTGACTATCTTTATCATATTACCATAAACCTATTTATATGTAAATCTATTAATATCAAATATTAATATATGATAATATGATTAATTAAATTGCACAATCCAAGTGTAACTTATACACTTAAGATCTGCACCCCATATGCATTTTAATCCTGCTAGATGTTCTTATGTGTGTGACCCGATAGGCTTCCGAATATGTTGGACATAGACATAAAGTGCAAATTACGAAAAATCCGTTCATATCTAACGATCACGAAATTGCGTCTAACAACACATCATGACCCCCAATCATCGGAAGAGTCAAAAGCAATGACTACTACCTTTCATGTGAAATAGTTACCGTGTAAATAGAATCATATCGCTATAATAATATCCATACAATCGTATCTCGAGTGTCAATACATCAACGATCGTATCTTATAATCTGGATATCATGCTCTCTCGGAATAACTCATTTACTCCCACTTTGTAAAGATCCACGAGAGCTAGACATTCCTTATAAGAAGGCCATTTCGGATATTTACTCCTACTAATAGGATACGCGATTTTCGGACGAACAAATATGTATCCTACGCATGCTTCAATATCATACCCTGAGCACTACCGCATGATCGAACCATGGCTAAGGGAAACCTCAATAGTGTTAAACCACGATAATTCACACCGTGATGCCATTAATACTCCGGTCTCAGGATAATTACACAACTACCACATACTGCGACGGTTAGGAATATTTTATTATGTTTTGATGATGGTCATACTAGCTGTTATAGCAAGCCTGAAATAAGTTAGAATTCTCTGTATAAGTCTTTACTTAGAGTCTGACTGTTGTATAAGTTGAGTCAGACAAGTATTGTACTAGTTGGTAGGACGGCAAAGTTAAACTGATGTTCGGCAGAATTAGGCCGGTCAAGTACCAGCAGAGAAGCATGAAGATACTACGGTCTGACTTATAACCAAGGAAGTCTGTGATTGCCTTGGGTAAGTCTAAGTTATGTTTCAAGTGATGAAACTTTATGTTTAAATATGGTGTACACTGATCTCACACAAATCAAGGATCAGTGAAGTATAAAGATTCTCCTGAACCTAAAAGAATGAAGGAAACAGTGAATCGGCAAAGTGAACTGACCATCGGCTAAGTAAAGACAAAGCAGTGAAGGAAAATCTAAACGGCAAAGTCAGATAGTCATTTAACTGTTTAGATAACGGCCAAGTAAACATTACTTGATCAGATTTTGAAATATGAAGAAGATACAGAGGATCAAGCATTAAATGCACAATCAATAGAGGATCAATCAGGGATGATTTTTACGATAAGCGTTTGAAGAAAAATCCGATCACTTTGAAATCAAGGAGAATATAATTAAGGGGGAATCAAGAATAAAATCAAGGATTATTCCCCTCATTAATATAGCCAACGGACGGAAATTCAAATCAAGGACTATCAAGGCTATAAATAGAAGGCATTGACAGACAAAAAAAAAAGAGAAGAAGAACGATTGAATCTAAGCAAAAACGCTGTCAAAGTGAAAAGCCTTCTATCTGCACAGAAAACGAATCATCTAGTGAACTGAGAACTACAATTCCTACATCAAGCATTGAGTTTGATCAACAAGTTTTGTGAATCCAATTCACCTCAATCAAGCAACTGAATCAGAGCCATCTAAGAAGGAGTTGTGGTTGTAATAGCTGCTAAAAGATTTGTTCTCAAGAAGCAGTGAAAGAGACTGAGTCACTGAAGCTGTTGAAGCCAGGGAGTGATAGTATTGAAGATTGTGAAGCTTGTGTAGTCAAGGACAATCAGGCTATTGTATCTGTGAAAACAATAGTGAATTCCTCCAATCATCACATGAGAATAGTGGATTAAGGGATTACACCACCCTGAACCACTATAAACATTTTTGTCAATTTACTTTCAGCAATTTACCTTACTGCATTATTTAACTGGTTATATTATATCTTATATCTGTGATTGAATAATCTACTTTGAAACAACATTTTAAGAAGGGACTTATCCGCTGCCCAAAAGCTTTTAAATACAAGAAAAGTTTTTGAAACTCCACTATAGTCATTCACCCCCCACCCCCTCTCGACTATAGTTTTACCCTTCTCTGGTACCAACAGCGACACTTAGTGTAAGTGGGTCAGTCTAACGTACGCATTCTCTAATACACATACACGTACAATCCAAGTGTCTCTACACTTCGATAGACGAGATCTATATCTATCTTCAATAAGATAGAAGACATCCAATACGTGCTAGTCTAATCGTACTATCAGTTTCCAGTTTGACAGTACATACGACTAGAGACATTTAAGTATCAAACTTATTGAAGTGATTAGAGATCTCATCAACCATAATCACTATCATGGTTTCTCTATCACAGTTTAATACTAAGAACGTTACTAGATAATCAATAACATAATTAGTTCATAAAGATAAACAAAATATATATAACAAAAGTGCTTTTATTAATCATAATAAACTTATTACATTAACTAAACAGACTGTAAATGACCCGACCAGGTCGGATCCGGTCCGACCCGATTGGGTTTAAGACACTATTTCAACAATCTCTCACTTGGCCTAAAGCCAATCACCCATATGCCTAAGCCCATGCACATGAACATGTTTCTCATGCTTAGCCTGCGACAATGCCTTGGTTAACGGATCAGTTATGCTATCATCCATGTGGACTTTTTCTATCTTTACATCTTCTCTATCTACTATCTCTCTAATTAAGTGATAGCGCCATAGCACATGTTTGGACTTCTGTTGAGACCCCAGTTCTTTTGACTGAGCAATAGCCTCATTGTTATCACAGTACAGTGGGACTGGACCTTCAATGGAGGGAACCACACCAAGTTCAGTAATAAACTTCTTCATCCAAACCGCTTCCTTTGCCACCTCCGATGTTGGTATATACTCGGCTTCCATTGTAGAGTCTGCAGTAGTCTCCTGCTTGAAACTCTTCCAGCTAACTTCCCCGCCATTAAGCGCGAAAACAAATCCAGATTGTGACATCAAGTCATCCTTGTCAGTTTGAAAACTGGCATCTGTGTAACCTCGTAATACCAAATCAGAGTTCCCAAAAACCAGGAACATATCCCTAGTACGTCTTATGTACCTAAGGATATTCTTGACCGCAATCCAGTGACCATCACCTGGATTTTCCCGGTACCTACTAGTCATACCCAAAGGGTACGAGACGTCCGGTCTTGTGCACAACATGGCGTACATGATGGACCCGATAGCCGAGGCATAGGGGATCCTACTCACATGTGCTCTTTCCTCCTCAGTCTTAGGACACATTTCCTTTGGCAGATAGACCCCATGTGACATGGGCAACAATCCTCGCTTGGATTGCTCCATGCTGAATCTCTTCAGCATCTTGTCTATATAGGTGGATTGCGACACACCAAGCAACCTCTTAGATCTATCTCTATAGATCTTAATTCCCATAATATAGGTTGCGTCACCCAAGTCCTTCATAGAGAAGTTCTTGGATAACCAAACTTTGACTGACTGTAACATAAGGATATCATTCCCTATAAGCAATATGTCATCTACATAAAACACTAAGAAAACTACGGCACTCCCACTAACCTTCTTGTAAACACAGGGCTCATCTTCGTTCTTGATGAAATCAAACTGTTTGATAGTCTCATCAAAACGAATATTCCAACTCCGAGAAGCTTTCTTCAGTCCATAAATGGACATTTCCAGCTTGCACACCATCATGGCATCATCGGTTGGGAAACCCTCTGGTTGTGTCATATACACATCCTCAAATTGATTCTTGTTAAGGAAAGCTGTTTTCACATCCATCTGCCAGATTTCGTAATCATGGTATGTTGTAATAACAAACAGAATTCTAATGGACTTTAGCATGGCTACTAATGAAAATGTTTCATCATAGTCAACTCATTCTCTTTGCTTATAACCTTTTGCCACCAACCTTGCCTTGTAGGTAACTACATTACCATCCATGTCAGTCCTTCTCTTAAAGACCCCTTTACACCCTATGGGAACTATTCATTCAGGTGGATCAACTAGGTTCCAAACCTGGTGGTCTTTCATGGATTCCATTTCAGAATTCATGGCCTCTAGCCGTTTCTCTTTGTCATGCCTCGTCAACACCTCATCATAAGTTTTAAGGTCCTCATCTTCCATGAGGTACCTTTCAGGTTCACGACGTTCCCTAGTGGATCTTCGAAGTGTTTGTGTTTCTAGAGCAGGTGTCTGCACCTCATCTGTATAGGACTGTAATTGAGCCTTAAAGTTCGATTCGATTCGATTCGGCGTGTTCGGCTCTAAAAAGTTCGGTTCGGGGCTCGGCTCGTATCATCAAACGTAGAATAGGGCCTTGAAATTGGTATTCGGACAAGCAGGCGAACATGTTCGAACATGTTCGGCCGTAGAGTTTGAGTGGTATTTTTGGACATGTTATGTTATATTTTGGAATAGGGCCTTGAACATTTTGGACATATTATGTTATTTTTTGGGACATGTAATGTATTATTTTGGTTTTGGACATGTATTTTTGAACTAGAATTATTTATTGGGTATTTTTGAATTTTCGGACCGAACATGTTCGAACTATTCGAACTGTTCGAGCCGAATAGTACCGAATATTTTTCCCTTTTTTTAAGTTCGAGCCGAACCAAATCCTGATATTTTAGGCTCAAAAATTTCGAGCCGAATCGAGCCATGTATTCGAACATGTTCGAGCCGAGCCGAACTACTCCAGGGTTCGGTAGGGTTCGGCTAGTTTACAGGCCTACATCTATATGTGTTGTCTGCTCTACTTCCATCAACTGACTGTTATCAGTGAGTGGTTCTTGAATTTCTTCAAGATCAATCTTATTCCCACTGACCCTCTCCGGAATAAACTCCTTTTCTAGAAAGCGGCCAGTCCTGGAGACAAACACTTTTTGTTCTCCTAGATGCTAAAATTGGTATCCTCTAGTTTCTCTAGGATATCCCACAAACATACATTTGTCAGATCTGGCCTCTAATTTATCAGGCATCATCCGCTTCACATAAGTTGGACAACCTCAAGGTTTAAGGTATGCCAGATTCGGTTTCTTCTTGGCCCATACTTCGTATGGTGTAGAATCCACTGTCTTTGATGAAACTCGGTTAAGTGTATATGATGATGTTTCGAGAGCATACCCCCGAAACGATTTCGGAAGAACTGCGTAGCTCATCATGGATCACACCATGTCCAACAAGGTGTGGTTCCTTCTCTCAGATACGTCATTCATCTGAGGCGTTCCGGGAGGGGTCCATTCAGGTAGAACCCCATTATCCTTTAAGTAATCTTGAAACTCTCTGTCTAGGTATTCTCCACCTCGATCGGATCGAAGTGTCTTGATTTATTTACCTAGTTATTTCTCCACTTCACTTCTAAATTGAACATTTCAAAGGCTTCAGATTTATACTTCATTAAGTATACATATATAACCATAACGAGAATGGTCATCAGTGAATGTGATAAAATAAGAGTACCTCCTTGGACTTGAATCGACATTGGGCTGCATACATCAGTATGTACGAGTTTAAGTAATTCATTGGATCTTATCATTTTGCCACTAAACGGTGACTTTGTCACTAAACGGTGACTCCTTTGTCATGTGGTCGGGAAGTTTTGCTTTCTAATCTCAACATGTACGAGAAAATCATATTTATGGTTTAAAATGCTTATAGTATCTCCCTATACTAATAAGAAGGGAAAAAGTGTAGATTTGTGACACTTGTTTTTTTTTCTATTGGTCATTATTTTATCGCTCATTACCAAAAGTTCGGCCCAATCTTTTTTTTATTTTTTTATTTTAAAGATTTTTCTTGTTTCATCAAGTGACCCGAAAAAAAGTTTTTTTTTTTTTTTTTTTTTTTTTTTTTTTTTTGAGGTGAAGGGTTTGAGTTAAATTGTTTATTTTATGACCCAATTGTATTTTTAATCTACACATTAGCTTTAATTTATTCTTAATCTTATTATGTGTGTTGTGCTTAAGATGTATCCGATTCCAATTTAATTACATATTATTTTGCTTTCCATCGAAAATCTTTTTTTTTTTTTGGGTCTTATCCTAATCTGATACGACTACGGGATATTTCAATATACTATAGTTTGTTTGTGTGTGTGTTCTTTTTCTTTTTTGCGTATATATATTTTACATTGTGTGTCTATGCCGTTTTTTTAGGGGCATCGTTTTTGGGTGCTACGTATTGATTATTTTTTTCGTCTTCGCGTTTTTTTACTTCTATATATTGTGTGTGTCGTTTTTTTTGTTTGGTCAATGGGTTTTAGTAGTGTCGAAAGGTGTCGATTTTGTGTCGTGGAGTGTTGATAGTGTGTTAGATTTTAATTAAAATTTTAATTAATATTCATTTGATCAACCGACAACCGTTGGATATGGCGTCGGGGTGTATCAAGCGTGTCGTGTCGTGTTTTGGGTAGAACACGTGTTGTTGCGAGATAATGTCGAAGATAACTTTATTTTTCGGTTAAAATTGATTTAAGTAGAAATTGAAAAAAAAAATTATTCGGTAGTGTCGAAAAGTATCCATACGATGTCGGAGATGTCGAAATGTGTCGGATATTCATTTCATACGCACTTATATTATTCTTCTATGAACATGTTTTGATGCCACCCTAAAAGGTGTGAGGGTGGGTTGGGTTAGGAGTGGTGGGAAGGGTAGGGTATAGTAAGATGGGTGGTGGGCACGGTAGGGTAGGGAGTTGTAGGGTAGAGTAGGATGGGGTGGTGGGTAGGGTAAGGTAGGGTGGGATGAGATAAAATAGGGTGTAATAGCGCTTATTTATGATAGTGAATTAATATGTAGGTTGTGAAGTAGGTTAAGGTTTGTAGGTAGAGTCTGACAGAGGTAGTGCGGTAGGGTGTGCTAATGTAGGTGAGGCGAGGTATGAGATGTAATGCAGTTGATGTATGGTAGGGTAGGATGGTATGGTTGGATGATGTGGCGTAAGTTAAGTAAAGTTTGGTAGGTTGAATAAAGTACGTAATATAGGGTAGTATGGTAAGATAATATGTGGTAAGATAATGTGGTGTAGGGCATGGTGAGGTATGATTGGATATGTGAGTGTTAAAAAATGTTGGGATAAGTGCGGTTCGTTACATGCTACATTTCTTCGTGTTTAATATCACAAATAAGTTAAAACTTATAAGCGTGAGATCTCTCAGTGCGTTGGATGAGTCCCGTTTCACTAGTATGTATACAAAAAGAAAAAATTGTTGCTTCATACTCCTTTTAGTTTTAGCACATCATCATTTTTTTGTTTTTAATTTTTTTTTCTTGACCATTTCTCGATTTGCATCATTTTCATCACAAGGACATTTATTTTTCCAATCAATTTGATAATAGAGTATTGTTAATGGCACCACATCCAATATACTTGTGTACTATATCTATGTAAAATTTGACTTTACAGAGGTCGAAATGACACATTTCGACTTTGTAGAGGTTGAAATAACACATTTCAACCCCTGTAAAATCGAATTTTATACAGGTATGGTACCCGAGTATATTGAGGGTGGTGCCATTAACGATGTTCTTGATAATATTATTTAGTGCTTGTATTTTTTAAGTGATCCAGGGAAAATGAAAGTCTCAATAATGACTGTTTATATTTCAAAGTAATAATAACAAGAATAATGACTGTTTAGAGCACTTAAAACAATAAATGACTGTGTAGTGTCCCCAGGACAAAACCCAGTTGGCAAGGGGCGTGGGTGCGTAATTGCAGCCTAGCGGGAGGTTTAGAGGTTCGATTTCTACCAAGCGCGTAATTATTCCTCCTTATAGTAAAGTAAGCCTATTGACTCGAAATTGATCGTGATCTTGATTTACATCTCCACTCATCACGGGGGCAGTGAAGTGGTGACTTCTGCAGTAGGGTTTACCCTTTTTTTTATAAATGACTGTGTAGTGATTTTTTTTTATTCTGTTATTTTCGTTCGTATGACTAATGTGTATCTGTATTAACGTCAGCGTCTGAAAGAGTGTCTGCCAATTTCTCCCAAAAAAAATAAATATATATTTGTGTGCAAATTATTTACTGAAATGCTTAAAATGACCAACGAGAAAATAAACATAAGGTTCATGTCCAAGAAACACTTGTACAATAATACATTAAATTAGCAATGCCAAATGCCAATAGTCGCATAAGACTGAAGAGGAAATACGCAGCTTATTAAAATTAGTGGATATTAGTTATAAGGCCGTCGTTAGAGATTTAATAATCATTTAGGACACTCAAAAAACTTATTCGGTTATAAGGACGTTCTAATTTTTTCTTTAAGATTGTCTGTTTAATTACTACGACAAGTCTGTTTCCTAACCTCGGGTTTTGCTTCACACTAACCGAGAGCTGCACTAGTGAAGATGCAGAAGTGGTTTTCATCAGATCAACAACAGCTACCAATGGCCGCCAATTAATTAATTCGTCGTTCTTTGGCCGATTGGAATTCATATGTCGCCGCTAGAGCCTCGTAAGAGGCGACTACCACTCATTCCTTCCGGATTTGATCATTTGTTGGTGCGGTTCTTTTTGTCTTAACCAGGTAATTTCTTTATTATTGATTGAAGTTTAGTTTCTGGTTGTTTTATGAATCGATTAAATTAAACCATGTGTGATTTTCTAGCTCTCTGTGTTCTTAAATTTGTGTAAGCGTGGTTTTATTTTTTTATTTTCAAAGTTACCATGATGATTTTTTCAACTTTGGGTGTGAAGAAGGCAAGTAGTTGACTATTGGAACCGAACCTGTCTGTTAAGGAAAGGATAATGATATACTTAAGGCATAAAAATGAACTTGGAAGACAGTGAAATGATTTTAGGAGATATGGTTGAGCCACTTTCACGCAAGATTGGTTTCTAAAGACTTTTAAATTTGCCTTTGCAATCACAGCGTTGGTGAAAATGTACTCTCGTGGTTTGAATTCACAAAGCTATAAATGAAAAGATATCTTGTCTCTTAACTATGGTGACTTTAGAGCGAAATCAAGTCTGTGGTGACTTTAGAACTGCTGCTTTAATAGTATGCCTCTTTCCCTATGTTTATTAGATTATGGTCTTGATATTTCTTTCTTGGTTATTTTGAATTTTTGTTTTTCTTTCTTTCCAGAATATTGTCCGACTGCATTCCAATCAGAGGAAGGAAGAGAATACCGTATTTAAGTATTTAATTCTTTCAACCTGTTATCACTCTCCGACATGGCTCATCCTAGCGATTGCTTCGCCGAGGAACTCAAGAGTAGAGAGCTCATGATTCTTTTGGCTGTACAAAACCTTGGATCTACAATGGCTGATGTGGTCATTGATGCCATGATTGCCGTGGCAGCCAGACTTGAGCGGTACGTGTTGATATTTTGACTCTTAAGTAGGATTGATTAAGGTTCTAACGAAATCGTTATGGTGTTAAATGGCGTTTGATATGTTCATTCAATGGAACTGATATTTCTAAAAAAAAAAAAGACGATCCTCATTTACTTACGGTCTCCCCTGTGTTTATATGCATTTTGACAAACAAGTGTAAGCACAAGAACTACCGAATTAAGAAATATTTTTCTGATTTACATGCTACTTGATGGAGTGACATTGATGACTGATGCAGGGACATTGCTGACTTATGCAGTGACATTGATGTCCGATGCGATGACATTGATGACTTATGCGGTGACATTGATGTCAAGGCGGTGACATTGATCACTTATGCAGTGACATTAATGTCTCAAGCGGTGACACAATAACACGTCTCAGAGAAACATTGAGCATTCATAGATTTTGTTTTACTAATTAGTTGACAGTGTATTTGGGTGCTTATAATAGATGATATAGTCCCTTTTGCTTTCGCAGCACAAGTACGATCTAGGAGGCTTTTTATTACCTTCTTATGGGTTTCACTCACCATGGTGCATGGCTTACGATTAAGTCTTTTTGGGTTTCAGTGTCGCTTATAATAGATGTGGATACTCATAGTTTGGGGTTGTTTTTCTTTTCTCTTATGGTTGTCTTTGTCCTGTTTCTTGGGTTGCGAGGTTGATATAAGTGCTTTATGGCATTTGGCTAGCGTGGTTTATATTGGAGCGGTTTATGAGCTTGCAACTATGAAAAAGAGCTATCAATTGTTAAAGGCGAGGACCATGATGGCTTTCGACCTTGTTTTTGTGTATATGGCTATTTGTGGGTGATCACACTATATTCTCATCGATTGTGGTTAATGGTGGGGATAATCATGGTGTGCTTACAACAATTATGGTTGGTGGATTTTTGGTTGGAGTTCTTTGGTGATAGTTAATCTGGTGGCCTATTAGTGTAGAGTGTGTTTTACTATGTGTGCAAGAGTTACCATCATCAAGAGATTGACAAGAGTGCCCTATATGATCATCTTGGTGGTGCGGGCTTATCGCGATGACATTCTTGATTATGCGGTGACATTGATGACTTATCGCGATGACATTGATGTACGATGCGGTGACATTGATGATTTATGCGGTGACATTGATGTCGATGCGGTGACATTGATGTCTCGATGCAATGACATTGATGACTACAATGAGATGTCACCGATCAAGGTTGTCAATGGATCGCGGTGGTCAATACATCATTGTATTCAATGAATCGCGGCGGTCATTGCATCGGGGAAAGTTAATGGATCCCGATGGTCAATACATCGGGGTAGATGGTCAATGTATGATGGTGATGAATACGCCACGTAGATTTTTATGAAGAAAAAATTGATTTATGAAATTTATTCGGAAAAATATCAAATTTGATTTTAGAAGAATAAAGAAGGCGAAAAATATGAATTTTAGTGAAAAAATTATGATGATCCGAGTTTTAGATCAAAATATATGGCGTTTATAAATATGATGAATTTAAAAATAAAAATAAAATAAAAACCTCTTTGTCGTTCCTTTTTTTTTTTTTTCTTTTTTTCTTATGCGATGACATTGATGACTTATGCATTGACATTGATGTACGATCGCAATGACATTGTTGACTTATCGCGCAATGACATTGATGTCGGATGCAGTGACATTGATGACTTATACAATGAGATGCTATCGATCAAAGTTGTCAATGGATCGCGCGGTCAATACATCATGGTATTCAATGAATCGCGCGGTCATTGCATCGGGATGGTTAATGGATGTCGGTTGTCAATGTATGACGGTGATCAATACGCCACGTCGATTTTATGAAGAAAAAATTGATTTTGAAATGTATTCGGAAAAATATAAAATTTGATTTAGAATAAAGAAGACGAAAAATATGAATTTTAGTGAAAAATTATGATGATCCGAGTTTTAGATCAAAATATATGACGTTTAGACATATGATGAATTAAAAAAAAAAAAAAAACTGCTTTGAACGTGTTGTTTTTTTTTTTTTTTTTTTCCTTTGAGAGCTTCTTTCTTTTTCCCTTTCTTACTTTTTTTTTCCTTCTTCCTCTTTATCCACTTGAAATTAGAATGTCCTTATAACTAAATAAGTTTCCTTTTAAAATTAGAATGTCCTTATAACTAAATAAGATTTCGGAGTGTCCTATTACCCCTAATAAGTTAAAAATCAGTCCTTTTAAATAATTAGCCCTTAAAATTAATACTATTTAAAGTGTTTCTCTAATAAAATGCATTGTTTATTAAAAGCAAATTAAAGTGTTACATTAATTCTACGTAAAGTCTATTAATTTTGCCCTTGATTCACCTCACAATTAAAATACACGCATATTCACATTATATTTGGTCCAATGATGGATACCAATGGATGAAGATCATGATATTCTGGAGTAATCGAGGACCTTATTGTCCTTGTACTAGTGGAAGCTTCACCGATGATTAGGTCTATAGGATGACTATTGTTCCACTTTGTCTCATTTACCTCTAGTCTAGATTCCTCAACTTGTTGCAGTTTAGACTCATGATGGTGCAGGATCATCAACATTGATCTCAGGTCGCATACGATTGGGGGCGAGATGGTGCTCAACATTTGAAGATGTCAGATCATTGTTTACTAATTGATCATCATCATCATCATCAACATCATCATGTTGTAATTGCAACATGTTCATCTTTGTACTAAGATCTACAACATTCTTATTAGATTTAACGGAACACTCAACAAAAGAGACATTAGCAGATCTAACAACTCTCCCTGTCATGGAATTATAACACTTATGCTTTTGAATACTCAAAATAGCCTATAAAGACACATTCAATAGACTTAGGAACAAATTTGTCCAATTAGCCTTTATCATTCAGCACATAGCATTTGCATCTAAAGACATGGAAATAACCAACCTTAGGAGATTTCTCTTTGATTAATTCATAAGGGGTTTTCATCAGAGTATTTCTAATGGTGACCTTATTAACCAAATAACATGCACAAGTTGTTGCTTCAGCCCAGAAGAATCTTGGCATCTTATACTCATTTTGCATTCTATTAGCAGGCTCGTGAAGAGTTATGTTCTTCCTTTCTGCAACACAATTTTGTTGAAGAGTTCCAGGAGCAGAAAATTGATGTTTGATCTAATGGATTCACAATATTGAATCACACCAAAATCAACAAATTCTCCAACCATGTCACTTCTCACAAAGGTGACAATATGGCTGAACTCATTTTGTGTTTGCTTGATTAGAACCTCAAAATCATATGCACTATCACTCTTGTGTGCCAAAAACAGTCTCCATATATATCTAGAATAATTATTCACTATAATAAAGATAATCAACTAATTATATAGACTCTTTAATCTAGAGGGACCAAACGGATTCATGTGCAACATTTCAAGTGGTCCTAAAGTAGAAATTAGATTCTTAGATTTGAAGGATGTCCTTGTTTGTTTCTCCTTTATGCAAGGTTCATAAACATTGACATCAATAAGATATAGGTCAGAGATTCCCCTTACTAATTCCATCTTTAAGAGTCTTTGAATTGTTTGCATAGTGGCATGTCCTAATCTCCTATGTCATAATTATCTGAGATTAAACACCAAATAGGTGGTTATATTAAGTTTAAAATCATCCAACTCAATGGTGTATAAGTTTCCAATCCTTAGACCAAAAAACACCACATCATTGTTAGCATTTCTTGTCAAATGAAACAAACAGACAAATATCACATAACTGCGAAATACTAAGAAGATCATAAGATAAGTTATGAACATACATTACATTCTTGATCATGAGTTTCTCTTTGAAACACACTATATCAGTTCCAAGGATCTTTCCCTTAATTAGCATTGTCCCAAAATAAGAATTGTCCATTCCCAGTCTTGGCCTCTAATACTTTGAATAAAGCTCATTGACCATTCATGTGTCTAAAACAACCATTATCCAGATACCATTTGGTTGTTTTATTCAACTTTGACATCAAGCACACCAGCATAACACAAACACACACAAGAGACACCATTTAACTTAGGTCCTCACAAGATTTGTCCAAAAAGATCAGACATGAAGTCTGGATTTGGAAATCCAAACTTGTTTGGTATAAAAAATCTCTCTCAACTTGCCAGAAGCAACATCAAGTTCATGAATTCTATCATATACACTATGCATCAAGGTAATCTTTCCAAACTCATTGTTAACCAACCTTTATGCAGACAAGGTTTAAATGAAGAACCTCTTTGGTGATTACCTCTTCTTTGCCATTTAATTTTTCCTTTTCCTTTTGGCTTGATCCTTCAAGATTGATCAGGTTTGTGCACATTTTTGTTCATATTCATGCTCGCATTTCTGTTTAGGTTACTTTTTGAATGATCAATTCTTCTCACATATTTGGCAGTGCGTGAATGATCACTCCTTTTGTCATTAAAGTGATTGTTCTTTGTGTGAGAATACTTTCTTATTGAATTGTAACCATGTCTTTCATATATGAAAGCATTACTTTTTTTGTTCTTCCATGATGCACCATCATTCCCCACATTCTGTGAAGTAGATGCTTCATCAATGTTCAGAGTCTCAGATGGTTTATAAGGTTCTCTTTCAGTGAACTTGAGTTTGTATGGTTCTTTTGTTTCACTGGACACAAATGTAGGTCCTTTATAAGATCCTACAATTCAGCTTTATAACGTGTTTGATCTTTGGTTGTAGCTTGATAATGTGATCTTAAACACTTGTATTGAACGTGCAATAAGTCAATTAAGTTTTGTGCCTTGTACTGCAAGTGATACACTTCAGTTGGAATTACTACATATTTATATAAAATGATGCAACATCAATAACGAGCATTTTTGTATAAACTAGCGGTTAGATTAGCACTTTGAGGGGAAAGACATATTATAAAAGAATGCATCATACCTTATTAGATCAACCCTAAGCATTTTGAATCAATCAAAATTCATTCCAGATGCCTAATAAACCTTATTTAGATGATGTGTTATCTTGAAACTATCAAACAATGAATAAATTCAACATGATTCACATATAACCTCAAAATGATGCTTTATAATAACATGAATTTTGAAAAATGCACAAAAAATGCATACGAACTCAAAATCAAACTATTTCAATTCCAGAATGCTTTAAAACTTACGTTAGAGACACAAAAAGCATAAGCTAAAGCTACGCATGTGGTAGGCACATGGAATGCGCCACTTATAGGCATTTTTCGGCCTCAACATGTCACCTTACAAACACATCACAAACAATTATACACATGCCAGTAAATCTAGTTCAGAAAACAAAAACAGATATATACTTGCATGGTAAAGTCACAAAAGCACATAGATCACATGAAATGCCAAAAAAAAAAACCTTTGATGGTTGATTCCTTACTTGAATTGCTTGGGTTAGAACTCCAATATATCCTTCTTATTAAGTATATGCCTCCCTCACAAGCATCAAACCCTTCGTTTCCTAGGAAAGCATGAAGAACATGGAGAAACTCTAATTTTGCTTAAGTCTAATAATCTAGAATTTCATGAATCATACTTATTGAAACTTGGAATGGCTGAGAAAATGATGATGTTATTGCTTGAACTTGCTGCCTTGATGGTAGAGAAAAAAGGAAGAAGAGAGAATGCTTAAACATGGAAAGTTATGGAAAATGGAGGAAAATAAGGGGTGGCTTCGGTTTTAAGGCTTCAAAACCGAATGAGAATTGCAAAACTGTAGGGGGGCTACCCGGGAGGTTGCGGAAAGAAAGGATACAACTTTCTGGATTTAAGCGCCACCACCTTCTCCGTGGAATGCTGACACCCGGCCAGTGGTCACTAAAATTCTGGGGGCCACTCGATGTATTTCAGGAGTATTTATGAATATCCTGATATATTACATGATATACTTAATGAGGTATAAGGTTTTTATATTGTCACATTGACATTTTAGTAACGTATCGCTAAATTGAGTTTGGGATTGTACAGTTTTACTATCAAAACCCATAATGCATAAACAAATATGTAATTACTCATGACCCGTTGGATTAAGACATTTACACTAATCACAGAACGCTCTAATTCGAGACCCAGTCGCTTATCCGGAAGAAGCGCTCGGCGCATATATTATCAAATAAAAACTCAATAATACATGCAAGTCTTACGTCATACATCGTAACCCAAACGACGCGGAAGATAAAAGCAATTTCAACAACTCGGGAAAACCAAACGATCGAAACATACGGTAATCAATGCTGTGAAGAAAACTAATTCCAATAAAAGATCTAAACATCCAGAATTCAATCCAAAAGATCTCAAAGATAACTAAACCAAAAGGAAGAAACAACATTGTTCAAAACTGGAAATAACTGTTTATGAAAAGAAAACGTCTAAACGATCTAAGTCTTCAACCTCCAACTCAAACGTCCTCGTCATCAAAGAACTCATCAGCGGTAACCACCTGTTCATCTTCTTTGGGGAAGGGAAAGACAAAGATAACGTAACGGAGTAAGTACAAAGTACTCAAGAACGTGTAAAAGATCGTATAACTATGGCCCTCATAAAGAAATAAAAGCAATACCGTCTTTTATTAATTCATTTTCCGTTATTAACCCTAACTATCTATCACATTATGTTCATTGCATAACATGAGGTTCCAAAGGGTATCTAGCCTAGCTCAAGTTTGTTACATCATGAATAACAAGGACACTACGCCTAGTAATAGGATGTACTAGACAATCTGGGTGCAACCTACTTAGAGACTCGCTTCAGTAGCCCGGGAATATCTCGAGTCCCGATAGTGTGATGACCGCAGAGTGCACCAGACGCTTTATCGGCCAATCGATTGACCGGCGTGGAGTACGATCTACTTTGTGCGGTCGGAGGACACATCGCGATATTGTACTATGCCTTACCAAGCATTGCATGATGTTTAAGATTTTAATCTAGCACATACGTTTGATTAGATGTTTAACTAGCCACCTAAGTGTTTTCAGGTAAGCCTCACACTTCCTACCTCGTATTTGAGACCTCTGACACGGACAAGCCACAGCAATTACACGGCACATCGATAAACCCTAGCTTATCGAAAGCACAAGGCAAATCCGAAGCTTCCAGGTGGTCCCACACTTCATCTTTTAGGGAATCCGTGTGGTGCCGGAACTAAACGCACTGAAGCTAATTCAGAGCTTTGTCACGTAAGGTTAAGCGGTAAAAATCATGTTATAAAGCCGAGAAGCAAGTCGACATCACAAGACAATAGAAAACTAGACCTGAGACCAAACGCCCGGCCCAAAAGATCGAACGCCCGCCCACCTTCAAGCCATCACATCTCAGTATGAAAATCGCCCGCGGACGCCCGCCCGTAAAGTCCCGACGCCCGTCCAATTTGTAGAGAGAAGCCAGACGTCCGTCCATTAGGCCGACGCCCGTTCACCCAAACTCAATTCAATCTCAGTATCAAAATTTCACCCGAACGCTCGTCAAGGAGGCGGGACGCTCGTCCACTTTGCAGAAGGAACCGGACGCCCGTCCGAATCCCTGGACGCCCGCCCACACGGGAATTTCCTGAGTCGCAACTTAACCTGCGATTTCCATCGCACATGCACCCCAAAACTCGATTTTTTTACAGATAAAACAGCAGAAAACAATACAAAAGAATTGCCTACAACCTTACGAGAACTTAGCCATACGATAAGAAAACCACGTTACCTCGATTCTTGCGAGCTACTACGACCCAAGCAACCACACTTGAAAAAGATAAACCTTTTAACACCGAGCCTATAAACGATTGACACCACGGGATTACTACGCCGCTTAAACACGTAAAAACGCAGGTTGAGCGCAAGCACGAACCCTAAACAATAACGATGATGAGAACTTACGATAACGATTCTAAGGATGGTTGATATCCAAACGATCCTCTTGCAGCGGTGATCCTTTTTCTCTTGATGAATCTGTTCAAACGAACGACGGATTAACCTTGGGATTCAAAAGCTTCTCCTCTCTCCTTTTTTGAAACTTATGCCTCCTCAAAATAGATGCGCTTCTTCTTCTTTTTTTTTTTTTTTTTGACAAAAGTGATTAGGTTAATTTAGGATTATTTCCTTTTTATACATCCCAAATTATTTCTAATTATTATATAAGTCCTTTACTCATCCCTTTTTCTTTTATAAAACCCTTAAAACAAAAGAACATAATATTCCGATTTATCAAAAGACCGAAATGCCCTTTATCCAAAAATCGGGATATTACATTCCTTCCCTTAAGAGGAGTTTCGTCCTCGAAACTAGAAACGCACTGGAAGATGAGGAACTCTGGGAACTCGTCTATCATGTCCGCTTCCACTTCCCAAGTGGCTTCCGTCGGTGCATGGTTGCTCCACTGCACTAACACTAACGGGATCATTCGCCTCTTGATCATTCTTTCCTTTCTGTCCAGAATCTTGATCGGCTTTTCCACGTATGATAGGTTGTCTTGTAACACTTCCGGATCAATCTCAGATTCCACATCCACTTTTGATAAACACTTTTTAAGCATTGATACGTGGAAGACATTGTGGACTCTGACATCGATTCCGCAACCGTAGTCTATAAGCCAACTTCCCAACTCTTTCGATGATATCAAAAGGTCCTACGTATCTTGGACTTAGCTTTCCTTTCTGACCAAACCTCTTGACACCCTTCATTGGAGATGCTCGAAGGTAAACTCTATCCCCGACCTCGAACTCTGGCGGTCTTCTTCTAACATCGGCCCAACTCTTTGGCGATCTTGTGCAACTTTCAGATTCTTCCGTATCAACTCAATCTTCTCCTTGGCTTGTTGAACCATCTCGGCCCGGTGATGTGTTTTCTCCCACTTCATCCCAATAAAGTGGAGTCCGCACTTCCTACCATACAAGGCCTCAAAAGGTGGCATTCCCAAACTTGCGTGGTAAGCTGTTATTGTAAGCAAACTCCGCCAAGTTGAGGTAATCTATCCATGAACCTCCGGCATCCAAAACACAAGCTCTAAGCATATCCTCAAGAGTCTCGAATCGTTCTCTCGGATCGCCCATCCGTCTGAGGGAAACGTCGTACTCAAATCGGTCTCGCTCCAAAAGCTTTTGCAGACCTTTCCAAAAGCGATCGATGAATCTACTATCCCCGCCGGATACAATAGATAAAGGCACACCATGAAGCTTCACTATATTGTCGATGTACATAGTAGCGAACTTCTTTATAGGCATGTCTACCTTACACGGCAAGAAATGGGCTGATTTGGTAAGTCTATCCACAATCACCCAAATCATGTCATGACCGCCTTCGTCTTAGGCAAACCGGTGATGAAATCCATCGTGATATTCTCCCATTTCCATTCCGGTATCTCCAAAGGTTTCAACAAACCTCCCGGCCTTTTATGTTCTCGCTTTCACCCTCACGACATGTATCGCATCTCGCCACGAACTCTGCGATCCCTAACTTCATACCAGGCCACCAAGATCTTTCCTTGAGATCTCTATACATCTTAGTGGCTCGGGATGAACCGCAAAAGCAATCTTGTGAGCCTCATCCATAACCTTCTCTCTTAGACCATCCACATCGGTACACACAAACGGTCTCCATACCAAAGATAACCACTCTTGTCCAACTCGATAACCCATTGTAGGTTTTTTCTCGGCCACACGCTTCAAATTAACCATCACCGGGTCCTTATCTTGTTTAAACCGTATTTCATCTAAAGAGATCTCGACCTCGCCATCAATGGCGCCATAAACCGGTCTTCATCCTTCGCTTCAACCACTTCAATCTGCATTCTATCCAATCGATCCACAACTTCTTGTAAGGTGGTGATAGCATTAACCGCTCTCCGGCTAAGTGCATCAGCTACGACATTCGCCTTACCCGGGTGGTATTGAATGTCCAAGTCGTAGTCCTTCACAAACTCTAACCATCTTCTTTGTCTCATGTTCAGATTCTCCTGAGTAAAGAAGAACTTAAGGCTCTTATGATCCGTGAAGATCCTTGTCTTGACACCATACAAATAGTGTCTCCAAAGCTTCAGAGCAAACACCACTGCTGCCAACTCCAAGTCGTGTGTAGGATAATTCTTCTCATGCACCTTTAGCTGCCTAGATGCATAAGCAATCACCTTTCCTGACTGCATCAAAACACAACCCAAACCTTGACCCGAGGCATCTGTATAAACGTCATAATTATCAAAACCTCCGTAACGCCAACACAGAGCTGTGGTCAACTTTTCTTTCAAAGTCCGAAAAGCTTCCTCACATTCGTCACCCACTCATACTTGACGTTCTTTCCGAGTAAGTCTCGTAAGAGAGTGTAGCTATCTTCGAGAAATCCTTTACAAACTTCCGGTAATACCTGCTAGACCCAAGAAACTTCTTATCTCATTCATCGATGTCGGTCCAGGCCACTTAGAAACCGCCTCTATCTTTCTTTGGATCCACTTTAATGCCTTCTCCAGAAACTATATGTCCAAGAAAACTGACTTGATCCAACCAAAACTCGCACTTGGAAAACTTGGCATACAGCTTGTTCTCTTTTAAGGTTTGTAGTACTACCCTTAGATGCTCTTCATGCTCTTTCTCGTCTTTAGAGTATACCAAAATATCGTCTATGAAGACTGTCACAAACTTGTCGAGATAAGGCATGAAAACTCTTTGCATTAGGTCCATGAACTTTGATGGAGCATTAGTGAGTCCAAACGGCATGACTAAAAACTCATAATGTCCATACCTCGCATCAAGGTGTCTTAGGTATCTCGACACCTTGATTTTCAATCGATGGTAACCGGACCTAAGATCAATCTTAGAGAACACCTTCTTACCTTGCAAGCTGGTGAACAGATCGTCAATCCTTGGTAAAGGTACTTATTCTTGATTGTCGGTTTATTCAACTCTCAGTAGTCGATGCACAAGCGCATACTCCCATCTTTCTTCTTTACAAACAAAACCGGTGCTCCCACGGTGATGTACTTGGGTGGATGATGTTTTTCTCTAACATATCCTGTCGAATCTTCAACTCTTTCAACTCAGTGGTGCCATCTCGTATGGTGCTTTAGCTATGGTGAAGCTCCCTGCGATCAACTCGATCTCAAACTCTATGGCCCTATCGTGCATATGTCCTGGCAAATCTTCCGGAAAACTTCAGAAAGTCCTTAACTACACGAGTCTCTCCTAACTCGGGTTTGAGCTTTTCCTTGTCTAATGCATAAACAACAAAACCTTGGCAACCCTGCCTCAAGGCTTTTAAGGCTTTAACTGCTGAGATGATCGGATGCTGTTTCTTGCTAGGCTTGTATACGATACCTCAAACGCCCTAGCTGATTTTCTGGAACTTTAAAGGTTACTTTCTTGCCTTTGCAATCCAAATAGACATGGTTCTTAGACAACCAGTCCATACCAGATAACATCAAAGTCCGAGAAATCCAACACCGTCAGGGGCATGCGGCACTTGTAAGTCCCAACTCTAATATCGATCGAGGTGTGACTTGAGCACATCTAGTAACTCGGCCCAACGGGTGGTTATACTCAAAGGTCTCTCCAACTCCTTAAGGGGTAGGTTTAACTTCTTAACTATCCTTGGAGAAACAAAAGTTCTCAAGCTCCGGTATCAAACAGAGTTTAAATCGCTAGATTATCTATGATTATGGTACCTAAAAGTGAATCAATTTACGTATAAATATGTAATATCATATGCGCTTATATCATATTAAATATTTATAAGAAACACAAACTTGAAAAAGTACCGTCACCACAAGGTCATCTAGCTCCTGCAGTTCTCGCATCGCTTGCAAAAACACGAATCGGTTCATACTGTAGGCGATTGCCTCGCTTGGTTACCTCGCCCTCCGCCTGATTGCCCTGTGATAACTTCTTAGGACACGCCTCGAGTAGTGTCCCGCTTCCCCGCATGGAAACAATTCAAGCTACCACCATGCAATCTCTCAGATGTGCCTTGTTACACTTAACACAAACCGGTGGCGTCCCCACTTGTCGAACTCTTCAATGCTAAACTCCTGTCTTCTTTACATTCCATTTGTGGCGCCTCTATTACCTCCTTGAAAATTTGAGAATGGCCTCTTATCCCCAACTACAACCTGCCGGCTGTTGGCAAACCTTTCATTGTCAATGCTCTATCCATGACGCTTGCCATACTCGTCGGTCTATCTCCAAGCATACCTTTTGCCACCTCGTGTGACAAACCTTCCATAAACTTGTCTATCTTCTTTTCTTCACTCTTCATAATCTCGGGTAGAACACGCCCAACTCATGAAACTTCATGAGCATTGTGTCACCGTAGTATTTCTTCCCTGCTTTAAACTCGTAAACTCGTTGGCCTTTGCATTTTGTGCCGTTCTAGGAAGTATTCCTCGATAGAACAAATCCTTGAATACCGCCTAATCTGTGATTCTAGGATTAGCTTGCTCATAAGACTCCATCCAACTCTCTGCAGACACCGCCAACAAAGATATCGCCGGTGAGCCCATTCGGATTCTCGGGGCCCTCATGTTTTACAAGACTTTTCAAAGCGACGTAGCTACAAAGTCTGCTGTCGCTGCTCAACATTACCGAAAAACTCGGTACTCAGGCTTCTTCACCTTCTCATACCGGTCTATTGGTCTATCATAACCCCAAATCTTTGTGCTTTGAAGCTCAACTTCTTTGTGCCGGCTGGGCATTTCGATAACTCACTGGGGTGGGTGTAGCCAGTGCTCTGAAAGAACTCGATCTAGGTGGTGGTGGAGGTCGAATCGTCGGGTGGGAGTGAAACTCAACGGTGTAGACGGAAACATGGATACTGTGGATAATCAAGAACCGACCGGCCGGTGGATTAGAAAGTCCCAATCCGGTCCAAGTGGTGGTTCTTGGGGTCGATGTAGAACCGATGCGGGTGCTAAACCTTGAAGGACCCGCTTGTTCCACTCGACCTCTAACAAATTACTTGGTCCTTGATTTCCACCATGACCCAGGGTTGCTCACTTGAGTGACCGGAGGAACTGAGTAGTAGTGGTCCACTCCTCCTCCTTCTCGGAACCACAACCTTAGTAAAATCCGCCTCTGCGTTACTTGTCCGAGTATTATTTGCATCGGCGTTATACTGAACTAGCTCCTCCTCTAGTAAGCACCATCCTGTGAGCCAAGAAAGAGAGGGGTTACTAAAGCTCTAACCTTATCTTAAAGAAAAATCAAGTCCTACACAGCAAGGAAAACCTTTCTCTCTGATACCAACTGTAACGCCCCGTTCCCGGACACCGAGTCCTTATCCGGAAAGAGCGCTCGGCACATATATTATCAAATAAAAACTCAATAATACATGCAAGCCTTACGTCATACATCAGAACCCAAACGACGCGGAAGATAAAACAACTCAACAACTCGGGAAAACCAAACGATCGAAACATACGGTAATCAATGCTGTGAAGAAAACTAATTCCAATAAAAGATCTAAACATCCAGAATTCAATCCAAAAGATCTCAAAGATAACTAAACCAAAAGGAAGAAACAACATTGTTCAAAACTGGAAATAACTGTTTATGAAAAGAAAACGTCTAAACGATCTAAGTCTTCAACCTCCAACTCAAACGTCCTCGTCATCAAAGAACTCATCGGTAACCACTGCTCATCTTCGGGGGAAGGGAAGACAAAGATAACGTAACGGAGTAAGTACAAAGTACTCAGTAACGTGTAGAAGATCGTATAACTATGCCCTCATAAAGAAATAAAAGCAATACCGTCTTTTATTAATTCATTTTCCGTTATTAACCCTAACTATCTATCACATTATGTTCATTGCATAAACATGAGGTTCCAAAGGTATCTAGCCTAGCTCAAGTTTGTTACATCATGAATAACAAAGCACTACGCCTAGTAATAGGATGTACTAGGACAACCTGGGTGCAACCTACTTAGAGACTCGCTCTAAGTAGCCCCGGAATATCGAGTCCCGATAGTGTGATGACCGGCAGAGTGCACCAGACGCTTTATCGCCAATCGATTGACCGGCGTGGAGTACGATCTACTTTGTCTCGGGTCGAGGACACATCGCGATATTGTACTATGCCTTACCAAGCATTGCATGATGTTTAAGATTTTAATCTAGCACATACGTTTGATTAGATGTTTAACTAGCCACCTAAGTGTTTTCGTGTAAGCTCCTCACACTTCCTACCCTCGTATTTAGACCTCTAGACACGGACAAGCCCTAGCAATTACACGGACATCGATAAACCCTAGCTTATCGAAGCACAAGGCAAATCCGAAGCTTCCAAGGTGGTCCCACACTTCATCTTTTAGGGAATCCATGTGGTGCGGAACTAAACGCACTGAAGCTAATTCGAGCTTTGTCACGTAAGGTTAAGCAAAAAATCATATTATAAAGCACGAGAAGCAAGTCGACATCACAAGACAATAGAAAACTAGAGACACAGATCAAACGCCCGCCCAAAAGATCGAACGCCCGCCCACGCTTCAAGCCATCACATCTCAGATGAAAATCGCCCCTTGGACGCCCGTCCAGAAAGTCCCGACGCCCGTCCAATTTGCAGAGGAAGCAGACGTCCGTCCATTAGGCCAGACGCCCGTTCACCCAAACTCAATTCAATCCTGTATCAAAATTTCACCTGAACGCTCGTCAAGCGGCTGGACGCTTCGTCACTTTGCAGAGGAACCGACGCCCGTCCGAATCCCTGACGCCCGCCCACCCGGGAATTTCCTGCACTGCAACTTAACCCTGCGATTTCCATCGCACATGCACCCCAAAAACTCGATTTTTTTACAGATAAAGCAAGCAGAAAACAATACAAAAGAATTGCCTACAACCTTACGAGAACTTAGCCATACGATAAGAAAACCACGTTACCTCGATTCTTGCGAAGCACTACGACCCAAGCAACCACACTTGAAAAGATAAACCTTTTAACACCGAGCCTATAAACGATTGACACCACGGGATTACTACTACCGCTTAAACACGTAAAAACGCAGGTTGAAGCTAAAACGAACCCTAAACAAGAACGATGATGAGAACTTACGATAACGATTCTAAGGATGGTTGATATCCAAACGATCCTCTTGCAATGTGGTGATCCTTTTCTCTTGATGAACTGTTCAAACGAACGACGGATTAACCTTGGGATTCAAAAGCTTCTCCTCTCTCCTTTTTTGAAACTTGCGGCCTCCTCCTCAAAATAGATCGCCTTCTTCTTTTTTTTTTTTTTTGACAAAAGTGATTAGGTTAATTTAGGATTATTTCCTTTTATACATCCCAAATTATTTCTAATTATTATATAAGTCCTTTACTCATCCCTTTTTCTTTTATAAAACCCTTAAAACAAAAGAACATAATATTCGATTTATCAAAAGCATCGAAACGCCTTTATCCAAAAATCGGGATATTACAAACCGTTATTAGAGATGTTCATATTTTCCACTTAAACATCAATTTCCGTTCCTAACCATTTCTTTTTGCAGAGAATACTCGGTCACCAAATTTTACATATACGACTTGATGATATTCAGATATCATCAATGTGAATAGATTATCTCTTGCCGAAAAAAAAAGAAAAGATTAATCTAGATTATATATCGATATCAAAAGATACTTTTAAATTAAAGTCCCATAGGGTTTATATTATATAGATTTCTTAGGGGATGTTTATTTTATATCCTTATTCCAACTATATGGAAAGGGAATTTTATTAAACTAGTGCCAATTCCCATTCTCCTTCTCCAACTCTTTGGCCGTTGTATCCTCAAACTATAATACTAAACCGGACTCTCTTTCTCTTTGTTGTATAGGGTTCTCTAACGTATTCTCCCAACAGATCCCCCCCAACCCCCACGTACACTCTACATTCAGTCTATACACAAACACCGTTTTGAAATTGAACCTCTCTCTCTCAACCTTTTTTTTCCATTTCCAAGCAAAATACCATACCACAACACTACAACAAACACAGACATCAAAACAAGCAAAAGACATCACAAAAGAATGCTTCTTTGCTTTTCATCCAGCTGGGCTTTCCATTTTCCAGCTTCCTGATGTATTTTCCATACCCTCCATTTCTCATTGCTGTAGTAGTACTTTACTTTTCTCTTTCCTTTGAGGAATTTAGTCAAACACCTTATAGACATGCCTGAATCTTTGCTCTTACCCTCAAAGCTTGAAGAAATACCCATATTGAAGAAGAAAATTGCTGAAGATATCGATCCAGGTCGAATATTGGTTGAAGAAGACGGTACCAATATCTTGGATTTATCCGCCAATGCTGCGGCAAAATCAGTGGTATTCATTCCCCAGAACAAGTCTCAACTAGCAACGAGAAGGATTTCTCCGACGACAGCGACGTTGGAGGCCGGGGCTTGCGGCAGCAGCAGCAGTAGCAGCAGTAGTAGTGGGAGCT
The DNA here is from genome assembly GCA_026214975.1 of Gentiana macrophylla. Classification (NCBI taxonomy): domain Eukaryota; kingdom Viridiplantae; phylum Streptophyta; class Magnoliopsida; order Gentianales; family Gentianaceae; genus Gentiana; species Gentiana macrophylla. Next base: position 97,159,873 of record CM047811.1, read on the forward strand.
GGGAAGATGATATAGTGGAGAAGCGTCTTCCGAATGGGGATCTGTATATAGGAACATTTTCTGGAAACGCTCCACACGGATCCGGGAAGTATTTATGGACAGATGGGTGTATGTATGAAGGGGAGTGGAAAAAGGGGAAAGCTTCAGGAAGAGGGAAGTTTTCATGGCCGTCGGGAGCTACATATGAAGGGGATTTTAAAGCCGGCAGAATGGAAGGAATGGGTTCTTTTATTGGTCCAAATGGGGACATGTATAAAGGATCTTGGTCTTCTGATCGGAAGCATGGTTATGGTGTGAAACATTATTCGAATGGAGATTATTATGAAGGGCATTGGAAGAAGAATTTGCAAGATGCCCAAGGAAGGTATGTGTGGAAGAATGGGAATGAGTATATTGGAGAATGGAAAGGAGGGGTTATTAATGGGAGAGGGGTTCTGGTTTGGGCTAATGGGAACAGATATGATGGAAATTGGGAAAACGGGATTCCAAAAGGGCATGGAGTTTTCACTTGGCCTGATGGAAGTTGTTACATGGGATGTTGGACAAACGAGGGAAAGAATCAGCATAATCAGATTTTGAATGGGACTTACTATCCTGCACATGATAAAAACAGTAACAGTGATGATAAAAATGGGAATTTCAGGCGTGGGAATGGGAAGGCTGAGGGGTTTGTAGGATCATTTAATACTAAATTGGCTGCTCCATTGATGATGGATGAGAATTTCGGAGGTATGGTGGTTGCAATAGGAACTGCGGCGAAAAAGAAGAGGTCATCTGTGGATGCTGGGGGGAGCTTGACGGAAAAGACTTTTCCGCGCATTTGTATATGGGAATCGGATGGCGAGGCTGGGGATATTACCTGTGATATTATTGATAACGTTGAGGCTTCTTTGTTCCGTAGGGAGGATGGTTTTGATAGAGATGAGATTAAGCACTTTAAGAGAAATTCTTGTTTTTGTGCTGGAGAAGTGAAGAAGCCTGGTCAGACAATCCTGAAAGGCCATAAGAATTATGATTTGATGCTCAATCTTCAGTTGGGCATTAGGTATGTGTTTTGGGTTTCAAGTCGTGTTCTCTTCTGCCCAGTTTTGCTATATTGTTAAAAGTGTTCTTTTTTAATGTTTGTTAGTCTTTCCTTTGTTTTGCAGGCATTCAGTAGGGAAAGATGCTTCAAAAATAAGGGCTCTTAAGCCAAGTGATTTTGATCCCAAGGAGAAGTTCTGGACAAAGTTTCCTCCTGAAGGGTCAAAGAACACACCGCCCCATCAATCTCTGGAATTCCGATGGAAAGATTACTGCCCAGTGGTGTTTAGGTAGATGCTACTTTGATTTTTAATTGATAGATTGTTTTATTCATTTGTATCTTTTGTTCTAAGAAAAACATGGAAATTCTGGAAACAGGTGGGGTTTTTTGACTAATGAAAGCCGGCAGTCTTACTGTTAATTAATAATGAAAAAAATAACTTATGTTGTTTGGCTTTTTGTGGCTTCAGACAATTGAGGCAGCTATTCCAAGTTGATCCTGCAGATTACATGCTGGCTATTTGCGGAGATGATGCTCTTAGAGAGCTCTCTTCTCCAGGAAAAAGTGGAAGTGTCTTCTACTTAACTCAAGATGATAGGTTTATTATCAAAACTGCAAAGAAATCTGAAGTCAAGGTTAGTTACCTCTATATTTTGAATTGGTGTTAGATTGCCGGTTTTTCAGTCATGCCCGCGAGCCATTCCTTGATCAAGTAAAATGGCTAATTATATTTGGGATCATGATTCTGTTGGGCAGGTGCTCATTAGGATGCTTCAAAGCTACTACAGTCATGTCTGTCGCTATGAAAATTCATTAGTCACCAAGTTTTACGGTGTCCATTGTGTTAAGCCTGTGGGTGGTGTTAAGGTAAATGTGAAGTCTAGTACGTTTTTTTAAGGTCTGATAAATTGATCTTCCAAGAGATGCACGTTGCTGACTTTTGTATTCTTTTATGAAAAACTAGACGCGGTTGATTGTGATGGGCAATTTGTTCTGCTCAGAGTATCGAATTCACCGGCGTTTTGATCTAAAAGGATCATCACATGGACGAACAACTGATAAGCCAGAAGAAGAGATTAATGAGACCACTACACTTAAGGACCTTGACTTAAACTTTGTGTTTCGGCTGCAGCCAAAATGGTATCAAGAACTAATCGAGTAAGTTTAAATTTCCTTCTTGATAATTGACCTACACACCCATTTAGCTGGAACTTTATTCACCTCCAAAATTCTGCAGGCAAATTGAACGTGATTGTGAGTTCTTGGAAGCTGAGAAAATCATGGACTACAGTCTTTTGGTTGGTATCCATTTTCGTGATGATAATACCGGTGACAAGATGGGTTTGTCCCCTTTTGTCCTGCAGAAAGGTAGTTCATTTAGCTGCATTATCATTCTTCAGCTAATACATATGTGGTGTTAAAAGATAGTCAATAAGATGTTTGCTTCCATTTCAGGAAGCAATGATTCGTTTCAGATAGAAAAATTTAAGCGTGGCTGCCGCTTCCTTGAAGCAGAGTTGCAAGACATGGATCGTGTTCTTGCTGGAAGGTAAAATCTCTTTGGAATCTTGGATTTATGTAATTAGCCATTTTTATGCCAATCTTCGCAAGTATTCTTAATGACTGTTGTTTATCTTTTGGTTAATTCAATCCTTCCTGAAATATGCTTAAGAAGTGGTGATGTTTACGTAAAACCTTTAAGCTTGTGACATTCATACATTTCATTTTGTAGCTTTATGACTTAAAGACTCACACTCTTAACCCAGGAAATCATTGATTCGTTTGGGAGCCAACATGCCTGCTAGGGCTGAGCGAGTGAGTCGGAAGAGTGATTTTTCCAGTATACACACCGGTGGTGTGGACAATTTTGTCCCTTCTCGCAGTGGTGAGACATATGAAGTAATTCTGTATTTGGAATCATTGACATTTTGCAAGACTATGATATCAGCAAGAAGCTAGAGCATGCATACAAATCATTACAAGTCGATCCTGCCTCAATATCAGCAGTTGATCCGAAATTATATTCCAAAAGATTTCAAGACTTCATTGGAAGAATTTTTATTGAAGACAGGTAAAAAAAATTAAAAACTGATTTGAGATTCGTATTTCCTGTTTGCTTGTGGCTAAATTTTATGAAAACAGCCACACAATGGTATCAAGTCTTTTGTTGGGGGAATCAGCATTATTGGCATAGGAAAATGATACCGTCACTACATTGGTCATAATATTGCGTCGCTACTACATTTGTAGATAATTAATCATTCGATGAGTGATAAATGATCGATAAATATGTAGCGGTACAATGTTATGATATAAAATGATTATTATCCATTGGTATATGATTTCTGGTGGTGTTCTTTTATTTAATTAGATTTTTGTGGTAATCTAAGAATCTGAAGATTTGAAGGTTAGGTATTAATAGGGAAAAGAGCCAATGTTTTCCACTGGGAGAAGATTCAAAATTATGGATCTTTTTTTTTTCTTTTGAATAATGAAATGTACAGCAGCTGCATATGGATAAAGTAGTAAAAAAAAAAAAAGTGTTGTATGAAAATGTATTGGCTTATAATTTTGTTTTTTGTTTTGTTGTTGTGGACCCCATCTGACCTTGCCTTTATTTTATTGTTGGTACCAGAGTAAAATTACCTCTCTATAACCCATAATTTTCTTTTCTTCTCTTTCTTAAATAAGCTTTTTAATGAAACAACAATTCAAAAGTAGCGATTTAAGGTGAGTTTTAAGAGGTGTTTAAGGGGGGGGTTTAACAGGTTTCTTTGACAATCTTTTACTCATGTAGTCTCCTGAGGAAATGCTTACGTCATTCTCGCCGTGTCTTGTAGTTTTGATGGATGTTTCGAGCGTATGTGCGAGAAGATAAATTAAATACATCCATCATCAATGCGGCATGCACGGCAAGCACTCATCGGTAGAATTTAAATCCCTGATGGGTGAGGACAGAGGAGAGAGATGAGGGGGTTACTTTTTCTTTTGGTCGCTGACAAAAAGGCAGGACTGGGCCCAGAGCAAGAGTTGTGTAGTATATACAAACATCTGAAAAGGAGAGAAAGTGAGACAAAGTTGTGCTATCGTTTTCTTATTCTAGTTTCTACTAGACCCACTTTGGTCATTTTTATGACTGATGACCTGTCTAGCTGTTTTATGGCGAAGAATGATCTGAGACAATGGCCAGATTGTATCGTAATTAAATAACAACGGTTATCTACATCGTTGATCATGATCAGTCTAGATTGATCATAATGTGAACCCGTTATGATCAACGGTGCAGATAACCTGGTTGTGACACAACGGTGTATCGTTACTCTTTGAGTCAAGAGGGGAGGGGGTGTGGTTGGTTTTCTAGTTACCCTTGTTTTAAATTGAGTAAAGGAACTCATGCCAAGGCATATCAAGAAATGCTTGCATAGACCATTGACCAAAATAACTGTCCCCAATCTTCACCATGCCATATGATATGACAGAAGCCCCATTTATTAAAGCTGGCAGCATTTGGTCCATTGAATAAAGATGTGTAAATTTAGAAGGCATTTATTTGCCTCCAATAGAATCTACTATGACATTCAATGTAGGGGAAATTCTATTCGCACCAAATAGATATTATTTCCGACATCATATGTAAAAATTTATGAGTAATTATAAGTATTTAGAGGGCGCTAATAGAACCCCCAAAACTGAAATCTTTATATATACCACACTTGTTATAACGACACCAATCTACCATGACACATTAGTTATACCTTTAAATACAATTTTTTTTTTTTTTTTTACCAAAGTTTCAAAATTATAAATAGAACCCATTATTGAAAAAATGTTTCCTCATTATAATATAAACTCATTATCATCTTCATTTATTCATCTTCATCTTTTCTATACACCAAACACGTTTTTCTATTTTCTTCATATATATTTAAAAGCGATGAATGAGGAGAATAATGAAAAATTTAAATCGATCAGTAGAAGAAACGATCTTTTGAAACTTTTGCGTAAAAGACAAAACTATTTATTCATTGTTGTAAATTCACATCTTTCAAAATTTGTTTATTCATTCGCGAAATTCATTTGTAAATTCACTAATTTTCAAAATTCATTGTCGAAATTCACCGATTTTCAGGATTCACCATCGAAAATTTGATTTTTGAGGATTCACTCGGGAGATTCATTGATTTTGGGATTATTTGTTTGTCTTTTCGCTATAAAATTATACTGATTGTCTTCTCCCTATAAAAATATGTATTTGTCGTATTCTTAAAAATATTAAGATTGTAATCTTATCCCTAATTTCTCATATTTAAAATACAAATTTTGAAGATTCAAAGAGGCTTTTGAACAACATTAGATAAAAAAAAATTGGATTTGAAAGTGGATTGATGAAAAAATTCCCCATTTTATATCGCCTAGATACATTTGATTTTTTTTTTAAAATTCATTTGTTTTACAATCGACTTCTTGAAGGTCGATTGTACAACAATGAACCTTTAAAAATTGGACTTTATTAACAACATTCAACGGTATAAAGGTCGATCGGGTGAATGTTGTTCCACGAAATAAGGCTTGAAAGAGTTCAGGGGATGGGGTGGGGTGGGTGAATGAACTCTTATGGATTTTTAAAAAACATCCCTTGATAACCATATTAGCTATTTAATCAGATGAGCCAGGAACTCGTCTGATTGTCACGTTTGAATCTGGTAACAGATTTGTGCAACTGAAAATATGTTTTACAAGCCTTAGCTTGGTTTTCAGATGACTAGGTGAATGCAACAGATTATATGGTGTGAATAAATAAACAAATGCTCAAAGTAAAGTGCGGAAAGTGAAGAGAGTAAAGAGAAATTTGTTATCGGTCTTCGGAGTGGTGTAATCTCTTACGTGACCGCTTCTCCCGTGACTTAGGAGGTATCAATATTGTATGTATTATACACTAATACAACAGGCAAGTGTCATTGACACCCCTCAGAATCTTCACACTCTAAGCAGCCAATCCTTCATAGCCCTTAGCCGTTACAATGGTCAACTTCCATAGTTCCTTCGAAGGCCTCTTCTTCAACTGCTTAATCCTCTGTTTCTTCACACCCAACAGATGCTTCAACAACTTCAACTTCTTGGTAATACAAGTTGTTGATAAGAGTGGTGTTGTATCTAAAGATATAACGGTTGAGCCTTTCTTGATATATCTTCGTAAGATCATATTGGTGGCTCAAGATCAAGACGAGGCCTAGATGTTTCGTGGTGAGAATATTGAGTGATCGTATGATCTTCTAGATATAGAGTTGTAAGCTTTGAGTGTTGAAAAGTTTTCCTCTTAGGTACAATAACTTGAGAATGTCAATTAGTTCGCTATCTCATTGTCTTCATATTTCTCGTATTTATAGGCCGTCTTCAACATTCTTTCACCAGTAGTTTTAAAAACAAACGTTGAGAGCAATGGGTGGTCCTTATTGATTGCCATGTTGTATAATTCAAATGTATTAAATGCCATGCAGTAAATATCCGTTGGTGGATCACAATGTCTTACTTCTGATAGTTGCGTGTTGGAATGACTTGCATTTAATGTTGTATCTTCCACTTGTATTAGCTTGTAGCCCTTGATCAATAGTTGATCAAATGGTCTAGCTTTTACTCCTTTAGTTTATCACTTCAATTTGATAGTCACTTGATGTATATTTGCATTACTTGAGACAAGTCTTCCTCATGTTCTGGTCATCTAAAAGTAGTATGTCAACTAATCTGAAAATTTGACCGAGTTTGAAAACTTCTTCTCGTTTGATCTGGGTGACTCATCTGAGTAACTAGAGTCAAGTCTGGTCCTCAAGCCATCTGATAGATCTGGATCTGTTCTTCAGCTCTAATCAGACCTAGACTAACTTAATCTACTTTATTACAACTACTCGTCTGATCTGAATATACCATGATGAATCATACTACTAAGAAAACTTATACTTGGTTTCTAAACCAACTATTTTGGTATCATAAAAACTTCTAACTTATAGGATCGACCTAACGGTGAAAATCGACTTAGCTTAAGTTGATTTTCTATGAATCGACTCCGCTACAAGAAAATCACCAGTATAACAACTTTAAGATGAATAAAAAGTAGAATGTAATAAGGAAATCACCTAAACACCTAATTGTATAAAATGATGTAAAAGACATTGTTGCTTGAGGCCTTACATTGATAACTAGGGAAAATATCAGCAAGGCTAGCTAGCTTCTTCTACCATGAAATACTCCTCATCTACCATTGTTTTAATATAAACAAGTTTAAACATCAAAACCCTAACTTAAAATGCTTATAACTTTAAGAGAACTAAACCAAAACTCACAACACTTTGAAGACCGAAATGCAACATAATTCCCTTACAAATTGGGAAACGATATTTATATGTTGCCTAACCTCATGCATCAATTTTTTTTAATAAAAACAAAACATTCTTTCACATCACATGCAACAACATGAATCATTTTGATATTATATATACACGACTCCACAAAATATGTTCTAATTAAATTATATACATAATTGAGCATACATCTACTTCATTAGAGGTAAATCCCCTGATAACCCCCGTCCAATTGAGTTTTTTAAAGATATTAATTTAATAAACATTCGATCATTGGAAATATTGGGATCAAGAACTTTTTGATAATGCTTTTAATCATTTTATTGATAGTTTAATCGACTTTGTGAAAAGATGAAATTAAAAAAGATGCTCATGATAGTGTCCTTTTAGCTACAGACATATCTACTAAATAACTACTACGATTTGCATTTTATTCACCACTATAATTAATTAATCTAGCTATAATTTTTCTTGTTCGAATTCCCTGATGATATATGCTTATATTTGTCGGCTTTCGTTTTATATTTTTATCTCTTTTGTCCAAAGTAGTTAGAAATGATCGTGTCGGTAGTATGCTACTTCTTTTTTTTTTTCTGTTTTTTTTATTTTTTTTATTTTTGCCTCTTTTTCATGAGAGATTTTATGGTCTGTGTGACGGTTGTAGGAGGTTATCTAAAATAGCATCACATTAAGGCTCTCATTTTTTTTCTCTTTCACATAATCTGGCTTATTATCGTATGTGAGAGGTTAAAAATGAGTGAATGTAATATAATAACTTTATAACCTTTCTTCTACAACGATTATATTTTAATATTTCACCTTTTTCACAACACCATGTAATGTTGTAAAGGTAAGGTACAAATAAGTTTGTTGAATAACCACTGACAATATAAATACATTTTTTTATTTCTATTTATTTACTAAATAAAAATTAACATTGTATTTTGGAGTCATTAATCAATGAATGGGTGTTCTATTGATACTATAAGCGTGATGCAAGATTTCCAATGTTTGATATATATAATAAAGGGAAACTTGAAAATTTATGCCCGAAAATGTTATTATTGGTGTGACATGTTTTAAATTAATAACATTTTAAAAATATGTTTGAAAAGCATTTCGTTGCGTATTATTTGTGGAATTGCTGCGAAATAGCTACGGAATCGTTACGAAATACTTTTCAGACATATTTTTCAAATATTATTTTACAAGACATACCACACAAATAATCATCTTTTCGAACATATTTTTTCAAGTTCCTCTATAATATAAAGAGCACGTACTTTATAGTTCCTCCTAGTTCCACAAGCCATTTACATAGGGACAACACTGTGAAATTAATCCGAGGTCCTAGGCAAAGTTATCAGATGGGTTCTTCATATTTTCAGTACATCGTAAGTGCATCAAAAACTAATTCGGCTATTCTTCCAGACCACAAGTATATATAAACTATATAAAAAAAATTAATTCTAAATTAATAAGCGTATTATTATAACATAAGATATCAGTCATATGTAAACACTTGTATTTAAGCACACTCAAAATAACGTCGGTAAGCAAAAGATATTTCTCAGCCTTTTTGTTTTCAGTAAATATCATATGCAGCACATTCAAAAAAATTTAATTAATTGATATAGTTAGTTTATATAAATTTTTTTGTCCAAAAGACAAAATTATCAAAAATTGGGATAGAAGAAAGCGTAATTTAATCGAGCAAAAGTATGATTATAAGAATAAATATGAAGTAACAAATGTTGAATAGAGTAAATATGAAGAATAATTGTAAAACAAATAACATTAACACGCGTGAAGAATAATTTTAAAGTAATGATTGTGAATTTTGTCCTTTATAATCGTGAAAATATTCTTTTGTCTTCGAGCACCCATTTATTAATTGTGGCCCTTCCCCTAGCTAGTTTATATTGGAGCCCTAAGCCGACTCTAGCGATTTCCAGTAGCACCGTCTTCGTTTGCACATCAAAACACATCCTAAGCTCATTATAATCGAATCCTCACGATAATCAAGGTAATCTCGAGCATCAATCCTCGCAAGTAGCAGCAATTCTTGGTAAGATAATTTTTTTCCCGTTTCTCACGTTAAGTTCAATCAAGATTCTTTGTTCTTAACATTTTTTTATCATAAAAGCTTCAAACAGTATTGTTCTAATTGATATAATTTAATTCAATGAAGTGTTCTTCGTTTCCAGCCACCAATCTAGAAGTTATATCGTAGAATTATTCGTAAGTTAGAGGTAAGGATTATATAATCAAAGGGTTCTTATTTCGTTTTAATAAGGTTTTTAATTTTAAATTTAATTTAGCAATTTTAATTCTGCAATATTTCAATGTTAATTACATTTTCGAGTTAATTGCTTCACTGTGAGAAGTTTGAGGAAAATTCCAGTAGTTATAGGCGTCAGAACCACCGAGTTGCGATGGCTTCACACCGACAAGTCAGTGGAATTGAATCTCACTACTACTGTAAATTTCCAGAATACATGGTCCATATACATGTAGGTAGTCTGATCATGTGAACCGATCACTAAATGTTGAGTATCATCCATGTGTGCGCTTTCGACATCAATCTCTATTGAAAGAAAGGGTGTATCGGCCAACTGAGCTGCTGAAGGAAGAAACCTGACCTGGAGCTGTTTTGCTAACATTTGATTCCTCACAAAGTGCACACCCACTTTAATATGTTTAGTTCTTGAATGATTAACATGATTATGAACAAGAAACATATCACTAGTATTATCACACCAAAGCAAATGAACATGTTTGAAGATTCTCCCATCTCAGTCAACAAGAGTCTAATCCTAGTAATTTCTGTTGCAGCTAGTGCCAAGGCTCGATATTCTGCATCAGAGCTTGATCTAGCAACAACTTGTTGCTCTTTGGAGCTCCAAGCAACAAGAGAATTACCCAAGTACATGCAATAGCCACTACTTGAATTCCTACCATCAGGAGAAGTTGCCCAATCAGCATTAGAATATCCATGTATTGCTAAATTAGAAGAAGGCCTAAACTATAATCCAAGTTGAGGAGCTCCCTTAACATATCTGAGGAGTCTCTTGATGGCTTGCCAATGTAATTCAGTACGATGAGACATGAACTAACTGAGAGTATTAACACTATAGTCAATGTCAGGCGGGGTCAATGTTAGGTACTGCAAACCTCCAATAATGATTCTATAAAGTGTGGGATTACTCGTGAGAGGTTTAGAGTCGAAGTGAGATATTTGTGAGACACCATGGGTGTGGAGCAAGGTTTCAAATTAACTTGAGTCCAAGTCATGAAGCAATTGTCTAGCATAATAAGCCTATGTCAAATATAATTCAAAGGCATCTCTAAAGGCCCCGATGCTGAGAAAGCGACTCTCTTTGAGCACAGGATTTGAGAGCAAACTTCGATGAACAACGACATAGTGACTTAGAATTACACATTACCAATATATCACCCACATACACTAACAGATAAAGAGTAACAACTTCATCTTTAAAAAAACATAGAGAAGTATCACAAGTGGGCTAATTAAAACATAAAGGCAGAAGATACCATTTGAGGGTATCAAACCAGGCTCTGAGGGCTTGTTTCAAACCATAAAATGCCTTCTTCAGGTGGGATATATGATTAGGCTTGTGAGCATCCATAAAGCGAATTGGTTGAGGCATGAAAATATCTTCTTGTAAATCTCCATTGAGAAAGGCATTGTTAACATCAATTTGTTGAATATCCAGTTAAGACTAACAACAATGGTCATTATGATCCACGATTGTGGAAGGCTTGATGACGGGACAAAAAGTTTCATGAAAGTCTACCCCATAGTGTTGTTTGAATCCTGAGCCGCAAAGCTGGCGTTTTATTTGTTGACTTGCCATCTGGATTTATCTTTAACTTAAAAATCCATTTAATTCCAACTTGACTTTTATGTCAGAACTATGTGGAACTAATTCCTTGTCGATTCTTTTGGAGAGCCTCAAACTTAGACTTCATGGCATCCAACCATTGAGGTTGAGGCAATGCTTGAGATACTATAAGGCTGTGGTAGAGGTTGGGGCAAGAGTCTTTCTCTACAAGATGAAAGAGAAAAAAGTTGTTTAGGGTATTTCAGACGTGAGATCACTCGTGTGAATTCTCCATTTCTGATTTTCAATACGCATTTTTATAGTTTACAGAATCTCTATTTTTAAGATGAAATGTATCAGATTCACTGTTTTACTTAATGCGCTAGATTTAATGAAAAATATAAAGGATCTTTATTGATGCGAGAGATAGAAAGCAAAATTTACAGAATCTGTATATTACAGTAAAAAATAATGTGCCGTTTTGTTATTTTTCGTAAATCTGAATATTAAAATCCCTAAAATAAAGTTTGTAAAAAATTTACGGTATCTATTGCAAATGGTCTTAATCGGGCATATCTCTTAGAATTTCACCCCCAAACATGCTAGAAATAGTAATAAAACCATGAAGTGCTCCCCTTTTATATATATATATTTTTGTTATAAAATGAACTCTTTTGAGTTGAGATACATTAATCCTTAGAAGATAGGAGTCTTTGTGATACAATTAGTCGATTCATTATTTTACTCCCGTAGCAAATGGCTATTGTTCAAAGAGTTTTTATTTGTGCAAGGACTATATCATAATGAACCTAAATTCTAAGGCCTAAAAGTTTGATCCAGTAATATTTTTAGATCGTAATTTGTTTGGATTTTATGTCCTATTTAGCACATGGGCTCTCACAGTCTGCCCACATTGTATTATCTCTTTTCCAATCCTTTTGTTTAATCTCATCCTCAAATATAAAACGGCTGCTTCTATTGATACCAACTTTTACCGCTAGTACCACAATCATATCCGGAAATCAAAAATTATTTTAAATATCACGATTATTTTTGTGCAAATAACGTCAGTGGTAGTGGCGTTCCTTACCAATAATGTCGCACTACGAGTTAGTTTTCAATAATTAACGTCGGTGGTGATGACGTTCCTTCTCAATAATGTCACTGACTTTGACGTTTGTTTTCGATAATTAACGTCAGTGACACTGACTTTATGGTTATTAAAGTGTTACGGGTGAATAACGTCAGTACATTGACGTTGTTTTTTAAAAAAGAACATCGGTGGCACTGACGTTAATAGTGTGGTGCGAGAAATAAAAAAAAAAAGAATACATGTGTGATGCCAGAAGTAAAAAAATCAAGAAAATGATGCAAAAAGGAAAAGTGTGGTGTGAATAGAATGCGCCTATAAAAAAATGCTCAAAAAAGAAAATCTCTTCATTCCATATATCCTTCCGTTTTTTTTACCTGTCATGTTCATATTTACCTGTCATTTTAGAAAAAAACCAATACAATAATTATTCATATTTTTCTACTTTTACCCTCACATGTATTACAATAATTAAATACAATTTTTACATTTCCAATATCACAAAGAGTGAAAAAGGGGAAAAAAAGAAAAAAAAAAAAAAAAAAAACAATTCATTTTCCATTGTCAAACTCATCACGTACAAAAGGATTGGTACACATTAGTGGGAAATCTTTGTGTGGTGAAGGAATTTGATGTGAAGTGATGAATTGAACGCGATCAGGCATGTAATTAAAATCTGAGAATAAAGCTGTGTGATCAGTATGGTCTTGCACGATGTCTCACCAGTGTGTGAGCACCTCTCATAATTACCCACATTAGTAGCAAGGGGACGCTCCGCCGCCACTTGTCAGAGGAAGGCCCTGACCATGGGAAATACTACATCAGTCTATATTATAAGTCGTTCTATTTTTATCTGCTTGCGTATTAAGAAAGTTTCGATAAATAATCCAAATTTTATAGTTTTGGACTACAATACTCATAGGCTAATTAGAATAATGTAAAACTTTGGAATAAGTAATAAGGGTAAAACAAGAAGAAAAAAAAAACACTAATTATTGCGTTGAAATATGAGAAGAATGAACATATTTTGGGACGGATGAAAAATCTTTAGAATGATTTATAATATGGAATGGATGTAGTACTTGTGTGGTGTATCCACACGTGTGTGGAAATTTCTGATGTGGAGTATTATGAGCCATGCAGATTTCATTATGTATTTATAATATGTGAATCTAATCGTTTAGCGTCGATTCGCCTCCTGGCGTGGCGTGTATCTCATATAAAATACCAGGGGCGTTGGAACTCGCTCGCTTGCTTGGCTCAACCAGAGAGCCAAGAGAAATCGAACCGATGAATATATATGTATGATAGGAGAGAAAGCGCGCAAGCGCGGAAATCGTAACCTACTATTGGAGTTTTTTTCTTTTCGGAAGAAGAAAGACCTAATTAATCTAGAGGGAATCGAAGCGGCCTCCCAGCTGGAGGCGGATGCCGCAGTGGAAACCACTTGGTTAATGGGCCTTACCCTTCCACTATTGGAGTTTAATACTAGAAGATACAAAGTTCTTTTTAATATTTAAATGACATAATTTAAGGAGGAGAACTATGTCATTTCATATACTATTTCAAACATTAATCATTTTTTTAATATGTGCTTATATCTTGATATACGACTAATTTTCCACTTTTAAAAATTACAACGTTGCTTTATTTCAAAAAAAAAAATAAAAATTATACCGTTGCTCAACAGCCTCAACTATAACTTTTGATAATCCATGTTTGCCACAAAAATGTAAAAACCACAAACTAATAAATTTAAGGCTTTATTATGAAAAACGACAATCTGGACATAGAAATATGCAAACACGAGAAATTTGTTTTAGGGTAAAAAAGGACAATATTTATCCCACTAGAGTTTTACATTCTCTCTCTTACTCATTTACCAGAAAAAACAATATATATTTTGATCTAACCGTCAAAATATTATAAGAGATAAAGAGTCAAAAATCATCTTTTTGGCACAAATAAATAAATAGGACAAACACATTTTTTTAGTTGCAAAAAAGACAAACAATTTCAGACGGACAAAAATAACCTTTAGGAGACGCGCGCGTAGCTTCCGTGTATTGTTTGCATATATGATATATTTCTTGTATTTGTTTATATGTTTTTTTTTTTTTTTCAAACAACCGTAACTTTTGATTTACAACTCCGATCATGAAATTTTTCACCAAAATTCATTTTTTTGCTCTTCAATTTGAGCTCAAATCGATACCCTTCGCCGACATATATTTTGAAAGATGAAAAATATTTGTATTAACCGGGCGTTTTTCTTATAAGCGACCGTAGTAAATTTTGATTTAGAACACCTATCATCAAAATTGTTTCACCAAAGTTCATATTTTTTTTTATCTTCATTTTGAGACCGCGTTAGATACCATTTCAACGTAGTATTTGAAAGCCGAATTTAATCGCAGCATTTACACTAACTGCGATATGATATGATATCGATGTCGATGCTCGATATTAGTATCGATTATCGATGAAATGATTTGCATATTAGGTAATCAGTATCATTTAAGGCTTAATTCAAGTGACTACTTCAAGGCAGACATATCTGGCTCATATAAGGCTCATTAAGGCTTAATTCAAGGGACATAATATCATATCTAGCTCATATAAGGCAAAAAAACCCTTCAACAAAATGCTTCTTGCATATTTTCCTCATATTTGCAGTGAAGTAAAACTCCAATCTTTGCATATATCTCTTAAATTATCAGCAATAATTGGCATAAATTAAGGCCCAAATAAACATAAAAAATGGCAAACCATAATGGAAGAAAGAACAGTCCAAAAAAACAGCAACAATGGCAGAAGAATAAAGCTCCAATCTTTACATATTCCACTCAAATTAACACCAACAACAACAGAATTCAACAACAAATATAGCTGAAAAGTAATACCTCAAACTTTGTACATTTTCCTCTCAAATCAACACCCATAATGTGAAAAACAAACAAAATTAGCGAAGAAACTAAAGCCCCAAAAAGAAATGGAACAAAATATGCAACTAGTAAAATAAGGAGACTACTTCAACAAGGAGTAATCGATATCATTTAAGTCTTAATTCAAGTGACTACTTCAAGGCACACATATCCGGCTCATATAAGGCAAATTCTCGATAGTGATCATTATTAAATCGATGAAATCTTGATTTTGAATATCAAATATGGAAAACTTGTTCTAAACTTGAGGCCCAAAACTTGTTCTAAACTTGAGTCACTTATTTACAACCACATTGCTCAACTTTCCAAACTCAGAAAATTTGAAATGCAAACATGGCGAGATCTAGATGATAGGTTTTAATCTTATTAAGTATTCGATTCATTTCTTTGTATCTTTGGTCGATTGTCAGAATCGAATGTAGCCTTTAATTAATTAATTAAAATGGAAAAAAGGCGAGGCCCCCAAGCCCAAGGCAAGGGGGGAAAGGAGAGTGGGCAAGCGGGCTCCTTTCGCTTTCGTTTCTTTTTGATAGCTTGTTGAAACTAGCATATTAAAAAATAAATTTTTAAAGGCTTTCATAATTGGACATTGAACCCATTTCATATGATGGGAGTTGCCGGTGTATTGGGGGCTGCTTTGCTATGCGCTATTCATGGGGCTACCGTAGAAAAGACTTTATTTGAAGTTGAAAACCTCAAGCTGCTTCAAAATCTCATTGATAATCCACTCATTTCAACTTGATCATCCTTAAATGTACTCATAATCCTACTAACACTAAGGAGGACTCCAAAATAGTTCTGGCTCAACAATATATTCATGGTCCCAAATAGCTTTATCAAATACCAGCGGCTATCTCAACTATACATGACAATACCCCTCCTGTAAAGCTTCCATGTCACTAATGGAAGTGGAAAATCCAGGAGGCTGGGACATTCAAAATTGCCTTATGAAATGATAGAAGGATGCAACTAATATAAGCATATAAATGTTGCACAAAAACATCACGAAACATGTAAATTGTGGTTGTGCTTTTTGTGTTTTTATTTTTGAATTTCCGGTATTTCTATCCCATACATAAAGGGACTAAGTCTCGATTGAAGCGACACTAGCTTCCATTTACGATACTACACTCTTTTACTTTCAACCACTATCTACATGCAATTGCATTATTAGTTTGTGATACCAAGTTAGCATTTCATATGCTTCTCGGGATAATTGCTTAACTTTAGTTTTCTAATCTTATAAATGTCTCTTGAGCGTCAAAATCGGTTACATTTAAGCATTATCCTAATCTGTGTGTCCCTGACCAAAAAAGTCTGCACAAAAAGCAGAGGAGTCTCGGTGATGCTTTATCTACTCTCCATTGGCACAAACCACGGTCGAGAATAAACAAGAGCAATCCATTGCGTTATAGAAAAATCTGAGAGCAAAGAAACCATTGAGAATATTCATATCAATTTGTTACTCGCATAGAATAGTGCGGAAAAATATGCCTCCACAAATAATGATGCACATAAACCGAAAATAAAAAGGGAAAAATAAATGAAACTATACCGGCAAAGAAAGTGATTCTTGGTGAAGAAATTGAAGGAGAATTCGGTTTCAATAAAGTTTGAAGAATTTGTGGAAATGTTCAGTTTATCATCATCAAATGCTCAAGCTATTTTAAATTGCGACTTCAAATTCGAAATCGAAGAAGAAGAACACGGAATCGAGATTGAGCGGCCGAGAAGGAGGCGAAGAAGAAAGAGTGGGCGAGGAAGAAGAAACAAACTGTTGAAGATAAGGGTAATTTAGTCGAGCGGAAAATTATGTCCTTATTGCAACTAATAAATTGAATTAGGATTAATGCTTTATTAATGGGGAAAATGAGGACTTTTACCTAATTTTTCAATATTATAATTCTTTCACCATGATTTTTTTCCTCATAAAAAAGCAGTGAAATAGTGGAACAATATAGCGGTGGATTTAAGATCTAAACCCGTGTACAAACACTATCAATTTTCTTCACCGTGTGAAGAAGCGTATTAATAAGCGCCTTACTAAAATTTGCTCCTCTTCTTCGCTTCCACTGAGAGACACGAGACACGCACCATATATTGTGAAGCCCGTTCCAAATCACGATGTCATATCCGAAAAAGAACGCCCGACGCGTATAACACATAATTAATCTAATATTATATGCAAAACTTACATCATCATATCAAAAACAAAGCGACGCCGAAACGAAATAGACTTGGGATAACAACCCAAGGACCAACAAAGAGTAACAATGCTGGCAAACTTAAACAAAGGTAGATCGATCAGTTACAACATACGGAAATGAAGTCTTACAAACAAAGGTAGCTTATCTTACACAGATCTTTAGTAACGAACTAAATTAAAAGTACCACAAGTCTTAACATAATAAAAGATACAAAGTCTCGAATACAACAACATAGTAGTAAAAGCAAAGCTAGGCAACTCCAAAGGAAACCAACGACCTAGGGGAGGGAAATTATACGACAACATCATCATGCACATCTTCTAGGGGAGGGAAATTATACAAGACATACAAAGGGGTAAGTACATTGAGTAGTTAGTAAAATGTAGAAAACTATTGAAGAACATGCTTTATAATGCTCAGAAAGTAAAGACGACATTACTAAATGCTTTCTTTCATTAAATTATCATTATATCTAAAGTACCACTTCATGTCCATAACACGTTGTGAGTTTCCTATTGGTTTTAACTTAGCTTATCTTTGTTACACTAAGAATTCAAAGACATTACGCTTAGCAAATGTGCACTAAGAACACCTCCAATTGCAACCCAGCAGTAATTGCCCTAGCAGTCTCGGGAAGTCATCATGTTTATCTACCCAATCTCACGTCGCGATATTGTACCATGCCTTACCATGAATTTACTAGATGCTTTGTCTTTTTATCGTGACAAGTATGTTATTGATCATAATCTATAGACACTTAAGTTCATTCAAAGGAAAGGCTTGCCTAAATAACTTTACTCCCTTATCCTAGACCTCAGACTCTATCCAAAACCTAGCACATACACGCAGACAAAGGCGAGTCCTAACTAAATCAAAGCGCAAGGTCAATCCAAAGTTTACAGCGGTCCCGTGCTTAACTTCTTATCAAAGAATTCATATTCCAACTAAAGCGCACTAGAAGTTTATTCATGGCTTCAAGTTATTATAAGTTATTTAGATCACATTAGAAAGGCCCAAGCCTTACATATAGACAAAAGCAGGGTTTTGGCGTGCGCTAAACACAAATGTGAAGGGTCTAAAAATAATTTTGCTTGACTCTGGCGCGCACACACACCCTATTGGCGTGTGCAAAAACACTAAAAAGCATTATGCTAAGCTCTTGATCAAGCCTGGCGTGGGCCAAAGCCTATCTGGCGTGCGCTAGCGATTGAAAAACAACTATAAACCTGCAAATTTTACGCAAAATCATGCACGAGGCCAAATCAAGGCATATACATCAAATCCAACACAAAAGTACCCAAAAATAGAACCAATACTTTCATCAAACATCATAAAACATATAGGTTCAATATAAACACCCTCTTAACTTTGATTGAAGCCAATAAACTTCTAAATTGCAAGCACAAAATAGTGAATTCCTAATCCTTTTGACAGAACCTATAAAATCGACAACTTAAACTTAAAATAACAACCATTAAAGGTTTTCGAACATTCTAAACTAGATTCTATGAATTTAGTGCAACCAATTCATCCCATTCCCAAAATCTCAAGATTCCAAATTCTGCCAAACTCATACCTTTCGGAACGTAATGAAAAGCATGCGTATATATTCAAACGATTTCTTCTACTTTTTCTGAAGTTCGACGGGTGGATTGAGAGAAGGGTTGATGATTCTATCTTTCTCTTATTTTTTCTAACAAGTTCGACGTTCGCCTGAGAATGAAAAGGAATTAAGTTTCGGACAATGAAGGTAAATGGAAAGGTAGGGATGTTTAATGGAAGTCTTTTCTTTTTTTTTTTTTTTTTTTTTAGAAAATTAGGAATAACAAATCAGATAAATATTTAAATTTCTAAAAGACATTATTGGCCTTTTAGAAAAATCGAAATATTACATTTATATAATCTTAAAAGCAAACAAAGCGTAGTGAAAGCATTATATATTACCACAGGATCCAGGCCAGCAGCATGAAACAAGTGAAAATCAAAGTATACGTAGAATCTTCAAGAATTCTTCCATACTACCATAAAAGAAAAACCAATAAACTATATCCAAAACCGCATCTAAAACAAAAAACCAAGAATTTCCATGACCGCCGTGCAGAGCTTCTTGCCTATACCCACAATCTTAGGCATGGCGACAGCGCCCAAAACATTCAATGGCGGCCCGTGGTAAACAACGTTCTCCTTCAAGAAGCAAGGTAATCCGATCCGATCCAATCCAATCCACGTACTCTAGCTTTAAAATCTTCAGTTCATCCTGCAGTAGTTTAGGAGAATGTGAGATTTTGATGCATATATTTTGGAAGTAATAAATTAAATGTAGCATTATATGTATGTATATTCAATAGATTCGGAGATTGCCGGGATATATCTTGCAGATCCGGCGATTGTACCATAAGATGTTTAATTTTTCAAACAAGAAAAGATCAGGTGGTGGATATGAAAGAATTGGTACCGAAGATTACAGACATAGCCATGGTGGTGATAAATTAAACCGTGGGGAAAAAGAAAGGAAGAAAGTAAGATGCTTGTTTCAACTTATATTTATTATATCATGAAACTGTATTATCACGTATTTTGAATCATTGAATATGATAATTAACTCCGGTTAAAATCCTATAATAATATTATGATATAATAATGTTGATCATCATGTGTCCTGCATCGCTATGTTATGTATATTGACATTATTATTAAATCATGTGCAGGCAAAATTGAAGGTCTTCATCAAACAGTTTACATGCTGCTGGAATGGCCATGGTGCTGCCAATATGAATTGATTAGATTCTTCTTCTTCTTAAATTTTTTTTTTTTTTTTCATTAAAAAAATGGAATTAAAATGGCAGGTCGCCAACTTTTTGGACGTTTGTTGATCTCTTTGTGTTTAGGTATATCCATGATATTACCTTTCAAATTTGGATTTTACTTGCATAATTTATATATTTATAAATGACCACAACTCCTCCACCGAAAAGTGTATTGTGCGGTGTGTGTGTATATATATATGAATGTTTACGACATTTTGTATTATTGATAAAAAAGAATCTACACACATAAATTTATTATATTATTGATTAAATGATGTCTTAATTGTTTCCTGTTTAATTACGTTATGAAATATACGATCCAGTCAATACTAGTCCTAAAAATGTTCCGCAAGAAGAGTTGAATGCTCGGAAAACAATTATTACAAGCTGCATTCAGTCAATGGTTTGGATCCGAAAAAACGAGGTAAAAACAGAAATGCACTTTAACCAGGACAATAGACAAGGCAATAGAAAGAAAGGGGGGTAAAAAAAAAATGTAAAAACCCAACGTTTCTTTTCTTCTAAAAAAGAAAAAGAAAAACAAAAACAAAAACAAAAACATAAAACATAATCGTATATACAAAATGGTGCATGATGTTTGCTCTTTACAAATTACAAACATAACCGAAACATGATATACCAAGTCAAAATGATTAATGATTACAACTCTAAAAGGGATGAAAATGCATATCCTCTTATAGCAAGAAACTATTTCTTTTTTTTCTTTTTCTTTTTTTGAGGAAAGCAAGAAACTAATTCAAGCAGAGAAAAGCCACGAAATGAGTGACCTAAAAAGATGCCCCTATCTAAACAACCCGCTCATTCCCCCCGAAAAACGCCAACAATAAACACTGAATACAGCACCAAAGCGCCGCCTTTTCAAGGAAAATGCATGCCAGTAAAAGCATAGATACACCTCCAGTTTTTTTTTTTTTTTTTTAAAGTTCAAATCAAGAAGAATCGTAAGTAACCATACCCAGATAAGCAGGGAAGATAGATAGGCCAGGCAGTCCCGTGACAAGGTTAATGCCTGCCAAGATATATCCATCAAAGCATGAGCTTTTGGTACTTGAAAATTCGCTTAAACGCGCCTACTGGGATGGTATGGAGATGCAGGGCTTGAAAATGGAGGTGACGACCTCTGGACAAAAGGATGATTCAAGAGCTGAGAAGCAGCAGGCCTTGCATTTGGGTTCACTTGTAAGCATTGAAGGATAAAGTCCCGGGCATCACGGGAGAGTGAGTCAGGTACACGAGGTCGTTCACCCCTTCCAATCCTAAATAAAGCCTGCATCTGCAGTTGATTCATAGCCCCAAATGACTTCATCAGCTTTAATTATTACCACAAATACATCATACATACACCATATTTCTAACAAAAGTTGCGTGAAAGCTCAAAATAAAAGGTTAGTGATAGTTACACCAAATTTCAATCAGCCCATGGACTTCAAAATTCAAATCAAAATATTATTCCCCATATCCCCAAATAGTTCTTTACATTCATATCATATAGCATAATTCATGGAAAAGATCATTAGCTAACCCAGTCAAGCATTAATTTAGTATAGCCAGTTATTAGGATGTTCACATTTGATTTTGTTGGGAAAGGAAATATTAAAGAGAAATAATGAAATACATAGAAATCTTACACTTTCCAAGTGAGAGTAAAGGAAACTGTCAGGTTAACATCTCAGGACAGTGCAACCAAGACTCCATATGTCAGCTGCAAGCCCATACCCTTGATTTCTTCTGTTAACAACCTGCATTTGAACATAACCCCAACCTCAAAATGTTGCTTAAGACACACATTGGAGCAAGAATTACAGGGCATGACTACTGTGTTTCGCACAGGCAGGCAAAAGTGTGTATAAAGAGAGGAAGTCCCATAAATGTTAATTTACTAGACCTACGTGTGTGTATCAGCGAGTGATGAATATTCAAATAAAGATCCTTAAACAAGAAAAAAAAAGTGAACAAATATTGAAAATTAAAAGAAAGAGATGAGCTGTTACAAGAGGAGAACTTGGACAAAGAAAGAAAACAAAAACAAAGATAAACCATTGAAAACATGACAAAGTCGAAGAACTTGAGCAAAGATATAGATGACAAAGCGCCTAACATTATCCAAACAAACACAACAAAAGCAAATCAGACATCTCCTACTTGCTCTAGTTAAGCTTGATTTAAAATCTTTGTCAAATCACCGGGTCCAGACCAAACTTTGAATGTTGAATGTTACTGCTATACTCAAGCTTAAGCTTCTGTTCATTGTAGTTTCTTCGAACCAGATTGCTAGGGTTTTACATTATTTTTTCATTTTGAATAATAGTTGATAATAGTAGATAGAGAATGCAGTATTAAAGACCTGAAAGCACTGTAAGACAAGAATACGATTAGCCTAGCATGTAAATAATCTAACCTAAGACTGGTCAAGATGGTCACACAAATGAACAAGAGGACATGTTTCCCATAATGACTTATGAAACATAAAAGAGCATTAGAGGAAATAACAAACATATCCACGGGAATATATTTGATCAACCAATATCTGAAGAATTTCAATGCAACAAAATATTGTAGGCACTGCAAATAAGACAAACCTCAGGAGCCATCAAAGCGCCGTCCCTTTGCAAGATTTCACATCATTCAGCTTAGTGGCCTGCACAATTGTTCAGCAATATTAGGAAATAATGTTGAAACAGATAGAAACAACCCAAAATACTAATATGATTCTCCACCTTTGCAAGACCGAAATCAGCAAGTTTCACATATCCGTTTGCATCCACCAATATATTTGCACACTTGATATCTCTGGTGTTCAGAGAGAAAATAAGAACCATTAGATGCTTTGATTGTCCAGCATCCATCAAGCGGCATATATCATATAATTATTGATAGGAAGATGATGGAAAAGGAACTAGACAACAGATGACATTCTAAAGCATAAAGATCTTCATAATGAAATAAAAATAAAATCTAAACTGCATGATGTTTCAGGTATGAACATTCATAGCGGAACAAAGATAAGAAATAGAAGACTGCATCCAACTCCTTATTAATGAAAGCAAGTAAAGACATGCACGCTTTACCTATGAACCACATTTAGGTCATGAAGATACTTGAGACCATGCAAAATTTGCAGTATACGCAGACACCATGGAATCTTGAAGATGATACTTTTGATACAAGCTCAAAAGGAGCCTTTAGTTACAAGCTCAAGAAAGATGTAGAGTTTTGAATCATCCTGCAAATTATACACAAAAACTTCAACTAACGGAAAGAAACCAAAACAAAACAAAACAAAATTTGACGGAAAGCCAAAACCAGTATTTCACTAAATAGATTTGGCATTAAGGAAATAAGGAAAATTAACCATTTCAGAGAATTTTCAGCTATAAAGAATTAAACAACATTAATGGAAAAGGCTACAATAAGTGTAGCAACAAAGCACCAAACAATGTCTTATGATACACTACTCAATGATATTGAATACATCAGAAATACCACAGGAAACACTCCATGCAACTAAGCGAAGGGCCAAATTATGTCAACAAAACATTGCTAACTTCAATTAAAATTCTAATGAAGCCAAGAAAGCGTAAGCGAATTCTAGGAAAGCAAAGAGATGACAACAGCAATACCTTATCCGTTCCATAATATTGAACAATGTTTTCGTGTTCAAACTGACTTAAAAGTGCAATTTCCTGCAGAGAGAGAATGAAAATCAGTGAACGATATTAGGAGAAACTCCAAGAAATAGATTATAAGTAAACAAGAGGCTTGTCAGCCTATGAACCTGTTCGAGCTGGTAAATGCTTTGTTGAGCTTCTTCTCCTTGATCAAGCAATGACACCTCCTTTACAGCGAAAAAGAACCCCCCACTGCCAAAGCAGAAACATGAAAGCATTAAGTCTTGCATTTCAATTTCCGATGCTATTCTAAGACAGACAGTAATTACAACCTCTTTCTCCCTCCCTCCCCACCACCTCCCCTACCCTGCCCCCTCACCCTTCTTCTATCTCCCACAGGTGTCAAAGCTATAAATTCAATAGAGGATCATTAACTTGAAATCACAACCGGTTTGGGAAGAGTAAGCAACACAAAACTTATGAACAGAGGGGGGTATGTACTATCAGAGCATGTAGAACACACTCAAAGATGCAACACAAGATGTACTTACTCAGCGATCCCTTCATAGACAGAACCGAAAGATCCACGCCCCAAAAGCTCCCCTTTCTCCCAGTACGTAATAATGCGTTTAAATGTTCCATTGGGTGAATTAAATCTTGTATTGGGCGAAATATTGGACAATGGCTCCGTAGTTGTACTAGAAGAATCATCGTCATTTGAAGTTGTAAATGAACAGGATTCCGAAAGTAAACCACTTTCTCCACCAACCCTCCTACCATCAACCACATAATGAACAGCTTCCTCATCCTCCTCCTCCTCCTCCCCTTTATCTTCATCCCTCCTTGCACTGTCTTCATCCTCAGAAACCTCAAATCTTGAGGAGCCCTCATTGTCATCAGGTGCAAACGACTTCAGAAGATCCCAAGTCGAGCACAGACGATCAATAGGAGGTAATGACATTGCAGGTGGTGGTGATAAAGGCGGTGGTCTCGCACCTTTAATAATGCTGCAACCAATCCCTTGGACACCAACAACATGCTCATTAGAAACTAAATCACCCCCTCTCTCATTTTTAGCAAAATACGGCTCAGAACTATATCCTAACCTATTATTAGACCCACTACCCCTGCAACCACCAGGGCGAGAGTCAAATCCAACCTTATCACTACTTAGAATTTCATTACTACATCTAGCAGGAGGAGTAGCAGCAGTTTCCAAGACCTGGATAACACCGCCCTCAACATTCCCATTAATTACATCATTTACCCTAGGGAGGGGTGTAGAATCAGGGGGCTCCCAAAATCAGGACTACCTGTTTTCAAGCTAATTTTTACATCACGGACCCTGCGAGTTTTATCTTCCAGACCAGTATTCCCAATTTCCAGATTAAGCTCATGGCCAGAATCGCCTCCACCATCATAATTAAATCTAGAAAGCCGGGGCAAAACATCAGAAGATGATCGGACCTTCATATCCTCCCATGCCGCAGCGGGTATACAAAAATCTTCCGGTCCAGACAGGCCCAAACTCTTGCAAATATTTTCAAACTCACCCGGGCAGTCACCTTGAATTCTGAAGCTCGTCAGCTTCTCGAAAGACTGAATATCAATAGAACGGCTCCGGTGTGTCGCTGGGAATCAAAGCTGAAGTCGGCGAGAACAAGTAATCATCCGAAGAAGAAGCTGACGAAGTTGAAGGAAGCTCGTAGTCAATATTTTTCATAGCATTTCGCCGATCTAACCTCGGCCGTGGCTTCTTCTGTTTAAAGTTAGAATCAACCCTCCCACTGCCGCTGCTGCTACCGCCGCCGCCGGCGGCGGCGGCAGCTCTTATCGCTGCTAAAAATCTTGGGAAATCGATGCATTGTTGGCGTAATTTTGATCCATTAACCGGAATCAAAAGATGAAACTAACCAATTGTAGTTAAATTAGACCAACAGTTTTCTCCTTTTTTCAGAAGAGGGCGGCCGAAGACTTAGAAAACTAGTAAACGCCGTTGGAAGAAAGAAAGAAAGGGCGAAACGCGGTACCGTATGGTGCCAGTGCTACTGATATGGAATGGAAAGAAAGAAAGACCAGCTATTTGTATTTTAGTGGCATTTGTAGAATTGTCCTTCTCCATTTTCCATTCTTTGTCTTTATCCTCATTTTTATTTTTTTACTGAATAAAATATAAATAATCAAAGGTCGGATCTCTCTCCCGATCGATCACCTTGTTTTTCAACTTAGGGTAGTCGTAGTGACCTATGTCTACCATATTTCCAACACCAATCAAACGAGAAATCGCATGCGGTGAGAAAATTTGAGGAGAAGTGCGGATAAAGCGATCGAGCAATATAATTTAAATGAGAATAAAATTGTGTGAGTGCATGCGGTGTCGCGCGTGAACTTCCCCAACCAAATGTCTCTACGCGGTCTAAAAGATAACAAGATCGATTGGCTTATCACCTTAATATATGTCAGTGGCGGATGTATATGTATCAAGGTGGGGTCACGTGACTCCACTGAGATCCGGGAAAAAGAAAATAGTATTAAAACAATGTAATTTTGGAGTTAAAGAGTGTCGTTTTGCTGGTAAAAAATGTAGTTTGAGGCTCAGATACTTCATTTATGTGATTTTTGAATAAAAATGTAGTTTCTGATCCGGTGACTCCAGCTGGAAAAAAAAATTTGGATTCGCCAGCGATATATGTTGTCCCGATTGCAAAGCGCTAGAAATGAGTTTTGGGATTACTAAAGCGTTTTCGGATATTGTGTCCTACCCTTGGATTATCATGGGAGATTTCAACCAAGTCGTTTACCAGAGGACAAACAAGAAGGTCTTCCCGTGGTATGGTGGGAAATGAATTCGGCTAAAATATGTTGCCCATTCTGATACATTGGCTTGATAGAACTTCTGTTTTACGGTTCGAAATTTACTTAGGAAGGAGCTAAACACGGTAACCACCGGATCCTACAACGACTTGACCAAACTTGGGGCTCTTCGGATTGGTTGGAGCGGTTTCCACGCTTTCATGTCACACACCTCCCCGTATCCAATCGGACCGTAATCAATTCTCTCCACACTAAGCTCAACCATGTCCAAGTATGCATGATAGTTCCGTCGGCGAGAGATCAGCAACGCATTCAAGCCTGATTCTTGGTATTGGATGTATCGTTAGGTTGTGCGAGGCCCGTTTACTTATGTTTTCTCATATAAATCTTTTGTCTCCGGCTATTGGAGATCCCGTTTTCGCATACCAACCCAAGATATGCTTATGGGACTTTATGAATTAACTAAGCGGAAATCGTCGAGGTATTTGTATAAATAGATATAGTCAGGTAATTGTTGGATGTAATATCGTCGGATGGATTAAGATCCACTGATTATGCATTTGAAAGTACAAGATCTAGATCTAACAACCAAAATACATAAATAAATAGATCTAACCTACGAGGGGTTAGATAACTTGCCGATTTATTGTGAATAAGCGTCAGAACAATCTTCAATCCAATCCGAGCTAGTTGAGATCCTGGTTGAGAAGCCAAAGTCTTCCAGCGTGTATCTCCAAGCAACACCAAGTGGATGGTGTTTCAAGCCGCGGACCTCCTCGATATGCTACCTTAGAAAAACCGAAGTTTTCTAAAACTCGAACCCTTAGTAAAATTGCGAAAATTCTAAGCTATTTTACTCCCAAATTTCGTGCATTATGTCATGTGGATTGGGCATGGAAGCTCTCTTTATATATGAGAGAAATCACACAGACTCAAGGCATTATTTAATTAATACAAAATCAATCAAAATAATCATTTTCCTTAAAAGATAAATCTAAAATATTCTAAATTAATTAGGATATACATAAGATTTTCTTTTCCTTAAATTATTTAAACATAAATAATTTAATCACATGTTTTATTATATATTAAGAAAACTAATTTCCCAATAAATAACAATTAAAAAATGCGCCCCACCCTAAAACAAATTTAGGGCACACGCATGTTTCATTATTTTGTACCGAAGTCACGAAAAATTTCTTTTCCATGTATTTAATTATCTAGTCAACTAAACAATTAATCACATATCAATTAAATAGTCAATCCAACTATTTAATTATAATTGAGTGAAGCGACGAGAAAACATATGCTATGTTAGGAGACACACGTCGGGGAACCATGGACCCATATTCGATAGCTACAATAAATTAAATAATATTATCCGTCGGACCGAACAATAATATTCAATCTATTAATTCGGGATTACACCACCATAAACCCGGCGAACTCTGCCGAATATAGATAACTTACACTCAACCATGAGTTGATAAGCGTCCACCGATATAATCATTACATACGGATAAATCTCCATGAATTTATTCGTTCGATTCGGGATATCTCCGTGAACCCTTCTCGAAACATATTATCCTTATTTACCATTAACCCTAATGATCAATTAGTTCACATACCGGACTAGTAGCTAGTTAGTCTAACATGAACTCCCGGGATAGATCATTTTCTTAGGGCTAACAAATATGGGCTATGCATGCTCTCACTTCGAGGAAGGAATGGATTCCATATACGTGATAGCATGAGACTACTCACTCGTCGAGAATAGAGCCAACGAGAAATGTTGGACCACATCTACTGAAGTGATCCTTACTAACACATCAAACCCTACCTTAGTCTAAGCGGTTATGCGTGATCACCTCGGGATTGAGATTAATCCATATATGATCATCTTGTGATTCGATAAGACTTCGATTACGGAATTATATCGAGAACTCAAATCAAATCGGTCCAACCCTATATGATTATCATCGTATATAAATGCCCCACAAGTACCGCTTTTACCGGCAGTCCGGATAAAGATCGTCACACCTAAAGTGTTCTAGGCACATTATTAGCATATTAATCACGAGACCCGTACTCAGATTAATCAACGCTACGGACTAAGTTAATTTTAAGTACATCTCACTAACTCAATCCTCTTGTGTATAACCATACACTGAGTTATGTGATTACATAAATGAAGTACTTAGGGTTTTCAATAGTGTCTTAATTATAAACATAAATGCATATAATATGATGAATTATTAATTACCTACTAAAACAATTACATAATTGTCTTTCGGCACTACTCTAACAATCTCCCACTTGCACGAAAGCGGTGGATTAATTGTTTTAGAGCACACCCTTTATATCTATATCTACAACATTCTCCCACTTGCTCAAAACAAGTGAGACATATCTCAAGATTCATACCCTCAAGCGCATCTTAGTAATTCATCCTTCCAAGCACGACCGGAGTGTGC
Organism: Gentiana macrophylla; assembly: GCA_026214975.1. NCBI lineage: Eukaryota > Viridiplantae > Streptophyta > Magnoliopsida > Gentianales > Gentianaceae > Gentiana > Gentiana macrophylla. The sequence continues at coordinate 97,189,064 of CM047811.1, forward strand.
CGCCGCAGGGTAGGTCAGTGACCCGGCACATACTTAGAATCTAAATACCATGTGACTTGGTACACTGATCAGGTAGGTTGGCGTCTTGAGTCAATCTTTGGGATCGAAACGTCGCCTTTCCATCTAATCCGGTGGTACCATTTCAATATGCCTTTGATTCAACACTGAGGACGAAATCGACTTAACGATCATCCTTAATCTAACCTAAAGTCAGAATCAGTGTTATCACTTATATTCTAGTTCGCACTTGAATATTCCAGCATATTATTCCTCATTCTCCCGAAGAGACTTGAGGATTCACTAAACATCCCATTTAGTATTCATCTGCAGGTTTAGATAATCATTCTTGAGAGGTAGGGTAGACTACATCGATGAATGTTGCATAAATGCAAAAATATCTTAACCAGGTGAATGGATGGGATTGCCAATGATCGATTCTCGAGAATTTTGAGCGAATCCTTTAGAATGAATCCCGATGGCATGTCAGACTCTGACTTCAGATAACACACCCATGTTGTTCCCAATTGTTTCAGTGTTACCATTCACAAACACTAATCACATACTACTTTAATAATATCGAAGCCCGATCTACGAAAGACTTATCAATATTCGGTCAAGTCCACATATTAAAATATATGACTTTGAAATGACCTAGAGGTTTGCTTTAATCCCCAAAGGATATAAACTATGGCAGGCATCCTGCCAAAGGTTCTTTCCGAATAAATTAAGATACCGTTAGTCTCGCAAAAAAAGGTCTTAGGGAATCACCCCTATTTCTGTTTCGTAACGAATCCGTTACTTGTTCTTAGCTAAAACTCTTCTGTTCTGAATGAATTCAGATTCCGTTGTTCGGCAAGGAAGTCTTAGGGAATCACCCATATTTCCCGCTTTCTTACGAAATCAAGCAAGACTGAGTGGTAAGAGAGATCACGGTCTGGTTAACTCTCTACTTGTTAAGGAATCACCCCTAGACCACTCAGCTGTGCGTTGAAAGTTAAATGTTCCTATTCATTCGACTCTTCTGCGTGTAGTTCCAATTACTCCCACTGGGCTTGAGATACTCAGGTGGTTCTACAAGAGTTTCAACAGAACTGGAGTATCAAACTCCGTCAACAAGGTTATGGCTTTTAAACCAACCTCTATGATCAGGATCTTACACAGCCCACAAAGGACTATAGGTCATCAATCTACCCTATAGACCGTAAGGTCCTGCAATGGGTAATGGTCAAACCATACTCCCACTACGTTCAGGGTGGATCGATATACTGATCTATTTTAGTAGTTTTATTAGTGTTAACACCAACTGCCGGTGTTGGATGTGGACTGAACACATCAGTTAGTAACATCTTGAGTACAAATACTTCAAGATCTAAGGTTTTTATTTATAGACTCTATCAGACCGAGTTTGACAGTATAGCCGTCATTCTCTGATTTTACGAGTTTTATAACCAACCTTTACTCAATGCATCAAGATATTTCATGATCTGAACGTGTACGCAAAATTTTCAGTCCTACCTTCAAGAACTCGGTGCTAAATGCCTCTATTTACGGAAGTGGGGTGAACCGAATTCACTCCTTATCCACAAATGCGTAGGCATCTTTTAGGTAGACATCTCGGTTTTTCATTACAACGTAAACCGTTATTTTGCAACCAATATATTAAATGAGTTCAGCAGCGTATAGTAGCACACCAATAACTATATAAGGCAAATTTATGGTGTATCCTTTAGTGAAAACATTTCACTGGGAGGCAGGCCGAGCATCAGTCCCGAAGACTACGCAAGAACCTATTTCTGAGTATGGAATACTCTATCTCTGGTGAAATCAGAGATTTCCTCCAAATATTTTGGATAAACTTACCGGAGTCTCGAATAGTTGTCAGACAAGATGTCACTACTTCAAAAGCTCCTACTAGCTTGTATCTTTCATAAGACCCCGAAGGTCGTTATGAACAAGCTATGCGACTTCTTTAAAACTATTACCCTTTCCCTAATTGAAAGGAAACTTAGTCATTCTTCCTTTGAGACAGTGTTCTGTTGACTGGGATATAGGAATCACCCTAAGCCAGTCTGCAGATCTTGTCGTTAGGGAATATGCACTAATTAATAGTATATAAGAAGTGTTTATCTAAATACGGAAACCATTTGCGTTTATATTGTTTAAGATGTGTTACATATACCTATTCAGCATTTCTTAGTGGTTCTGACTTTATCAAACAAAAGTCGGAGTCTTGGGTTCGTGCTACGAATGTTATATTTATCGTCAATAAGACAAACAAATTATCCTATTGAAAATGAATTCGTTCGTTCCAACGAATGCGAAACCAGAAAATGAATTTTACGTGATACTCAAGAATTGAATCGAGATTCATTTCCTTATATCACTCCTACTAGTCTATACGAAATAAGCGCCCGTTGTCTATTTTATTTATCGTTTAATGCAAAGCTATCTGGTTCTTCCAAAGAACTTTAGCTTTCGAGAAAATTGCTAAGGATGCATTGGTCAGTTATCCGAAATCACTTTCCTTATCCTCTAATTTCCAATTAATTTTCCGGTTTAGCCTTAAAACTACTTAGTTTAGATGACTAACACGTATAAACATTCTTTCCCATTCTCGACTTTCCTTAAATGGAAACATTCTTGAACTAGCAGTTCGTTTGAGTAGACATTACTCTTGATACGTGGGATGTTCAGTGTTACTTGCTTGGACTATCGATTTTCTAATCGTCAAATCATAAGACCAAAGTTCCCACTAGTTTATCGGTTCCAAATACCGTCTAACTAGCAACACTTTGTATTTATGATTTTTCAAAGATTAGAACATCACAGAACTAAGCTCCCACTAGTTTATCGATTCCAAATCTTGTCTAACTAGCAAGCGCTTTATTCTTGTTTTCCAATGAATGGAAAAACTCTTGTGCGATCCATTACACATTTCTAATGATTGAGGAAAAACAACAAATCATAAGGCTAAGGCTCCACTAGTTTATCGGTTTCAAATACCGTCTAACTAGCAACGCCTTATGTATATGATTTTCCAATTTTTCAATTTAGAAATTTGTTGTGTAATTACACTTTTAAAATTCACTAAATGAATCTTATATGATAGTCTATGTCATCTTTTGTAAACTAAGTATGGTCGTTTCTCGTTTTACACGAAGCGATATCCGTGACATGCCTATACTATGTCACTTAAGTTTTCAAAGGCTCAAGGGAAAAATCTCTTCGGAAAAATTAACTGCATTTGTTGATAATTACAACGTACTTGTTACTCTCCACATTTTTAATGAAGTCCTATTACTAACAGTTTAGTAGCCCAGAGATTTAGTTGTAAATAGAATGACAGAAAATTAAATTCAAAAGTAAATTTTCACTACTAGATTTTTATTTTAGGAATAATAAACTATAAAAGAGTTTATCCTACCCTTCCAAGGATTTAACCTCGCACCTCGGTGCGCCAGTAGGTAGGTCAAAGAGGTGACGGTTAAAGCGAGACAATCTCTCTCAATGATTAAATTTCGAGAATAGAACATCTCACGGGAATCAGACATCCCGGACCTTAATCATTGATTACCTTCCTTTTTCTAGCCTAGATATTTCGAAAATATCCATAAAGAGTGTGACCTACTATATCAGATCTTAAAGTACACCCCGAGTATGCCGCCGTAGGTCGGTCGGGGACCCAGCAGTACCCAAAATCCTATCCTTCGGAAACCAAGCCTTGAATTTTGATAGGGGTGAACACCATCCGTAGGGGCCGAAATCAAAGCGGCTCGGCGTCACCCTTCTCTCACGTGCTTGCACCTATAGTAGAGGCCGTGAGGTCATTTGTCGCCTTCCCGCTCCCACTCAATAATTTGAAAAAGTGGTGGGTTTACTAATTACGGTTTTGGTCTTGACAATAAGAAACAATAAATCAAAGTACTCCAAAGCAGGTCGGTTATGTAGGCAAGCCTACGCCGTCTTATTCTTTAGAACATATGTGACGGTTCAGGCTAATCCGGCAAGAGAAGCCCCGTTTAGCCCGAAGGCTTATCGGCTATGCTAAGTCTTGTCGAATTACTGTATCGTACATCACACGTGGAGGAGTCGATTGAGCGAAGCTCGGTTGAACTCACCCAACCATGGTTAGACCATTTCCGAACCCATGTACAATGATTTTCCGATTTCTAAATTATCAACCAAAGCGCAATCTCGTTTCTGTTTAAGGTGGGTTCACCGAAAACTCAACGATTTATCTAAGTGGGATTCACCGAGAATCCATCACTAAAATCGTAACGATTGACAAAACCATGTTCCTCGGTTTTAATAATTAGTTACTTAATTAATTAACTACCACATATTAATTAAAAAAGCTTTTTAACTAATTATACGAGTTATACATGCCTAATTTATTCCAAATAAACTAGCTACATGTATGCGTTAGAGTGGAATCATGATATGATGCATGTCATGGAAATTTTCCGGTTCTATCACATAATTTCGATCATACACGAAAAAATAACAGAAAAATTAAACACCGAGATGGATCGTTGGTACCCCCGTATCTAACTTATTAAAAAAAACACAAACAAACCCTAACTAGGGTTTACAATTTTATGATCTGCTGCTGCTGCGTTTTATCGATGATAGGACATCCAAACGTACTTTGATCGTCACGAAACTTTATGGACCTGTTCTTCACTCCTCCTACTTGAATATGGACGGTTGGATCTGAGTTTTTACGGCCCAATTGATCCCGGTAAGCCGCCGATCCAACTGCTGCATCTGTTTATAAGCTGCGCGCGCAGCGATGTCTTCCCGGGCCGATCGGGCATTGAGAAAAACCCGATCGACCTGAAAATTTTGGGCTTGTTCATAAATCCATGATAGTCAATCTAAACGGTCGGATCAATGTTTCAACGTTCCAAACTCTTCCAGAAATTCGACGAACTCAAAGCTAGGGTTTTTACGGCTACTGTGCTTTTCTGTTACAGCAGTAACTTTATTGCACCGATCTGATATTGAGATGGTCTCCGATCGACACGAAATTTTGAGGGCCTGTTCTTCAACCTTCATTATTCATTCTGACCGGAGAGATTGTTGTTTCAACGGTTCAATATCCAGGAATAAATAAAAAACGAACAGAGACAAAACAGATCAACTTCTAGGAAACTAAAATTACAAAATTTCCTATACTCATATAAACGAATTTATATGAGTTTACAATAGATCTAACGAGTAAACAATACCAACCCCAATCCATCTCTTCAACCACAACATATCAAAGCATTCATCATCATGATTTTCGAATTTTAAAAACGAAAAAAAAAACAATGCAATCTAAACATGCAATTTCCACTCACAGATCTAAAATTCACATACTTTGATTGATAGATCAAAGGCTCTGCTACCACTTGTTGGATGTAATATCGTCGGATGGATTAAGATCCACCTGATTACGCATCGAAAAGTACAAGATCTAGATCAAACAACCAAAATACGTACATAAATAAATAGATCTAACCTACTTAGGGGTTAGATCGCTTACACGATTTATTGTGAATAAGCGTCTAGAATAATCTTCAATCCAATCCGAGCTAGTTGAGATCCTAGTTGAGAAGCCAAAGTCTTCCAACGTGTATCTCAAGCACCACCAGGTGGATGGTGTTTATTGCGCCGGACCTCCTCGATATGCTACCTTTAAAAACCGAAGTTTTTCTAAAACTCGAACCCTTAGTAAAATAGCCGAAAATTCTAAGCTATTTTACTCCCAAATTCGTGCATTATGTCATGTGTATTGGGCAGGAGAAGCTCTCTTTATATAGGAGAAAAATCCTAGACTCAAGGCATTATTTAATTAATACAAAATCAATCAAAATAATCATTTTCCTTAAATAGATAAATCTAAAATATTCCTAAATTAATTAGGATATACATAAGATTTTCTTTTCCTTAAATTATTTAACACATAAATAATTTAATCACATGTCTTATTATTTATTAAGAAAACTAATTTCCCAATAAATAACAATTAAAAATGCGCCCACCCTAAAACAAATTTAGGAGCTGCGCACGCATGTTTCATTATTTTGGGCGAGTCCACTTAATTTTTTTCTTTTCAATGTATTTAATTATACAGTCAACTAAACAATTAATCCACATAACAATTAAATAGTCAATCCAACTATTTAATTATAATTGAGGTGAAACGACGAGAAAACATATGCTATGTTAGGAGCCACGTTTAATTAATGGACCCATATTCGAGAAATTACAATAAATTAAATAATATTATCCGTCGGACCGAACAATAATATTCAATCTATTAATTCGGGATTACACCACCATAAACCCAGCCCGAACTCTGCGAATATAGATAACTTACACTCAACCATGAGTTGATAAGCGTCATTGATATAATCATTTTCATACGGATAAATCCTCCATAGACTGTTTCTTTCGATTCGGGATATCTCCGTGAACCCTTCTCGAAACATATTATCCTTATTTACCATTAACCCCTTAGTGATCAATTAGTTCACATACCGGACTAGTAGCTAGTTAGTCTAACATGAACTCCCGGGATCGATCATTTTCTTAGGGCTAACAAATATGGGAACTGTCTGTCTACTTCCCGAGGGAAGGAATGGATTTCATATCTGTGATAGCACAGACTACTCACTCATCCCAGAATAGAGCCAATGAGAAGTGTTGGACCACATACTACGAAGTGATCCTTACTAACACATCAAACCCTACCTTAGTCTAAGCGGTTATTATCGTGATCACCTCGAGATTGAGATTAATCCATATATGATCATCTTGTGATTCGATAAGACTTCTCGATTACTGAATTATATCGAGAACTCAAATCAAATCGGTCCGATTTCTATATGATTATCATCATATATAAATGCCCCACTAGTACCCTTTTACCGAAATGAGTCCGGATAAGATGTCACACCTAAAGTGTTCAGGCACATTATTAGCATATTAATCATGAGACCCGTACTGCATCATTAATCAACGCTAAGGACTAAGTTAATTTTAATTACATCTCACTAACTCAATCCTCTTGCGTATAGCCATGCAATTGAGTTATGTGATTACATAAACGCAGTACTTAGGGTTTTGTTAGTGTCTTAATTATAAACATAAATACATATAATAAGATGAATTATTAATTACGTCCTAAAACAATTACATAATTGTCTTTCGGCACTACTCTCTAACGATGAATCGCATAAAATATCAAACTAATATCTTGTTGCGTTGGTAAGAAAATACATGCTTTTTTGGGAGAGATATTATTTCCCCAATCGAGTCACAAGTATCTAACATATTCATACTAATGATTTTCCACAAAGTGGTGATGAAAGGTATAACTTGATACTCAAAGTGCATTTCTCCCGTCGAATCGAATAACTATGTTTTGAACCCTCTCTTTAAAATTAAAAGTATGCGTTCTGTGCGAATCTCGGCAATCACTTGTTCGGATTCTACACATTGATCATTAGAATGGCGAAGCAGCGTTCTAAACAAACCATAGATTGGAACCGAATTTGCACCTAAAAGGCCTTCGACCAAAAAAAGATTCAAAGGTAATTGTTAATGGGGTGAGCGTTACCAAATTTTGAGGGGTCGGTATCAATTTATGTCGAATTGCTCCGCTATAGTTCCTCGAATGATGATTTACTTCACAGGCGAGGTCTCGGTTCAAGTCGGGATGGCCCAGTGCGCCAGGAAAGAATAGAATAGAAGAAGCATCCGACTACTTCATGCATGCTCCACTTGGCTCGGGGTCCTTGAGGATAAGAAAAGAGTTACAAACTTTGACCTCCGTACAAGTTCCGCCAGGATGATTGGGAAGATCTGTTAGGAAATCAGCGCGGGAACGCAGTGAATTCAAAATTTGATTTCCTTTCCCCAAGATCGACCGTTTAAGCAATAAACGAATAAACTAAAGACGGCGGTTACCTTGGTTGATCTAAAAGATCGACGCTTTGACCGTCTAAGGAGAGTAGTTCAGCATGGAGCCGCCCAAGTGTTCGGCCTCTACCGCTAGTCCACACGAACAACCCGCCGGAATCCCATCAGGGATTGCTATTGGAAAACTCCAGTTGCTAGACCGGACTTTTTCCTCCCTCACAAACTCACTATAGGAAGCCCCCTCTTTCTTACACAAGAACTATGAGTTCTTGCAATTTTCACAAGAACAATTGCTCTTGGAATAATGGTGTGTTAAAGAGCTTGGCAAGCCCTCTTATTTATACTAGTTTGGGGCGCCACCTATAGCTTGGAGGAAGGGAAAACCTTTTTCCAATAAAATAAAGAAAAGAAATTAATGTGATTGATCTCTCTTTCCATAATTTGATTTTCCAATATCTTATATTGATTATAAATTATGTTATTACCATAAATCTATTTTCCCAAAATCAATTAATATATATATAATTTGGTAATACCACGCATGCATACATTTTGGAAACAAATGTGATCATTTGCATATGTACCACGCATACATATATATATTTATAAATATTAATATCTAATATTAATATATGGTAATACCATTAATTAAATTGCACAATCCATGTGTATCAATATACACATTAAATTTTGACATACACATCATATATGTATTTTAATTAATCAACATAATCAACATAATTAATATCTTGTATTTAATTTATTCATAATAAATAAATACCACCATATTAATTTACCACTATAACCTTTATAGTATCGAGATAAACTTTCCTTATTTGGTTATCATCTATAACCACATTTTAATCCGGCACGATGTTCATATGTGTGTGACCCGATAGGCTTCCGAATATGTTGGCCGTAGACACAAAGTGCAAATTACGAAAATGCCCTTCATGCCTAACGATCACGGGATAGCGTCTAGCAACACATCGTGACCCCAATCATCGGAAGAGTCAAATGCAATGACTACTACCTTTCATGTGAAAGCGATTACCGTGTAACTTACAATCCTATCATTTGTAATAATATCCCTACGGTCGTACATCGAGTGTCAAACATTAACAACCGTATCTTATAACACGAATATCAAGCTCTCTCAAGTAACACGTTTACTCCCACTTTGCAAAGATTCACGAGCGAGACATTCCTTATAAGAAGGCCCTTTCGGATATTTACCCCTACTAATAAGTGGTACGCGATTCCCGGACGACCAATCATGTATACTCCGCGATGCTTGATATCACACCCAATCACTATCTTGCATGATCGCCCCATGGCTGGCTGGAAACCTCAATAGTGTCAAAGCATGACAATCCACACCGTGATGCCATGAAGACTCGGTCCTAAGGATAATTACACAACCGCCACATAGTGTGACACTTATCCGTGTAAGTGGGTCAATCCTAACGTCGCATTCTCTAATACACGTCCACGTACAGTCCAAGTGTCTCTACACTTCGATAGACGAGATCTATCCCTGTCCTTAAAGACAGAAGACATCTAATACGTGCTAGTCTGTTTATACTATCAATGCCCTGTTTGATAGTACGTCAGCCTAGAGACATTTAAGTATCAAACTCATTAAAGTGATTAGAGATCTCATCAACCATAATCTCCTATCATGGTTTCTCTATCACAGTTTGGTTCTTTAAAAGAACATATATATGACAACAGAATAAGCCATTTTATATATGCATAAACATAAAGAAATAGTACAAATGATCCGACCCGGTCGGATCCGGTCCAACCCGATTGGGTTTAGGACACTATTTCAACAATCTCCCACTTGGCCTAAAACCAATCACTAGCACACACAAGACCAAGTTGAAACACAAGAATCTCATGCAATACTACGCAACTTGAATTTCTAGCCATAAACGGATCGCTATCCGTGGGGACTCGAGACTATCTTCATATCATGTTCCAATTGACCAAGTCAAAGGAACTGCCTCAACACTCACACGAATCTCTGACGAGACCCTGGTCCTTGCTCCAAGCAATGAATCCACTTACTATATCAACTATATAGAAAAGGTGGAAGAACCGCATTAGGTTCAGAATGAACCTTCAGATCCATGTATCTTTGCTCCATTGCGCCTCCGGGCACTACTTGTGTTTTGGCCTAGTTGTAGAATTTACAGTGGCCCATAAGCTAGAAAATTTCTAGCTCACTGTATCACTTAATCAAAGTGACTGCAAACCCAGACTGTAGCTCATACTCGCCTTCATAAGACTTAGGATATACGTCTGTATATCTACGTTTATCTGATTCCAAGTTTCAATAAACTAGGAACTTTCCTTAACTTGTTTAAGGATATTCTCGACATTCACCAGATTTACATTCATACTTGCTCATGACTATTCATGAACTATGAACATCTGGCATTACTTTTATGATGGTTCCAATTGCCATAGAAAAGGAAACCTTTCATAAGTACCATCCTTCACCTTATCTTTAGGACTAAAGTCCTAACATAGATAGATCTCGAGAACACGGGCTAGTAGTGTCTCCTATCGTGATCTATGCTAAAATCTTTTAGCATCACATCTATATTGGTAAACTATAATCTAATAGCAGTTAAATCTTTCGCTATAGATTCTTATTTCTAAAAATAAGAACTGCTAATCCAAGCGTTTTCGTAAAGACCTTGAATTACCAAACATTAATTGACTGTGACACGGGGTGGTAATTCTTGAGAAGGATATCCAATATCTTACTCAAAAATCGTAACACTCCCACTATCCCTTTTGCACATAGGCATATCCCTCCTTTTGACTGAATCAAACTCCTTTGATTATCAAACAAAGAAATCGTCTAGAGAAACTTGTTTGAGTCCATAAATGGATCTCGTGGGCTCACATATCATGTTATCGTCTATGAACATCAGGCTTTTTGCCCAATGTTTTCAACACTATCATATAGCCATGATACGAAGCTACAACAAGCACTACCTGAATAGAACTTTGCTCAGCCTTACCGGGACATTCCCTCTAGGTAAGACAAACTTGGTTCATAACCTGGTTGTCACTGATGGAATCTGATTCAGGTATTATGGCTCCTGGCCATATCTCTCAATCTTGCCTTTCAAACATTCCTTAATAAGTCGTGACATATTCATTCTTCAAGATGAACATACCAGCAGCCCTTTCAGACTTTAGGTTGTCCACAGACTTACAGAACATTTGTGTGCACTGAGCTGTGATCTACACTTCATCGCTATGCGGCATCTGCTCATGTTCCAATGGTTGAATATATCTTTGTGGTTCTCAAACTCTTTTGAGATCTTATTTACTCCCACTGTCTCTTTTGGAAGTAACACTTCCTCTAGAAGACAAAGACATGTTTGGAGAGACAAACATTTTGCTCCAGCGGACAAGTAAATAATATCTAGCGTACTTGCTAAGACAATCCACAAAGTCGTATATGTCGTACTAGGCTCCAAGCCTTTCTGACCTTGCCTATGGCAACTTCAAATTATCGGTTAAGATAGATTTGAAATTATCCTGTTCCATATCTAATATGGAATTTATTCAATCTTTACTCTTTGGAACTTTGTTAAGTAAAAGGGCTCTATCCCGAAACGGGTAAGGGATACTTTGCATGGCTTGCGTCACACCTTTATCATATAAAGTGTTGTTTCCATTTTGGGAACACAATCTAATTGTGTATCTCAAAGATGGTATCCTTCAAGGGAGAATCTTATTCATTTTCAGACGACTTCTGAAACACCCTTCAGGTATTAATCACTTCAATCTAATTGGAGATTAATTCCTAAGTAGCTCATCAATCTCATATTCGAACTGGCTCGAACTTTTCGGGCTTTCCGAATTGTCGTGCTTCAATAAGTACGTTCAACTATTTCTAAAATAGTCATAGAGATTAATAAACAATTATTTGTGATACTAATTGTCATGAGCCAACAAACATCGGTATGTTTAGGCTCTAGTCAATCTTCTAGGTTTCATAACCTTTTCTTAAAAGGGTATTTTAGTCCTCTTTGGATGAGGCACGTATAACCCACATGATTCATAATCATATGGTTCAACATCATCAGAATGACGTTTGATTACACGCTTCCCTTCCAGAGAGACTGTCCCTAGAACAACCACAAATCAAAGATAACAGCCATACAAATATTCGGTTGAGATTATCACCTATATCAACTATATAGTGACATCAATCTAGTATGTTAGATTCAGTGACCTTCCAACTTTATCGGAATAACATTTATTCTTTACAATTGGATATGTCTACTAAATCCTATCAAATAACTGAAAGTATGTTCTTCATAAGAACCGGAACATAATAACATTTATTTAGTTCCCTTTTCAGTCTGCTAGATCCAGAATATGGTAAGTGTTACACCGTTTCTTTCACCTTCCATATCTGTTATTCAATCTTTCTAATTTAAGTACACTCGTAAGGTATCATATATCTTAGAGTTGGCTTTTAATTTGGAAAGATTTATCTCAACTCACATGCCTAGAATAGAAACTTCGATAGGTTCTCTATTTAAGCACATGCCCTAACTTTCCTTTCAATCCTTTAAGCACTTGTAAAAGTTTCTTATTATAGTCTTCATAAGACTTTAAGAAAGATCACAAGAACCATGTCTTCAATTTCCTTTCATAAAGAAAATCTAAATTTATTAAATAGTTTATTTAACCTTTTGAATTGCATTCAAAACCTTAACTATTTAATTAACCTTTAAGCAATGATAGAATTAAGTCGATACTTAATCTTATAATTTTGAAAACAACCTTTCCAAAATTAGACATGGTCATTCTTATCCAACGTTTGAATTAATTGTCATCATATGATTGAATGATCATATTGGATCGTATCCAATGTCATGAGCTTCCGCCTTTCATTAATAATTAAAGTCTTGGAGTATTGCATCAAATATGTAGTCTCCTTGTCTCTAACTACTATAACGGGATCATTTCGTGTCATTGCTTATTTTAAAAGGATTAAAATTACTTAACCATATTTGAGAACGTTTCTCAAAAGGTAACAGTCATAATTTGGTTTTACTAATCGAGAATAAAACATAAATATAAAGTTTGTTAAAACTACAACATGAAAATAAAAGAGTGTTGTTGTTTATACACGCAAAATCAAAAATGGTCTTTTGGTTTATGATTTTGCTCCCACTAGTCAACTACTTCCAATTGACTTTCAAGAATTATTAATTTCTTTAGTGGACAAGATCCCACTAAACTACCCCCGACCCCGCTGGTGGTGGGCGAAAATAGCATAATAAGTAGACAACTCTTTTGTCAATCGTATCTTATACGACTCTTGTTGTTTGACTAGTCAACTCTTTGACAATTTTCATCTTATGAAGTAGTCAAACCCTTGCCTCTAAAATCCAAACGACCCGCTTTGGTGGTGGCCGAGAGAATTCTTAGTCAAGTCATAACCCCAATATTCGTGAGATCTCATACGATCATATCTCGATAATGACGATATACCGAGGTAGGTCAACCCCTGCTTTGGTGATGAGTTGGATCCGAACAAGGGCTCTTCACCGTCATTATAATATGGGAGGCAATTTCAACTTGATTCTTTTGAGGTGGAAGTATTTATGTAAATTAATTCACTTAATTAATTTTAATTATGGTCTCATCATAAATATGTCTATCTCTATAAACATACATCCTACACATTTATCTAGATCGTGCCTAGTCATGCATCTATCGTATCATATAAAATAAATACAAGCACAATATAAATAAATGCGTAAAGTAACCGGTATGATCATGGACTTTTCTTAGGTGCGGTTTGAATACAAGCCGAGCGAAACCGCTGGTCACAATCTAAGGTTAGCCGCAACCGCCAATAGGATCTTCAATGCGCCATTCTCCAATGGGATCTTCATTTTTCGTCTTTCTTTGGTCTCCATCTTCTCGCTCCATTCTTGTTACATTCAATTCTATCTAATATACCCGCCGCATTGGGGGGAGCCAACGGGAATGGGATAAATGCAGAAAATAAACTAGGTCACGTTCTTCATAACGGCCTAGGACAACTTTTAAACCAACAGAAAATTAAACCATTCACATCTATCCTATCGGTCGAGTCCATGATCAATCGGGGTCCATATAATCATATTATATCTACACTATCTAATCCATACAATAGCATCTTATGAAAAAGATAAAATTAAATTTAACTACTTGCGTCTTAATTAATCAATTAACATTTAATCCATTAAATAATTTTATCTAATCAATTAACTAATTAACATTTAATTAATTAAATGATTTTAATCGAAATAAAATTAACGATTAATTTTAATCGAGACATCAATGCACAATAAATATCACAAAACGAAAAAGTCGATCTCCCCCATTGGAAGAGGACAACCGACGGACGGCAGCCCTAAGGCCACCGCCGCCGTTCGCCGCCACCGCTGGGGAGGAGGCCGCCGCCAGTCGGCCGAGCCCCCATTTAATTATCGAAGAGTGGGTTCACCGAGAATCCATCACTCAACCTCGACTTAACGTCTCGTGATTTAAATCTTGCATCTATCGAGTGGGATTCACCGAGAATCCATCACCCAATCACAACTATGAACTATATTGAAACATAAAATACACAAAACAAAAATTTTTCTTTTCGTGTATCGTTTTACGAATCAAAATCTATCATCTTTTAATTACGTGATTTAAACGATAAAATTAACAACGCATAAAAACACGCTTATTGCTTAAGCTCGAAGCTCGCGCTCTGATACCACTGTTAGGAAATCAACGCGGGAACGCAGCGGAATTCAAAATTTGATTTCTCTTTCCCCAAGATCGACTTCGTTTAAGCAATAAACGAATAAACTAAAGACGGCGGTTACCTTGGTTGATCTAAAAGATCGACGCTTTGACCGTCTAAGGAGAGTAGTTCAAACATGGAGCCGCCCAAGTGTTCGGCCTCTACCGCTTAGTCCACACGAACAACCGCGGAATCCCATCGAGGATTGCTATTGGAAAACTCCGGAGTTCTTTAGACCGGACTTTTTCCTCCTCACAAACTCACTATAGAAAGCCCTCTTTTCTTACACAAGAACTATGAGTTCTTGCAATTTTCACAAGAACAATTGCTCTTGGAATAATGGTGTGTTAAAGAGCTTGGCAAGCCCTCTTATTTATACTAGTTTGGGGCGCCACCTATAGCTTGGAGGAAGGGAAAACCTTTTTCCAATAAAATAAAGAAAAGAAATTAATGTGATTGATCTCTTTCCATAATTTGATTTTCCAATATCTTATATTGATTATAAATTATGTTATTACCATAAATCTATTTTCCCAAAATCAATTAATATATATATAATTTGGTAATACCACGCATGCATACATTTTGGAAACAAATGTGATCATTTGCATATGTACCACGCATACATATATATATTTATAAATATTAATATCTAATATTAATATATGGTAATACCATTAATTAAATTGCACAATCCATGTGTATCAATATACACATTAAATTTTGACATACACATCATATATGTATTTTAATTAATCAACATAATCAACATAATTAATATCTTGTATTTAATTTATTCATAATAAATAAATACCACCATATTAATTTACCACTATAACCTTTATAGTATCGAGATAAACTTTCCTTATTTGGTTATCATCTATAACCACATTTTAATCCGCACGATGTTCATATGTGTGTGACCCGATAGGCTTCGAATATGTTGGCCGTAGACACAAAGTGCAAATTACGAAAATGCCCTTCATGCCTAACGATCACGGGATAGCGCCTAGCAACACACCGTGACCCCAATCATCGGAAGAGTCAAATGCAATGACTACTACCTTTCATGTGAAAAGCGATTACGTGTAACTTACAATCCTATCATTTGTAATAATATCCCTACGGTCGCGTACATCGAGTGTCAAACATTAACAACCGTATCTTATAACCACGAATATCAAGCTCTCTCAAGTAACACGTTTACTCCCACTTTGCAAAGATTCACGAGCGAGACATTCCTTATAAGAAGGCCCTTTCGGATATTTACCCCTACTAATAAGGTACGCGATTCCCGGACGACCAATCATGTATACTCCGCATGCTTGAGATCACACCCAATCACTACCGCATGATCGCCCCATGGCTAAGTGGAAACCTCAATAGTGTCAAAGCATGACAATCCACACCGTGATGCCATGAAGACTCGGTCCTAAGGATAATTACACAACCGCCACATAGTGTGACACTTATCGTGTAAGTGGGTCGATCTAACGTCACGCATTTCTAATACACGCCCACGTGCATACCCAAGTGTCTCTACACTTCGATAGACGAGATCTATCCTCGTCCTTAAAGACAGAAGACATCTAATACGTGCTAGTCTGTTTATACTATCAATGCCCTGTTTGATAGTACGTCAGCCTAGAGACATTTAAGTATCAAACTCATTAAAGTGATTAGAGATCTCATCAACCATAATCTCCTATCATGGTTTCTCTATCACAGTTTAATACTAAGGACGTTATCATATAACAATTCATAATTGGTTCTTTAAAAGAACATATATATGATAAATGAGAATAAGCCATTTTATATATGCATAAACATAAAGAAATAGTACAAATGATCCGACCGGTCGGATCCGGTCCAACCCGATTGGGTTTAGGACACTATTTCAACAAGATCAAACCAATTTGAACCGCTCCACATCACAGTAGTAGTAGCGTAAAGGCCGTAAGTCGGGCGGGAAGCAGGCCGGGCCTTTCTTCCAACGTGCTTGGCTAAATCATGACCAATTTGGAAAATTTGTTCATAACTTTTGGCTGCAACATTCAAGTCTTCATGATACCATTCAACACTTTAGTAAGCAAGCAAGAACATGGAACATACAGGTTTTCGGGAATATTTTCCATCGTAAAAAGACATTAACATCCAGAATTGTGGGTATTGAACGAAGCTTGAAGCTTTACCCCTCCTCCTACCTTACGCAACCGAATCACGATGAAGAAACATATTGGCATCAACGTTCACAACTGAAATGGTTGGCGGAAGGGGAACGAAATACTCATTTCTATCATCTCACGTCCATACGGAAGAAATCTAAACGGAAAATTATGTGCCTAAAAGATGAATTGGATGCCTAGACTTATGATCAACAGAAAATTCGAGGTATGGTCCATGATTTCTATCTCATACTTTATATCGGCAACATTAGCCTTCTCTTGCATACCATATTGAATAGGTGGTCGAACCATCATTTTAGTATGTCTGAGTGGTCTAGGAATATCTGGATTATCTGTGGCGTTATTATTGTAATTTGTGACATAACTAGTCACTAGTCACTATTGGTCTGACTCTGACCATGTCGGAAGTAATTCATCGTGTACTACTTTACTTCGAGCCTTGAAGTCTCTCATGTAACGATCCTCAAGAAACGTGGCATTAGTCGAAACTATCACCTAATTGTTATATTCCGGATCACAAAACAAACCTCATCTCGTACCCCGTGCATACCTTACAAACAGACATACATTCGTACGTTCTTGCAACTTGCTAGTCTTGTCATCTAGCACATGCGTAGGACACCTTTCCATAAATCAATAGGTGTCTTCCGACAGACTTTGATGGAACTACATTTAATGTCAATCGTTGTTTGCACTGCATGACCCTAAAGATTGGACGTGATCTGTAGCTCATCATAGACCTGGCCATGTCTAACATAGTCATGTTTCTCCTCTCAGCAATGCCATTTTGCTGAGTAATCCGGGTGCTAAAAGTTGGAAACAAATTCCTTGTTCTTTCAGATAATTAGTGAAGTCAGTTCCTTATACTCATCTCCTCGATCAGATCGAAGACACTTCAGTGATCTACCTAGTTGCCTTTCGGTTTCAGCTTGGAATTCTTTAAACTTACACAAAGTTTTGATTTCATGTGCATAAGATAAACATATCCATATCTCGAGTAGTCATCAATGAAAGTCGTAAAATACTCGAAACCACCTTGAGTTTGTACATTCATCAAACCAAACAGATCTGAATAAACCAACTCTAAAAGTTCTTTGACTCTAGTACCCTTTGATGAGAAGGATCGCTTAGTCATTTTTTCCTCCAGACAGTGTTCTAAAAATCGCTCTAGGCAACGCCTAGGAGCTAGACGGTCCTTGGCCGTCTCGATTTTACCCCAGGCGGCCTGATCTAGGTGGTTTGCTCCTAGGCGCTAGGCGTCCTATGACCGACCGACTACCACCTAACGTCTTTTAGAACACTGCCTCCGGGCATGATTGACAAACTGGAAGTGAGTCGACATATAAGTCACTTAAGAAATCATCCTTAACGAGTCGTTTAATCCTATCCAAGGATATATGTCCAAGTCTGAGATGTCAAAATGTATGTTTTATCTTTACAAGAAACTTTTTGCCTTTAATTAGATTTTTTATGTTCTACTCTAAACATTTCAATTATAAAGCAGTGGATTTTCACTCGGCTTAATAAAAAAGTAAAAAAAAATATGCTTTCTAAATTCGCATAGCAAATATCTCGTCTTTTCTTCGAGATAAACAAAAGACCCATTTTTTATTTTTATTTTTGGCAAACAAGGAGTCATTGTCTTTGAGAGTAATTATTATGATTACAAGTGCAAATTATCAAAACGCCTCAATTTTTTTTCCCCTAATCTCAAAGAAACATACACAAACGTTAACAAGTTAGTCTTTTGTATAGAAATCATGATGCCTTTTTAATAAATGACTCATTTAGAAATTAAAGAAAACGCAAAAACAATAAATAATTATGAAAGAAAGAAAGAAGTTTTAAACTAAAAAATGACCATTTTAGCTGTTCACCTTAACTTAAATGTTTGGATTTTGGAACTTATTTGGTTAAATCATTATCAAAGCATCTCTGACCGCAGAAGACTACTCGTCTTTTAAGTAAAAAAATTATCATCAAATTAATTTATATTTTTTGTTCACATGACCATTGACCAGTTTGTTGTATCTGCCAAATTATGTCATTAACTTTTGATGCTTCGTTGTCATTAACTTAATTATAATAATAATTCATATTTATCTGGAATTTTTACTTTTTTTTTTAATTTTTGGTTTGATTTTATGAAACCACTGTAGTACTTTAAAATATCCTAAGAATAATTTACAAAATGTACAAACCTTCAGACAGAACATGTAAAAACTGAGCGTATTTCACGTGTGAAAAACGTAGCTAATTTCTACATGCAACAAAATGCTAACAATAACTCCAAAAAATGAACAAATAAATGATTTTCAAATACCCGCGAATCAGGTGATTTTTATTTTTTAGTACAGCTTATCAGATGGATGTAATCCATTTTTAATCTAAATATTTTATTTTGACAACTTGTTTGATTTTTTCAATCACATTATGGAATCACCATATCATAAGATATATATATTCTCTCCGGGCAATCTTTATTGGTAGTATGAATCCTAATTAAGTTGTCATTGTACATGATGATAAAAGATAAAAAGAAATCTGATTTAATTATATGAATATAAATATATAGATCTTATTATTAGTATCATTTTGTCCGGTGCTTGGAGTGTAAAGAGAAGCCAAATTAAATTAAATTTATTTTCTTCGAAACGAATTCGACACTTAAACAAGGGCAGCAAAAGTTCCTTGTGTTGCATTTATGTGCTAGTTCTGCATGCTACAGTGGAGATTACGAAGTTGTTCCGGTTCATAATAATGCAGTTATGCCTTTAAAATGCGTGTATACATGGTTTTTTTGGAAGTTGTAGCGTATATAGAAGGCACGAAGACTTTGCTTTCTAAATGGACTCTCTAATTCCATGCTTTGGATTTGGCAACGGTACAATTCATTTAATTTGACTCTTTTCGCATGGCACGCACATGGTTATGGCTTAGCGCTTAGCGCACATTGGGTCTTTCACGCCCACAAAGCCACGTCATGTGCAAGGCCATATTTTGTGCCCGTTTTCTAATGCCACTGTAACGCCCCCAGACCCCGGGTCTGGTAGCGCTAAATGAGTCATAAATTGTCCGGTCAACTGCTTAGACCGCCGTCCGCACTTGGTCTAAAAGGGCTAAACCGAATTAACAAGACATTTATGTCTCACACTTATACGGGGGTGAGCATTCTACTAATTTACCGATGTGGGACTTTACATTCTCTCTCCCTTTTAGAAAGTTAACAAACAGAATCTAATAATGGATAAAATATCTTTGTCATAGATTTCTTGTGTGTACACCCACACTTATATAGTAGTGTTTTACACATAGTAGTTTCACACACTAGGCCACTTGGCCAATACAAGTTTAGACAAGTGTCACTATTCTAGTTAATGTCTATCTAGAAATCTATCTTGAATTAATATATTTCTCAACATTACCCCTCAAACTGAATGTAGGAACAGTGACAACATTCAGTTTGCTTCTCATACTTTCCAATTGAGGGTCAGGTAATGCTTTGGTAAGAACATCAGCTAGTTGCATGGATGAGGGCACAAATTGCACAGACAGTTGCTTGTTGATGACTTGATTCCTCACATAGTGAATATCAACATCTATATGCTTTGTTCTAGCATGATAGACAGGGTTATGAACCAAGTAAATAGCACTGAGATTATCTGACCAGGCAATAGGAGCTTTAGGCACTGAAATTCCCATCTCAGACAGAAGTTGCTTGATCTAGATCAGTTCAGATGACAAATATGCTAGAGATCTATACTCAGATTCTGCTGAAGACCTTGACACAACACTTTGTTTCTTAGAGCACCAGGAGGCCAATGATCCACCAACAAAGACACAAGATCCTCGCAAAGGATTTCTGTCCGCCAGGTAGCAGCCCAATCTGCATCACAAAAGCCAATTAACTGTAGGGATCCACCAGCTTTAAACATGAGTCCATAGTGTAGGGTTCCTTTTATATATCTGAGGAGCTTCTTGAGGGCATGCCAGTGAACTTGAGTAGGATGCTGCATGAACTGACTCAAGTAATTAATAGAATATGCAATATCAGGCCTGGTGCAGGTCAGGTATTGTAGCCCTACAATGACACTTCTATAAATTTGTGAAGAGTGCATAGGCTCTCATTGATCAGGAAGTAAATGTTCACGTGTACCATAGGTGTTGTATATAGGATTTATGTGATCCATTGTAACTTCTTCAAAAGTTGTGAGGCATAATGCCCTTGGGTCGAGATATAGACCATTAGAGTTTCTATGTGCTTCCATCCCCAAGAAATGAGCCACAGGACCAAGATCTTTAAGAGAGAATCTTGAGTGTAACATTTACACAAACTTCTGTATCAGGCCTTGTGAGTTTCCTGTGACTAAAATGTCATCTACGTAAACAAGTACATACATAAGACAGATGTCAGTTTTTAGGATAAAAATAGATGAATCAGAAACTGACTGATTGAATCCCCAGTCTAACATCTACACTCTTAATGCTCCAAACCAAGCCCTGGGTGCTTGTTTAAGACCATAGAGTTCTTTTTTAAGTTTGCACACATAATGAGGTTTTTGTGCATCAACAAAACCTTCAGGTTGCTCCATGTACACATCCTCCACCAAAGCTCCATTAAGAAAGGCATTATCAATGTCTACTTGATGAATATGCCAGTTTTTGTGAACTGCTAGGGCCAGGACAAGTCTGATAGTAGATGCCTTAGCCACAGGGCTAAAAGTTTCTGTAAAATCAACACCATAGGTCTAATGAAAACCTTTTGCCACCAACCTTGCTTTGTGCTTGAGAATAGTACCATCAGGCTTCAGCTTAAGTTTGAATACCCACCTGTAACCTACAGGATGTTGACTGAAACTGAGAGGAACAAGAATCCAAGTGTCATTCTTGTGCAAAGCATCAAATTCTACAGTCATGGCTTGCTTCCACGCAGTACATGACAATGTTTCTTAGACCTTAGTATGTTCAGAAAGGTGAGCAGGTAGGATAGTGGATTTGAGTTGTGTGGAGTAGGTTTTAGGTTTAAATATCCCACTTTTTAGACGTGTCTCGCATGTGGTGTCTTTGTGTGTGGTGGTGGTGGGGTGGACCTGGATGATGTAGGAGGTGTAGGTTGTGATGTGTGTGAGGCTATTGACTCGGGAATAGTGATGTCATCTGGCAAATCATGTAATGCCAGTGGTGAGAAACTATTGTGTGTGGGGGTAGGACTATCAGGTATATGAGATAAAACAGGAGAAGGAGTAGAGTGTACCTGTGGTGAGAGTGGTAATGGTGGTGTAGAATCAGGGGCACTGTGTTCCACATGTGTAGATGCTGCTTGTACAGATTGTGACTGTGGTATAGAGATAGAGAACCAGTTGGACAAGTCAGGTGTAGTCAGAACATCCTTGTGAGGGCCTTGAGCAAATCCTTCTTTACAGGAAAACTCCAATTCATTAAAGACAACATTCTTGGTGATAAAGATCCTACCACTATTGTCAAGACATTTATATCCCTTATGAAAAGGACTAACACCTAGATAAGTGCATTTGCTGGTGTGAAACCTAAATTTAGGATGTTGGAAATGTCTTAAGTGAGGGAAACATGATCAACCAAACACTTTGTAGAACTTATAGTCAGGTTGCTTGTGAAATAGAACTTCATAAGGGGACTTGTTTTCAAGAAAAGGTGTAGGAGAGGTATTGATAATAGTGACAGCTTCAACAAAACTGTCCCACCAGAAAGTTAGACGAAGAGAGGCTTGAGCAAGTAAAGTTAGACCTAGTTCCACTATATCTCTATGCTTTCTTTCAGCTCTCCTATTTTGTTGGTGAGCATGAGGACAAGGATGTCTAAATTGAATGCCATGTTGCTTGAGGTAGGATTCTAAGGATCTGTACTCACCCCCCAGTCTGATTGTAGGCATTTGATGGTCTTGGAAAACTGGTTTTCAACTAGGGTTTTTAACTGGATAAACACAGAAAAGACTTCAGACTTACCTTTTAGAGGGAAGATCCAGGTGTACCTAGACCAATCATCTATAAAGTGAACATAATACAAGTAACTAGAACCATATTTCATAAGGGATGGCCCCCAGACATCATAATACACTAAATCAAGAAAATTTGCAGCATGAAAAGTAGATACATGATAAGATAGGGCATGCCCCTTGCCAAACTGGCAGGAATCACAAAATTTCAAATTCTCATTAAGGTCAACATTACAAGACTTCAAAATATGTCCTAACAGCCTAGTCTCCTATGCCAAACATTAGGATCTTTGTTAACATTCAAAGAACTAAAATGAACACTACAAGATTCTAACACTGACTGACTTGAACTAGACAACTGCTTATTACATTGAAACTGAGAAAGAGAGTTGGTATTCTTGGAGTGAAGGGAGGTCTTGCTGCTTGAAGGAGGAGTCACAATCTGGTACAGGCCATCACTGAGAGCCCCTATGAGAAGCAGTGTCCCTGTTCTCTTGTCCTTAACATAACAAGCATCAGAAGTAAAGTCAACAGAAACATGGTTATCAGCTAAAAGTTTAGACAGGCTAATCAATTTTTTGGTAATGGAAGGAACATGTAAGAAGTCTTTAAGTAAAAGTGTTGTGTGTGGACAGTGAGTAGGAAAATAGGAGTGGCCAATATGAAGTATATGGCATTGCTCACCATTTCCAACAACTATTGACTCTGAACCATTGTACCCTGCACTAAGATGGAGGTTGTTCAGGTCTGATGTCAAATGATTTGACGCACCACGATCCATATACCAGGCTGGATCATTCAATGACTGTGGAGAGGCAACATAAGTATTTACTTGTTTGGGACTTCCATTGTTGTTGTTATTTGGAGGCATAAAATCCTCCGCAAACCTGTGCCAGCAAGAAGTAACAATATGACCCATTTTTCCATAAAGTTGACAGACCATTTTATTTCCAGAATTCCTTCCACCACTGTTGTTACTGTTGATTCTGCCTCTACCACCTCTTCCACCTCTAGAACTGCCCCTTCCTCTGCAATAATTGGAACTGGAAGGTGGCCTAACATTAGGCCTTGGTCCTTGAGAAAAATTGGCTAATGGATGAACAACTCCTGCTCCTGTAGTAGGATTGAGTCTAGCAATCAACCTTTCATGGATCATCAACTGTGATTAAACCTCTTGCCAACTGAGAGATCCCACTCTCGAAGTGATATTAACAATGGCAGATTCATAATCACGATCCAATCCTCCCAAGTAGCCAAAATCAATTCAGATTTATAATTGGATAACCAGCAGCAGTGAGACTGTCAGAGTAGGATTTCATCTGAGCCAAATAATCCGACATAGATTTAGACCCTTTTGAAGCTTTAGCCAAAGCATCTTTGTATTCTAGCATACGAGCTTCAGATCTAATGTTGAATAAGGTCTCTAGAGTAGTCCATACTTCATGAGCATTGGCACAACCAACAACTTCAGACAGAGCTTGTTATGTCATTGAACTCAGCAACCAACCCATTAACAGGTTATCTTTGGTGATCCATTCATCAGAAACAGGAAAAGTGGGAGACAAAGATCGAGATGAAGACTCATGCACAGTGGGTATAGGACTAAGAAGATGATCTTCCAACTTATGACCATGAATAATAGGTAAAATCGTATAGCGCCAAAGCAAGTAATTCGTTTAATCAAGTTTAACAGTGCAGCTTTGATTAAGATTTCCAGAAAATGGTGATGCAAGTAGAGAGCTAGAGGGTGGTGCAGATCCCAGGTAAGGCGGTGTTGAGCTCAAGAATGGCGGATTTGAGAGAGTCGAGCGAACACCAGAGAGAGGATTGAAGAAGTCTGATCGGCCAAACTGCACGCCGGAAATCGGAGGAAGAGAGGTGATGTTGGAAGATGACAAACCCATGAACGGAATTCCTGTGACAGTTCCTTCCGGCCAGATGGTGGAGATACCAGCTGTGAGAGCTCCGGTTGTGAGGTGTGAGCTTGCTCCACCAAGCAGCTGTTGAGTATAGAAGGCGGTACATGGGCACCAGTCACCGGAGGAGGATCAGAGGTGGCCATGGCCGGACCTCAGCTCTGATACCAAGAAAGTTAACAAATAGAATCTAATAATGGATAAAATATATTTGTCATAGATTTCTTATGTGTACACCCACACACATATAGTAGTGTTTTACACATAGTAGTTTCACACACTAGCCCACTTGGCCAATACAAGTTTAGACAAGTGTCACTATTCTAGATAATGTCTATCTAGAAATCTATCTTGAATTAATCTATTTCTCAACACTTATAAGGATGGCGTCCTGCTCGCCAGACGGCTAATCTTGTTCCCGGATCGTCCCTACCAGAAGAATCCTTACACCGTCTTCTTGTACGGTGCAGCGTATAGTTCCGTCTGATACCATTCTGTAATGCCCTCATACCCCGGGTCTGGTAGCGCTAAATGAGTCATAAATGGTCCGGTCAACTGCTTAGACCGCCGTTATCATTTAGTCTAAAAAGGCTAACCCGAGTTGACAAGACATTTATGTCTCACACTTATATGAGGGTGAGCATTCTACTAATTTACCGATGTAGGACTTTACAAACACACTTGGCCATGGCTTAGCGCTCGTGCACGACGAGCGCACGTAGGGTCTTTCACGCCCACGAGGCCCTATCATACTAATCATTGCTGATGGGCAGGTATATATATTTGGCTTACTTCTCTATAGTGTATATACACTTGGTACACAAACTTATCGCGTTTTATTTGAATGATTTGTAGAATGTTTTCCAGATCGGTTATATTATGTTTTTAACGCGTGACATTGTACTGTATAACATAGAAATGGTCGCAACAATATTGTGGTTTTACGTACGATATTAATGTTTGTAGATGACGAGAAGCGTAGATACCGTTCGATTTGTGATCAATTAAGCCCCCGGGAAAAGAAAACCGTCGAGGCTATTGTGAATGCAACGTGGCTTCCCGGTTAAATCAATTAGACAAACATTTCCAAAAATAACCCGCTAAGCCTGTACACGAAATCATCCATAAATAGTCCGCTCATACCCCATACATGAAATCATCCAATATATATATATATATATATATATATATATATATATATATATATATTATTTTTTTTTCTTCCTTCAGAAAATGGCAAAAGAAAATAGTTCGATTGCATGTCTAAGGTTTTATCCTCATCATCATCTAGCTTCATTTCATCCTGCAGCTCTTTTCTGAATTGTATGATAAATTGCTCCGCATGTTCATTTATATATATCTCGTCGGTTGCATGCTTTCCTCCACAATGTCTTGCAAGTGATTTTGTGTTGAGAAATTCTGTTAAGGATATATTAAGGTTGTTGTTGAAGTTATCTGGTGCTTTTGTTGCACAATTTTGCTACTATGGCTTGATTTGGTATATATATATTAGCAAAATTCACGTGTGTTGTACGTGTTGGTTAAATTGATATATTTAGATGATATTTACAAAATAATTCAACCATTCGATAATTTCGGTCTCCCATGGACCAAAACGACAACCTACTCCAAGTTCTATATTATTCATCTTTAGATCGCACAAAGCAAGATTTCTCAAGAATTAATCAAAACTGCAGAATGAAATCAAAACTGTGTTTTTGTATTTAGGGTATAACAATGTTTGTTTGTCGATGTAAAGTGTAAACGTTCGAAAAATGATGATGCATGTGATTATTAATGTTATTAAGGTTATATATATAGAGAGATTTCTCTCTCTCTCTCTATATATATATAATCCGTTAGTTTGTCCGAGTTTTTTTTTATCTTATCTTTATCAAACTATAATCCCTTTCTTAAAAGGATAACAATTTAATTTCTTAAGTGGCAAGACTCTACATTTTTTATTTTAGAATTTCTAGTTTCAAGAAAATAGGACAAGAAAAATTCAATTTGTCATTTTAGCAATCTATACAACATGTAGACAAATTTACCATTTTTCACTTTCACTATTTTTTTAGGTAATTAAAATCTTGGAAATGACGGTTTCCATATATCAAGCGACTCAATTCAATAACCGGAGATAAAAAAAAATCCCCACAAATAACCCCTAAATCTCACTATATCTCTCCAAACCCATAAATGTGTTTCTTTGAATAGAAGATTTATCATTTTCATAAAAAAAGAAGAGAATATTTATCCTTTCTCAATCCCAGAAAATTTGGAAACCAACATCGTTATAAAATTGATCAAAATATTGTATATATTTGGCCTGGATGCATGATTTAGGTTAAGAGATTTAGGGACCTATTTTTAAGGTTTTGGGGTTCATGATTTAGGGTTCGGGGGTTTGGGGAATATCATAGAAAATCAATCAACATAGACTAACTAATTATAGTTTGATTGATTTTTTATGACACTCACCGAACCCTTGAACATCGTTCATTATCGATTAATAGTATTTTAAAAGACATCAGAGAATCACTTATTAAAATCGAACTAATCACTTATATACACTTATCATCATTACATTATTGGTTTTGTTAGAGTCATTAAATATGTAGTGAATTGCATTTGTGAAATTCATTACACGTTTGAAGATGTATGTCATTGATCATAAACCTTGACCCTCGTATATTAATGACTAGTCAAATGTTACAGAGAATAATCTCTACATCTTTAAATATGTCGTGATTTTCATCGTTAATGACACCAAAACAAGTGGTTCGTGTAGGGTTTAGGGGTTTACGGCTTAAGGTTAAAGGTTTAGGGTTTAGGGGTTTATAGTTTGAAGGGTTTACAGGGTTTGGGGTTAGAGATGGAGTTTAAGGTTTAGGGTGTAAGATTTAGGGCTAGGTTTTAGTATGGGTTCAGGTTTAGGGTTTAGGTTTTATGGTTTAGTGAATGTTATGGAGAATCAATCAACAAACGGTTTATGTGGGAAAAATAGGGATTTGGCGGCTATATTTGTGTGGAATGAGAGGAAAATTACACACACACACGCATGTATATATATATGCGTGTGTGTGTGTGTGTCTTGTGGAGGTTGTACATTAAGGTGATTTCTATGCTTGAGTCACTAAATATGTTTGATTGATTCACTGTGACATTTTCAAACAATAATGTCACTTATTCTTTCAAAAAGAAAATGAATTAGGTGGATGATTTATCGTTAGAATTCACGAGTGAATCACGTGAGTAATGTTAAATTGTTTCAAATAAAGTCTCAAAACGATGAGGATGAAGAAAAAAAAAATTGGTGCGCGAATTATCATTTTTGGAAATCTACATCAACGGATATGGGCGTTTAAAAATAATGGAGGAAATAGATTAACTTAATCATTTGAGAGAGAAAAAAAAAAAGATGTTTGCTAAATTTGTGGGAGGAAGAAAAAAGAAATTAGTTGGAGAGAGAATAAGATAATATTGAGAGAGTGAGCTATATTGTTGATTTTGGCTTCTCATAATTAAGTAGGGGTTCTAAAAAAAAAAAAAAATTAAGTAGGGGTAAATGAGTCTATCCATTTAAGAAATGTCATTTCTGCCTTAAATCGTTTGTTAGAGTCTTAAAATCCTGAAATATTTCTAAATGTGTCTTAAATGACAATTAAATATTTTAATAAATATAGCGTCATATGATTTAATTATTTTATTAGTCTATCTATTCCGACCATAAATCGAATCATTGATATTCTTGTGATCTTTTAAAAGAAATTATTTAGGGAAACCATTGGTGACATCACACAACATCGACTGTTGCATTTTATATAGGATATAATCGAATGTGAATATTCCACATCTAAAAAAGTCGAACATATGGTCTGAGTTTTGGTTTTTTAAGGATATACAAGAATATATATATATATATATATATATATATATATATATATATATATATATATATATATATATATATTGGAAACGATCACTTTATTCATTCAACTAAAATGCGAAGCATTTACAAGCGTTCAAACAATCACGAGACTAATAACATAGAATTATTGTTTTCTAGCCCATTAATCTAATATTTGAGCCCTATCCACCATTTGAGCAATAAAGACATGCGGCGGAGGGCAACAACAATTCTCTTCAAAAATGCATTTATTGCGCCAGAACCAAATACCATAGATAAGCTCCCTCCAGATGTAGCTGCATTTCGGTGAGGCTACTACAGCACGAACATAATATAACGACAAAGCAACCCATTCTTTGGTCGTCTCGGCAGCGAAGAAAGCATTCTTGCTGAATCAAGAAATTTCTCCCAAATGGCTTTGGGCCAGTAAAAATCACGGAGTGCATGAAGGGAGGTCTCTTCTGCTACGCCGCAAAAACCACATATATTGGAGTCCACAGTTTGGCAGCGATATAATCGTGTATTAACAGGTAAAGCGTCATGACACAGCATCCAAACGAAGTGATTACCTCGACTTGGGCCTTTAAGCTCCCAAATCGCTTTCCAAATGGGATCTAGGCTCTGTTGAAAATATATATATTTAAAACAAGTTCTAAATGAGTAATGATACGGACACAACCGTTGTGTTACGGTTAGTGGCATGACGGTCATCTGCATGTATCATTACTCGCTCTCAATTTCTTCCTCCCTCATGGATTCATCACTCTTACGCCTCTTGGTTGTCTCCTTTAGAATTTCACGCTTTGTTAGTGGCATAACAATGGTTTTCGGCTATTGAATTTAAAGGGGAAAAAGTAGTGATCGAGAGACTTATCAATTTTATATGTAGTCTAGGCTTGTCTAAGATGATATGACCTACTAATGTTTTCATGCAGTCAATGTCTGTAATATTCCGATTTTTCGAAAAAAAAGGCAAACGTGTCTTATTTACGAAAAAACAGAATATTATTTATGGATTAGGTTATTATGTTATTAAAGGAATTTAAGGGAAATTGTAGATTTAATGGAATTTATGGGGAGTTTATTTTTGGTTTTTGGAAAACCTTGTAATTTTATTAATAAAAAGAGAGAGTTACAAGGTTTTGGGCCCTCCCGGCCTCCCACCAAAATACATGTGTCATCAATGTAATCTCACCTCTTTAAAACCCTAGTCTGAAAACTCAATGTGGAGAAAATCGGGTGCTAGGAAAGATTGTGAACCTCCATACATTGGGAAATTAGCCAAAAAAGAAGAAGATCTAACATCTATAAATTACATTGGGAATTTATGGGGAGTTATTAGCAATTAATGAATGAGGTTTTATTTGGGAAAAGAATAACCTCCATTAATAGTCGAACTTGGCATCGAGAGGAAAAAAAGAAATAGAAGAAAGCAATTGAGACTTCTAAAATTCTCACAAGATCTTTGAAGGATTTCAGAACGGAGTAGAGATTCGTGAATCGGTGGGACAAGAGGATCGTTTTGGTACGAGAAAAGTTGAGGTTTTGAGAAATGTTAGTTTTGCCCTAATTTTTGGCAATCTTCAAGTTTGATCATGTTTGGTCTGTATAAAATCCTTCAATTCGTAGTTCTAA
Organism: Gentiana macrophylla; assembly: GCA_026214975.1. Classification (NCBI taxonomy): domain Eukaryota; kingdom Viridiplantae; phylum Streptophyta; class Magnoliopsida; order Gentianales; family Gentianaceae; genus Gentiana; species Gentiana macrophylla. Next base: position 97,219,422 of record CM047811.1, read on the forward strand.
TCGTTTAGAAACCCTTGATTAGAATTAATTCATGATTGATTGTTGATCAATTAGGTTTTCTTGGATATGTTCAGAAGTGCTGCAGTGTTCTTGAGTTTTGCTTTGGTTTTGTTTGCAATTAAGGCAAGAGGCTCTTCTTAATTAGTAATTATAGTTTAACAATGTTAAGGTTGAGTTTTAGTGTTGAATTGTAGTAAGAATTCATGTTTATGTGTTGTTGCTATGCTATGTTATGCTATATAGTATGTTTAGAACATGTTTTACTGTTGTTTTATTGTGTATTTTGATGTTAGACATGTTTGGGATGGGTTGGAAATCGTGTTAGTGCATAAAACTATTGTTTAGGGCCGTTTTAGTGTTAATGTGTGCACATTAGGGGTGAAGCTTTCGCATTACGGTCCATAAAGTGGGAAAACTGATTCAGCACTGTTTGTGCACGTAGATAGCGTAGCACAGCGCGCGCATTGACTATCCAGGAACCATCCTGAATGGTTCAGTGGCGTTTATACACGTGCATCAGAGACAAAGCGCGCGCATTGAGCCCTGTTTTATGAGATGTTGTGTTTTAAGCCCCGAGTCTAGTTTTGAATTTATTGTCTTGATCTAATAACATTAAATGAACATGAACAAGTCATGATTAAGATTCTGATGCGTTTAGTTCCGTCACCGAATGGATACTTCCAGAAAAGTTGAAGTTTAAGACCGTCGGAAGATGATGATTGGCTTGTTCTTTGATGGATTAGTATCCATAAATGTCTGTGTAATTTTCTAGACCTTGTCTGTGTCTAGTGGTCTAGTTGAGAGAGTCGTAGTTGTGAGGGAGCCTTCTTTGAAAACATTTAGTTGGCTAGTTAAACACTAATAACAAACATACTTGTGTAGTTAAAAGACTAAACATCATATCATTCTTGGTAAGGTACAAGTTCATATCGCAATGTGAGGGCGGTCAGTAAAAGTGAATAACTCTGTAAGTCTTCCAGAATAGACTTCACCGAACATGTACACTATCGTATTAGCCCGTGGTTATTGGTGTGATCCACCAATAGGTTGCACCTAGATACTTCATGGTGAGTAGCACCATGCGTAGTGCCTTTGATACTGATGTAACAAAGATAAGCTAAGCTAGAAACCAATAGTCACGACATGTTGATGAGCATGAAGTGAACCCTAGAGTTTGAGTCGGTCTCATAAAGACAACATAATAATAATAATGTAAACCTTTCTTTTGTAGAGCTTAACTATTCATTAGCTTCTTCCTCTTATCTAAGTACCTATGTACTTACCTCCTTAGCATGTTTCTTTTGTATGCATTGTGATCGCGTGCACTTACTAACAAGAGGACTAGGTCTATCGTAGTAGAGTACTGACGAGTCAAGGTCGATCCCACAGATACTCATAAGAACGTCAAATTCTCAAGATTGAGCATGTCACAAATAACGGTCTACGACCAACTATAATCTAGACAGTAGTAAAATTGGTCTCACACACTAACAATACTACGTACGCTATTTCACACGGAGCAAATAAGAGTTTCTAATGTATTAGTTCAATTATGAGTAATTAGTTATTCCACCCCCCCACATGCAATAGTCCTCCCCATTGGTGAATTTTTAATTGCTATTTGCAGTACAACTCCTAACCCTATATACTCCGACCATGGTAGTAGATAATCTATACGCAAGCTACCCTCCTTAATTGGTCCGTAATAGCCCAAACGCATAAAGAACTAGAGTTACCAGTATTGGGCGTTAACCTATACCGCTAACCCGCCTAGGCAGCTATCGACACTGATTAGCACGTTCCTAGGGTCCATCAAAACAAGGTCCTAATTAACACTTCACTATCAGTACTTCATGCTAATTTACGATGACATGCGAATAGTTGATCAGACTACTAACATGTAAATTAAATTTGTCGATCAACGTAGCTGGCGCCGATTATCATGAACTAGTAATTTACTAGGTATTCAGATCTAGCGATATAGACCGTCGCATATCTGAAGAATGCAACCACTACTTCATGATTTCTTCACCAACAAATTAGATCTATAACACATGGAGTAAAGTAAACAATTAGCACATACTAGTCGAATAGAATAACGACAGATCTACATCTTGGAAAAGACAGAAAATCGTACACTCGAAGATAAGCGTAGATCTCCCTCGGATCTCTCCCTAGGCGGCGACTCTGTCGTCTCTCCGACCAGAACTCATTAAATAAAGAAATTAAAGAACAAAGAACTTTTATTGCATAATACTTGTAATAGTTGTGTGGTACACTGAATTCTGAGGCGAAACCTCTTATTTATAGCTACATAAACCGACTTAGAAACACCTAGATCTACCCCTCGTCCAAGAAAACGTGCTTTGGATGATTCTGGACTCTCGGTAAGTCGGCGGCAGCTCTCGGTAAACCGAGGGTATTTTTGTCTTTTTCTCTCTGTCGACTTAGCTTTGAAGGTTCTGGAATACCCTAGGCCCAATCCTTTCGTTCAGTCCACTCTAGATTCATCCACAATGCTCAGCCCAATATTTCGTATCCTGAAAATAATCAAATAATATCGAAATAGGGAAAATAAACGTTAAGTGCAGATTACTCGACCCACGAACCCGACATATGATATTCAACTCAAATAGTTCATAATTATAAGTCGAAACAACTATTGTTAGCTCATAATGGACATGATGTTGATGTCGTAGGATAGACTATTTTAACCGTCATCACATTGTGGGGTGAGAAAATGAACAGGTTGACCACAAGCACGTTGAGGATGTTATGTGATGATGATGTCGTTGGACGATGTTTTGCCCTATTTCTCTTTTAGTCCTTTTGACGAGATTAGACTTTGTTGTTATTTCATTTCTAGACGAATGTAGTACTTTTGCTCTTAGAGTTTTGTAAGACAAGTTTATACTTTTAAGACTTCGTACTTTGTAACCTTTGGATCTCGTTGATATAAGTTAACTTTCTATCTTTAGTTTGGTTTGTAATCTATTCATAGTAGCATTTATGATGTTTGTCAAGTCTTTTTAACTCACGTTTTGCTAAAGTCAATACGACATAATAGTGGCTTGTGTATAATTTTAAATTTATTTAATGTTATACGTGCTGAACATTTTTTTCCAGATAAGGACTCAGAATCCTAACGCAGCGGCAAGCATAATGCCTTTCTAAGTGATTTTACTTCTGTCAACAATTTTATATTTGTTTGTGGAATTGAATTTTACATGGTTCTTCTTATGATGTTGCCGGTATATCTCACCATAAAATCACTGCTAAAACATATTCATTGATACTAATTAATGACCTTCAATTAAGTGATTAAATTATTTAAGTCACACATTTAGAAATAAAAAAAGCCAACATATCATGAAGAAATTGCGTGCATGCTAATGCAAAGACGAAGAACATGGATTGAAGGGACCGTTCAAAATACTAAAGTGGTATCACATTAAGTTCAGAAATAACGCCGGAAAAAGTTGAAGTTTCAATGTTTTGGACTAAATTACTGAAATCTTAATTGTCAATGGGTAATATTTTTCACACTGTTTGCAAAGGTTTTGTAAAATCCCGATATTTTATTTAAGATTTTTTTTATCATTAGTGATTTTTTATGGATTTATAAATCAACCAAAACATACGTGTTTAACCGGGATTACAACTCTTCTAATTTAGAGAGATGGTAAATTTTATGGTCGTTAATAACCGCCAAAATTAATCTTGATTTTAATAGTTGAGAATTGATCTAAATACACATCATCACTTTGTGATGACATATGTCCTTTGGGAGTGATGCGAATACACGGTAAAGATGATATGAAGGGCAATTTATTCCAGTCAAATAGTTTTTGTCCTTATTGCAACTTTTATTTTGAACGTATATTAAAAAATTATTATTATTATTTTTTATCAAAAAACATTTTTATTATTTTATAAAAGGGCAAACCTCACAAGGCCGAGGTTCATAGCCGAAAAAGCCTCAAAAATTGGAAAAAATGCGTGGTTGTCGTCGTATAAAAGTGAATAGATTTAAAACTAATGGTGTGTTTGGATTGCTAAAATGTAACGGAATGGAATAAAATCGATTGAATGGAATGCCATGGAATGGAGGAAACTTATTAGATGATATATTATTTATATATTTGTATTACCACAGTATATTTGTATTTATGGTAGGAAGATTACATTTATGGTGAATATTCTAGAATAGGAAAATTGTAACTATATATACTGGATTATACAATACAATGAATCATCAGTTCACATAATTCTATTATGGTATCAGAGCAACATCTTCTTGCATAGGACTCTGCGCTTTTCCCTCTATCAAATCCCTAAAATCTTTTTTTTCTTCGTTTCCAGCATTCATCATTTTATTTATTTATTTTTCTTTTCTTTCTCTTTTCTGTGTCTCCTCCTTCACCATGACTTCCGCCATCTCCACCACCTCCAATGCTACCTCCGGCTCCTCCTCCCAAATCATCTCTCTCAATTCTCCCACCCAAATCTCAATCAAACTCGATGCCTCTAATTATGCTGCTTGGCATATGCAATTTGAGACCCTTCTCTCCGGCCATGATCTCTTCGGTTTTGTCGATGGCACCACCATCTGTCCACCGGCCACCATCTCCGTCAACGGTAAATCTGAACCCAATCCGGCCTGCAGCCTGTGGACGAGACAGGATAAATTAATCCTCAATGCTCTCATGGCTTCACTTTCTCCAAACGCCACGCACGTCATCCTTGGCGTCAAGAACTCAGCTGCAGCATGGAAGAAGCTTGCTGACACCTACAACAAACCTTCAAGGGGCCGTATTAGGCACATCAAAGACTCTCTCAAAAAGATCAGAAAAGGTGATGGTTCAATGTCTGATTTTTTATATGCAATTAAGAGTAAAACCGATGAATTGGCTATTCTTGGAGCCCCCATGTCTGATGATGATATCATGGATTTAATTTTTGAACAATTGGGTGATGATTATCTTGAACTGGCTAGAGCTTTTCAAGTCCGAGATACGTGTGCCTCATTTGAAGAAATACATGAAAAGTTGCTGAATTATGCTCCTGCTTCCAAAAATGAACGTGTCTCTCCTTTTGGCCAACCCTCTGCTCATGCCACTTTTCGTCCTCAGCACAACAATTTCAGGTTGACTTCAGCCCCAACCTCAGCAAATAATAACACTCAGCCTACTCGTGGCCGTGGTAATTATAAAGGCAAGTGTCAGCTATGTTCTATTCAAGGACACTCCGCCCGCTATTGCCCTCAATTTCAGGTTTAGAATCGCCTGAATCAGCCTTCTCTTTCGCCTCAATCTGCAGCTCCAGCCCCTCGTCAATCCGCCCCCTGGGCTCCTCGCCATCAACAGGCTCACGTCGCCGGTTTCCCACCACAACAGCAGGCTGGGCTGCTCCCTAATCCGTGGCTGTTAGACAGCGGCGCCACGAATCACATCACCTCCGATCTTCAAAATTTGTCCCTCCATGCGCCTTACTCTGGTAATGATGATATGCTCATCGGTGACGGCTCCTCTCTTCCCGTTACTCATACTGGTTCGACTTCCTTACCCCTTTCCTTTAACAAACATATTAATCTTAATAATGTTCTCTGTGTTCCTCGAATGACTCGCAATTTACTTTCCATATCTCAACTTTGTCATGATCACCATTTATCTGTTGAATTCTTACCTGATAAATTTATTGTGAAGGATCTTCTGACCCAAACTCCCCTGATGCATGGACCGGTTAAGGATGGGCTGTATGAATGGCCCAATCGTCCGTTACTTGCCTTTGCAACCAACCGCACTTCTCAACATACCTGGCATCATCGGCTTGGGCATCCTTCTCGTTCCATTTTACAGTCTTTAATTTCTCTTAATAATTTAGATACTCTGTCGTCTTCATTCACACATTGTTCTGCTTGCCTGCAAAATAAAAGTCATAAACTGAGTTTTGGATTATCTACGTTACATTCATCCCGTCCCCTTGAAATAATTTTTTCCGATGTTTGGACATCGCCTGTTTTATCTCTGGATGATTTTAAATATTATGTTATCTTTTTTGACCATTATACCAAGTACATTTGGTTTTATCCGTTACGTCGAAAATCTGATGTTGCTCTTACCTTTATCAAATTTCAATCCTTGGTCGAAAAATTCTTTGATAAAACCATAAAAATATTATACTCGGATAATGGTACTGAATATATTGCTTTGCGTCCTCACTTAGCCTCTTGCGGTATTTCTCACTACACATCTCCCCCTCACACTCCCGAACACAATGGCTTCTCCGAGCGTCGTCACCTTCATATTGTTGAAACAGGTCTCTCACTTATGAGTCATGTGTCTATGCCTCTTCCATATTGGCCTTATGCGTTTGCTACGGCCGTCTATCTCATTAATCGCCTACCCACTCCCACTCTATCTATGCGATCACCTTACTATTGTATCTTTGGCCACAATCCGAATTACAACAAGTTGCGTTCCTTTGGTTGTCTTGTTGAAATAGTGTCCTAAACCCAATCGGGTTGGACCGGATCCGACCGGGTCGGATCATTTCGACTATTTCTTTATGTTTATATATATATTAAATGGCTTTTACATTTGTCATATATATGTTCTTTTTGAAGAACCAATTATGAATTGTTATATGATGGCGTCCTTAGTATATAAAGCGTGATAGAGAAACCATGATAGGCGATTATGGTTGATGAGATCTCTAATCACTTTAATAAGTTTGATACTTAAATGTCTCTGAAGGCGATGTACTATTAAGCAGGGCATTGATAGTATGAAGCAGGCTAGCACGTATTAGATGTCTTCGTCTTTAAGGGCGAGATAGATCTCGTCTATCGAAGTGTAGAGACACTTGATCAGATGCGGGGCGTGTATTAGAGAATGCGACGTTAGGATCGACCCACTTACACGGATAAGTGTCACACTATGTGACGGTTGTGTAATTATCCTTTGGACCGAGTCTTCATGGCATCACGGTGTGGATTGTCATGCTTTGACACTATTGAGGTTTCCACAGCCACGGGCGATCATGCGGTAGTGATTGGGTATGATCATTGAAGCATCGCGGAGTATACATGATTGGTCGTCCGGGAATCGCGTATCCTATGATTGGGATCGAATATCCGAAATGGCCTTCTTATAAGGAATGTCTTACTCTCGTGAATCTTTGCAAAGTGGGAGTAAGCGAGTTACTTCGAGAGAGCATGATATCCAGATTATAAGATACGGTCGTTAATGTTTGACACTCGACGCACGACCGTATGGATATTATTACAAATGATGGGATTGTAAGTTACACGGTAATCAAGTTTCACATGAAAGGTAGTAGTCATTGCATTTGACTCTTCCGATGATTGGGGGTCACGGTGTGTTGCTAGACGCTATCCCGTGATCGTTAGGCATTAAGGGCATTTTTGTAATTTGCACTTTGTGTCTACGGCCAACATATTCGGAAGCCTATCGGGTCACACACATAAGAACATCTAGCCGGATTAATATGTGGTTATAGATGATAACCAAATAAGGAAAGTTTATCTCGAGACTATAAAGGTTATAGTGGTAAATTAATATGGTGGTATTTATTTATTATGAATAAATAAAATACAAGATATTAATTATATTAATTAAAGAATATTCCGGATGCCAATTTATTGGCTAAAGGTGGCTCAATTTTGGAGTGTATAAGATACACTTAGATTGTGCAATTTAATTAATGATATTACCATATGTTAATATTAGATATTAATATTTATAAACATGTACATACAGCGTGTGTTTGCACCAATTCAAATTGGTGATTCATGCGCACCATATATTTATATATATATAGATTTATTTGTGTAATATATATGTGATATATACACATGTGTAAATTGATTTATGGTAATAAAATAAAGATAGTCAATATTAGATATTGACAATATCTTGGGAATATTCAATATAAGATATTGACAATATCCTATATTTATTTGATATAAGATATTATAATAAATGAGATAAATCAATCAATTATATTTTCCTTATTTTATTTGGAAAAGGTTTTCTTCTCCTCCACACTATATGGGGCGCCACTTTCATTATAAATAGAAGGTGGGTGTCAAGCTCTTTGTATTAACACAATTCCAAGAACTAATAGTTCTTGTGTAAAATTGTAGAGAGCATCCTATAGAGAGTTGGAGAGAAGGAAAAAGGCCGGTCTAGCAACGGAGTTTTCCAATAGCAATCCATGATGGGATTCGCGGGTCTGTTTCGTGTGGACTAGCGGTAGAGGCCGAACACTTGGGCGGCTCTATGCAGAACTACTCTCCTTAGACGGTCAAAGCGTCGATCTTATAGATCAACCAAGGTAACCACCGTCTACTACTTGTTTGTTTATTGCTTAAACGAAGTTGATCTTGGGTAAAAGGAAATCAAATTTTTGAATTCCGCTGCGTTCCCGCGTAGATTTCCTAACATGTCTTTGTTATCCCTGGCTCCATCCCTATACAGACCACAAACTCCAACCTAAGTCCGTTCCGTGCGTCTTCTTGGGCTACTCTCTTACTCAAAGTGCTTACTACTGTTATGATATTTCCAATAGTCGCCTATACGTTTCTCGTCATGTCAAATTCGTGGAAAATATCTTCCCTTTCTCCATCTCTTCCGTGTCGAATACTTCTCCATCTTCTAGCCTCTCCCCGACTACTCCACATCATGCTCCCGTCACACTTCCGGATCTTATCCCGCCTGTCCACCCACCCTCCATGTCCTCACCTACCTATACATCCTCTCCCTCTTCCCCTTCTACACCCTCGGTTGACTTACTAGCAACCCCCTCCTCCTCCTCCTCCTCCTCCTCATCCTCCTCCTCATCCTCCTCCTCCTCTGAATCCTCCTCATCCTCCTCCGCATCCACCTCATCCTCGTCCCCCTCCACCTCGTCCTCTTCTCAAACTCTCTCAGATGCCACGGCATCCTCAACATCACCCCCCTCTCACACGCACACCATGGTTACCCGAGCCAAAAACAATATTCGAAAACCCATACAAAAATTAAATCTCCACACTCATCTTGCCTCCTCTGAACCCTCCTCTATCACCCAAGCTCTTACAAGTCCTCACTGACGTAGTGCTATGCAAGAAGAATACGATGCATTATTGAAAAATGATACTTGGGATTTAGTTCCACCGGATCCTCAATATCATGTTGTTGGCACAAAATGGATTTACCGGACTAAATATAATTCGGATGGCTCTCTTGATCGCTATAAGGCTCGTCTAGTTGCGCGCGGTTTCACTCAACGACCCGGCTTAGACTATATTGAAACATTCAGTCCTGTCGTTAAATCTACCACTATTCGCCTTGTTCTGACCTTGGCTGTTGTGCAGGGGTGGACGCTTCGTCAGCTTGACATTAACAAAGCTTTTTTGCAGGGACACTTGTCTGACACAGTCTACATTTCTCAGCCACCTGGTTTTGTTGATCCCTCTCGGCCCGATCATGTTTGCAAGCTCCGCAAAGCTATCTATGGACTTAAACAGGCCCCTCGGGCCTGGTATGATGAACTCAAAAAATATTTAGTTTCCTCTGGCTTTCGCAGTTCCACAGCCGATACATCCTTGTTTCTTTACACCTCTCATGGCTCCGTTATATATGTTTTAGTCTACGTTGATGATATTATTGTGACAGGAAATGACTCAGTCCTTGTAGACAAATTCATTCATCATATGGCTAACCGCTTTGCACTTAAAGATCTTGGTCAACTCTCTTATTTTTTAGGGGTGGAAGTTCTTCACAACTCGGATGGCCTACTACTCTCGCAACGTCGATATGCGTCGGAATTACTTGCCAAACTAAATTTTCAAGACGCCAAATCAACGCCTACACCCCTCAGAGCAGACATATCTTCCCTCACATCCACGACGGGTACACCACTGGCTGATCCCAAACAGTATCGTCAGGTTCTTGGCAGTTTGCAATACCTACTCCTTACTCGCCCAGATCTTGCCTTCGCGGTAAATAAATTATCTCAATTCATGCACCAACCGACGGACGTCCATTGGTCTCATGTCAAACGCATCCTTCGCTATCTTGCCGGTACTTCCCACTATGGTCTACAACTGTTTCGCACGTCGTCCCTGACCGTTCATGACTATGCCGATGCGGATTGGGGAGGTGACAAAGAGAATTATGCCTCCACCAGTGCTTATATTGTTTATCTTGGACGTAGCCCAATATCCTGGAGCTCTAAGAAGCAAACCACAATCGCCCGTTCCTCCACTGAAGCTGAATATCGTGCGGTTGCTGCTGCCACTGCAGAATTGCAATGGGTTGTGTTTCTCCTTCGCGATCTTGGCTTGTCAATCTCTCAAACTCCCGTTGTATATTGTGACAACTTGGGTACCACTCAATTTTGTGCTAATCCTGTCTTTCACTCGCGTATGAAGCATGTGGCGATTGATTATCATTACATTCGGGATCATGTACTCTCTGGGCGTCTACGGGTTGTTCATGTTAACTCTCATGATCAGCTAGCGGATTCCCTCACCAAATCCCTTCCGCGACCTAGCTTTCTTCAACAGCGTGACAAGTTGGGTCTGCGCCCGCGACCCACTTGAGGGGTGGTATTAGATGATATATTATTTATATATTTGTATTACCACAGTATATTTGTATTTATGGTAGGAAGATTACATTTATGGTGAATATTCTAGAATAGGAAAATTGTAACTATATATACTGGATTATACAATACAATGAATCATCAGTTCACATAATTCTATTAAAACTGATTTCATTTATATGTTTGGAATGCAATTGAATGAAATATGTAAAATTCAATTAGATGTGGCAAGTGACATGGGTGGTGGGCGTGCGTGATAATGAGTGTGGTGGGCGGTGGTGGGTAGCGGCAGATGATATGAGGTGTGCGATAGTGGTGGTTGTGGTGGTGGTGATGGCGGTGGTTGTGGTGATGATAGTGGAGTGGTGTGCGATACCATTGGTTGTTGTGGCAGCGGTGGTGGTGGGTTGCGATGGTTGTGAGTTGGTTATGATGAGGGGTGGTGGTGAGTTTTTATGTGGGCGGTGACATGGTAGGCGGCGGTGGTGGCGGGTGGTGGTGCGGTGGATGGTGGTGGCAGTGGATTGCGGTGGGGTGGGCAGGTGCCACAGGAGGTTGCGGGTGGGTGGGCGGTGATGGTTGATTTTTTTATCATTACGTTATGTTTATATTTTATTACATCCAACAATTTCGTCCATTCCATAAAAAAAAATTGATGGAATGAAAAGAGTAAAAAATAATTACATTGGAATGAAAACTCATTTCATTTTCTCACAACCAACCAATCACGTCAAAATGATAAAATGGAATAAAAAAATATTTCATTACAATTAATTTAAGCGATCCAAATGCATCATAAATTCCTGCCTTTTGAATTGCCTTTAAAGATATTGATTTTATTTCCATCTTTAATGATCTCCCCCTCTTTTTTTTTTGAAGGGATCTTGCCTGTCTGTTGGAGCGAATTGGATGATCGGGCCGAGGTACGTACGCCACTCGAACGAATGTGAGAGATTAAATGCTCTAAAGAGGGCTGGAGAGCATTTAGAGTATCATCTCTTTCCCTCTGACGAGCATTAAATCCTCACTCTCCTTTCCCTAAGTTTAACGGATTTTACTACTATCTGAGGTTGGTGGTCTCCTTCCATTGTCTTAGCGAAGATTTCAACGAACTCCTGCGTGCCGGGAAGTTCCATTCCTTACCCTAAAAAGCTGTTGATTGTATGCTTCCGTTAGAGCTTCTTCCCCTCCTGTCATTTAAGGGCACCTAGCTTACAATCACTAGTGAAAGAGTGCCAATTGACCCAACTAACGAATCTGTTTAGAAATATTCAATTTTTTTTTTTTTTATTTCCGTGAATACCTCTCGTCATTGAAAATAGCAGTCATTTGTCGGCTTATAGCATAAGCACGATTAGGCATGGTTTATGCCATGAAAGGGCCAAGCTTCTCAACCTTTTGCTCTTTGCGAATTTTCCTCCCCCGTGGCATATGCCTTAAATAATAGCCTGTTTAGCAATTTGACACCTTTCGTCTAAAAAAAATAATAATAATAAAAAATTAGTTTTTTTTTAAGTAATAAAAATTTAGTTGATTGTTATTAGTTATAATTATAAAAGTATAGAATACATTTTATTTGTCATTAATACAATAATCGTAAAATAAACGAAAAGTTGATTGATATATAATAATTAGTAGTAAAACGAAAAGAAAATGTAATACATGTCTTAGTGGTATTGTAAAAGGTTTATATTATGGCATAAAATCAAAAAATCAAATAGACCTATATTTTAGGACGAATGTGGATTAAAAAAACCTTCTCCCTCGGCAATGTCGACATGTTGTTAATGCAAATATCTCCCATAGTAATTTAGTAATAAAACGCATTGAAAAATTACAAATAAATATCAAAGAAAACTGCACTAGAATATGATCAGATTAGAGCTTTTTTTTTTTTTTTTTTTTTTTTTTTTTGTTTGTTGTTAACACTTATACTATAATGATTTTGCATCGTCAGCGTGTTGGTTTTGGAAATTTCCTGTCCGGTTTTTTTTTCTTTTATTAGAGTTAAGGTTCATAAAAATTACTTTTGAAATCATTATTCTTATTTATATTATTTGTATGGATCTGTTGCTTTTCTTTTTTTAGAGATCTATTTTATTTTATGGTCTAATCTTTTACGATCCTGTCAATCCAATTAACTCTCTCCAAATTTAGAATCTATGGGTTGCATCCTTCTCAGCATCTCTATATATTAACAACAACTCAGTCTATGCAAATATATCAAAACTATCTATATTTTTTTCTCTCATATTCCTCTCCCGGCTTTTCAGCAATGTCTAATCCTTGGATGATTCAAAAAACATTGTCAGAATCCGATACATCTTATAAGGGTCGAGTATGTCTTCAAAAAGGACAAGTACAATCTGAAATTGTGCAACACTTGAACAATGATGATAAAAAGTTGTTCAGCGAAGGTAAACCGGTTAGGATTCATGTTAAAGATCATAATGATGGCGAGTGTGAAAGACATGAAGTTAACACGTAATTACATTTCGAGCGGATGGACACAAATTATCAAAGAAAGGAATTTGAAGGCCGGAGACCAAGTTAAAATGCTTATTATAAAGAAGATCGGTATCTTCTGGCATGAAAACTTTTACAGATCTGAATTGAGATGAATTGATATGAAAATTGAAGACAATTATCACCGGGATGAAAGTTTGATATTGAGTAGAATCAACTTTTCCATTCAATTAAGAAAATTTTCTTAGAATGTTTTTTGTTTTGTTTTTAATAAATTCTTAGAAGGCTTGCATGTCATGTTATTTTGGTCTCTTTGATATTGTTTTACATTATCCATGTACTTGTCATAAAACAATAAAATTTCATGTTTTTAAAGTCTAAACCTCTTCGGTAGAGTTGTGTTTTTTCATAACATGTTTACTTTATGCGTATATGTCATGAGTAATTTAGTATTTATGGTCGGTTTTGTTGAGGTTTTTTTTTTCGAAAACGAAAGATATATGGCCATTAAACAACATAAAATTGAACCACCGTCTGTGCATCACCGGACCACCGCTACTTAGGTGATCATGGACACCACCAAAACAAGCCAATAAAAAGATAACATGAAATTGTGAAATCCCCTCCAAAACAAGCAAATAATTGCCCCCACTTTTTTTTATTTGTTTAATGTTAATTTTGAAATTCATAAATATTTACAAATATACATAAAGTATCATCCACAAAATAGAATAGTAGTATGAAGTTGACAGAAGTTGACTACATATGAGAGTTTACATACTAGATATTGTTTCTCGTTATTTTTTCTCGATATTGTTTCTCGTTAAGTGTTAGAAAATAAAATAAAAATACTGAAAATATTTTATGAAAACTGCCAAAAGACATCAAGCATTAATTAGCAATGACGTTTTTTTTAGCACATTGATTTTATTTCCATATTTAATGATCTTATTTTACTCATTTTCCTCTATTAGAGATATATTAGAGATATTATAATTATGGTGTTCATACCATGATTGATTCTGTAAATCATTGTATTAATTAGGATGATTCATTTTGATTAATACAATGATTTACATAATCAATCAAGGTATGAACACAATAATTGTAGTATCTCTAATATATCTAATACAAATATTAACATAATCAGTCAAGGTAACAATAATTATAGTATCTCTAATATATCTCATCTCCCTAAAATAAAAGTAAAAAAATCTCTAATACATTTTTTTTTCATTCTTTTTATTTTGAGAACACATCCACCATATTTCGATGTAATTTTTGAAAATCTATCACAAAATTTATGCATTTTCGGGATTGACTGAGTGGATTTCAATAGTGAATCTCACGAAAAACGATGTAATAATATCGAACAAGTCTCAAAACGAAGAGTATAAAAATAAAATTAAAAAAAATCGGTGAAATTCATCACGTTTGGAGATCCAAATTAAAAGTGTTTGGAAAAAAAAAAAACCAACAACGTATGTTTTAATTTTATTTTATTTTTTTGTCTTTTGAGCTATGAATTGTAGTAGTTTGCTTTCTTCCTATAAGCTATAAATCATAGTAGTTTGCTTTCTCCCTATGAAAATCGGAGAAAATGAGTCAAAAGTCCACTTTTAATATAAAATAAATAAACATGACACACTCTTCCTTCTTAGTTGCGAAAAGGACAACAGAAATTTAGACGGACAAAATTACCCTTATTATGAAGAAACTGATTTATTACATTCATGCTGCTAGCTCTTCTTCTTTTTTTTCTCTTTTTCTTTTAACAACCGTAACTTTTGACATAGAACTCCGTTCATCAAATTTTTTTCACCGAAATTCTTACTTTTTTGCTCTTTATTTTGAGATCACATACGATACCCTTCCGACGTAAATTTTGAAAGCCGATGCATTAATCGGAGCGTTATTCTTATAAATGACCGTATCTTTTGATTTAGAACACCGATCATCAAAATTTTTCACCAAAGTTTGAATTTTTTTTATCTTCATTTTGAGATCTCATACGATACCCTTTCGCTGTAGTTTTTGAAAGCCGAATTTAATCGCAGCGTTTACACTAACATACTATCAGTATCAATATCACAGTATCAGTATCACAGTTTCAATATCACAGTATCAGTATCACAATAACAGTATCACATTAACACGTTTTATTAACAAACACAATGCCACCATTACCATTATCATTACCATTAATAGTATATGATGACAGTCAAATTATACCCGTAAAAGTCATCAACGTTGACCTTAAATCGAGATTAATAATATATATTTCATATTAAATCACATGTTTATATTTATTATTTAATGTTAAGTGATTATTAATATGATATTTGGTATTTAGCCGTTTTTATTATTTAAAGCCGATTTATTGTGCGATAATTATTGATTTTGCAGATCACAACAAATCGAGAGGATTAATGTCATTCAATCAATTATCTCAAGATAAGGGAGGAAGAAAATCGGAGCATTAATCAAGAGATAAATTAGAGAAATCATATCAACACGCAAGCGTGGAGTGGGGAGCAAGATAGGCGAGAAAAGCGATTAACGTGTGCAAATGTTAGGTTCGGTCGACCGAGCCTATAGCTTCGATCGACCGAGTGTCGACTCTCGGTTGACCGAGTGTCGCCTTTCAGGCGGTTTCCGGCTTATATCGTGCTTATCTTCTAGAACCACCCTAAGTCGGCAAAAACCTCTATATAAGCAAGCGACTACTGAAATTGTAAAGACACACCAACATATATCGAGAATATCATTCAATAAAATCACTCTATTCATATCTTGATTCAATGTAGTTTATTGAGGGTGTTTCAAACAATTTAAAGGCTGCATTATGTAAGCCTTTTTCTTTGTTTCTTTTCTTTTAAGTAATTAATCCCTCCCAATTATGCTTTATTGTTTGAGTTAGTTAATTCATAGCTAGATGATGTAGATCTAGGTTATGTCGTTATGGATGTGGCGAAGCCTTGTCTATGAGGATCCCATAACCTACGTCATATACTTAGTTTCTATCCATGAATCTGCATTGTTTAATTAATGTGTATCTATGTTAGTTTATATGAATGCTTTACGAATTACTGTTTAATCCGTTGTGTATGACGAAACGCTGAGAGATACGTTCAGGGATGTAATCTGGGGGAAAAAGACCATTCGGTCGACCGAGCCCTGTTTTATCCGTTAAATAGCCACGTCTTTATGGTTAGGTTAACTTAATAGAATTTATTATCTCAGTAGGTATGGCTACGGCTACGTTGCTCGTCTGTTTTAATTAGCGTATGATTAGGAAATACCAATATAGGGCTCCTAGGTTGGCTCACGAATGATCTTCCGGGACTTTCAGCGAGATCTAGGTAGGTTTTGTATTTGGGAATTGAGCTCACCTAGTTATACGTAGATCGTAGATTAACATGAAACCGTGCAGGTAATTGTTAATAGGACAGAGACTGATGCGATCGTTTAGGAAACGCGCCTAACCATAGGAATGTTGCTGGGACGAGGTGTACGGTTAATATCGGCATCCTTAGTGTCGTAGCGTGTGAGTTATATGAGATGGAGGCCTTAAAAAGCGAAGTCACGTAACAATAACTGATGATCTAGTAACCTAACCGGTACTAAGTCAAGTTAAAGAGGATGACTCCGTAGCTAATCTAAGATAGATACAAAGCGGATTGGTGATTAATAAGTTCGATTTATTATATAAATTATCTAGGTCCAAACGATAAAGACTATAATTGGGGAGGTTAATTACGTTGTGTCGAGTCGTGTCTTTACTTTTCTTGTTTTATGTTGGTCGTAGAGCCGCCTCTATGTCCTTGACATGTTTAATTAATTGTTTGTATATAAAATGATCCACAATTGGTTCCTGTGGGATCGACCTTGATTCACTATATTTATACTACGATGGGCCTAGTCCTCTTGCTAGTATTGGTTTATGGTGATCGAGTATTTTATTATAACCTGATCGACCCGATCAAGTTTTTGGCGCCGTTGCCGGGAACCAACGGTCAATTTTATATATAAATAATTTTCTTATTCATGTCGAGTTTTCTGTTTTAGTGTCAGTTTTTACGTTTTGAGTCCCTCTGGTTGTCTGCTCTGTCTGAAAATTCCAGATTCAAAAAAAAAATAAATAAAAATAAATAAAAATAAAAATTATTCGGTCGACTGAGAGACCTCATTCGGTCGACCGAGAATTTATAACTTTTTTTTTATTTGTTTTGTTTTGTTCTTGTTCTGTTCTGCTTACACGGTTTCTGATTTGTGTTTTTCGAGTATGGAATTTCGCGTGTCTGTTTATCCCCGTATGTTTAATCCGTAGGTCTGATAGCAGCATGGGAAACCATGTTAAAATCAGTCTATGGTCTGTTTTGTTTTTCTTCTGTCTGCAGAAACCAGGGAAGCAATAATCCAAATCAATAATTTTTTCGGTATTTGAGAAAATAACCCAACAACATGCGGAATTACTACTCTACGATGGGAAAAGCGATGGAAGCAATACCATTAAAGCACAAAGATGGCTCCGAATTTTTTTTTTAAAGGCTTAAATTCTTCGTGGTACAATGTTGAAGGCAAGGTACTACCTTTTTGCTTATGTTTTACTACCTTTTGGTTTTTTTTGAGAATAAGTTAGCCTATACATAAACCTTAGTATGAATCTTAGCCCGGAGTTGGTTTGTAAGAATAATTTTATTAGTGTCGAAGGTTGTGCCCCATATCTGTCTCATCTAGAGGGTGTAAGGAAACATGTAATCGTTGAAAGGAAGCAGTGAATAAAGAGTTCCTCGTAGTTCTGTCAAAATCTCATTGTCCTATGCATGAGATTACTTCTACTGGCCAGGGGAGCAACAAATTGTGTAGTTTAAGCATTCACAATCTAAAGAAGACGTTGAGTTTTGAGAGAACACATTCTTCTGCTTTCGTTGAGTTTTATGGTGATGGCTTCTCGGTGAACCCACCTTAAACAAAAACGAGATTACGCTTTGGGTGACAATTTAGAAATCGAAGAATCTTTGTACATAGGTTCGGAAATGGTTTAACCATGGCTGGGCGAGTTCAACCGAGCTTCGGCTCAATCGACTCCCTCCACGTGTGATGTACGTTACTGGCCAGGTTCAACAAGACTTAGCATAGCCGATAAGCCTTCAGGCTAAAGCGGGGCTTAATCTTGACGGATTGGCTGAATCGTCACATATGTTCCAACGAATAAGACGGCGCGAGGCTTGCCTACATAACCGACCTTATTCGAGTACATGATTCATTGTTTCTTATTGTCAAGGCCAAAACCGTAATTTTAACTAAGTTTCTTAGAATTCACTAATTCCTAAAGCGAGCCCAGGTAAGAGCTTTGGATAAATGGTATGGATAAATGTCGTTTCCTAGGTCTCACAACCAATGGAAGGGTATTAATCCGCAAAAGCGACAAGCCACCTCTAATAGTGCTCAGAGGGTCAAAGTCTGGCGATCCAAGAATGATAACTGACAAGGATACTATTTTGAAAGTCGAGCTGAGGACTTTAAACTCAGAACTACTTCTTTAAAACCCTTAGGATTTCTTTTTAGGATTTTAGGTTTTCTGTTTTCTTTGAGTCAAATAAGAGTAACGTGACATATGGTGAGGTTTTTTATTTTGCCGTGTTCCGATGGCCATTGGGCTAAGGATGTGCAAAACTTTTTTACTCAATATAGGCCACGTGAACTAGAGTTCCGTAGGAGAGTCGAAAAATTGCTAAAGAAAAGGAAATTTAGCAAACAACCTTAAGATGGAAGCATTAAGAGAGCTTGAGAATTATTGAAAATGTAACAGAGAATGATTGGTGTGAACAAGAACAATCTTGGTCAAATTCTAAAACTTTTTAGGTGATCCATGTGAAAATCCAAAGTGATGTGCAATTCATTCTGCAATTATCCTTATCTTTCCCTTTACATTTTTTCACCTTCAAACTTTTCGATCCTCTCACCAATCTGCCCCAACAGTTCACATTTCTAACCATTCTTTCATCGCCTCTCTTTCTTCCCATCCGTTTCACTCTCCCACCCAATCCCATTCCTTTAAACAATCCTCAATCCCAAAAACACAATTTCTTACCCACCCTTTATCTTTTCTTCCCATCCTTATGTGTATCTTTTTCTAAACCCATCATAGTCTCAACCTCCATTTTGTTTACACAATACCCTTGTGTTGCGGAATTTGAAATATTGCTATGTTTTATTGATTATTTTTTATCATTTTGATTTTCATGATCCTAGTTGAGGGAAGTGTAGCTCTGACCCTAGCTAGATTTTAAAGGTTTTTGGTTCAATCAAAGTACAACTTATCTTTCTACCGGAAGTTTTGAATTTCACATTTTTTCCGTCTATTCCGGCATTTATAGATGATCAGTTTTGTTCTGAACTATCACACCGATCCGACCTTGTTGATGACGGTTATGACTTTTACGTGATACATTGGGTTATTCGTAATTTCGAGGAGTAGCTACATCTCCCTAAGTTGTTGATATCCAATGCACGCGAGACGTTTCTGAGCTAAGTATTCAATTTTATCTTTAGCCAAATAGGTCGTGATTGCATCCGTTATACCTTACCAAGTTTCTCTTTTTATTTGGAATGAATACATAGTGAGCCAGTCCACCTCGTGTTTTCCCACATGGGGTTATGCTTTTTGATCTTTGTCTTATCCACCCGGGTTTTAGATGACGACTACCATCTTTAGTTGCTTGTTTATTTTTCTTTCTATTTAGTATTTTTCTTGTCTTTGGTTGTATAAAATAAAGTGGCTTAAAATGTTTTTCGGTATTCATACCTAATTACTGCCACATTATTCTATAACTTCCATAGACATGGTGTTATTAACGGTTTCGTGGAGTTTGTCTGCTTATACAGGTTTTCACTTGTTTCTCCACAACGTGCTGACATTTACTCCGATATTGTTCCTTTACTTGAGAGCCGTTTCCAGAGCTAAGTCTTTTTCTTAACTTCTCATTTATTTTTGTCATTGAGGACAATGCCATGTTTAAGTGGGGTAGGAGACTTAGCCATGTTATGTTATAATTGAAAATTGAATGAAACGGCACATGATTGAAAAATTTGAATAAATACCACATTATTTATCTCGCACCTTAGAATTGCGAGTTCCTAGCTAAGAGTTGATAGGAAAGGAACTAAGTTTCATGAGTACGTGATCATTTTATACTTATGTTAAGTAAATTTAAGGATATTCATGCCCGTTTTTGCAAGTAGGTATTTATTATTCGATTACTCAATCTGTGAATCGAGTATACCGCGCAAATCATAATAATCAAGAAATTATGTGTACATTGCATAGATGATTGGTTATGTAGACTTAGTGTCGATACTTATTGGTGATGTATTCTTATCTTCTTGCCAACAAAAGCGGAGTAATAAGCTTGAGACGCACTGTGTTTTAGCAAAATGTTAGACTTTGGGCTTGTAGTAACATTACCAAAGTAGCCCGCGCTTGTGGTAATATTCGATGCTATACATGATCTAAGATAGGGGATACTCTAAAAGTTTTCTTCCTTGAGATTGATAGTATTTGAAAAATATGAAGATATGAAAAGAATATTCAACTCTTTAAGAGGCTTTGAGTAGTACTCGGTCTCCAAGTCCAAAACCCTATAGATACGCTCTTGCTTATTGCTCTAGTGCTCTAACCATTGCGAGGCATAAGAAGTATGAATGATGAGGTTGGTAGGTTGAGATTATGCGGTTAGCATAAACTACGATCTTGCCACGAATATATAAAACTAAATGCACATGCACACATCACTGATTCATAAAGTGAGTAGTGAATAATGGATATCTTATGAGCATGACTAGTATGAGTTGACTTGAGTTTCTTGTGTAAGTATGATTTGACCATAGAAAATGTTGTCTTGGGAATGACTTATTGATGCTTTGTTCGGGACGATCAAAGTCTAAGTGGGGTAGTTGATGTGGTCAAATTATACCCGTAAAAGTCATCAACGTTGACCTTAAATCGAGATTAATAATATATATTTCATATTAAATCACATGTTTATATTTATTATTTAATGTTAAGTGATTATTAATATGATATTTGGTATTTAGCCGTTTTATTATTTAAAGCCGATTTATTGTGCGATAATTATTGATTTTGCAGATATCACAACAAATCGAGAGGATTAATGTCATTCAATCAATTATCTCAAGATAAGGAGGAAGAAAATCGGAGCATTAATCAAGAGATAAATTAGAGAAATCATATCAACACGCAAGCGTGGAGTGGGGAGCAAGATAGACGAGAAAAGCGATTAACGTGTGCAAATGTTAGGTTCGGTCGACCGAGCCTATAGCTTCCGATCGACCGAGTGTCGCTCTCGGTTGACCGAAAGTGTCGGCTTTCGGGCGGTTTCCGGCTTATATCGTGCTTATCTTCTAGAACCACCCTAAGTCGGCAAAACCTCTATATAAGCAAGCGACTCTGAAATTGTAAAGACACACCAACATATATCCGAGAATATCATTCAATAAAATCACTCTATTCATATCTTGATTCAATGTAGTTTATTGAGGGTGTTTCAAACAATTTAAAGGCTGCATTATGTAAGCCTTTATTTTATGCTTTCTTTTCTTTTAAGTAATTAATCCCTCCCAATTATGCTTTATTGTTTGAGTTAGTTAATTCATAGCTAGATGATGTAGATCTAGGTTATGTCGTTATGGATGTGGCGAAGCCTTGTCTATGAGGATCCCATAACCTACGTCATATACTTAGTTTCTATCCATGAATCTGCATTGTTTAATTAATGTGTATCTATGTTAGTTTATATGAATGCTTTACAATTCATTGTTTAATCCGTTGTGTGTAATAAACGCTTGAGAGATACGTTCAGGGGATGTAACTGGGGAAAAAGACCATTCGGTCGACCGAGCCCCTGTTTTATCCGTTAAATAGCCACGTCTTTATGGTTAGGTTAACTTAATAGAATTTATTATCTCAGTAGGTATGGCTACGGCTACGTTGCTCGTCTGTTTTAATTAGCGTATGATTAGGAAATACCAATATAGGGCTCCTAGGTTGGCTCACGAATGATCTTCCGGGACTTTCAGCGAGATCTAGGTAGGTTTTGTATTTGGGAATTGAGCTCACCTAGTTATACGTAGATCGTAGATTAACATGAAACCGCAAGGTAATTGTTAATAGGAGGTAGATCGATGCGATCGTTTAGGAAATGCGCTAACCATAGGAATGTTGCCTGGACGAGGTGTACGGTTAATATCGGCATCCTTAGTGTCGTAAATAGCGTGTGAGTTATATGAGATGGAGGCCTTAAAAAGCGAAGTCACGTAACAATAACACGGTGATCTAGTAACCTAACCGTACTAAGTCAAGTTAAAGAGGATGACTCCCGTAGCTAATCTAAGATAGATACAAACGGATTGTGATTAATAAGTTCGGTTTATTATATAAATTATCTAGGTCCAAACGATAAAGACTATAATTGGGGAGGTTAATTACGTTGTGTCGAGTCGTGTCTTTACTTTTCTTGTTTTATGTTGGTCGTAGACCGCCTCTATGTCCTTGACATGTTTAATTAATTGTTTGTATATAAAATGATCCACAATTGGTTCCCTGTGGGATCGACCTTGATTCACTATAGCTATACTACGATGGGCCTAGTCCTCTTGCTAGTATTGGTTTATGGTGATCGAGTATTTTATTATAACCTGATCGACCCCGATCAGTATACGATTTGCCAAAATCAAGGACTCGGCAAGTTTTACAACAACACCAACAACTTATATTCCTTTATGGATTAAAAGGGAAACAAACCGTAAACTAAAATCATTTGAACAATAATGTAACCACATTAACACCCAAAAAACTTGTGTATTTTGAAATAACACATTCAATCACAATGGAAAAAAAATCACAACATATATGATAAACAACTTTAACATCAACATATATGATACTTAAGTAATATCAAGGAAAGGATTATCTAAGCACCTGAAAATCTCGACAATGTCGATTGCTACCATCATCTTCTTCTCCAACTCTACACCAAATGGTTTAACATTTTCTAAATAAAGTCAACCTTTACACCAAATGATTTAACATTTGTACCCTATCTCAATTCACACATCATTCCAAGGAGCATTAGCCTCTTCTTGGAATATTAGCTCGTAGTCTTCGGTTTCAATATGTCGACCTCAGCACCCTAACACGATAATGATGATCGGTATCACAAGTATTAGTATCGAGATCGATGATCGGTATCACGATATCATCACGATATCGATCATAGCATCGGTATCACGAAAGATCGATCGATGATCAGTATCACCGGTTGGCCACTTTGCTGCCATAATCACAACTCAAATGAGGCCATCTTAGAGCAAGTGAAAACATAAGAAACACTTGCTTGTAAAAAAGAAGAAACTATTTCTACTTTTTGATTTCATATTCATTATCACAATAACACAAGCTAGCCAAGAAACAAATTATGTTTCTTGACCCCAACAAGAACACAAAGAAAGCTGGAAGATCAAATTATGTTTCTCGGTTTAGGCCGTTCACATCTCCAGCTCGTTTAATCAAATTCATCTCTATTTCAAACTCTCAATAGCATGCAACATTCAGTTCACTTAAACATAAACCAACTAAGCAAATAATACCTAAGATATTGAACTTCAAGACTATGTATGTATCATTTAAGGCATGAACGCTATTAATGGAGATTAGTTACACAGATCATCATCAATAACCATTGTATTAATTTACATAAATATCTCCTCCATATCCACACTCATCAAGGGCAAGACACCATGCATTTGAACTACCATGAGCAAAGTAAAATTAATCTCTGCCATTCAGCGGGACTATCATATCATATGGTGTAGCTACCAGATGGAAAATCCAAATACCAAATACATTAGCTACAAAAACTACATTAACAACAACAAAACAAACAACAATGTCAAATAAAACGTAGTCTTGAGCACAGACACAAGTATTTGTGATATAGCATATTTCCTACAAGACTAAATATGAAAGAAATTTTCATTCCATATTTAATTCACAATAATGAAGCCCCATTTAATCACAAAGAAGTCGCAAATAGCCACATAGTATTTCAATTTTCAAAAGCTAAATGAAAGCCAACAATAACTTTTGTATCCTAGTCTTAAATATTTGTAGGTGGATAATTGAATGCAATGGACAGTTGAGTCCAAAAAACTGCATAGGAAATGATATGTGACCAAAATTTTACTTACACTTTAAGCAGTGTAACATCAAAAAAATATAGCAGAGGCAAGAGCTAAAAGTTTTACATTTCTTTTTTTGAGAAACAAAAGTTTTCTATTTCTTGCTCAGATAGTTTTATGTCCCATAACATTTGGCGGGATACATATAGACAGACAATGAAAAGTATAGTAACACTCTGTTAAGATCAAGCGCTTATCATTGTACTAAAACCAATTGATGTCTGTAAAGGCGCTACTATATTTCTTTATACATTAAGAGTGTGGGCAATCTGTCCCAACACCCCCCTCAAGTGTTGGCAATCTGGCCAACACTTGCACAATTTTTTTCAAGAGTGTGGGCAATCTGTCCCAACACCCCCCTCAAGTTTGGGCAATCTGTCCCTACACTTGCATAATTTCTTTTTTTTATAAATAATGTTCCAACCAGGGTCCGATCTCATAACCTCTGGCTCTAATACCATGTTAAGATCAAACGCTTACCGTTGTACTAAAACCAAGTGCAGGGCCGGTCTTACGTTTTTCAGGGCCTAAGCCAGTTAAAAAAAATTGGGCCTATGTACACAAAAAAAAAAATCGACCGAAAATACAATTTTTTTTCTTATACATTCATATACAAACATCAAATTCATAATGCAAATACAAAACATACATATATATTAATACTAAATACTAATTCAACAATGCTCTTGAAGCACATTTGGAGGCGAAATCACTAATCAATGTATAATCATCAATTTCATCAACCAATTTACGCTCAATCGATATTCTCGCTAACCCATTCAAGCGTTCTTGACTCATCGTGCTCGAAGATGGTTGGATTGGATTGGATTGGATTGATTGGAGTGGAGGAGGAAGCCAGGAAGGAGAAGAAGTACTGCGCCGGCATTGCCGCTCGCCTCGCCCACCGCTCAGAGTCATGCGCGCCGGCGATGATGGGATATGTATTTGGAAAGAAAAAGGCTACACCTCTGAAGTTGCCCATTCGTAAGTGTATTTATCCTTGATTTATCTTTGATTTCTTTTTTTTTTTCCCTTTATGACTAGCCTATTTATCTTCAATATATAGGCGTATTTCAATTTTTTTCGAATCTTTTTATCCGCTACTTTCTTCATGTAAGTAACATTTAAGAACATATAAATTGTTTGATTGGGTTGGGTATTTTTTAAAGAATCGGGCCTATATATAAATTTTTTTATTGGGTTGGGTATTTTTTTTTAAAGAATCAGGCTATTTGTTATCAAAATCGCTTTTAATATACGATTTTTTTATAAATCGATCGGATTAACTCTATAAAAAAATTTTGGATAAAGAAACACGTACTGACGGCTATCGGGATTCATTCGCTAAGCTCGATGGCTCGCTTGGCTTGTGATAAGGCCGCCCTCACCAAGTGGTGTCACAAGAAAGACGCTTCTTATATTTCTTTATACATTAAGCAGCCAGGCGATATGTCCCAACACACTCAAATTACATCCTTTTTTTTTGCACAAACAAGACCTAAGCTAAGTTGGGAGAAGAGGCTAAAATCCATTTTAATACAAAATAAACAATACCTTCTTCCCCATGAGCAAAGCAACATCGTGTACCATAAGTGCAGGTACTAAATTCTGTCCATTTCATACAAAGCTTAGTCTCTTCCCGACCACATTCTTTTGTTCCATATATCTTCCACCATATCCCAAATTCCTCCGGTGTTCCATTCCATTAAACCCATCCTAGAATCTTTAGCAACAGAATTTACAAGAGTCGCAGAGACATTTTATCTTATATGAATAAACTTTCATCTATCACCATGGGTTTATAGAAATTGGGAATATCAGGGTTGGGTTCTTCATATCCGTAATGCTCATCGCACATTTGCAACCGTGGCCAGTAATTATGTGTAGAAAAACAAGAACCCATTACAGGAATCAAAATTTGAGGAGTTTTAGAGCTAAGAAAAAAGCTTATGTTGGTGCGACGAGGTAGGACTAAAGCTAAATGGTGCTAAGAAAATAAAATGAACAATTTGCTTGATGCTGCAAGAGATTTTTAATTTGAGTTGCAGAGAAAAAAATCTTTGGATAACAGAAAATGGCGGAAAGTAAATGAGAAAGATCACTAGGCGATAACACTGATAACGACAACTAAAATCTCTTTAGGGAAAAACACCTATAAACAGGGGTATGTCAATCAATACCATTTTTTTGTCCTTATTGCAACTAAAAAAATGAGTGTGGATTAAAACTTAAATAAGAGGGGAAATGTAAATTTATACCTAATTTTCTCTAAAAATTATTTAGGTGTCATGTTGTTTAAAAATATTTTAAAAAGTGTCATATTTTCTAATTATTTATTGTTTTTTCCATTATAGAATGCAAAATGTATAGTCGTTTTTTTTTTTTAACATAATACTCCATCCGTTCCTAATTATATGTCGCATTTGAAGAAAAGTTAATTAACCAAGTTCATCCAAAAAATGACTAACCTTCAACTAAAAAGCGACCAGATTCATCCAAAAAATAAAAGTCATTTTTTTTTTCTGTAAATACGGTATATATTTAGGAACGGAGGGAGTAGTTTTTTAAGCAGATCCAATGAGACAGAAAAAACACTATCATATATTTTTCTGATGAAAATAATATTTAAAATTATCGTCCCGTCCAGAATCTTGCGTCGGTGCTGGATGAGAAAACGAATATAAATCCCTTCAGCCTTCAGGGATCTATTCTATGATCCACAGTGTGGTATTTTGAGGAGTTGGGAGTATACTTTTATGACAAAAGGTATTACATTTCTTCACAACGTGTTAAAAAAAAAAGGCTTTGTAAATATGACGAAACAAATATGCTTGATTTCTTTAAAAGTCAAAAGGAAATTCAGGGAAGTCAAGTTACTTGGGGATGCCTTCAAAAACAAAAAACGGTTAATTGGGAATGAAAGGCCCGTGACGGTCAAGTCCAAGTTTGATAAAGACTTTTAAACATATGCTTACGTTATTTAAATCGTCAACGAGAGGCACTCAAAGAGGAAAATACATGTTTAGAGAATGGATTTGGAAGTGAAGTAGCAAATGAAACGATCAAAACCATACGATTTTAATACACAATGAACTGTGTAATTTATATTAAACCTTACGGTGTCTCCATTCATTCACACACTGACCATTCTAGGCATTAGAGAGAAACCCATATCAATAACTACTTGCACCGATGGCCACAGAAATGCCACCATCGGCTTAAAAAAATGCATAACAGATCACAGCAGAAGATCCGGACAGATTATGACATTCACAAGTAGTCATAGTTCAGGTTCACTTTACAATGCTAGCTCTATTTTTTTCGTCCCGGAAAAAAAAAAAAAAAAAAAAAACATTGTCAAAATGAGAAACCGTCAATTTGTTCATCTTCATCATCGATGTCATCTTCTTCCTCCTCACTAAACCTAAGATCGTCTTCATAGTCATCTTCCTCGTTATCTTCTTCATCATCCATCATAACACCCTTGCTATCTGTTGTTTCTCCACTACTACTACCCTTTAAGCCAGTCTTCAAGATCACTGCTCTCCCTCGACTTCTCCATGTCTTGCCTCGGCTTATCCATGTTTTCACGCTCACGTTGCTCTCTATTATTTGCTTCTCTGCTCTCGTCTCTTCTCAAGATCGGGCCTACATCAAAACCCACAATGAAATCTAGACATCCCGTCTCTTGAAGACATGATGATATGAATTGAATTCAATATAAAAACTTACTTGTAAGTCTGCATGTATTCTTCAAAGACTTGCTTCAATGGCCTTGAAGAATTCGTTCATTCCAAAGACCGTAAATCGCAGAGACGCCAATGAGATCTTAGATTCTTGTAGAATTCTTCCGGTGCGTGGGAGAGGCTTGGGTGAGTGTCGAGGTGTAGAGTGGTGCGAATCCGATCTTTGCATGGAATACCTCAAAATCTTCCATCCACTGCCTCATCATGGCAGTTAACATATCAGACACTTTGTCCACTCTCAAAGCTTAAAAATCTCAAGTAAACACAAACGGGATGTTTTTCCTATCCCCGTGCTATAACAGCCAAAGTGGATACAACAGTAAGAAATCACTGTTACCATTTACTTAAAGTAGATATACCGACCGAGAGATGGCAAATATAACACGTTGCAAAAAGGAAGTAAATATGATGAGTTGCAAGTGACATAGCAGCAGAAAATCGAAAAAACATGTCTGAGGATTAAAAGTCTAATGACACTTTTCCTTCAAAGTATCAAGCGAAATATAAAACTAAAGAGGCAGAACCTAATTACATATAACAGTGTGAATAGAAAATAGTACTGTCTCCTAAAAAAATAGTATTGTTTGTTTACCTTTCAGAAAGAAAAAAAAAGACAGATGAAAAGATGGAAGGACACAAACTCATGATCAGCAACAAACAACAAAAAATTGGGCATGAAACCATGATATAAGGAATTGCCAATGTTTATGTTTACCCTTTTTGCTGGGATGTTAGTCAGGGGTAAAACTTGGAAGAAAAGAATGAGAAATGAAAATAAAAACTTAAATTATAGAAGACAAAGATACTTTGTATGGGAGAAAATATGCACGAAGGTTGATATACCTACTTTACCTACAATATGCCTCGCATGTAATTAATATTAAAAAGCCTTGTAACCGTATTGCCTTCTTGTACAATCCTCGTTCAAATAAATTGTTCAAGAAGAAAGCATGGAGAAAAAGGAGGGAGGAAAAGGGAGGAGGGAGGGGAGGGAGGGAGGGAGGGGGGGGACTATACTGGGCAAAGATTGCAGATTTCACAATTAGAGTCCAGGAGAATTCACTAAATATGCTTTTATTTGAAGTTGTACAAAACCTTTTTTTCCTTAACGATTTCCTAAATTTTTGATAATTCAAATGATCATCACTTAAAATCGGTCCAAAAACACTTGCAAAATCCTCAACTTTCAGGAACACTCGATTTCAAACACTAAACCAGTACAAACAGCCAAAACATTATTGATAGTTAGAAGAACACTTTCAATGTCGGTTAAAACGAAAACGAAATAATTCTTGTAAAAATAATAATGAAAACCATAATACAAAGATTTCAAGACAAGTTCGGGAGGAAAGCTTTACCTCCAATGCAAAGCGATCTTTGAGCCACATCTGTCTTGTTAAAAGCTAACACCAATGGAAGTCGTGTTTTATAAAGGATGCTACAAGCATACAACATATTGCTCATAAATGTAGCGGGGGCTTCTTTTGAACGAGGAGTATCAACCACGTAAGTGATAACCGTGGGAAAAGTTGATGCAAAAGCACGTAATAATAGCCCCAGAGGAGACCAGGTAAAAATCTCAATTTGGCGGTGTGTCAACCAAAACATAGTCCAACTGATCCGCTCGCCTCTCAATTGAGATATGACCTGTAGTTCCACGCTATTATATTTGAATCTCAAGAGGGATGGGAATAAAAACTCTACTCGTTCTCGGACCCAAATACAACATAAGGGCAAAAAAAAGAAGGCAATCACAAGGAAAATCGGCAAATTCAAAACAAATACTGAGAATCAAATAGGCTCTCAAGGCAATGGGCACACATATTCAAATTAAATTCTTAACAAGCAGATTGGTACAAAATCCAACAAATCAAGATCCGAATCAGGAAGAGAAACCATTGATTGTGATCACCATAACTTCTCTAAAGGAATAAAGGAAAATCAAGACAAACAACAATATTGTGCAAGAAGAACACGTTTACATCTCCACCGTCCAACTGAATGGCAGAAAAATCAGACGCCATGTCTTGCAAGAATAGCGTTCAAAAAGAGATCACAGGGAACAAGCAAGAAGCATAACAACAATAAAAAATAAAAATAAAGAACAATCGATTGATTTTCGGAACAGCTCCAACGCTTCAATAATAACATTTACCTCATCAAACTTTGTAGCGAACAAATTTAAGGATGTTAGAATTCCTCCATTAGGTCCAAGATTGAACTCCTTCATGACTTCCTTGTACCGTCTGAAGGTCTCTTATGTCAATATTAGCACCAAAAGGAAGAGTCATGACAATTTGGATCAAGATTCACGACATAGCCACGGATATTGGACAACATTGTGTGAGTGACCAGCTGATGCATAAAGGTTGTCTTTCCACTGCCTATGCATATTCAAGAAATTTATTCCCACCATTACATACAGAAAGTTCATAAGCAAAAAGAGATCTACAAAACTCACAAATGAACATCACCTGCCATTCCAACTACAAGGATGATAACAGGCTTTCTCTTGAACGAAGACGAAGGTTCTGCAATCATCAACTTCTCCATCGACTGAAGTACCTCGGTCTTCTCATTGTCCTAAGTCCAAGAAGAAGTTACAAAATAAATCAATTAACCAACATAATACTTGAATACATTTATCATGCACAAACACCTACTAATGAGATGTTTAAACAATCCTCAGAACAGCCCATAACAGTTACATAAAAACAGACACCAAAACACACCCTCATTGAGACAGGCAAATTGTGGATAGTAACAGCAGTGAAGCAACTACAAAAAAAACAGGAGAGCCACTCTGATTATGCATTTATATTGACTACAAATTTTTTGTAAGCTATAATCATATGCTAGTATTGTCATCGACAAAGAATTAGGTATAAGGAGATGCTTTACACTTGACAATTGAATCCGCAAAAGAAAAGGCACATGAAAAAAGAAATTTAGAAACTAGCACACAAATTAACAGAAACCGCGATAAAAAAAAAAAAAAATGCTAACTTTAGAATCCGTTTCCATAGAAGTGGCACCATCCTCGGGAACTTTTGAGTCAATCTCCATTCTAACAAAACAAAACAAAAACAAAAACAAAAATGTTAGGTCATTCAACCTGACTAGAAAACACATCAATCAAGGAAGCGAGTACTTATCCATGCAATCAATACTATCAAAAAGTGGAACCTTTTCACACCACCAGCAATAAAAACAACAAAATATCACACCATCCGTAACCAAAAACCAAAAAACCAAAAAAAAACATATATTAAATACGAAGCGATATTAGTTTTCAGGAGCGTGAAGTTGAAATTTTTACCAGTTTAACTAACCAGAAGAAAAAGCGTTTGGGATAGTAAGGAAATGCTGAAAGGAAGAGAAATTTACCAAAGAAGAAAGTGCGCGAATTGCAGGATACTCGGAGGGAGGGAGGAATGAGGAAGGAAGGAGGGAGGCCGAGGGTGTATATTATGATTTACGAAAAGGGTATTTTAGCTTAAATAGTGTACATTTATTCGCCAGGGCAGCCCTCCTGGATATTTGAGGTCAAGAAATATATATATATATATATATATATATTTTTTTATAAAGCGATCATTCTATTCAATCACAAAATGAAAGTCATCCAATTCAATCACAAAGTCAAAGTCATCCAACGGACAAAAAATTACATAATCTTTGTACTCAAACGTGAAAAATAAAAACATAAATACGTTCGTAAACTATACTATATCATTCCATGAAATTATTCCCTTTACTCAAAATAAAAAGGAAATTATTCCTTTGTGGTTAAGTGTGAGTATGCAATTTTTATTTTCAACAAAACGGAATACCATATATTAATGTAGGCAGAAACTATACATTAAGGATGGTTTTTGTGTGGTGTCTCCACACGGTGTGGATACACACACACCACACAGTTTCATTATGTTTTTAAAATGTATGGTTTTGATCGTTTCACCCGTCACTTCATCTCAAAATCCCTCTTCACACAATTATTTTCCCTCGATTAGGGGTTAGATCTTCCGTTATGTGGCGCAGTATACTGGAAGGGCAGGATATGATGATCGGTGGGATGAGGTGGCATGTAAGGGAGGGAGATTCGGTGTTTGTCTTTCATGATGCATGGACAGTAAGGCAATCTTCGTTTCGAACATCGCATGCAGGGAATGAGCTTCCAACAGATACTAAGGTGTAGGGCTTATTTCTTCCCAACACGAGCACTTGGGATGCTCCTCGAATTCGGGGCTTGTTTCGGCCTTGGAAAAGTGATGTGATCTTGCCTCCACTATTGCTCCAGTTGCGGATAAAAGGATTTGGCACTATGACCGAAATGTTGTTTACACGGTTAAGCCTAGGTATTTGTTGGCTCTTTGTTTATATTGGCCTTCACTTACCATTTCGAGACCTTCGTCGGTTGAGGCGGATAGTGGTCAGAGGTGTGTTGGCGATTGCCCGATCTGACCACAAGATCCAAAGACTTTTTGTGGCGGTGTCTCCATGATTGCCTTGCTATTGGGTAAAGGTTACTGCGACGAGGCTTGGGGATGAAGTATTTTTGGCATGTGGGGAGGCAGTTTAGACTATGAAGCATACATTGTTTGACTTTGAGTTGGCGAATAGAATCTGAAGATCACCGCCTTTCGGTGAGGCTTTGGAGCTCTTTCACTCGTCTTCCTTTGGGGGGCCTCTTTATGCATTTTGTGGAAGAATATGAGATGGCAAAAGTAGCGCAGTTTGTCTAGCTATTGTGGGTATTTGGAAGGCGCGATGCTATGCGGTCTTCGAGAGTCAAGCAGTACGTGTTTAAGGTGTTTGTGCACACTCTTTGGCAGTATCGTGTGAGTATGTTGAGGCTATGTAGGTTTTCGGTGCTCCCTAAGGCAGTATTTAGCGGATAAGTGGGAGAAGCCAAAGGAGAGGGTGGTGAAATGTAATGTGGATGTGTCGGTGGTGGAGTCGGGGCGGGTGTTGGGATCCCTTTTAGGGATTGTCAAGGTGCGTTACTTGATTCGTTTGCTTATCATTATGACCCGGGTGATGTGGATGAGTTTATGGAGCTTTGAGCTATCTTCTTGGCACTTGTATAAGCTGAGGGACTAGGTGTTCACTCTTTGGTAGTAAAGAGCGACTGTTTAGCTTGTGTCGAACGTCTATCTCAACCTTCAGATGATGTTACCGCATTGGGTTGTTTGGCCCAGGATTGTTCAGCTCGGCTTAGTAGTTTTTCTTATGTTACTTTTTCCTTTGTTAGGCATGAGGAAAATGTTGCGGCGCATCTTTTAGCATGACATGTTTTGTTGGTACATGATGTGACCTCTTGGGATTCTTCCCCACAAAACAAAATGTTCTCCACGCGTGTTGGCGGACTTGATTTGATACAATGCTTTGTATCCTAAAAAAATAAAAAAATTAAAGGTGTTCATCACACCTAAAATAGCACAAGATAACTCAAGATAACTGAAACCTCCTTGTGTTACACCCCGCTCTTGATACTGTGTCTTAACCTGGAAATAGTGTGTTCGACATGTGAATTTTAGAATAAAAAATAAAAGTTACGTAAGATTGATGTTATATCATATAATTAAACGCAAAATACGGAATCAACAAAAACCGTTGAGACTTGGAAAACAAACCTTTAAGGTCCTAAAGCATTTTGCGGCCACGACTATTGTCTTAGTAGCCACTAGCCACGAACTAACTGAACATCGCTGGTGCATGAACCCATCCGAATGAACCATTGTTGCAGCTAATATCATAAATATCGGAAACATAACTACAAAATCCTTCAAACCATCATGTCATCTGAAAAGAAAAACCAAACATAGATGTATGGCCGGGTGTAAATCCGTCCTCGTGTGATACATCCTACCTATATAATTAATGAGCGTCAGTTAAATTGTTCACAAAAGGCATTCACTGTTATTCGTGAACAAAAAAGGATCCTCGGATGAAGGGGTATGTGAGGTTAGGCTACGTTTTGATGTACATCCACCTCCCATAACCGGGAAGGATGAGAGTATACCCATGAATACATATGTCTTTCAAAACCCGCGCATGTGACAGGGTATCACCAGATACACGAGTGAAGACCCATGAGGAATGGGTTATGCTTTGGAGCACACTAGTCTCTCAAAAGTCGATGGTTTGAGGGGTATATTCAGGAGTTTATTTGTCTCTTGGACCACCCATGCGTATGGAAAGAACAAGGAACATGCGATGTTTTCAACTAATCTTTAACATGGGTTAAATGAGGAGAGTGATATTTTTCGTAGATGTATAACATTTGTTGATGTTAGTATTAAGCTAAAAAATATGTCTGCTACAAAAGTTTTATAGGAGCAAAGTGATGTTTTTAGATAGTTTTTCGATTAAAGCTTGTTATCTTTTGGTTCTTTTGTTATATTTTCTTAGCCCCTATTTTCTAACTGTCGAATCTGGAGTTAAGAATCAACTTTTAAAATGTGATTAAATATGGTGTATAATAAATGTAGTGTAACGATAAATTTGATTTGGAGCAAATAAATACTCTCTCATTTATATTCATCTTGTTTTAACATTTCTAATGTTATTGAAGGCTGTTTTATAGTGTAATTAGGAAAACGATTGAGTTATCCCGAAATTCTATATAAACTATACATCCAACACTAGGACACAATTTTTCAACACACTATTCCTACTGAAATATAAAGTATACTTTCTGACTTATGTTTCATTAACAAAATTTATAATATTGTGCCAAATATTGGCTCAGAATCAATGAGTGATAAGCAAAAGAAAATGAATAACGGGTATACAGGATAAGATTTTTCTTCGTATGAAAACATCTCATCAACTAAAAACACTTACGACTACAATGTAATATTAAATTTAAGATTTATATAAAGTTTATATAGATTGTTTTAGAAAGTATCCTATATTTTTTGTGTCTAATAGAGCATTAGCATCAAAGTCCCTACATCATCTTTTATCTACATAATAGGGTTAAAATGCAGGGGTACAACCATAAATTTACTTCATCAGGCTCCTCATCCTTTCCCTACAATAGGGACCGTGAACAGTGTCACCCCAAATATAGGGTGGTACTGTAACTCACCCTACATATTTTTTATTTATTATTTTTCCCTCTTTCTTGCAAAAATTAATTTTGAAAAAGTTATTTCTAGATTAAGAATGAGTATTTTAATGTTGCAATGATAGAGATGATATAGCGTACTCTGAATTTACTTGTTATAAATATGGGGTGTTCAACATTTTCAAAACCGAACCAAACCGACCAAACCGAACCGTTTAGATGGTATTCAAAACTATGAAAACCGAACCGAGTAAAAACCGAACTAAACCAACTTGAATTGGTTTGGTTTTGGTTTTAAAATGTAAGACCGAAAAGCCGATCCGATCCGACAAATAAGATAGTAAAATATATGTTCAGTTATATATATATATATATATATATATATAAAGAGAGAGAGATAATATAGATATAGCAGTTCAATATAAGGATTTTATCAACATATGAACTTATGTATCTACGACGCGTGACTTAATTTTTCTATCATTATTTTGCTGGTTATTATTATTTTGATATCAATTTTAGAGTGTTTTGTCACTCTTAATTACATATATTATTCGACGGGGTGTTTTTCTTTGAAATTAGTACGACTTAATACTTATTGTGTAACAAGTAATGAAATAATGAGAAAATAACTTTAGTAATTTTTCTATCTTTGGGTAATTTTATGTTATTAGATCAAGTTAGTTATTATGTTTGATTTGTGGTAGCTTTTGTAGTGTAAACCGACTAACCGAACTGAAACAAACCGATTAATTGAAAAACCGAACCGAACCAACCATCTATGAATGATATAACCAATTTTGGTTTCATATATTTCGAACCGAAATATTTGATTTTGTTTTAAAAATACTTAAAACCGAACCGAACCGAACCAAACCAAGGGAATTGATGTTCAAATAAATGTCACTCCTCTTTATGAATATTCAGAGAATATTTTCAACAAAATCTGCGAAGTTTGGTAGAAAGCAACCTGCAGTTACCGTTTAGTCCTCCTACCCTCTATCTCACCATTCACCGCCTCTTCTCCTCCCTGTCTGGCGTCTGCCCTAGTAATCAAATCAGTTCATCACAAGTACGTTGTAGCTCACAAATATTTGTCCGGACACAGAGATTCTATTTCCCATTTTCAAGTCCTTTATTATTGACAATTTCTATCTGCACTAACCTAAGAAAATTGCATTGTTCTTCTCACCTGATATTTCACTTTCTCATCCATAGCCGATACTGACAAGGTATTTTCCACCCTGAGTGAGTGACGGTTGTTGAGGCGGCTAGGGTTTTATTGCTGCCACCTGCTCTAATTTTTGTTATACGTTCAATATATTGATCATACAAATTTTGATTTCCGGCCGCTGTGTAAAAGTTCGTGTTTTGGGGAAACTTTAGCGGAAGAATTCGGAATTTAGGTTTTTTTTTTTTGTTGTTGTTGTTGTTGTTGTCTCTTGCGATTTGGTGGTGCTAACTGTCTTGGTCAGTTTCTTTTCATAATTGTACTCTCATTAGGCTTCAGAATATACTTAGATTTCGGTTACGTTTTGTATTTAGGCGTTCTAGAATTCCCAAGTGGTGAAAAGGGAGGATCTTTTTATATTAGAAATCAGTCATTTTTTGCTGAACATTAAGAGCTATAAGGGATTGCTTTTTTTAATGAAGAAAAGGGGTTCCTGCAATATTATCAATTAGCATTCCTTTGGTTGAAGTGGGGAAAAAAGATATGGAAGGCCCGTTTTGATTGCTTAAAAGAATCAAACCACTGCTCTTTATTTGTGTGGCATAGCAAGAAGGGTAATACTTTAATGTTGGATGTGGGAGAGGACATAAGATTGGTTTTGGAATAGGATTGTATCGCACGGTACATTGGTACCCTACTGGGGGACATAATTCTGCACAAGTTGTTTGTGGAGAATAAACAAGAAAAGGGTAGTAGACACATTTCATGTCTAAAAATAGGTTCTGATTATGGTCAGCACAGATGGAAAGAACCGAGCCATCACTAGTCCCGGAATGGTTGAGGAGTACAGGAACTGTTAATGGTGGCGGAAATTCGGCCCAGCTCGTGGCATCTTCTTTAAACCCAGGTAACCATCTTCTGCTTGTTAGCTATGTTTTGTACTTGTTTCGTTTGGTCACTTTGATCACTCATTCTGATTCTGTTCTTTAATTATTTTGACGTTGCAGATGTTTCATCGTTCTCAACACGAAATAGTTATTCTAGGAGTAATAGTGACAAGGATATTACACGTCCTCATTTTCTTGATCGGAGTTCTTCGTCCAACTCTAGGCAAATATCAGGTGGTAACAATTTGATTAAACATCCATATAGTAGTTTTGCTAGAAATCCCAGAGATAGAAATCACGAGAGGGATAGGCATAGGTCCAATTCTGGGGAACTTTGGGATCGTGATTCTTCTGATCCATTGCAAAACATATTAACATGCAGTGTAGACAATAATTCCTTGAAACGATCTCAGTCTCTGATACCTAGGAGATTTGATGGAGGTAGGATTGAGGACTCGACCAGTAATGCAAGAGGTGATTTGTATACAGGAATTGACACACTTTCTGGGGGAAGTATGTTTAGGGGAATTCAGAAGGATTCCTCTAAGAATGATGCTTTTTCTCTTGAAGCTGAAGAGAAGCAAGTGGAATCTGGTATAAGGAGAAGCTCCTCATCTTCTTGGAGCTCTGCTGTTCAAAATTCGTCAATTGGTAGCTCCGGGTTGTCTGGTGGCGAGAACTGGACCTCCGTTCTGGCTGATGTTCCTAATACAACAGGCAGTAAAACCATGGTGAATTCATCTACTCACCACATTCCTGTTGTCACTGTGTCAACTGGTGTTTCAGCTGGACTCAACATGGCCGAAGCTTTGTCAAAGGCACCGTCTCGCTTGCGTTCTAATTCGGTAATATTTTGCTCTTTAGTCAACTTTCTTACATATGCGTCATCTTGTTTTCACGCCTTTTCTCGTGCATTCTATAGGTACCTGATAAAAGTCAAAGGCTCGAGGAATTGGCTGTAAAGCAATCTAGGCAGTTAATACCAATGACGCCCTCTACCCCAAAAGCCTTGGTAAGATTAATCTTTTTCTTTTTACCCTTCAGATCACTTTTGTCCATCAGGTCTCGCATTTATGAATCTTGAAGACCACCACATATTTTATAAGAGTACGCTTTTTTTCTAGTCAGCTTTCAGCTGTTTTTGAATATATTAACGAGTATTTTTTTTTCAAGTAAAGGTTGTTTGTTTCCTGGCTAAGTCCTAGATTGTGGATCATATCTGTGTTGAGTTTATGAGGACTATCATTGCTGCTACTTAGAATATCATATAATTTCTAGCTTGTCAAATTCATTATCTATCCCATATTATGCTGGCTGGTGTCAACTTTTATTTGAAGTACTGGTTATGCCAGCCATATAAGTGCAGTTTGAGGGCCCTTTAACAAACTAGATATTTAGGGCTGTGTGCATTGAAGTTTGATTCATTAGTAGTGGAAGTTAGCATTCTTTTGCAGGAAGTGGCATTAATGTGTATTTCATTATGAAACTATTTACCATGTTAGGAGGTTAATTTAAGGTCATGCTTAGTGGAATTTTCTAACAAAAAGAAAATTTGGAGTCTCTCTTCGGACAATTTATAGAAGATCCTGTTTAGGACACAGAGGTGGTGTTCACCGTGTTTGGTCATAGGTTTTCCCATTTGGAGTTTTCCATTTGAGTGGCACCAATGTATGACATGAGAATTGTTAAAGCCCAAAAGGAAAAAGTTCTATCTATTATGAAAAACTATCTGACAAAGCTGCTCCCCATAAATGAAGACAATTCGGGTACATGAAATTGGACTTTTGTGGTAAATTGGTCAAGCATTTCCAAGTTACACGAATATGGATCTTGGCAAATGGGTTGTCCTTGTTGAGCCCGACTTAGAGAAGACTAACAACAAGAATGCCATTGACGTCGTTCACATCATTTTACCTGACAAGGTGATGTAATGTGAAGCACATTTCATGTAAAATAAATTATCATTGGTTGATTTGTGTAACTGATATTTTATCTGTAATCTATACATCATCTCATTTTAAGTATATCAATTAAGCAGCTGTATTTGAAAAAGGAAGCTGAGAAGAACCAGAAATATCCTTGTTCAGACATTACCTCCTTTGCGGAATATCAAGAATATGTTGGTTGTACATGTATTTTGGGATCAAATTTCATCCCAAGCTGTAGGGATTAGTTGATCAAGTTTAGTTTCAACCAACTAGATTGACAAAATTTAGTACTTATCAGAGGAAATGAGGGCTTTAGGGGGGTCGGGTGGGGGGGGGGGGTGCAAAGTTTTAAGATTTGTTTAGAATTTTTGTAGTTTATTGATGTATCTAACTGTTCAGGTTTTATTGATATTGCAATCATCATTTATACCCATTTCATTATATTATTAACCGCTGGACAGTTATGGTTTACTCCTTTATGATCTTTGACATGGATAGACATAATAATTTTTTTGTCATGCCTGTGAGAAGATTTTCTGGTTTTGGAACTTGTGTACTAGTTTGTTTGTCTTAATCTAAATAGTTGTATGAGTCTTTGAACCGAGTCACTATGTTGGTGGTAAAGAAGTGTGCCCCCAACCCTAAAAAGAGGGGGTGGAGAAGAAAGAAAAAAACATTTTTCATAAGATTGATAAGTTGCCATTCTTTTAGGCTCCTAATTCTTTGGAGAAGTTGAAACGGCCAAAAGTGGCAGTTAAAGCGAATGACATGACTGTTGCAAGGAGTGTTCAGCAGCAGCACGCTACTCAACCTGCCAATCAAGCTCGTGGAGGCCAAATTAAGTCTGATGTTTTAAATGCTTCACAAGGTGGAAAATTCCTTGTTCTCAAACCTGGAAGGGAGACTGGTGCGTCCTTAATCGCTAAGGATGGATCAAGTCCCTCTAACAATACCAATGGCAAGATAGCAAACGGTCAGCTTCACCCTGCTCCACCATCGCAGACGACTTTGGCCGGTAATAATAATTTGAAGGGTTCAATTATTGAGAAGAAGGCAGGTGTCTTAACTCTAAATTCTAGACCCGCAGAGAGGAAATCCTCCTCTCAAGCTCAGAGCCGAAGTGATTTCTTCAATCTCATGAGAATGAAGACTTCTATGAACAGTTCTAGTGTCTCCGATTCGAGTGGTGCTATCATATCCCCGTCTGGTAAGGCTAATGAAAACACTGAAGAGGCTAACATCGCTCCAGTTAGTCCTCAAGTTGTTGAGAACCATACCCAGATACTTGCCAATGGTGATTCTGATTGCAAGGATAGTACTCAAAAAAATTCCAGTGTCGGAGAGCTGAATGTCTGCCCCAGTGAAGCAGTCTTTCCTGATGAAGAAGAAGCTGCTTTTCTTCGCTCTCTTGGTTGGGAGGAAAATGGGGATGAAGAAGGACTTACAGAGGAAGAAATCAATGCTTTTTATGAGGTAACTTGAGTTCTCCTAATAATATTATTACCTAAGCATTGTGACTTCTATTTTCAGAAATGGATTACAATTGGCTCTACGATAATGTGGTTTCTAGGAAGAGTACTAAAACAAAGAGTGGCTCTTTTATTGCTTTAGCTTCATCTTAACACATATTTGGGCATAACAAAGCATGACTTGTAATACTACACAATGGTGAAATTGGTATATAATTTGTTGAATTTGCATTGTGAGAAGGAGGCTTTAGTGTGTTATAATAGATATTTTAGTATCAGGTGCACTGCATGTACAAATTTATGGTTTTGTATGAATTGCTTTTACTTGTCATTCTTTTTCATTTTCAATTTTTGATGATAATGAAATTTCGATGACCTAAATAAAAAAAAGAAATGAAACTCCGGTGAATTTCAACATCTTTTGTTTTTTGCTATCCTTGACATGTAAATATGAAGTGTGTGGGAGAGAGTTTATATCGTTAGTTGAATGATAAGATGCTTCTTTTGGTGTGGGCTAAAATTTTATTTTGATCTGTAAACTTGCATATGGTATAGTCCAAAGCGAAAGATTTAATCTTTTCCTTGAATATTTTTAATTGCAGAACGTGAAGGCGAAGCCAGCTCTGAATATCGGGAGAGGAATTCAACGTGACTGTTGTGTGTTGTCTGGGTCTCAGTAAAGGTGATAGATGCTTCATCTGAATCATGATGATGTTCAAGTGGATCAGAGTCAATACTCACTCACTACTGAATTCAATTTTGTCGGTAGGTCCAAATGAACTGACCTTTTTTCTTGGACCCTGATACGTGTGGGATGTTTTCATGCACCGAACTGTCCTTTTATGGATTGCAGCAGGCTTTGATGTTATATGCCCGGAGTAAAGTAAAATAAATCACTCAGTGTTAGGTTGTTCCGGTTGGCCTTTGAAAAATGATAACACGTTAGGTGTCTGTTTAAAACAGCAATATTGCTTTGGAAGTATACATCGTTATCTTACTAGATCTTGCCTTCTGTTATCGTTTTTTTAACTCTTTCTTTTGACACAAAGAGATGAATTCGAAAAGGTTAACAACGTTTTGAGCAATTATAAAGGAAAAAAAGGTTGGAAAGTTTTTGTTCATACTTCTTTACCATTTCAGAAAGTCCTCTTGATATGTATGATTCTTCTTTGCTCTGTGTGTCCAAGATTGGTTTTTGTCAAAACTGGATGGATCATCTATTTTCTTACTCATTCAATTACAAAGCGTCCCTTTTCAGCATTTATGTTTTTGTTTTTGTTTTGTGCCTATCAAGAACTGAATGCACCTTTGCCACTCTAGAAATGGAGGTTGATATAAGAGGTAATATGTGAGCGATGACGTAAGAATATGAGGATTGTTGCCATGTTAGTCAAGTTGTTGCGCATTGTGAGTATAGAGAAAGAACCCCTGGTGAGCATATCCTTTGGCAGAGATTCGAGGGACCTAAATGCCAGAAAGTGGGATGAAGCCTGCGTGTTTCGTGTGTGGTTGGGGCCTTGATGCATAGCTATACCAAAGGCCTTAGAATAAAAAAGATGATTTGAGCCACTAACCAAATGTCAGACTATTGTTTATGTTGAGGCATGATGCCCCATTTTGTAGACATTTTCTAACTTGATTGCCTAAAACCAGTTCATGGGAAAACTACATATAGGCATTCAACATAGAGGCATTACGGTTACATCGACATCTATCACGCCATGATGAGGAATGAAATGGCCAATAGTGTTGAGTTTCTCCACCAGCATGGACAATTACAAAGATCCATCGTGAAGAACAAAACCACCAGATAAAATGACTGGTGTATCCTTAGAATAATTGTTTTATCACGAATCTTTACCGAATGATTTATGCACTACCATCTTTGAACAACTGATGCAAGAAACAAACCCCGAGTTTAGTATTAAAATGATGTATTTGTAGTAAAAAAATGTAGTTTTGTTGTTAAAAAATATATTTTTAGACTCCATGACACCGATGACTTCATTGAAACAAATTTCTGGATTTGCCTCGGGTCCATCATTCAAAACTATTGCAAGATCACAAACTAATTCGCCCAAACAACTTTCATCCAACGGTTGTTTTTTCTTCGTTATGAATCTATATGCTTCATAGATAACTCCTAAATACATGATAGTTAAAATGTGTAGTACTAGAGTGATTATACAATAAAGCCGAGTAAAAATGCAAAATTGTAAAAATGATCCTGTAACTTGGCCTATTAGAGATTTTAGTCATGTTCCGGTGAGGAAAATTGTCCTCTAAGTTGTTTTTTTTTATATTTTAAGAATGGTCCTACCCGCCGGGTTTGCTGCCTGGGCACCTGATTAATTTAAAATTGCTTACGTGGCTGCCACTATGATGCCACATTGGATCTACGAGTCTGTGGGTCCTATTTCTCCTCCATCGACGAAAAAAAACAGGCCATGTAATGACTTGTCCCAATTTCCCACATTTTGCATCTCCCGTTTAATCCTCTTCCATCTTCTTCCTCGTTTGCAAAAAAATAAAAAAAATCATCTCGTCTCCCTCAAAACCAGAAACCCACGAACCCTTAAAGCCATGAAACCCACAATACCTGAAACCCATTGGACCCATCATTTTTCCTCATCAACAAGCGAAAAATCTGAGAAAAGATTACAAAAAATTCTTGATGATACTCCGGATGCTCTTGAAACCCAAAAAATTCTTGATGATGGCTAATTATACAGCTTACTAAGACTACCACCATGATTATTAGCTATTTCCATCCGAGCCCCATTATTTCCTCTACCTCTTCCTCCGCCACTACTACCACCACCACCACCCCTTTTCAGCTAATTTCCTTCTTCTTCATCTCCATATCTCTGAAATAGACCCATGGCACCCATCTTGCTATTGCCGTTGTGATTTCTTGGAAATTTAGGCATCTCATCTTCCTCCATACCACTAATTCATACCTTCTCAAAGCCAAACCTCTTGTAAGCATAATTTCAAACATCTTACGCTCCTTTTTCAAGAACACTTGAATAGGGTACCCAAAAAAACCATAATGGCAGGGAGGGGTGCACATGTAGTGCGATTTTAGGTTTTACAGTTTTTAAAACTAAACAATTTTTACTGGTTTCAAGATTCTACAAACCAAAACCGAATCATAATGCGTGAAACTATTTAATCCGATCCGGTTTGGATTGACAGTTCAGTTTTTCGGTTTTGGTCTTTACGTGTGTATACGGTGCATATACATACACACAACATTATATTATCATATTTCAAATTAGGATGATCATATAAAACAATGTAAATCGCTTTTTTTTATCTTCATCATAGGTCATATTAAGTGGGGCTCAACCTACGTGTGTGTGAGTCTTGGTTGAAATCTTGATAGATAAAGGATCGAGATATGATAACTAAAGAAATTTATTATTTACTGTGCACACCTAATCTATGCTGCACCACGATAGAAA
Organism: Gentiana macrophylla; assembly: GCA_026214975.1. Taxonomy (NCBI): domain Eukaryota; kingdom Viridiplantae; phylum Streptophyta; class Magnoliopsida; order Gentianales; family Gentianaceae; genus Gentiana; species Gentiana macrophylla. The sequence goes on from CM047811.1 coordinate 97,263,507, forward strand.
CGACTTTTAAATCGGTGCATTGTCGAACCGACTTTGATAAAATGGGTTTCGACAATGCGGCGAAAAGTTGTTCATTGTGGTGATCGATTCATGATATCTCGACGAAAAGTCGATTCTCTTGTGATCTGCGATTGGATTGTATGTGGAGCATATAAAGGTCCTCTTAATTAATAGTGTAGACATTCATGCCACACACACATACACACACATATATATCCGGTTTGGTCGGTTTTTTCATAAACCAAAACCAAATTGTTTTTTCTGATTTGGTGTTTTATAATACAAAACCAGTAAAAAAATCGTAGTTTCACTGCTTCCGGTATAGACTAGTCTGGTTCGATCAGTTGGTTTGGTTTCCGGTTATTTTGCTCACCCTAGCAGGAAGTACAGTCCAAAAAAACAGCAATAGTGGCAGAAGAATAAAGCTCCAATTTTTGCATGTATCCCTCAAATTAACATAATAACAACAAAAAATTAACTACAAAGAATAAATCCCAATCTTTGCATATTTCCCTCAAATTTCACAGCGATAACAACATAATTTAACAGCAAAAAGGCCCATATTTTGTATATTTCTCCCCCAAATCAACACCGATAATGTCACGTAAGGAGTCCCTATGTAAGAATTTGCCTCAATAAACACCCAAAACTGAAAAGGAACCAAATGTGCAGCTAATATCAACAAAATGCTTCTTTGCATATTTTCCTGAAATTTACACCAACTAAAATCTCCAATATTTGCATATTTCTCTCAAACTAGTGATAGAAGTAATTGGCAGAAATTAAGGTTCAATTAAACAACATATTCTGCTGAAATATGCACCAACTGAATCTCCGATCTTTATATATATCTCTTAAATTGACGGAGGTAATTAGAAGAAGGATGATGGAAATTGCGAGTATATGAAATTGGAAAGATAGACTAAAATCCTTCTAGGCCAAGGTTTTTTTTTTTTTTTTTTTTTTTTTTTGAAGATTTTTAGGCCAAGTTATATGACCCTTTTTACAATTTTGCCAGAGTAAAAAAAATAAAAAAAATAAAAAAAATCATCCCTCGTAGCTTCTTTCCTTTCACTGTTTCACAACACACAATAAATATGGAAAAAAAGAAGAAAAAAAAACTTAATGGAGTTCAAACAAAATCTCATTTAAGATTTTTTATTTCAAATGAAAAAAATTCCTCATCTGGAAATTGGCTCCAAGCTTCTTAATGCCAGTCCACCACATCTTCGCTCCCATAGATTCACCTCCGATGTCTGATTCACAGTCTTGATCACCACCGGCAACGGCGGTTCAAGATCGTCGACATCCACTCTGACAACAACATTCCCATCTGCAGCAATTAGATTATTGATCTTGGAACATCTAGTAGTACTACTCGAGCAACTACTTTTGCCACTCCCAGTTCCACCGCTACCACCACATCTACTTCCGGTTGATGATGATGCTACAACATTCCTACCGGAAAACCACCTCCTAAGCATTTCGTAATTACCAAGACTGTGAGTTTTTGCTGTAATAATGGTTTTACTTTTAATGGGTACTGCAAAAGTGAGTACTCTGTGACTGTTCGGCGTGGAATTGGAAGAAAAGCCGATGACTTTGTTTGTCCGCCTGATTTGGCCGATGCAGCTGACTTTTGGGGATGAAGGGTCGTCGCTTGAAGTAGAAGAAGACGATGAATGATCTCTGCAATTCCTTAATTTCACATCTTTGTTTGAGGTTCGACATAGCAGGGGAAAAAAGCTTGTTTTGTTAAACAAGCTTTGTTGATGTTTGTATGCTTTTTTTGCTGCCATTTTTTTTTTTCCTTCTTTCTTTCGCTTCTGATTTCTCTGAATGTTGTGGCTCTGTAAATAAAGGGAGAGGGGTTTGAAGGTTTTATTATTGGGTTTTTGGAAAAGACAGGGGACAGAATCATTCTAATCTGGCGCTTTTTTTATTTTTTGAATAATAATAAATAAATAAATAATATAGTAATTGAAGGAAACAGTTTTGAAGAAAAACTTGGTCTTATATTACAGTTCTACAATGACCCGCTATAGAATTGATATTTTTAATTTTGGGAAGAGGAGAACAAAATTGTTCGCATCTGTGTAGGGATAGGATAGTGAGAAAACAAATGACTTTTTACTCTGTCACTAAAATGTTTTACCATCTTTATTATTAGTTGATATTGAGTTTCGTACAAGGGTATAAATATATGCTGCATCTGTCTCAAAATGTAAATCTGTTTGAGTTTTCTACACAGATTAAGAAAGTTGTTAAATTGATTATGTGTCATTAGTTTTGATGAAAAAGACTAAAATAACCTTTGACCGTTATTAATACAAAATAATGAAAAATGGATGAGTATATAATAAATAAAGGATAAAAGAAGAAAAATATAATAAATACTTTATTGATTATCTAAATGACCTTATATTTTGAGACAAATCCAAAAACCTAAACGGAGTTACATTTTGAATATTGTATTCATATCATATTTTTAGAAAAAATATTTGTTCATTGACAAAATAGTAATAACTAAATGACACAACATACTTTTATATCATTGATCATTATATGAGACCGGTAGGAATCGGTGGATCCTATATCATTAACAATGATATAAAATGTTGTGCAATTTATTAAGATCTTTTTGTTATGACCTATCATTGCAAAATTCCCATCTCCTGGTATATGTGTTTTAGCTCGTTCGAAATTTGTTTTCCTTTTTTCTTTTCTTTTATGTTTCCTTTTCCTTTGAGTCCGTGGAAATTCCAAATCTCCTAGTATATGTATTTTAGCTCAATCGAAATTTGTTTTCCTTTTTTCTTTTCTTTTATGTTTTCTTTTCCTTCGAGTTCGTGGAAACCGACCTAGCTGTGAATTAAGTCTATAAATACCTCTAGTTAGCCATAGACTTCATAGAATTCGTATTTTCGAAGTTCGGAGTAAAAGGTTGGGTTGCTGTCCGTAGCCATCGCATGGGAAAGCGCACCAATACTTGGTTTCTAACGAAGTTCAATTGATTTCTAGTTTGTTCTGCAGATCATAGTGTTTTTTTCGAAGTAATTTCTGGTTCAAGAGCAGTTTCGAGTTTGGTTTCTTCTCGTAAAGTTATTTATCATAATTCCTCGCTTGTTTTATAGTTTAGTTCTTGTTTAAGTTAGAGTTCGTAGTCTTGAGGTTAGAGTTTTTATGTTTATTCATAGATTTACAAGAGCTTGAAGGTTGATCGTAGTTCGTTCGTTGTTTGGCTTGGTTTTCGTTACGTTTACGAGGTAAGGAATTCTTATTGTTATAACGTTTTGTATATATTTCAAGATTGTGTTTTTAAGAGGTTTTCAGTAATGTTTTTATGTTGACTTGCATGAAATCGGATATAATTATGTGTTAGAATAAGTTGCAGGGTATATGTTAGTGTAGAAACTTAGTTTGAGGTCAAGCCTGGGCGCTTTCGGCCCTTCACTCGAAATTGCACGAGTTGCCTTCTAGACTCAGTTTTTGGGTACATTATGTGATGTAACGGTGTTTTTAGCAAGTTGTTATACATTACAGGTTACATTTTTTTGATTCCGTTTTCATACAAATAATGGAGATAATATGGTAGTTTAGTGTTGATATGGCCTTTGTGCGCGCTCGCGTGGGATAGATATGGGTTTTAACATGAACATATGTGCTATACATGCTGCTACTTGCTTTATATGTTTGCCCGAATCTACTTAGTAGGGCATTCATTATTAGCAACAAATCGTATGGGGCACCATGGGCAGAGTGAAGTCCCGTGTCAAAGGTGTGACTAGCTGTATTAGCAATACCGGTCTTAAGGCGGTGTATTATAAGAGTACCTTGGGCATAGTCAAGTCCCAAGTTGGTGGTATAGTTAGTCATACTAGCCGAGTTGTAAATACGAACCAGTAACAAGAAATAGTAGAATATGACTAAATCATGAATATGCTAAGTAAGTAAGAAATAAGGACACGATAGACAAGACATGAACTTGCGAGTGGAGTACATGATGGTAAATAGCTTACGTAAGTTTGATCAGTGGAACACAAACATGTAAGGTAAATAATTAAAATAACGAACGAGTACATGCAAGATGAACCGAATATAGCTAATAGGCATGTTTCCATTGCTTTGCTGACTTATAAGTGGCTTTCCTTTATGTTTCATGTTTAAAAGTAGTTTTCTTAATATGAAATCTTTTGACTTTAAACTGTTTTGCGATTTGGATGAAGTAGGTTAATGTCATGTTTCCCAGCATCCAACAAAACATGAATCTCCCTTATCATCTTTTTTCTCCTTACCGATCATCTAGCCAGTGCTCACTCCTTTCTTTGGAATAAGAAGATAAGGTACTTGAAGATCTTGATGACGAATTTAGAGTGCTAGTTTAAGAGTGGAGCTATGGAGTTGTTTATGTTTTGTTTCCTTTCATAGTAGTTTTCTTCTGAAAAAGGAATTGTTTTTGTTCTTTTCTTTCAGACATGTTTGTTATGTCGGATATCAGTAGTTACTGTCCAGTTATTTATAATTTAGTTGACAACAGTTGTATTCACTTGAGCTATTGTTTTGAAAGACCCTTGTTTTCTTCTACGTGAATCTTTAGATACTGTGATATGGCATGAGGTTTACATGAGATTTATGGTTTAGTCTAAATATCACGTGTCGAACATTTATTTTTTGGATAAAGATTCGGTTTTCATATTAAATGTATAGTATATATGTCTATCGTGTAATTAGATGTCAACATATTAATAAGCAATCATAATAGTATGCAACATTAGTATATTATATAACTTTGAATGCTTTTAACATTTTATTTATTTATTTTACGGAGTGGAAAAATATTATTTTATTTTATAACATCTCTATTAAGAATGAAAGAGTAATGATAGAGGCACAACCAATGTTACACAACCGGTGACACAACGTGAGCTTTAATCAATGGTTGGAGATCACGTTGTGTCATCCATTGTGTAACTTTGATTGTGCCTCTATCATTACTCAGAATGAAATGTATTAGAATCTTTACTACATGCGACGATTCTCAAAACCTTCTTAGAGGTAATCAGGTTGAGATTCGGGTAAATGGGTTTCGTGAGGATAGCTCAACTACTAAACTAGTGGATTTTGATGATTTATAGCTGAGCCAATTATAATTGCCCTCCTACGTATACCCAGAGATTTTGTGATCAGGATATCAATGTAGACTTGAATATTGGGGGAGAACACATCTTTATAGGTCTCTCTCACGTGGAGTTGATTGTACCGCCATTGAAGACGTGGTTGATGACATAGAGCCGTTTAAGAGGAAGTATGGGAGCCACCAGGGGCTTGATGGCGAGAATCAAGGAGGAGTTACAACATCGTGGTTTAATGCTTGGTTGATGGAACGTATCAAAAGGGCGACATGCGCTGGATTGATAATAAAAGATAGATGATGGAATGCGTCCTGTCCGTATCAAAAGAGCGACATGCGATGTCTGGAGACAAGCTTTACTGAAGTCATCTGATACATAAACCCAATATTGAACTGACCCCTGTCGGCCCATTAAATCAGACGACCCTTCTTATTCTGTCCAAAGCCTAACAAGTGTCACGTACATGAAATAAGGTCATACCCACATCAACGTGTAATTTAAATGGATAATTTATATTTTTTTATGACAAGAAGTAATTAAATTATGATTTTAATATTTTAAGGATTTAAATGGTGATTATGCTACAAATGATGCTTGTTTAATTATATTAAATTACCTTGTTTTTATCTAGTGCCAAGTGTTTTGTTTTGTTGATTGGTGGTGCAAGTGTTTTAAAGAAGTCAAACTTGGAGTTGGAGCCTTTTTTCATTGAACTTTTTTATAGTCATGTTACTCTCATACAAAATATCACAACAAGTGACAATAAATCGTAACAAAAAATAACGGGGTTTTACAAAATTATTAAAACATAACAATCAACATGGGACATAACAAAGCACATAAAAATGAGGATGATGATCTTTTATATAGCGTGCCATCATGGATGATGATTATTGCGTAGTATTGTAATTGTCAAGATCGATGTTTACCACGTATATGATTGAGGAGCCTGTCATGGAGCAGTAGCTAATTAAGTCTATAACGAAGCGCATATTTCAGAGTCATCATTGTAGCACTTATTGTCGTGGAATAATGTCTGCGTGAACAAAGACAAAGCCAACATTTTTTCTCCGGATAGGCTGGATTAATTATTTTTTTTAATTTCATTTATACTGCATAATTTTCTGTAAACACTAAAATTTGTTTATACTCTAAGATGATTCAGGTTTTTTGTTTTTGTTTTTATTTGGATCAATTCTCATAATAAAATAAGAGGAAATATAAATTTAGATGAACGAAATATCATGTGTATCGATAACCAACAAGAGGAAATATGAATGATATTTTTTTAGGGAACTACTTGCACCACACAAATTACTTTTGGCACCATTTTTTTTAATTTTTTTTTCACTTCCGCCACCTCACTACATGTTTTTTTACTTGGCACCACACTACGAGTGTCAAAGCCAGTGCCACTTCAATGGCTTCGACGTTCTCTCACCAGTGATACTTCTGTAACTATAACGTCAATGTTGCTGAAGTTATTTTTGAATGTAACGTCAGTGTCACTGACGTAATTTTTTTAACGTTAGTACCACTGACGTTATTTTCATGAAAAATAATCATGGTGATCAAAGTAATTTATTGAGTGTTTGGCGATCATGGTGCCAAAAACAAAATCGTGGTGCCGAGTGAGAACCCTTTATTGTTGTAACATAAGTGACTCGGTTTATGAGAAATTTGTATGACTAATTATCTAGTGGGTTGATCGGTTGGTGACTTGGATATACGGGCTATATAGAAGAAAAAGGGCCGGGTGGGCTTAGCCCACCTTTGCCTGTATACTCCCTCCGTCCTTGTGCGTGAAGTCCGGAACGCTCGCTTTAATGGTGTGTAACCAATGTCTGAGGTCGGGTATGACCTGCATTGTATTAAGCATAAATGACCGAGGTGACGTGCATGTCGTCAGCAATAAGAGACTGCAGACGTCATGCCTCATCATACCGGCTATAAGGGACATAGGGCGACCTGTGCCATGTCAGACAGAAGACGACTTACGCCATGTCGGTTGATTAATATAAGAGCGTGTGAAGTTGTACTGAAGATGGACCTAGAGGTCCAATATCGAGCTGAGCCCATGTCGATCAATATATTGAGATGATCCTTATTACTTCGCACTAGAATCGACTTTTTAAAAGTCGGTTCTGGTGTTAAAAATTGACTTCTCGTTGGTTGTATTTTGAGAATCGAAATTTGAAAAGCCGATTTTTGACTCCAGAACCACATTAAAAAATTAACTCGGTGTGTGTATAGTAGGTGCGCTGGATCTGTAAAATCGCAGAGATGCAAATAAAGGTTCCCTTGCATAATTCAAAATTATTTTCCAAGTGCTACTTCTTATCGCAGATCCAAAAATACGCGGAGATATATAACCGATATATATATATATATATATATATATATATATATATATATATAATGTAAAACTCGAACCCATTACGTGGCTTAGTCTGTCGGAAAACATCAACTTTATCACATAGAGTTTGCTACTCACTCAATTTGAAAGCAACGTGAGTAACGTAGTCAAAACGAAAGACGTGGCTATGCTTTTAAAAGTCTGTCGCACAATTCTTACTTATTGAGAGCTAATTAATACTGTATTTATTTATTTATTTGAAAGTCAAGTGGTAATTAAACTACCTTGAACTGGTATATTTGATTCTTTCTTCGTCTTTACCTGGCTTCCTATGCTTTTAAATAATATTTTTTATGCATGCTATATTGGACCATATACTTAATTTGCTTTAGGATTTGCTTTCATCCGCGACAGGCCTTGTTTTTTTCATTAATGATATTCTATCTGAGCTTAAAAAATAAATACTTACACTATTTTTATGTTTATTTTTCCCGATATTTCCTTTTACTATGTAGTTACAAATTACTTTTTTTTTTTTGTTTTTGTAGTTACAAATTACTACTGCATGTATTTAATTTTTTAAACACAACGAATCATTTTTTTTTTTTTTTTTTTTTTTTTACAAATATCTTGTTATGATGAATCATGTCTGTATATCGTCCTTCTTAAGTTTTCAGCACATTCACTTCCTTTCTTTGCATGCGTTCCGGCATAATAATGTAGTAAGTACTGCTGGCATCAATATCAATACACATGTTTGTTTGGGTGGCATGGGTTTTAGGGACTTGAATTGTTTCAATCATATGCATGCCCTCCTCTCGAAGCAAGTGTGGCGAAACTCGAAAATGCGAATCCATCGGCAGCTAGCCCCGTTGATCCGATCCTGGGATACAACTTTAATTGAAAATTCATTTTACTCGAATGAAACTTAATCAATAGCACGATATTATCTGGCATTTCGACAAGCGAGGTCTTCATACCATTAAATCGAGCTACTGTTTGGAAACTCGTTTTAATTTCATCATAGGTCGGACTGTGTATGGCATGAAATTCGGTTGTTTCCTTTATGCCGATCAACGTGTTAAGCACTTCTTTTGGCATTGCTTGTAGGACTGTTTGTCCATTAGGCGTTCTCTACGAAAGAGGCTAGTAGTACGTGGCTACTAAGTATATTCGATTAAATCCACTTTGAGATTGCCACGATATCCTCGAAATGTCCGGATGGAGTTAAATTAAATGATGATACGTTTGGCGGGCAAGATGCAATTTGTCATGATTTTGGCTCTTTTTCTATATTCATCCCGATGCCGGCAATGAGAATAATGCTGCTACCAGTGGCAGACACAACATCTCGAGTAAATGGCGATAACCTAGACAAATTAAACTAATTGGATGCCAGCGATGTACCTCGATCAAGCCAAGCCGTGATATATATGCGGTGACATCAATGTCCGCGAACTTCTTCGACCAAAAATTCACTAGGCTTTGAAGCGGCTTCTTTTCCAGGAATTTGGATGGGAAGTATCGGTCAAACTCAAAGATTCCATGTCATCGGGTTCAAAGACTACATTCTTTGAGATAAACAAGATTTACATGACATATCGAGTAACAATATTAATGATCTTTTATGTCAATTATAGTGACTTAAACTCTAATTTGATGGAACCAATTTGAAGACTCGGTATTGTGTGATGGGCGGTGAGAAGTGTATTCAATTATGTGCGTCGATAGGGTGGAGTCTTCGAGGCTTCACGTCGGCGAGGTGAAAGGTGCTTTGAGTCTTTGAGAATCTGGCGAGGTCCCACATCCGCTAATTACGTTATGTGATGACTATACTGGTGTCATTAAAAGGAGGACACGTGTAAGGGTATTTATGGCGAGATCAGACAAATATTCCCGACGGCTAGGGTTTAGGGATTTGTGCCTATAAATCTGATTGTTGTTACATTAATACGTGTGTGTGAAATCTGAAACTCAATGCATAATAATAAATATCTCTTTTTCGCCCGTGGTTTTATCTCTCTCACTTTGAGAGGGTTTTCCACGTTAAATCTGTGTTCTTCTTGTTTTTGTTATCTCCTTTGATTATTTACGTTTGATTGCATCTGCTTCTATTTCTTGCATCCTGAAGTTATCTCCATCAGTTTATAACAAGTGGTATCGAGCAAGGTTCGGAGAAAACAATCTATACGATCGACTTCATCTTCACCAATACCTTGATAAGGTGCTAGGATGCGTGATAAAGTTGTGATCTTTAGCAAGAAAGGATGTCGGCTGATGAAGCGTGAAAATCGACAAATTCTGAGGAAGGAGCAGTTTTGGTCTGTGGCAAATCAAGATGTGTGCCTTTGTTGAAGCAGCAGCAGGTTTGTGGAGTCCTTTATCGACAAACCAAATACAGTGTAGCAGATTATGCCGGTCTAGAAGAAAGCACATTCAACCATCATGTTGTGCTTATCTCGATGATGTTATCACCGAGGTTCTTTGAGGAAGACACATGACCAAGTTGTGGAAGAAGCTTGAAAGCACTGTATATGACCAAGTCAGCGACCAACAAGTTGTTGTTGAAGCGAGAGGTTGTTCGATCTGAAGATGCATGAAGGGAGTCCATTGAGGAACATCTTGACCGGTGAACACAATATTACTTGATTTAAGGAATATTGAAGTTAAAATTGAAGATGAAGATCAGCCCTAATCCTGTTGGTGTCATTGCCGGCATCATATGAAAACTTTGTGCAGTCTTTCATAGTTGGGAAGGATATAGTAGCTTTAGAGGATGTGAGGTCTGCCTTACATGCCAGGGAACTGAGACACAAGGCTGCTGGGACAGACAGTCAAATTTCTTTGGGCTAGTAGCTAGCGATAATAGTGGAAAAGGATATGGATGAAGAAGAAAAAAAAGAAGTCGGGTCCAAAGGTCCTAAGTCTCTTGATATCTGTAATATCTGTGAAGGAAGCGGGGACATTGGAAGTCAATTGTCAAGAAAGAAGAAACAACAGGAAGGCAATTCGGCACAATAGCCTTGGCTAATGTGCAATCGATGAGGATCGGTTCTAGTTGCAGGGATTCTACACACCACAATGATGTGTGGATACTTGATTCTGGAGCATCCTACCATATTTGTCCAAGCAGGAGTGGTTTTCTACTTATAAGCGAGATGGATGGTGGTCGATCTTTATGGCCAACAAAGCAAGGTTTGCAAAGTTGTGGGAATTGGCTCAGTAAAGTTAAGGACAGAGGATGGTAAATTTCATACACTTTGAAAGATGTAAGACATGTTCCACAGATGACCAAGAATTTGGTATCTCTTAGTCTCTTTGACGACAATGGGTTCAATTTCAAGGGTGAAGGTGGGACAGTTTGGTTGTCTTCAAAGATTGATTGTAGTCCTCAAAGGGATCAAGAGGAACCTTGTATATATTACAAGGATCATCATATCTGCACCTTTCTTTGTTGTTGCATCCTCAACAGATTCACCGATCTCAGCAGACTTCAATGGCACGTGAGACTAGGTCACGTGTGTGAAAGGGTATCTGAGTTCTTTCTTGTGAGGTTTTCTTGGGGGATATAAGGTTAAGAATCTGGACTTTTGTGAACATTGTGTGTTTGGGAAATTGCATAAAAGTAAGTTCTCAGCATGGTTGCACAATACAAAGGCATCACTTGATTATATCCATTCAGATTGTTGGGGTCCATCAAAAGTTAAGTCATTGGGTGGTCACAGATATTTTGAGTCATTCATAGATGACTATTCAAGGATGACTTGGGTGGTGATGATGAAGAACAAAAGTGATGCATTCAGGAACTTCAAGCAATGGAAGGCCCTAGTGGAGAATCAGTTAGGCAAGAAAATCAAGAAGCTCCGTACAGATAATGGCCTGGAATTCTGCTGGATGGATTTTGATTCATTTTGTGCGGTGAGGTATTGCCGGACATCATCTTTCAAGGAATACACCTCAGTGAGAATGGTGTAGGTGAAAGGATGAATCAAACTCTCTCTCTTTGGAGAGGGCAAGATGTATGCTTTCTCAAAATTTGGTTTATCAAGGAGATTTTGGGCGGAGGTCAGAAAAAGCAGTTGCTACTTAATCAACAGGAGTCCTCACACGAGGATCAATCTCAAGACACCATTTGAGATGTGGTCGAGCAAGCCTCTTGACTACTCGATTCTAAGGGATTTTGGAGATGCGACTTACTATCATGTTAGTGAAGGAAGTTGGAGCCAAGAGCTAAGAAGGAGTGTTTGTAGGGTATGGTGATGGAGTGAAGGGATATAGAATTTGGTCATCAGCAGAGTCCAGAGTAATCCTCAGCAGGGATGTTGTGTTTGATGAAAATTCTATGTTAAACTCATCACTAGAGAGGTCTACTGAATCTGAAGCCAGTGCTGAATCTGATAGTGTTGAGAAACAAGTGGAGCTTCAAGTGGAGTCTCTTGATATGCAACAATCAGTGGATCCAAACCAACACTATATCTTGATCTGGATAATGAACGAGAATATGATCCATGCCACCACGAGACCTCGGTGAGGCGTCATACAAACATTAATCAGTGAGTCTCACCGCCAAACAAGCTAGAAGATCTAATGTTGGGATACCTCCAGGAGATATGGGTATGATGATTTGGTGGATATGCACTCCAAGTTCTTTGAAGAAGTAGAGGTTCGAAACTACTACTTACGAGGGAAGCGATGACATGTCTGAAGCATCCCAGTGGCATCTTTGCCATAGGAGATGAAATGGAGTCATTGTTGAAAAATCAGACTTGGGAATTGGTCAAACGACCTCTACGACAAAGGAGTTGTGACTTGTAAATGGATTTTCAAGAAAAAAGGAAGGAATAACTAAAGCGAAGGGTCGAAGTATAAGGCACGTTTGGTTGCAAGAGGATTGATCAAAAGGAAGGGTTGACTTTGATGAAATATTTTCACGGTGGTGGACACACTTCAATCAGTGTTACTAGCAATGGTGGCACGGCGAGGATCTGGAACTTGAGCAATTAGATGTGAGAACTTCTTTTACACATGGTGAGGTGGATAAGGAGATATACATGACACGACTGAGGTTTTCAAGTTCCTGGCAAGGAAAATTATGTTTGCAAGTTGAAGAAATCGTTGTATGGTTTGAAGCAAGCTCCAAAGCGAGTGGTATAAAAGGTTTGATGAGTTTTATGCTTCAGCGAGGTTACAACAGAAGTCCTTATGATTATTGTGTATACCATGATCTCTTTGAAAGATGGATCACATATCTATCTTGTTTTGTATGTGGATGACATGTTGATTCTTCTTTGCAAGGAAGTCTGATATTCAAAATCGAAGAACCTTCTCGATCTTGAGTTTGAAATGAAGGATTTGGGTGCAGCCAAGAAAATCTTGGGGATGGAGATCTGGAGAGATAGAAGTCAGAAGAAATTGTTCTTGTCTCAGTAGGGTTATGTGCAGAAGATATTGGCCAAGTTTGGGATGTCTGCTGCAAAACCAATAGATACTCCTATGGCATCAAATGTTCATTTGTCTGTTTATGCTTCACAGTCAGCTGAAGAGAAGGAGTATATGTCAAGAGTTCCCTATGCTAGTGCGATTGGCGATCTAATGTATGCCATGGTTTGCACTAGGCACGATCGCAGCTCAGGCGATCAGTGTTATCCAATGAGTTTATGGCTCAACACAGGAAAAGAACAACTGGAAAATTTGTTAAAAGGATGTTCGGTACACGAGAGAGTACGGTGATGTTGGTCTCATTTATGGAGGTGATCTTGAGTGCAGTCACGGAGTTCTTGTGATCTTGATTATCGCAGTGATGTTGTGAGTAGAAAATCAATGACTTGGTATGTGTTTACATTGGGAAATGCGGTGGTCATTTGAAAGCTACTCTTCAGTGCTCTGATGAGCCTTATCAACTATTGAAGCAGAATATATGGCTCTTCTTCAAGCGACTAAGAAGAGTATCCGGTTGAAGGGATAGTCGGTGATTTGGGGTTGCATCGAGATTAGGGTGAGATATATTGTGATGATCTAAGTGCAATATGTTTAGCCAAGGATCGAGTTCATCATGAGAGAACCAAGCATATTGATGTCGGTATCATTTTACGAGGAATGAGAAGAGGGTTGTAGTGAAGAAGATCGGCACCAAAGTTAATCCCCACGATATGTTCACTAAACGATTCAGTGAGTAAGTTTTAGCTTTGTCGGACTTCTTGAATATTGAGCTTATAATCTTTTGGAAACTCTACGAGGCGGATCGGTGGAGTGGATCTTTGTGGAGATAGTTTGGTACAAGTACATCCGGCATTAACGAATGCATCAAACTCTAATTTGGTGGAACCAATCAGAAGACTCGGTGTGTGATGGGCGGTGAGAAGTGTATTCAATTACGTGCGTCGGTAGGGTGGAGTCTCATCGAGGCTTACATCGGCGAGGTGAAAGGCTGCTGAGTACTGGAATACAGCAGGGTCCCACATCTGCTAATTCTGTTATGTGACAGCTATACAGTGTCATTAAAAGGAGGACACGTGTAAGGGTATTTATGGCAGATCAGACAAATATTCCTGACGGCTAGGGTTTAGGGATTTGTGCCTATAAATACAGTTGTTGTTACATTGTCTGTGTGTGTGAAATCTGAAACTCAGTGCATAATAATAAATATCTCTTTTCTGCCCGTGGTTTTTTATCTCTCTCACTTTGAGAGGGGTTTTCCACGTTAAATCTGTGTTCTTCTTGTTTTCTGTTATTTTCTTTGATTATTTACGTTTGATTGCATCTGTTTCTATTTCTTGCATCTGAAGTTATCTCCATCAGTTTTATAACATTTTACAATTCAACAAACAATAAACTTTGTATTACCATAGCTAGTAAATCCAAATCAAATATAATATATACAATGAACATATAGGAATGTAGCTTACAATTGTCTTCGCCTGGTCTTCATATTTTGAAATCTTTGATAAATTGATTCATCTTCCACTACAAAAAAACTTGTTATTTAGCAGCGGATTTTAACGGTTGATTTTACATTCCACCGCTAGTGATGTGGTTTAGCGGTGATTTTTGTACATCCGCCGACAAAAACAAGTAGAAGTTCCTTATGCCATTCATCTAGCGGCGGCTTTTGTATTTTAACCTCTAGTAATTTAGTTTAGCGGTGGATTTTTTTATTCCGCCGGAAAACGTTTATATTTTTTTGTCGAATTTAGTGTACATAAGCACAAATTTTAGCCAATGGAAAGGGAAAAGTGGGTCTTCCGAGAAACACAAATAGTCCAGGTGATTCATTTTTAATTCAACAACAAAAATGTTAACATAAAAATAAAACCCTTCAAAGATCCTAATCGATAAACTTCTCATCGCCCTATTACGGCGGGTCACTATCTTAGTTTTGTTCTTTTACGTTTATCGCCTTACTGTGTGGTTTTTTTAGTGAAATTGCAAGTTAGAATAATCTCTAGACATGCATTACCAAAGTAATCTAAGTGTGAGATCATAGATAGAATATGGCAGAAGTTATTGTCAAGTTTTTGGGTGTTCTGTTTCCAGTTTCCAGTTTAATTTTTGAATTCTTAGCCCGCTATAGATTGGCTACCTTCAATGGCTTCTTTTCTATGTTGCTATAGTTGTGGATTTTCATTGATGTTCTTAAAATGCTTTTTATTACGCATGATTTTTCAGTTTTGTGTAGTCCGTCAAAAGATGCAAACATGAATGCTTTGGTCATATACTCTGTATTTCAGCTTTCTATATATAGTTACTTGCTTAATAGCATTTGAGCTACAATTTGTGTATCTTTTGAAATGCAACAGAGCTAATATTTAGCCCTGAACAAGTTTTGGGAGTGATCTGAATGCCCTAACATACTTGCAGAATGAGTTTTGAAGTGGCTGAAGTTGGAATGATTCGTTTCTTATAATTTCAAGTTCTTTTTTTTTTTTTTTTTGACAGGATAATTTCAAGTTCTGGACCAGCCTTTTTGGTCTGTTGAGATTTGAAATCCATGACACGATCTTTGTTATATGCTCTATATGTGATCCTATAGTTGTCATCTGTCATATCCCTAGTACTATATGTGTTCAGAGTCTGGTCATGCATCTGTTGTCCATGCCTTGTTATTTATTATTTTTGTTGAATTGAACCTGTTTTTTTTATTATATATTATATTATATTTATTATTTCTCAGTTTTGTGAATTAAACCTGTAATAATTATTTATTATTTATTATGTTATTTTGCGGCGGAGTGAAAATCCGCCGCTAAAACCTTTTTTTACCTGCATTATGTTTATTATTGGAAAAATGTTTTCCTGGCGGTTTTTAGACAATTAACAGCAGATAAAAAACCAATGCTAAATTCTCTTAGCGGTGGATGCAGAAATCCGCCAGCAAAGGTCTTAAAACTTTTAGCGGCGAAGGCAAATACGGCGGATTTTAGTCCGCCGTGAATAAGTTTTAGTGGCGGAATCCCATATTTCGCGGTGGAAAATTTCCGCCGCTAAAGATCATGTTTTTGTAGTGTTCTACTTTATTAAATACATCCTTCTCGATATATGTCAGAAGATAATTACTCATATATCCAATCATCTGTCATTCGATTCCGTAAGAAGCTTTTCACATATTCATAACAGGAAAAACTCTTTCTACAGTAGTTGCGCCACAAATAAAAGTAGTATCAATGTCAAAAGTCGATAAACCGATGGATAGACAAGATTTCTTGAGTTGCTACAAGTTTTTGATCAAGACGTACTACAGGCTCCTCTCAAGTCCAAGAAATTTGTTTTTAAAGTGTAACATCATGTATGAAATTCTCAAGTTGGTGCTCAAGTTCCAAATCATCAAGTTCTGTAAAATCATATGGATATAATTGAACAAGTCGAGTTATTATTAATTTTTTTTAAATCTATCAAATGCAATTCTTTTCAGCAAGAATAAAGCATTCCAAGCAAATGAACAATTCACTGGTTGTTTTTGTGAATCAATCAATCAATTCGTGTAGCTGCATGTCTACGACATTGTTCAACAACTTAATTCACTCGAAAGTAGCTGACATATCCTTAGCTTTTCGTCGCAATCTCCCTCTCACATATGGCTCGTTCATATCGAGAAGTTGAATGCCATGAGTTATTACAAAAAAGAGCAAACAGCTTCAAATAAAGAATTCCACCCATTCTCTCTTATATCCTGTAATCGTTGTTTTGAGCTAACAAGAAACCCTATATCATTAGATATATCTTGATCTTACTTTTGTAATGCATTTGATAGATCATTCGTAATCCCTGATACTTTTCTCATCAAATGCAAAATAAATACAAATTCAAATGAATATATAGGTCAAATTAATCATAAAGACCCTTAGCTTCACCTTTTTGCTCCGAGTATGGAAAAAATGATACCCTCACCGACAATTTGCACATCACATCCCCCGAATGTGATGGTTTGTGGTGCAGATTTGTTTATTATTATTATTATTATTTTTTTTTTTTGGTCTTTTCTTTTTTAGAAATGTATGGCTCCAAAATTTAATTTCATTGGATAAAATCGGGGGATGTTGCCGACTATATCTATGTTTTTGGTTGTAGAATCAAAATGGGTTGCTTAGGTCTATGATATCTTCGAGATTCAAGTGGTATTTTGAGATCTTTTGAAGATTTGTTTTGAATCTCATCATTTTCTTCAAGAAAATTAGGTAAATGAGTGTTCAACTGAATTTTTAGTTGTTTAATTGTTTTAAATCCTGCCCATGAACCGTAGAAATGTGAGATTTGATTGTTGTTAGTGCTAGAAATGGTTAGAAATCGGAAATGCAGTAGATTGAACATCGATTCTGCAGATTCGCGCCGTTTGGTGCGCGTCAGACAACAACAGAGACTTCTAGAATGCTGTTTAAGCTTTTAGCGGCGCCAAAGTGATACATAGTTGAACACGATGCTCCTGTTAAGTTTAGCACGCGCCAAAGTTGATAGAACTGAGCATGATGCTTACTGGAACTTTTAGCGAGCACAAAAACGTTTCAACGCACGCCAAAACGCCTTGTAGTGAAAAATCTTGTTTTATTCCTCTTTTTGAGAATGCTTTAGTGTAGAGCCTTATGTGGAATGTTGTAAAGTATATGTATGTGTTCTAGTGGCTTTGGCTCTGCATCGTGTCTCACGGGAGCATTGGAACACATTTCATTTGGCCCTACGTGATGTTGACTTGATGATCAATGTCTTACTTGTTATGTGACAAAGTTAATTAAGGGTTTGGTTTTTGGTGGATTTGACCCAGTACCTTGTTGAGACCATCCGCGGGGAGAAACTCGGGATCATCGGAAGCCTTATTCCTTAGCCTTGTAGATGTTGGATTAGATGACAATGTGCTAGGTAGTGTAATGTAGAGTTGGTCGAGCGTCTATAAGTCACTAAGAAGCCTTTTATGTGATACTAGTAAGTGGTTAGTTAACAACATAAATACATCTTGATGAGTCTAAATGTTAAAACATGTTAGTCCTTGGTGATGCACGACTCCGTTTCACAACATGGAACTATTACACATCCACATGGTTATATACCAATCAGACTCGTGTAATATTCCACACGGTTAGATACCATGCTATATGCGGTGCTGAATGTGTAATGGTGCAATTTTCACCATTCAAAGTGTCCTTGGATCAATGTGTAACAAATGTCTTCTTTGGTTGTGTCTGCTAGTGAGATTAGTAGAGTGGCGTGAGCTACATGAACATATGCAATATTATTATTGTTTGATATTACTTGTGTTATAGTATGTGTAGATTCGGTGCTTCTATTATTTACTAAGTACTTTTGTACTTATCCCGTTATTATTGTTCACCATCCGAGAAGGTGGTTTTGGTGTAGAGTTAAATTCGAGTTAAGCTAAAAAGTGATTCCCGAAGTTGCGGTTGTTGAAACTTATCTATATTTTAACTTATTGTATTAATGGCATAAATATTCCATTCTCTTTTGTAAAGATTGAGATAGCTGTACCATCTAGTCGTAAAACAAGAATTGTAATAGTTGAATGGATCTTTGATCATTGTGTAATAGTTTTGGGATGTTGTTTTAATTACGACTGTGTGTCGCTTTTACCGATCGTTTGTAGAATCTTTTAGCTTTCGAGTCTATCCTTTCGTTTTCGCTTTGTTCTCCGATGATGTCAAACATCGTATATAATCGACTAATTTTAATTATATACATACCGGACGTCCTTTTCCTGTTAAGGGCTCGATATCCGGAACAAGGGCATCACAAGATACGATTTGAAAGATAACATTGATGCTTTTATGTCCATTATCCTTCATGTTTCTGCTATTGTGTGGTTATCTTTTTGGATTCCCCGACTTAAGGCTCTTTTAAGATCAATGTGGATGCATCGTGCCTTGAGAATTTGCAGTCCATTGATGCCATCTTTAGAGATCATAATGGCTATGTTCTTTTTGCTTTTTCCGAGAACATCAAAGAACCTTATGACGTGGATGGAGTCCCTTGAGTTGATTTCCATTTCTGGGAGCATTATTGTAGCTTTCATCAAGAAGTTGTCAAATTGTGTAGAGTCAAACTCTCTTGTCTTGCATTCAATGTCTATCTTCATAAAAATAGGATCTATCTTCTCTAGGTTGCTTAGTTCGTGACTGCTTAGAGTTAACTAATGTTTTTTCCTCATGTTCTGTTAGGACTCGATCCTAACTAGGGTTTCCTTGGGGAATTCAAATAAGAAAAGAGAGGGGAATGGGGAGAAGAGATAAGAAACAGACCGGAAAGAAACACAGACTTTATTAATGATCCAAAAACTAACTATTACAAGCTATGAGCTCAGCCTTATATAGGAGCCGACTCACTAACTAACTAATAGAATTGATGTCAGAATGACATCATCAACTAACTACTATCCGTCACTCTAGGTTCATGACATCATCCTTCCCTTTAAAGCATCATTGTCCTCAAGGATATAAAGTGAAAAGGCACACCAATCCGTAGGAATGAATCTACAATAACAAAGAGTAAACCTACGGTAACAAATGGCCCCAGCTCTTTATGATTCCATATCACCAAAGCATCCCATTATCACCAATACCTTCCTCTATGCATATCATATATCCTCATCCTCTTATGGTATTTTGGCAAAACCCCTGAATGATATGCTTAGGAAGGAGGGGTTTATTTGGACCCCTGCCTCTCAGGAGGCTTTTGAAATGTTAAAAAGGGCAATGACTCAGTCACCTATCCTTACACTACTAGATTTTGAGATGCCATTTTGCATAGAGACTGATGCTTGTGCTAAAGGCCTAGGGGCAATCTTACATCAGCATAAGAAACCGGTGGCATACCTCAGCAGTGCATTTAACTCCAAGGAGTTAGGTCTCTCCATCTATGAAAAGGAGCTCCTTGCTGTTTTGATGGCAGTAACAAAGTGGAAACAGTACATTCAGGGCAGACCATTTGTGATCAAAACTGATCAGCAAAGCTTGAAATTCTTACTGGATCAAAGGGCTACAACTACTCTACAACAAAAAGGGGTGACTAAGCTAATGGGACTGGACTTTTCCATCGAATATAAAAAGGGAAGTGAGAATATAGTTGCTGATTCACTTTCCAGGCAGAATCATGAACAGGGACAGTTGGATTTGATTAGTGTGGCAGTTCCTTCTTGGTTGCAAGAAATTTCAGCAAGTTATAAAGATGATCCAGAGGTTGAACGAAAATTCGAGGAAATGATGGTGACACCAACTCCGGTTCCCATTTACACTTTACATCGAGGGATCTTTAAATACAAGGGAGGATTTATGTGGGATCTCTTTGGAGAACTAAGCGCGAAGTTGATTGAGCGGTGCATTTCAGCCCCGTGGGAGGTCATTGCAGGATAAGGGCATGTTACTGAGTAGGATCAAGAGGTTGTTCTGCGGCCAATATGAAGCAACAAGTTAAGGGGACTGATTGAAATGTCTAACTTGCCGACAATGCAAAACCCCTACATGATAAACCTCAAGGTCTACTACAGCCCCGCTTTATACACGAAAGGGCATGGTCACGATTGAGCATGGATTTTATAGAAGGGCTTCCAAGTCGAAAGGAAAAATGTCATAATGGTAGTAGTAGGCAGATTCACTAAATTTGCTCATTTCATGGCCTTTGAGAGGGTATCTTGCTTGAATATGTTGCAACAATGTTCTTCCAAGAGGTTTCTGAGTTGCATGGTATGCCTGATATACGATGAAGTGATAGAGACAAAGTATTCACCTCGATTTTTGGGGTAGCCTGATGAAATTAGCGAGGGGTTAAAAACCGAATTCTGACCACATCATACCATCCTCAATCGGATGGCCAAACGGAGAGAGTAAATCAGTGCATTGAGATGTACCTCAGATGCATGACTTTTCAAAGGCCTAAGAAATGGAAGAAGTGGTTAACAATGGCAGAGTATTGGTACAATACCAACTACCACACAGCTATCAATGTTTCCCCTTTTGAGGCCCTATATGGGTACATACCTACACCACTGCCATTGGGGAGTTTTGCTGAAGGAAATATTACAGATGTAGAAGGGTTTATGAAGCAGAAACAGGAGGTCATAAAGGATCTCAAACAACAACTGGAGGAAGCCCAGAACAGAATGAAGTTTTATGCTGATTTACATAGGAAGGATAAAGAGTTTCTTTGTGGGTGAATATGTGTTTTTGAGGCTCTGACCTTACACAGCGTAACTCAGTGGCTCTCAGAAGGAACCTCAAGCTTTCAGCTAAATACTTTGGGCCATTCAAGGAAGGATAAAGAGTTTGCTGTGGTGGCCGTTGTCCAATGGAAGATTAAGTGGCTTAATCTTGATGAAGCTCAGTCAACTTGGGAAGATGCAGATTACATTCTGTCCCAGTTTCCAGATTTCCCTCTTCCTTGTGGTCAAGGAAGATATTTAGGGGAGAGTGATGTTAGGAACTAAGGTGATGTTAGGAACTAATGTGTTGTATTAAGGTGCGTATTTCTAGGTGTCTAGTATGTGTGTACAGGCTGTACCTGTGTCGAGCCAACAGGTATAAGTAGGGAGGTGTGTGTTGTATACAGATCATGTTTTGACAGATAATAAAACTTTCCTATTACTAACTGAAAACTAACATGTTTCTCGTTCATTAAGCGTAAGGGGGTGATTGCCCATAAAGAAAAATCTTTTAGCTCAAATAGATTTATCTGTTTATGATTTTGTAGATTGGGGAGTCTCTGCCTTCGAGCTCCATCCTTGTTGTTTGGCTAGCATTGCCGCCAATGTAAAAATTGGTATTGTCAAAACAAAAGCATAGTAATGTATAAGTGATACTTTATAAATTGCCCTGACAATACCATGGTCTTGTTGTTTGCCGATTTGGCCCCATAAAATAGAAGTAATATTGCCCAAAAAAAAGAGAAGATTTTGTATCAAGGTACATATCATAATGGTCGCAACTAGAATTTATCCGAACTCCCGAGTGGGGAGACCTGATTCGATCCCCACCCGGGGTACAGTGAAAAGGAAAAAAAATTATCATAGAATTTAATAAATAATTGAGCACAATCTCCTCTTTGGAAAAAAAAAAAAAAAAAATAATCGAGCACAAAATTTCATTTGCCACGGCATAGAGTCGTCAAATTCCAATCTCCAAGATCATCTATGGAGCTCGCATCATCTTCGTCTGCTTCGTATTCGATCTCAAATCGCGACTACTTCATCGTCTTCTTTCTCCGCCCAATGCTGGCCGTGTCCTTTGCCCTATCCTTGCTGCTTCTTGGTATTTCTTTATCTGCCACTAATTTATAAATTGTGATCTTGAAATATCATGTCTTCGTATAAAGTTTAACAGTTAAATCTAGGTCCTAACTTAATCTATGTAGTTGAAACTGCTAAAAGATCACAGTTTTCTTCTCTTTTGCTCAACCAACCCAACCTAACATTTTTTGTGTATGTGTTGTTGTCGTCAATAACGAATAACAGTTTAATTGTGTGTGAATGGTGTGATAGAATATGTGTGTGAATGGTGTGATAGAATATTTGCAGGGAAAAAAACAGTTAAAAAACAGTAGGTCACTGAAGTTTTTCTGTACTTCATTCATAACACTTAGAGCCGACTCCTAATGTGTAAACATCAGTTTATGACCTTGACTGATTCTAAGTTGCAGAGACCTAGTAATTTTCTGAGCTTCAGAAACAATTCCTTCTTGAGTGCCGTGGTGAATATATCCGCAATTTGATCACCACTCTTGCAATGCATCAAATCTATTGTTCTGTCCTTGCAAAAATCTCAAAAAATAAAACTTCACATCAATGTGCTTGCTTCTTCCGTGTATCACTGGAGTCTTTGACAACTTGATTGTAGTGATGTTATCACACAGTATTATAGTACATCCAGATTGCTTGAACTCAAGCATTCTTTGCAGCCATATGGCTTGGCAAGCACAAGCTGTAGCTGCAAGAAATTCAGCTTAGGTACTGGATAAAGTGACGATTGGTCGCTTCTTGACGACCATGAAATTGTACTTGTTCCAAGCATAAAAGCATAGCCACTCTTAGTATACCCCACCAAATTAGATTTTTCACCCTTCTTGCATATATCCCAAGATCTCTAGTTCCTTGCAAGTAATGAAGGATATTCTTGGCAGCTAACAAATGCAATTCTCTTGGCAGCCATATTGTTGTAATTTGATTCATTTTTCAGTTGAGTCAATATTTAAGTTGCCTAGAGTTTAGGTGACATTGCTGTGTATTGGAGTCATATGAAAGTTTTTCCGTTTTCAGTTTTAATCAGCAGAATTAGTGGCTTGGTGACCTACTGTTTTTGAACTTTGTTGTACAAATATTCTATTAGTGGTATCAGAGCCATCCATTTGTCTTGTTCAAGTGTTGGGCCCTTTGTTGGTCTTGCCTAGGGCCACACTTGAAGGGGTATTAAAAAAGATTGTTAGTTGTTCGGTTGTCCCACATTGGGGACTTGTTCTTGTTTCCTCACAACATAAGACCTCATCAGAAAAACCAAGCCCAACCACATATAAGAGATGGAGCCCCAACCTCAAAACCTAGGCTATAAGGTGAGGTTAGTCCATCTCTTTATATTGTGGAGGAAACAAGAACAAGTCCCCAACGTGGGACAACTAACAATCTTTTAACATAGTGAATATGGCTTATATGAATAAATTTGTAAATATGTGAAAATTTTCAGCTTTATGTATGCACATCTATAATATGCAGTTCGTCACTTTCATAATAGTTTATGTACAAGCACACATGCATTTACATATTTTCATCTGTGTTTTTGAACTTTCAGATAATCAAAAGCTATATTTTTTTTTCCCTTGTTTAAAAAGAAGCTTATGCTTTGCTCTCATATTTTGTGGGTCTTATGGTTTAGGTTGGTTTATTGCATGGAAACTGGTGCTGGTTCATGTCCCATTAGTTCAAGAAATCTTTGGTTTACGTAAAAAGACTGTGAGGCCAAAGCCTGAGAATCGTGGACGTTTTACTCAATTTTATAAGAGGATGGACTCCTTCAAGTCTGGTTCTTAGTGGTAAACTCCATCTTATTTCTGTGGTTCTGAGTTGAGTAGTTTATTCATAATAAGGTGTCAACTACCTTGTATCCTTGGAATTTGCATGTTTGGAGTACTTTTTTGGCAAAGCCACCTACTTTTACTTTTGTAGTGACTAGTGATGTGTTTCTGGTATTTTCTTTGGTCTGGTTTGGTTTGACATTGCTTGTGTGGACTGTGGAAGTGCAAATTAAAGGATAAATGTTCTCATGTTAGAGTATATTTAATTTATTCTAATGAAAGGACCTTTGTTAGACCACCCAAACTAGTTTTCTATCGTTGTTAGTAATTGGTTGGTTTTCTAAATGGTTGGTACTGTCTCAAGATTGACGCATGGATGCCATGTTTTGATTAGTATCCAAGCTACGTTGGAGGTATACTTAGAGGAAATGAATTGTGTAAAGGGAAATCATATATAGGCTATAAAGGAGATAGCCACAACCAAACTCAGAAAAGCAGAGTAAATGGGTTCTCTTATACTACTACCTTTTTAAAATACTTTAGTTGATGAAATTGGCACCAGTAAAATTATTTGCGCTTACAATGAAAACTGAATTAGAGGATGGAAAAGTAGGATGGTCTTCATAAACTATAAACAAGGGCATAAATAAGTCAAAGAAAAAACAAAAAAATATTATGATGAATAATAACTTTTGGTTAGGTCTACTGCATACCCTTTGAGATGTTGCATTAGACATTTATATCACATTTGGATAAACGATGATCTAATCAGAAGTTCGGAACCCTTTCTTAAACATTTTTTGATTCCTGTATTGTTATAATATGATATCTATATTCAAGGAGTTCATTGAACAGATGTAGTCTATATATATCTGCTGCATCTGTAAGCATGTGAGTGTGGATTAATCCGTGAGTCCCTGTATTGCTCCAAATTTATTGTCAATGACTTGTATTATCATTATTTCTCATGACCCTGACCTTTAATATTCAATATTTAAAATAATGTAACGCTATATGTTGCAGCCAGAATTTAAGGTTAATCATGTGAATTCTCATGCCAATCAATAATATATTATGTATTACATGTCCTTTTTTAATACTGCATGGGAAGTTAATTAGGTCATATTTTGGTGGCAAAGAGAGTACTACATATCTGTTTGGGGGTTACGATTCTTGAGCAGATCTTATAGTAAAGTGAGGTTCCTAAATGCTAAATTTCTGAGAAAATTCTAACATTGAAGTTGTCGTTACCTAATCCTAGGAGTTCTACGTTCTTGTAGCCCCCATGTGAACAGATGAAAACTTTGCCAGTCATGTAATATCTAGTATGATCCAGCACTTGAAGTGCAGGAACATGAAGAAATCATGCTGGAACGCTTCCTAATGCATTTTTTTTTTTTTTTTGAATCTACAACTTAAAGCCTAGGGTGTCTTCACAAATTTAGCACTTAGCAGTACATGCAAAGACCTCACGGTGACATGGCTGCCCTCATCCACTCGAGGCGGGTATCCATACATCAGAAGTCTTATGAATAATATAACACTAAATCTGAATCCCATGTGAAGGTACATTTTGATCACAAACTTATGAGCTATGCATGAATGATGAATCATGAGTAGCTAGGTGAGTTTTGAAAACTAAGAACAAAAAAGGGGTTTCAAACACGGTTCCTTTTATAGCTGTTCTGTTTTGTTAGGGTTCTAACACGGTTCCAAACTGTGCAGGTCTCTTCTGTCAAACTTGTATGCAAGATTTTATTATGTATTTAAGAGTGGAAATTCTCGTACAAGGAGCCTATATTCCACCACATCATTGTATGAGTGACGTGTGATCACGTGTAAAAAAAAAACTGGACGTATCGTCCAACAGGCAACGCCCCTTTGGTTTCGACTGCATGAAACTCCTGCCGAGCTGCAAATTGAAGACTTGGGGAGGTCCAGTTTGAAAAAAAGGTTTCTTGGGTCTAAAAAGAGAACATTTGAATGCAGAAGAGCAATTGCAGAGCTATTGAATTAAGTTTGAAACTGGTTGTCGAAAACAACTCTATTGGTTTTTCTGTATGTTATAGTTGGCACTAAAAAAGAACATGATTAACGGTTGGATCTTTACACATTTGATGTTCATTCAATACCACTTACATGGAGACTCATCAATAACTATTCATGCATATATTGCATTTCTGAGCTTGTTTTTACCTAGCAATACATGTATGTTAATTTCTCGATTACTATTCACACATGTATTACATACAATCAAGCTGTTAATCATTTCATTAAAAGCAGTCTGAAGATAAATTCCTAAGTTTATATGTTATCATTGTCTACAAGGTTTACAACATACATGCATACATAATATGTCCATCTCAACTACTTTCGTACACAGGCACACATTGTTACAACAATGGCACCAGGACATCAAAACAAAAATCCGACTGGCAATGTGGATTCATAGGTTCAAAGTTCAATGTCTACGTCGTTAGTCAGACTGAGGGCGTTGATTATAGTAATTTCTTTCATCGTTTTGCATGAAATACCGAAACTTTCATAAAAGCAACCGTGATCAGCTCAAAGACACAAACATCATCGATCTTCAATCCTTTTTCCATGACAAACTGTCCCCATCCTTTGCCTAGATTCATCCGATCATCATCCAAAGCATTTTTGTTCAAGCGGACCAGCCACTTGTGATTATCAGAATCTATAAGCTCAATGAATTTCAAACAACCATTCATGTGCTCTTTAGAAAATTTGCGAGGCAACCACTGCAAAAAAAAAACGAGCAAACATATATATTGAAGAATCGAGACCCTTTCAAGATAGTGATCTTTCAAAAGAGACGGTTTATGTGCTTACCACTTTTAATCTATTGTAGGCTTTCATATTGACAATGAAGAAAGGATTCTCAGTCTTGTACATTTCTGCTGCAACAAGGCCCCGTTTCAGTTCTTGATCCAAAACTGTTTTTTCAACCAGAACCCTTTTGGAAGGAAGCCTCGCATTTGTACCTGTCATTTCAGATCGAATCAAATAATTGCAAAAAAAAAAAAAAAACGAATTTCATGAGGTTTTGTGGATGGAACCCCATGTGAAGACATCATCTAATCTGCATTTGCTCCAACAGTTTACTACCTGTACGAATCACCTTCCGTTTTTTCCACAGGGTGAGAATTTCAGTATCATCTTCTTCTTCTGCTGCCCTTACATCTGCTTGTTTACTTTTATGATTGGACAAATCAGGATTACAGCCAAGTGGATACAGAATCTCAGTAGCGGTTAGATCAAAGACGTGAACACCGAATTCTGAGTTGCCTTTGTAATTGAATGACAACAAGTACCCGAAATGAATCGAGTAATGCTTCATAAACTTTTCCCAACCAACACAAAGGTAAAGCAATGCACCACACTGCTTTAGTCCAACATACCAACCAGCACCACCAACAGGAAGAGAAAGTTTTATGGTTTCGGAAAGTTCATCTCCATATATCTCCACAAACTTTTCGGGCAACACCTACAGTATTATTACATCATTTGTAAAAAGAAGTAACCAACCTTTAATCAAAAGATAAGCCCTTTAGACATATATTTATTTCTCAAACACAAAAGGTATGGACATCCATTTCTAATTCGAACAGACTCCCACATTTTGCAGCAACATCCGAAACGTGTACTCTGCCAAAACTAGATTTCCTAGTCCCGTGTGTTTTTCTGAAGAGAAACCAATCAGATCATGGATCCTGAATTTCAGCAAATCTGGGGAGATTTTTCCCCTCGCAAACAATATCCCTAAAATCATTTGCTAAAAGCCTAACAAAATTAGAAGCATGTTGGGAATCGAATCTAGCCTAGTGGTACAAGGCATTGCACTTCTTAGTGAGAACCCGGGTTCGATTTAATGTACCCTAAGCATGTTAGTCAGAATTACACAACTTTTTTGTTAGGACAAGCAGATTCAACCGATCACAATCGAAGAAAAAAGAAGAGAAAAAAAAAAGCAAGCACAAAAGTACTGTTTTGCTGGAAATTGAAAATACGAAGATTGAAGAACATTAAGACAGGGAAAGAATGAAGATCGGAAGTATACCAGTCTGCGTTCCCGAATGACAGAAGGCATAATGATCCTAAGGAAAATTGTTAAATGTTGCCATTTTTCCATATTTGTGAGGTATGAACAAGTGGGTTGCTCACTACTTCTTGTGTTCTTTCATTTGAGACAGTTTTTTTTTTCTCTGGGATCATTTTTCCCCTTTCTCAAAGTCTCAGCTCAAGTACTCAATAAACCACTTTTCAATTTTAATTTAAAGTTAAAGGTTGTGAGGACTGTTTTTAATATAAATGGAAAAAAATGATAAGAAAAAGAAATAGTGGTTGAAAAGGATAAAAATACACATATTACTACATTTGTTACTGATGGCCAAATCCTAGAGGTCCAATCTAACCGAGCAGTGTACTGGGTCGACTGTAGTCTAGTATGGTGAATCAAGGTCGAATCCACGAGGAAAACTCAATTGTGAGGTCACACACTAAAAAGTTTATATTAATTCGATCTAGGTCACAAATTGCAGGATAATCATTAAATGCATAGATAAAGTGTTTGTGGTAATAAAGATGATAAACGATAAAAAAAAAAACTAGCCAAGATAACGTGTAACCTAGCCATCCTCTTGTAGTATCATGGGAATGATCTCCTACCTTCCTACCATTGGTGCTTGAAAGTGTAAAACGGTGTATTCCTAAGCAAGCAATCCCCCCTCATACGAGTGTATAGAATTGCTCTCTACCTCCTCCTTGGTCTAGGTGTCCTAAACCTAATGACTCGGTATGCTACGCACGTGAATGCAATGACAATGTCAACTATCCCCGGATAAAAAATCGAATGCAACGAATGGTCGATTTTACCTTCCGGTTCTCCTACCCTCTTCTCATGAATGACATTTCCTTTCGGTCTCCGTCAAACGTGTAAATGCTAACACTAGGTAATTACTCCAATGTTAACAATCAATACAACACAAGTAGGAAAAGTTTCACAACAATTAAAACTAACAACACAAATTATCATTCCCAATCAACATAAGAGGATAAACTAAAGCTACAACATAATATTGGCTAGATAGGTCTAGCCACTCATGTCTACAAATATTAACATCTCAAATTAATATTCATAACCACAAGAACAATTGAATGAAAATAAAGATTAAGAATTACCAAATCAAGAGTACAAATTCGAGTTGGTGCTCTTCATCCAACATCCAAAAGCTTCATTGAACTAACATTAGTGTGTTGAATTCAATCAACTAATAAAGTTAAACTAGAATCCTTAGCTTTACAATCAAAATCAATTGTTAATATCTACTAAAATTCGGCTATAAGAGCCATGGGGTGGGGTTTTGCCTTCAAGATGGAAAAGTTGAAGAAGATGAAGTGTGTGTTGATAATCTTGTGAGTGGAAGAATAAAAGAGATTAATTCTTTGTTGACTCTGCAATGTTGACGCAGGTCAACCCGGTTTGGCGTGCGTCAAGCCCAAAATGTTTGGCGCGAGTCAAGTCTAATATGTAGTAGTTGGCTGAATGGCATTCGCATTAAATGCTCAACAGCTACTTGACACGGGTCAAAGCGACATGGCGTGAGCCATTTGTATCTGAGATCACCATAATCAAAGTTTATTCTCCCAATTGGCTTGATCGAACCCTTTAACATGCATCGGTAAAACTCGTGGGTTGAAATCCTTGCCACAGCTCCAAAATCATCATAAAAAATCAACAACCATCTTGAGGTCAGAATCCACGCTCTACTCGTGACATATGTGCTGCAAAATAGACACAAAGATACCCCGTGTAGACCTGATAACAAAATCGGCTAAAAAGTAATACAATATAACTAGAAACATGGTTTTTCTGAGAATTCTATGTACACAAAAAATGGTTCCAATCATCATAAAAATTGCTCAAGTTGATGTCAAAATATCATTAATTGCATTAGAAAAAGGGGTGAATCATCGGGAATTATATCATCAGGTTGACTTACATCAGTTACTACATGTGGTTGTAGCAACATGTAGTAATAGTAACTGGCGCGTTTTTGTCCTTCTCAACCACTATCTTTTTTTCTTGTCCTTTTTCCCCATTTTGTATCTTATTTTGTCATTCTAGCCCACGACCCCTTTTAATTTATCGGGGAATGGATTGAGGAAGTCAGAGGCGGACCCACATGGACAAAGGTGGACCCCACCTAAATTTTCTGTGCGAATTTACTAATATACTCGTCTAATAATATTAAAAATCATGTATATATTTTATTTCAGATAATTTTTAATGCAATTGTCTATTTAGTTCAACTGGTTAGAAGCTTTATTTTTGGCCTTCGCCACTAAAGGAAGCTCCCTGATTCTATCACTGGTTCGAATCCTGGAAGCTGGTCCAGTTCGAAACCTAGAAGCTGGGTTAGCCACTGAAGAAAGCTCCCCGATTCAGTCTTTGTTTACTGTTTGGCGGGTGGGGAGGGCGTTAAGAATGCTTAGGATGGCCGCTAGTATTACATATTACGTTTATATAGTTAGGATGGCCAATAGTATTACATATTATGTTAATATAGTTACGTTAATTGAAAGTGGATTCAACTCCACTTTCTTTATGGTATCAGAGAGGAATTAATCTACCGATTTGAGTTCTCGCTGCAATTGATAGCCAGTTCTTCGATTGAGACCGAGAATGGCAGAAGATAGGCATTTTAAGGCTCTGCGGGAGATCTGGAAGCTTTGAGTCCGTTTTACCTCCATTCAAATGAGAGTCCGGCGTTGATTCTTGCACTTTGTTGTAGTTTGAATCATTGTATGCTTTTTTAAAGGCTTTTGTTTTGTTATCTCCAATCGTCTGCCTTGTGATTATGCATTGTATATTTTCAAATATTTTATCAATAAACATCATATCTACGCTAAAAATGTAGTCACACCCATATGAACGTTGCTTTGTTTAACTTCTGGGACGTTATAGTACGAGAAAACATTTGTCTACAACTTCAAAGCTAAACAATAAACTTAAAAAGCTACTTGGCACAAGGTGCATCGGTCTAGTGGTAAGCTAGACTATAATCTGGTATAAAGACCAGTGTTTGAATCCCGTTAGCGGCAACAACAAAAAAAAGCTACTTGAACCAACGATTACAAACAACCTGCAGATTCAGACTTAAAACCCGATCGTAACAAAACCTTGTTTCCAACAAATTTATCCAACAAAACAGCAATATGTATGTGACGGATTGGACGGTTCTAAATGTACCTTAAACTGAATATATCTGATTTTTCCATCTCATTTGGCATAAAAGACAGAAACTTTCAAGGTGCCTTTAGTCAAAATCTCGAAAACACACACATCACCCTCCTGCAAACTTTTGTCCTTGGCAAACTGTGACCATCCTTTTCCTAGAGTCAACCGGCATTGATCTTTCCAGCATCGTACACGCCACGACGACCTATTATCTGAATCTTGTAAGTTAACGAACTCTACAGGATCGTTCATGTGCTCTTTACAAAACCGGGTAGGCAGATGCTGCTTAATCAAGAAACATTAGATAAATATGTACACAAAAGTCATATACATACATACATACTACTAATCATTTAAATGAAAGTTCGATAGGCACGAACCAAGACATAATGTCTAATGTTGAATTCTTTGATTTGGAAAATGCAGAAAGGATTGTCAGTCTTGTACATTTTTGCTTCATGTAGTGCCTTTGCTCTTTCTTGCACTTGGTTCCGACCTGCTTCTTTCTCCAAATGGCTTTCGGAGAAACGCCTTGCTTTCTTATCTGTCGGTACGAAATGCATTGATTTTTACTTGAACACATATCTAATCATGTTTGAGTCTAATATATACAGGAAAATTCTGATGCAGAGATTTTCTATTAGACTCAGTGTGCCACGTGTACAAACACTAATAAAACTGCGTTATCAGAAAAGAGCTCTTTTCAAATCAAAACAACAATAACTTACTTAAATTAGGCATCCCGGTACGTGCAAGAATCCCCTTTTGCTTTTTTCTCGGTGTAGATTCAACAAAGACGACCTTACGTTTTGAAGATTGAACAACAAAAACGTCTGAAACGGATTCATCATTATAATTCTCTTTTTTCATGTTTCTTACATCAATTTGTAAGCGTTTTCTCGAGCTTTTAGAGTTAAATCCATGTCCATAATCAATCTCAGTGGCCGTAAGGTCAAAGATGTGAAGATTAAATACCGAGTCCCCTTTGTATTTAAATAACAGACAGTTCCCAAAACGAACTGAAAAATGTTTCATAAACTGATCAAAACCATCCTCAAGTAAAAGCAGACAACCCGATTTCCGTAATCCGATACGCCAAATATCACCAACAGGAAGCTCAATTCTGATAGTCTTAGAGAGTTCCTCACCATATTCCTCCACAAATTTTTCAGGCAATACCTACACATACTTCAAAGGGTGAGAATATGTATATATAATTGTGTTTCAATGGATTCACTTAATTTGGCCTCAAATATGTGTATATTTTTATATCAAGAAAAAAAATGCATATTTTGACAATCACAGTGAGGTAATACTTGGACAGACACTACAAAAGGTTTCACCTCCTTAAATTAGAATGCAGAAAAAATGATTAAAAAAAGAATAATAAAATTGAAAGAAAATTGGAAATCAAAATTTACCAGGCTACGTTCGCGATCAACGGAAGGCATTATGATTCTGTAGAAACTAGTTAGATACTGGGATTCTTCACAACTTATAACTTCTTCCATCGAATTTAAGATAGCTAATTGGAATCAAGTTTAGGGTTTAACCGTTTTTAAGTTTAAGAGCTGATATAATCACCTCCAGTACACTGTACTTGACCCATCACCCATCTAGTGAAAAATTTACACAAACCGATACGTACAACACGATCTACTTATTGTATGTAATGATGCATTTGATTGTGAAATGCATTCAAGATTTGATACGTGTACCAAATCCTCTTCCGGGAATCGTGAAACAATTGTTCTGGTTCTTAAAATGTCATGCCAGATTTTTAAAGCAATAATAAAATATGACATGATATATTTGAGGATTTCTCAACAAAAAAAAAAAAAGAAAAAAAAAACGATATAGTATATTTGAGGACTGATGGCCGACACCGTGCAAGGCACGGTGAATGTCCACTGCAGTAGTAATGACGTATTTTTTTTGTATTTTGTTATCATCAGTATTTATGGTGATGGAGAAGGTAAACCAAGTGTTTGTGTATGGAGTATGAGAGTAATGGATACCAACTCTAACACATTCATCTACTACAACAAGCAAGCTGTTAATGATTAACATAGATTAATATAACAGTGCCATAGGGTTGGTCCTCATTACAAAAGAGCTGATAAAAGCCCATGGATGGGACGGGACTAACCGAAGTGACTGTGACATGGTTTACCATGCTTTTCACAAAACATTAATTCTAAAGGGTTGATAAAAGACCATTGACGACACGGCACTAACCGAAGTGATTGCCACATGGTTTATCATGCCTTTCACAAAATAAGCTACATATCATTAATCATTAAGATTTCTTAGACCAGAGTCTTAATGATGTGATATGTTGATGTGCTTTACATAGGAGCACACAGGATTATTTATATTACATATTCGAAACTTCTGAATTGAAAATGTGCACCAACAGATGTTAAGCCTGTTTATCTTTCCCCTTAAACTTCTTTGATGGAGTAGTTTGGGTTGGATCTTTGGATGGATCCTCAGATGCAGTACCAGGTGGATGGGCAGGGGATAAGCAAGATGGAATTTCATCTGTGGGTGAATGTATTGCCCGGCCATGTGTAACTTCTTCAAAAGTCAACATTCGTTTAGTACCAGGTGGTTCATCTGCTTGTGTTTCTTCAAGAGAAGGGATGTTAGCCACTTCTTCAAGTACTGCTTTGGTGGTAGGTGTAAAGAATTCTTTTCATTGGCGATTTTAGATGTAGAGGATGAAGATCCAATATGTTCGAACGGGGTAGGATCCCCATAAGCAGTTCCAGCATGTGAATCTGTTTGTTGAGCTGCATGGTACTCATGCATTTCAGCTTCGGTGTAGATTTTGAGGATAGGATAGCGGCGCAACATTGTGCCTTGAGAAGCTTGATCGTAGTATTTCAGAAAACAAATAACATGCTTCTTCTCTAGATCACCCTCAACTTCTGTTGTCAAGGGTTTTCTCTATGAAATAAATGGAAAACACATTAGCTAACTAACTACACAATTGTTAGTGCAAAGATCGTGTGGTGCAACATCGTGAAGTCGCATACTGCTCAAAGAACAAGCCTTAGCGATTGCTGTGTGAAGGGTAGTAGCTTATCGATCTCGGGAGATTTGATGTTTGCTGCAACAACAGTGGTACCATGACTCAAAAAAACACCAACATTAGAGCTACATTGGTTAGGAGTGAGCATGTTAAGATTCGTGAAATGCTAAACAACATTGGAGAAGAGTTGATCCACGGGAAAGTAAGATTTGAAGTTTGTAGGAAAAGGCTATTACCGCACAGTTACTTTGGTAAATTCTTGACAAGTCGAGCACATTATCTTCCAGTCTGTATCCACGTCCAAGGCAATGAAGCATTTTTCACATGCTTCGAACCAGATTTTTTCTTGTGCAGTCAGGTAGGTTAGCATGCCTTCAGTCCAAACTGCTCTGGCCTGTCTTGTAGAGATTGTATTCATATCAGAGCATGTTAAGTCAAATAAGAAGTGAGACCATCATGTTGGAAAATTACACTTTCTATGGACGTAAGAGCAAACTCCAATGGCAAGATTTCAGAAGGCCGTGGTGGATGGAAAAGCCTAGATGGATCCCTGTAAGCTCAATTTTCAATCAGTGTTGTGACCTCTGCTGTATGTGCCCTATACCTGTCAGACGGACATGAGTAGTGTTAGTTTGAGCAAGCTGTATGTAAACGACAATAATCACATGAATAGTTGTACCATTCTTTTAGCGGTAGCTCCTCTTTTAGTGGAGGGTTTTCTAAGAAGTATGCATTTGTCTTTGTCCTCAGCGAGAGACCTGCATTCAAATGAATTCATACAATAGTGGTGAGCTGAAAGCTAAAGGAATTCCATTGGTGGACTTATGGTTTATTACTGAAGGTAGTTAAATGTGTAAGGCACACAAACCTCAAAAGTAAACACTGTATAAATATCAAGTCGGGTTATGTATGAGTAGTGTTTATATAGTTAAGGCAGCAAGGAAGATTCAGAATCAATGCAATATTTAAGAAGGTGTATGTAATATAAAGGACAAATCATTAGAAGATGTTGGTAGACCTTTATACACACGTAGAAAAGAACAGACAAAGCATAATGCCATGTTGTAGCTAGGTTAGAAGTGGTATCATACCATTAAATGTGCTGACTTTCAGGCCATATCCAACAATCAATGTTGGAATTTTGTACCTTGCATGGACATTCACATCAGTATCAACCAGAAGATCATCCCATACCCTCATCAGCATGGGAACCATTCTGTAAAATATTGGAGCAAATAAATAGCCGCTATTATGTTTAGTAAACTGTTGCATAGCACCGAGATGTTCCTGAATAAACATAAATGCTAACTATTTACACTTACTCTTCGTTAATGACGACAAAGTCTCTACGAGATGAAGCTTCATCAGTTTCTTGCACCGGCAAAGCCTTGACAATCAGAGCCTTGATACCTAAGCAAAACATGCACAAGCTTGGTAATAAACAACATAAATATTATGTGTGAAATTAATACATGTGATTCATGTGTATTACAGGATAATGAAGGCTTACAAATTCCGCGTTCTTGATCAGCATAACGATAGAAGTCTGTGAATCTATCAAACTGAAACGTGCAAGGCATCGAATGTGGGATTGTTTCCGGATGAGGTTCCACAAGGTTCATGCGATACAGGGTCCAAGTATATGGATACTCTACAACCTTGTACTGTGGTGGAGTTTCCTTCACAGTTGTGTTTGACACATAATACCTCTTGAATGGCTGGAGTGTGTTGGAGAAGAAGGCGACATTTTTATCGAAAACAATAATAGGGACTTTGGTTCCCTGGTAGAAAGGCAGAACATATGAAAACCAACTGCAACCAGTCTATGGTGACAGGGAATAATGAAAGTAAGCAAGGTACCTTCATATATGTGACAATATAGTTCCTGTAGAGAGGGCCATTATCCTTTTTCTTTGCATTGCGGCGTTCTACCACTTGAACCAAGACACACCATTTTCTTGTCATCGAATGGGTAATTTGGTAGGCATCAAACAATGGTCTATCCAATTCCTGAATAAACACAGTGGGAAGGATATTCTGAACGATAATATGATGGGAAGTGTATCCCAGATTCTGCTTTGCAATATGGAGTGAATGGTTCAGAAATAGCTGAGAAAATAACATGGGAATTTTTAAGCTGCAAAAGCGTATGTAAATGTGAACATGCATTTAAGCCATCTCTGCATATGGATTGAAGTACAAGGTGAAATATTAACAGGTGGCATGGAGGTAGCATAAGAAGCAAAAGATCAAGGAAGTCATGTAAGTGGGCAAGAATACATGGAACAAGTAACAGATGTGTAACGCAATATGTTCAAGAGTATAAGTTTCTTTTTCCGTACAATATTAAGAGAACTACATCGTTTTTTTAATGTAGACATTTGTATAGCAGAAAATTGGTCAGAGTTGTAATACCTCTTTATATACAACATTCCGTGTTTTTGTCTGGACAGTTGTATCCAGGCTTTGTTACTTACCTTAACATGAGAAGAAGTTCGTGCACGGGACAATGTTACATAGAGCTGACCGTGGGAGAACACGTGTTTTTTAAGGTAGACACCTACAAAGTCTAGAGTCCGCCCTTGCGATTTATTTATTGTCATCGCGAAGCATAGCCGCACCGGAAATTGTATCCTTTTGTATGGAACAGGGCAGAACTCGCCTTTGGTTGGCTGCAAGGGTATTCTGGGTATGAAGACTTGTTTTCCCGTAAAATCTCAAACTACAATTTCAGCGTGGAGGACATTTTTTGAGAAAGACTTGAAAATTAAGCGTGTACCGTTGCACAGGCCTTCGCCTGGATCTATATTCCTTAACAGAATAATCGGTGCATTCTGTTTCAGAACAAGTCTGTGTGGAGGCAAGCCATTTGGGGATAAGCTATTTATCATGTCTTCATAAATACCTTGGTCAGATGGATTAATAGTTTCGTCAAACCCTATGTACTCAACTGGTGTACCTGGAAACTTGTGTATAATAGCTTCGTTGATCTCATCAACAAATAAGTTTTTGGTGGTAAGAATAGCTCTATTAAGAAACGGGACATTAACAGTGGTTGTTTCTTGCAAGTCAGGATAGACAAGTGAAATAAATTCTTCCAGATCATCGGTGGAAGACAGCTGAGCATGGAAAATCTGATGAGGCAATGAAACCATGTCAATATCTTTAGACTGGTGTATACCATTTCCCATACCTAATAGGAAATCAGTAAATTCTGGATCTAAGCGGTTGCGCATGTTTGAGATCAGGCGTAGTTGTCTAAAGTTTGGCCACAATGGAGATTTAATTAGCGAGGCATTGATGGTCTCGGATTTAGTCCCTTTAGGAACAACTGGTAAGGTCTGACGAAAATCGCCACCTAAGACAACTACCTTCCCGCCGAACATGACATCAGATTCTAATAAATCTTTGAGTAAACTATCCAAGGCCTCAATTGCAGTTCTTTTTGCCATCGGAGCTTCATCCAATAGTATGAGATTTGACTCTTTGATAAGCAAAGCTAAAGACGATTGTTTGCTAATCCTACACGCTGAAACATCTTCTAGATCGATTGGTATCTTGAATCGTGAGTGAGCGGTCCGTCCTCCGGGCAACAACGAAGCTGTAATACCCGATGTAGCTGTTGCGAAAGCTATATGGCCTTTTGACCTCACATGAGCCAAAAGGGCACGGTAAAGGAATGTTTTTCCGGTGCCGCCTGGACCATCTACGAAGAAAGCCCCTGCTTTGTTTTGGTAAGCAGATTCAATTATACAATCAAATGTTGTTTTTTGTTCAGGATTTAGTAAGGCTTCTGATGCTAAATCTGAGTTGGGAACAACAACACTGCGTTCTAACCTTATCTCTCTTGTGACGTCACGCGATTCATCAGAATCGTGGGTGAAAAAGTCTGGGCAAATGTTGTAATGCTTAAGGTTCTTACCCATGCCGACCAAGTAGGAGTTGATTTGTTGCAACACCTTTTTTCTTATTAAGTAGGCTGATAAATCTGAACAAAAAGCATAGTCAACAGACATGCTACATTCGAATTTGGACCAAAGAGCATAAGGGTTATTAGGGCAACAATGCACTAACAAATCAGCAAAAAGCTTCCTTGGCGCAGCCGGCATATTGTACACTACAGCTTCTGACATGCATTGTTCTTGGCTATTATTTTGGGCCAGTAGCCCACACTCTAAGGTAGCCTCACGGAACGTTGGGAAAAGTCGGCCATTGACAGTTCTAAGGTGTGTATATGAAGTTGGGCACCTGACCTTACTTAGAAGCAAACGTAAAAAGTACCGTTCCCCCTCGTTTGGTTGTACGGTAACCACCCGACCAACTGAATTTCCTCTAGCACGGAGTTTCCACCTTTTTTTGTCTGCTAACCAGACAAAATAGTCAGGAAATTCTGAGTAGACACGATTCTTTGCCTTAGCATTAGGATCAGTCTGATTCATCAGTCTAATTTGGCTCTAGGGCTATCAATGGAGGCCGTACAACGGACACCCTATCTGGGGCAGAAACCTTATGGCCACATGTGTTGTGAAGGGGCAGCAGGATTTTGCTTTTACTCGAGCGCACACTAACCTGAGTATGTATACTTACACTTCTAAGAGCCCTATTAAGTTTGCTGTCTACACGTGGGGTGGTAGGGTTAATGTAAGCAGGTTTATTTTGTTCAGCTATATCAACCGAGGCACAACAGACATTTCTTTTTCTGAGTTTCTTTGCACGCCATCTTTGTATGGCCAATTTTCTATAATAACGAGTCGTAGACATAGAACCAAAAGCAGAACCTAATAACTCAGACAAAGTAGAACCTGATGCAGGCACAGAACACCGGGACTCACATAAGTTCGATGGGAAAGTGGACATGTTCTGTTGACAAGAATCTCTAATCTGAGTTTAAAATCCTAAACAGAAAACAACCTACATGGACAGAACATGTGTTTGCATAATAACAAAAGCCAAATTGCAAATGCAACAATGGAAAACCATTTGGAGTGGTCT
This sequence comes from Gentiana macrophylla, assembly GCA_026214975.1. NCBI lineage: Eukaryota > Viridiplantae > Streptophyta > Magnoliopsida > Gentianales > Gentianaceae > Gentiana > Gentiana macrophylla. The sequence goes on from CM047811.1 coordinate 97,302,776, forward strand.
CACATTTGATTTTGATGAGTCTCAATTGGTTGATGTAGGCTCATCAAAATCAAGGTGAGTGATTAAGTTGTGTTATCCGTTTTATCAATTTAGTTGTGGCTCTATCATTACTCTCAAAGTCTAAATCTATGAATATCCATTAAAAGAAAACAAAACAAAACACGATGAGGCTTGGAGTTATTATGGTCAAGTTACGTTTCCAGAACCAAAAGGTATTGGAAATACTTGTATTTTTATTTTTCATTTTATGGCAAGTAGTATATATAGTAGTAGTGATGTCATTTTTATGTATCTTTTACATACTCATGAGAATATTCTCTAGAAGAAAATTCTTTCATGAATATCCATTAATCGTTTTTTCTTCTTCAATAACCGTTTTTAGCTTGTAAAACATGGTATGAGGCATTGGATTTTTTATTATGGTCATTGAGTTCGATTGAGCTTGGTCAGCAAAACCGCTCAAGATGTTGAAATCATACCAGTATCAAGTCCTTTTTACATCCACCCAAATGAGAACCCTACGCTTATTTTAGTTCAACCGATTCTTAGCGAAAATGGTGCAAATTACCATTCATGGAGTAGATCAGCTCGCATGTCATTAATAATGAAGAATAAAGCAGGATTCATTGACGGTACATTGGTACGGCCAGGGAGAGATGATGCAAGGTTGCATGTATGGGAACAATGTGATATAATGGTGACAAATTGGTTAAGAAACTCTGTAGCACCAAGGATAGCTCAGAGCCTGTTATGGATGGATTCTGCACAAGCTGTTTGGGAAGAGCTAAAGGACAGGTTTCGCTAATCTAGATTCGTTTCGATTATCAGATCTGATAGAAGAATTGAATAATATCAAACAAAGAGGATCTAGTGTAACTGAGTATTTCACGAAAATGAAACTGTTAATTGATGAAATTGCGGTTCTACGACCTACACCTAGTTGTACATGTATTCCAGCTTGTAGATGTCAGGTTATACCGACCTTCATTGGATACAATGAAACTGAATATGTTATCAGGTTCTTAAGAGGATTAGATGAGATGTTTGAACCTGTCACTTCTCATGTTTTGCTAATGTCACCTATTCCGAATATCAAAGTTGTCTTTGGTTTAGCACTGAAGTTTGAAAGACAAAGAGCACATAATAATCAGGGTATAAATTTTGGGGATCCTACTGTCATGTTTAGTAGATCAAATACAAATCAGGGGGATCAAAAGACAAGGTATAATGAGGATAATGCAAGAGGGAGATTTGCTGAAGATAGTAATAACACAGGACAGAGGAGAGGAACAGCTTTCAACAGTGGTTATTCTGGAAAGAAACCACAGTGTACCTTTTGTGGGAAGATAGGACATGTAGAAGACAAGTGTTACAGGAAGCATGGATTTCCACCAGGTTTTAAGTTCAACAATAGAGTGAATTTGGTGGATGGAAGTGGTGATCAAAGAAGTTCAAAGGTTGAAACAAATAATAATGTTCAAGTTTCTCTTACTCAACAAGAATATGAGAAATTGAAAGAAATGTTGACTGGGAAACAGAGTAATAAAGAGATGGCATCACAGCATTTGGTTAATCAGGCTTCTGTACTATCAGCAGCTCATATATCAGAACAAGAAATGAATGCAGGTAAAACATCAGCAAGGTGGATTTTAGATTCCGGGGCAACAGATCATGTGGTTTGTGATAGACAATTATTCTCACATAGTGATGAGGTTAAAAATGTGAGTGTTAGTCTTCCAAATGGCACAAAGGTGTCTGTCACACATATAGGAGAAGTACAACTGAATCCCAAATTGAAATTAACAGGGGTCCTATATGTTCCTGGTTTTTATATAAATCTAATATCTCTTAGTAGGCTCACAAAAAATCCCAATATTAAGGTTTTATTTGAGTCTAATAGATGTCTGATTCAGGATCATCAGGGTGGGATGATTGGATCAGTTGAAGAGCAGCATGGTTTGTATGCTTTGGAGGATCTAACATCAAAGATACACAGTGTAGCAAGATTTCAGAATTCCAGAGATGTTCCAGATGACATGGTCTGGCATTACAGATTGGGACACCCATCAGTCCATAGGATGAAAACAATCAACAAAAATTTATCAGAGATCAAGATTCCACAAGATACTATCTGTCATGTTTGCCCTCTAGCTAAACAAAGACAATTAAGTTTTCCTTTAAGCAAATCTTCTACAAATAGTTGTTTTGATTTAGTTCATTTTGATATCTGGGGGCCCTATGGGCATGAAACTATTCAAGGTCATCAATATTTTCTTACTATAGTGGATGACTTTAGTAGATTTACTTGGGTGCATCCATTGCATAATAAATCGAGAGGCAAGGCTTATTGTTGAGTTTTGTCAATTTGTTGTGACTCAATTGAGTTCCACGATTAAGGTTGTTAGGACAGATAATGGTAAAGAATTTGATATGCCTACTTTCTATGCTGAAAAAGGGATTATTCATCAAACATCTTGCACACATACACCTGAACAAAATGGTTTAGTTGAGAGGAAACACCAACATTTGTTAAATGTAGCAAGGGCTTTGAAATTCAGGCATCTTTACCAATTCGATTTTGGGGTATTGTGTACTCCATGCGACCACTTTAATCAACAAAGACACCTACTCCTATCCTTGATAATGACACCCTTATGAATGATTATATAAAAACAAATGATTACTTGAGATTTAAAGTTTTTGGGTGCTTAGTCTTTGCCTCAACTATTAAACAGTATAGAAATAAGTTTGATCCTAGAAGCTTGCCATGTGTTTACCTTGGCCATTCCTCCACTAAGAAAGGATACATATTGTATGATATAGATGATCATGAAATTTTTATTTCTAGAAATGTTGTCTTTCATGAGAGATGTTTTCCTTTTGCATCATCTTCTATCAATTTTGATAATCCTGATGTTCAAACCATTTCAGAACCATCATTACCATCTAACTATCTAGGTGATGACATCCCTGCAACTATCCCAAATCCATCTGTTTCTGAGAATGCATCTGTTTCACATGTACCACCTAGGAGGTCAGGAAGGTCTAGACAGACTCCAGCACATTTACAGGATTATATATGTTCTCATATTACCTCTAATTCTCCTCACACATTTCAAAAATCCTTATCCTTCAATAACATTTCTTCTACATACAAAGCCTTTATCTATAATATAGATAAAGAAACAGAACCAAATACATACAGACAGGCCATTAAGAATCCTAAGTGGCAAGAGGCCATGAACAAAGAGATACAGGCCTTAGAAGCTAATCATACATGGGAAATAGTGTCTTTGCCACCTAATAAGCAACCTATAGGGTGTAAGTGGGTATATAAAATAAAGTACAAGTCAGATGGAAGTGTGGAAAGGTACAAGGCTAGGCTTGTAGCAAAGGGGTATAATCAACTTTATGGTATAGACTACCAAGAAACTTTCTCTCCGGTTGCTAGAATGGCTACTATCAGAACTGTTTTGGCAGTAGCTGCAGTTAAGGGCTGGTATTTACATCAACTTGATGTGAATAATGCATTCCTTCATGGAGATCTTCATGAAGAAGTATACATGAAAGTGCCTCAGGGATTTCAGACACATGTTCAGAATCCGGTTTGCAGATTAACCAAGTCTTTATATGGTCTAAAACAAGCCAGCCGTCAGTGGAATGCTAAACTTACTTCAGCATTACAAGCAAAGGGTTTTGTACAATCTAAAAGTGACTATAGTCTGTTTACTAGAGGACATGACTCAGATTTTATTGCTTTATTAGTGTATGTTGATGATGTTATTTTAGCAAGCAGCAACTTGTCTCAGATTACACAGGTTAAAGAGTATTTACATAATCAGTTTCAGATAAAAGATATTGGTGAGTTGCATTATTTTCTGGGATTGGAAATAGCTAGGAACAACAGGGGCATAGTTATTTCTCAGAGAAAATATGTTTTGAATTTGCTAACAGAATTTGATTGTTTGGGGGCAAAGCCTGTGGCTTCTCCTATGGATAGTAGACATACATTGCGGCATGGTGATTGATTTACTACTGAGACAACTCGTGTATAGAAAACTTGTTGGAAAAGCTGCTGTGTATTTGAGCTTTTCTAGACCGAGATATTGCATTTGCAACACAAAGAAATTTAGTCAGTTCATAGATGCTCCTACTGACCAACCATTTGCAAAGTGCATATGAGGTTCTAAAGTACATTAAAAGGCATCCTGGTCAAGGCCTTTTACTGAGTGCTAGTAGTAGTTTAATGCCTCACCTTCACTGACTCAGATTAGGCGGAGTTGCTTAGAGAGTAGAAAGTCTATTATCTTGGTTATTGTTTGTTTTGGGCAAGTCTTTGGTATCTTGGAAGTCTAAGAAGCAGAATCTGATCTCAAGAAGCTCGGTGAGAGTGAGTATAGGGCCATGGTCGCACATTGTATGTGAAGTCCGATGGTTGAGATATTTACTTACTGAGACTTGCAAGTACATTGATCATTCCATAGCATTGTATTGTGATAATCAAAGTGCTATACACATAGCTTCTAATCCAGTCTTTCATGAGCGAACAAAGCATATCGAAGTTGATTGTCATGTGGTACGAGAAAAAGTGCAATCACAAATTTGGTCAAGTTGTTTCTATATCTTCGTTTCAACAGTTGGGTGATTGTTTTACAAAAGCTTTGGATGGTGCCAATATAAACAGAGTTCTTACTACTTTTAATGTCAAAGACATCTTTACCATCCCATCTTGAGGGGGTATTGGAAATACTTGTATTTTTATTTTTCATTTTATGGCAAGTAGTATATATAGTAGTAGTGATGTCATTTTTATGTATCTTTTACATACTCATGAGAATATTCTAGAGAAGAAAATTCTTTCACTTTCTCTCTCTCATTTTCTGTTCTTCCCTGCTCCATCGTTTTTCTTCTTCAATAACCGTTTTTCTAGCTTGTAATCTATATAAGGAAATATAGTAGTGCCTTTACTAACACCAATTGGTTTTAGTACAACGGTAAGCACTTGATCCTAATATGGTATCGGAGCGGGAGGTCATAGGATCAATCCTTGCTTCCAACATTGTTTCCCCAATTATATTGTGCAAGTGTTGGACCTCTTTTTGGCGCTTGTGTGCGCTTTATACGCTTTGTGTGCTGCCATGTTGGCGAGAGCATTATTATAAGCCCCTAATAAAAGGTCTTGGATTCATGTCATACTCGAAACAAGTGTGTGAGTTATATACTTGTCTATCGTATCCGTAAAAAAAAAAAAATCATATTTCAATGTAGAAAATAGAAACTTTACATAACTTTTGTATCTTAATTTAATAATAATCACTAACTAAAAATATTTATTATTGAGATTCGTATATGGATTAACAATAACAGATAATGATTGTTCCAATGGCACTGGAATTTTTAATTTTTTTTGGGAGTGTCTTTTTGAAATACTAGGTAATACAGCAGGAGTGGTCTTGAAATGGCATTATGAGTTCATGTTGGGCCACTCTGAAATTTAAGCTTATTTTTACAACGCCGAATTCATTGATTTTATTATGGCGATTTAGAACCAGCAAATGGACAATCACAACACTGTTTAATTTTAAACAATTAAATTTTCCAAAAAAAGTATTTTTTTTTTCCCCCTATAAATAATGGGGTTTATAAATACATTATTTCATTCTTATTGAGTTTTCACCACGAAGTCAAGAATGGTGGTGGATCATTTTAAAATTTACCTGCCAAATAAGTTGTGATCTTAATATGGGCCTTGCAGAAAGTTAGAAGTTTCGTACAAAAGGTGAAAAAAAAGTTTTAAGCCCATTATCACGTATCCTGCCGAATATTGATCTAACTGTGTTGGTAGGATCACAAAGCTACACGATTTTTTAGTTGATTTTTTTTTATAAACTGCACGGTTGAAATTCAGTCCGTAAATTTCGACAGTGAATCACATGAATAACAATAAAATAGTATCAAATGAGGTCTCTGGAGGATGAAAAAAAAAAAAAAAATGTGATTTTTTTTTATATATCATTTTTGAAGAGCTAGATTAAAAAATATTAATGTTTAAAAATAATGAGAAATAAAAAAATATTAATTATGTGAAAGATCGAATAGAAAAAAACTATTGCCGGCGTGTTTTTTCAATAGGGGAAGGGGCCACAAGGACAAAAAAAATTAATAAATGGGTCTGGAAGGACAAAAATAACATTTTCATGATTATAAAGGACAAAAATCATAATTGTTACTTTAAAATCATTCTTCACGTGTTAATGTTCTTTGTGTTTCACAATTGTTACTTCATATTTACTCTATTCCACATTTGTTCTTTCATATTTATATTTCATAATAATATTCTTTTTCTTATTAAATTACGCTTTTTTTTATCTTGATTTTTTTGATAATTTTTGTCCTTCTGGACAAAAATCTATTTTTAATAATTTTATTGAAAGATGCCATTTAACCTATAATTTTGAAGAAGATGTCATTTATCCTATAAACATATATATTAGGTTGTTCTTTTATTTAAAAATCTTTTTAAATGCGTCTAATTTCGTAATCGTCTAATAAAATGATATATACTTCATATTTTCAAATTGCATGGACTTTAATGTATAATATATCTAATCTAATAAGGACTAGTTTGGAATCTTCTTTTTAAAAGACATGAAAATTATTGGCCCATAGGATTAGAACGATTCATTTGAATGAATGTGTTGGAATAGGCATCTGTGTGTGGAGTGATTTACGGAACAGATCCGTAATTAACGGATTAAATTACGGAGTATTAAACTAGGAAATAAATCAACCGACTAGAAAAATTAATATTATCTAGCAGATCTAACAAAAGCAATATTACCGTACAGATCTAACTCGAACAATTAAACTAGAAAATTAGATTCATAATTAGATCTAACTACATAACCATTATCATGCAGATCGGATTCAAATAATGAACGATAAATAGTAAAACATATATAACAAAGGACTAGAGATCAAACCGAGGCGAGTAGTTACTCTTTCCTTAAGATAAATTGCTCCGGTATGGTGCTCACGGTAGTAGCAACTGTCTCCCAAGATACAACGGCTTTCATCTCGGATTTAGAGGCACTTCAAAAACCCGAGATCCGGCGAACTTACACAGTGCTCCGACTTCTCTTCGACTCAATATCTAGATCTATATGACTGACTCTTTGTGGTGGAAAGACACAAGAGGAAATTCGATGCTTAAACTCTCATCCATGGGTTTTTTATATAGTGGAGATGAGGAACCAATGCTCAAATATGATTGGCCGAGACACATCATCAAACTTTTTCCCTTGGAAAAGTAATGGCCGACTTCTCCCTCAAGGAAAGAAGCTTGGCCGAAAATAATAAGGCTAATTTCGAATTAATCCAATCCTCTGATTGGTCGGATGACGTGTCGTCTCGAATTACGATTGGTCCAATGACTAATAAATTCTGATTGGTCCAATGACACAATCACATTCCAAAATTAATTTTATGGTTAATTTCAAAAAGAAATTTTGTCCAAAAAATTAATAGTAACACCCGAACCGAGCTCGAGCTCGAGCCGAACGGACGGCGGCGCGCGCGCGCATGTGGAATTATCTAAGTCCTCCATTCTGCATAAAAGTGACTTGCCCCTTGGGGCACATCTATAAGAGCACACTCTAACTCTTATTACTTGAGCTCCCAACACTCAAGTTTCCAATGTGGGAGAATGGGGCGATGTCCTATCTTCTACTCCCATCTCCTACATATTTTCTATCAACTTTAGCCATTAATTTCTCATTCACCCGACATCCGAATCAAGTGATTCAAAAGCCCATCATCAACTACACCGTATGGAGTATTTAATGATATCATTAACTCTCGATGACATACATCGGAGCCTATCCGTAAATTGCGCTAAAGTTGTCTATTCAACCCTTTAAAAAGGGCTTTTCTCCAACAGAATGAGCACATAACTCAAATAAAAACATTGAGATTAACCCAAACATCTTGATCCTTGATACATGCAAGTGGTTAATGACTTGTAAATATTTAAATATCTTGTAAATTTGAATCTTGTGAAGCGTCGTATTAAAGAGTTTTGAGTTAGAACTTTACGTACGAGTCAGAGTAGATGGACACTATCCACGACAAACTCCGAATCATTCCGACTAGTTAATTCCGAACATAGGGGGCGCTATGCGTAAAAGTGACATATGAGACTAAATTGATAAACCATAAAAGAAGCGGACATAAAATTTAATTTAGCCGACTAGAAAAACACATCATATGATATAATACTATGAGATATGAACACGAACACGAACACAACGCACGAAATGACACATACACCCTTTAATTAAGAAATTGGTTAAAACATTATTAGATTGTGTTAGGGCCGGGTTCCAATTTTCTGTTTAGACAGTTGGCTGTAGTGAAGTTATGTTTTGCTTACGACACCGTTAATGACACCGCAGTCAATCTACCGTTAGGATATCACAGCAAAATTAGACTTCTATAGACTCAACTTTATACACAAAACTCGACTCTGGAGTGGACGAAATCATATTTCGACCTCTATAAAGTCAAAATTTACTCGAAATGTGATGCCCGAGTAGATCGACTATTATGTATTAACAACACATTGTTAATATTATGTTACAACTTAAAAGAAAGCATTACATGGGACAAAAAAAAAATCGGCAAACATTTTCTGAGGTTGTTGTACCTGAGAAAGAAACAAGTTTTGGACGTACCTATTTGTTTGTTATATGTTTCTGCAGTTTCAACCTTTGAAGACAGCAGAAGATTCTATTTGATTTGTTCCTTGTCAGGGGATCAACTTTGAATTCAACCAAATGGACCAAAACCTCTTAAGGGTGAACCAGTCAATTAATTAATTTTTTTTTCTTCTTGGAAAGTAATTAATCCATTTTAATTTTGTCACTTTTCATTCCTTATGCATCTAAAATTCTACATATGGCATATTATCTCGTTTAAAAGTTGCACTATGTATAATTTTCTTATTTTATTTTTAGTATAATATATTATATCATTCTTTGTATGTTTGTGTGGAAAATATTGTATGTTTGTGCGGTATTAGGTTTTAGTGAAGAAAAAATAAAGGGGTAAAAGATTTCGCCCCCGTTCAATTGTTACTTTACACGTCTTATGAAAAAATGATAAACTTTGCCTTCGGTGGACATCTTTCATGGATCTACTAATCTAATAAAAGCATGCATACATAAATTATACTATGTGACTAAATGACATTAAATTAAAAACTTAATCTTACCATGTCATGAGAATTTGATCATATACACTTAATTGTTTCATTTTATAACATTTGATCATATATACAATGTCACATAATGTATCCATATAATATCATATTTGTATTAATTAATGCCAATAAAGTCTTAGTCTTATAATAAACGAGACAAAGCTTAATGTTCTTATACAAATGATATGATGATGTCTTAACATGATCCACAAATCTACATTGCAATACAAATGATCAATACATGAAGACATCAAGTATTAAAAGTGATACAGTGTATGCACAAGGTGTATTGGTTTAGTGGTGAGCTAGACTATAATCCGGTATGAAGATCAGGGTTCGAACCTTGTTAGGAGCAAAGTGTGTGTTAAAATATTTCGTTTCCTGAAAAAAAAAAGTGATACATTGTATAATTGAAGATGTCAGCATGTGACACATTACGATACACTTATGTGTCATCAAATGATTCATAATAGATGATAATATATCATCTTGGGATGAAGACGAACAACAACAAGATCAAAGAAATGATCCAAGGGTTCTATACAACTCAAGAGATCAACTTGATACTACATAGTACACATGTCTTGTCACAACGTGTTTTACATCTCTTCACAATATTCTCCCAACGGTTTGAAGTGCATTTGAGCTTCTCTATTTGCTTGTTGAAGTTGCAAATTAACAGCCGTTGCATGAGCTAGAAGAACGGTCAGAGATTCTTGATCAAGATTTGAACAGCAAAGAAGGGCATGATCGAGCTCACAACAAAGACAAGGTTACTGAAAAAAGGGATGTGCTTGTGTTACGAAGTTGATCAAAGCACTCTTGTGAACCACGCTAAGGCTTAGTGAATAAGACTGAGTTGTAACTCTCTAATGTAACAAAAAATATCTAGTAATAAAAGAAATCCCACTAAAAGGATGTTTAAAATCCGAGGTCACACTTGATACATGATTGACTGCAAGTGGATATGTTACATCCTCTTGTTGAAACCTGTCTAAGTAGTTGTGTTCACTAATTATTACTTACATATTGTATTGTGGTTGATGTATGCTTGAATGATTACTTTGTTCTGGTTTTAATGAATCCACGGCAAAGCATTTCATCATATGAGTTCACCAAATCTAGCATTGCACTCACAACTTTTTTTAAGTACTTGTCTTAGACACACTTGGACTTTTCCTAAGTGTCTTTGGACTTGTATTGAGTTACACTTAATCTAAAAAGTGTAATAATCATCATTAATACACATCTTAACAACATGATCATTGATATAACTTGGTACATTGAGGAGCAAAGCAGTTACATTACTTGTCGTGAACCCATTCCATGGAAACTCAGTCTCTGTTCCCTGAAAACCCAAAGCTACAATCATGTTGGTAAACCAATCTTTAGCTTAATATTTGCGGAAAATGGCATAACCACTCAAACCCATAGATTGGCAGGAACAAACATATCATGTAGAACTATTTCTTAAGCTAGCAAATGAGTTGATGCTGGAAGAGATGGTGGTGGTGGATGAAGCTCCAAAGGTTGGACTTGGATTTGGCTACCCACCGCCTGATCCCTACTCAAAGATGAAAGTACGTGTGTTTACAATATGATAAGAGTTAACAACTCAAGATTAAAAACATAAAGAAGCCTAGGCATTATTAATACCTAACTCTAAAGATCAAAACCGAACAATAATATACGCCATATTATGGAATTCAGTGCTCTGATACAATTTGTAACGATGTGTACTATGGGAGATGGTACAGTGGTAACATCAACTCGCCACGTGCCCAATCCATAAACTATTGAACATGTAAGCTTCACATAGCATTCATATCATACGTCAAGGAGCAGAAACAATTAAACAAATTACATCAGAATGTACAAAAGACTCACAACTAAGACAAATGAAACAACAAATACTAAATGAGAAGAGCCACACAGCAGATCCGGCTGGCCTGCCTTACTTCCAGTGGAGTGGAATTTGTTTGGTCAGAATCTTCTTGTTTTAGAGTAACTTCAGACTCTAGATGAACAGAAACATCTTCATATGAAAAACCAAAATCCCAAAATAAAGCAACAACTTCATTTCCACTAAAATAACATAAGTACAACCATATATATCTATCTCAAGTGAAACTAAGAAACATAAAAAATTGAACTATAGTCAACATCGGATGCGCAACCCCAAAAATAAACTACAAAATAACTGAATGTATCAAATGTTTGGTAAAGAAGAACATCCCAAACATAAACTCTCTAAGGCGCATAGTAATATGTAACTTCTACCGGATCTTCCCATGCCTCAATATATTCTTCATCCAAAATGGTGAAGGTATGAACACGGCGACCCATAATTAATATATAATCAAAAGGAAACCATGATAGTAATTGGAAAATACACCTATATATCTCTTTTGATGCAAATATACTTACTTACACTAAAGAAAGTGATAAATAATTATAATGCTACATATGAATAAGAGGATTATAGAATAAGACATACCGTAAAACAATACAGCCTAAAAATACATTCACATTATCATATCCTTATTATCAGTACATACTTACTTACATTACTTTCTTATCATACCATATCGTGCATAGGTCAGGTAAACAAAAGTGTCATAAGTGCTATATATATTGTCAGATTATTCAGGAGTATTACGCCGGCGTATAACCCGCGATGGGAGGTTCCTAAAATGTAAGCGCTGAAGGAATAGTTCCCTCTCATGTATGCCCTGAAGGGCAACACAATAAATTATAATGAAATGAACTACAATACATACTCACCAGTCTCCTATTATTACAAAATAATTGTTAAACCCTAACCCACAAGGGTCCTCACTCATCCTGTCTCACGAGATGAGTGAAGATGTTAATCAGATAATCTAATTGCACAGAGTCATTAGCTTGCTATTATTAAAAAAAAAACTGAAAAAAAAAATCTTTTTTTACTGAGTTCGAACTCCCACACTCTCTTAAATAGACCCAACATTCCCATAACATTTACTTATTGCTTAGGGTCCGTAATTATGATGTAAATATAATAGCATATGATTAAATGAAAAGAATATGTATGCGAATTTCTTTACAAGGAGTGGTTGCTTTTGTTTTGTTAATAACAGAGTGGGTAGAAACTTTCATAATAAAAAACACCATTGCATTGGACAAAAAAGCTTTTACAAACAGTTAAAAGTAAATAAATTCAAATTTAACTGAATAAAATTCATGGGCATTGAAGCAAAAGGCAAAGGAATCTTAGCAGAGAGCCAGCAATTCCTTGCTGTCCTAAAACTAATAAAAACCTTTGCTTTTTTCATCATTCCTTTTTACTACTGCTCTCTCAACTGGAATCATTACTCATTTACTACACACCCCATAATAATTAATAATTAATAATTAATAATAAATAATAAATAAAGTATAAGGAGGCATTACTTATGATGAGCAGTGAAAGAGGGACAAAGGTACTGAATCTTGTAAGAGAGAATATTAATTATTATCATACAAACAAAAAAATCAATTTTGAGAAGAATAAACTTAAATTTACTTATTCAACCCTTTCAGTTTTTGTCTGCCCTTTTTCATAATAGTAACAAGAAACTTTCAATCCCCTTTTATTTGCTTTTGCTACTCAAACCCCCACTTTTTCTTTCTATTATTTACTTTTTTGTTCTTAAGATAATAATTTCTTATATAAACAGAAGAGTCTCAATCAAATTTATTTTTATTACAAAAACGTCATTCATTTCAGGTTTTTTTTTAAACAATAAAGAGTATTTATATAAATGTTGGGTCATTTTTTAACCTTTATTTGATGACTTTAAAAATAAAAAGAAAGCTTTAAATACGGTGACATGATTTTCTTACTTACTATTTCAATACCGACATAATACTTAATCTGTTTCCTTCCAAAACTTTCCACTTGGTTTCTTTATAGAAAAAAAAATTATCTCTTGCAAACACCTTTAGCAGCTGTAGAAATTAAAGGATCTAAAACGCCATTCGTTTTTCTATTTTAATTTCTCTCACGAACAAAACCGTTTTATGAACAAATTTTGTATTCGCCTTGTTAGTTTAATGAGTCAAACTTAACAAGATTAATTATAAACTCGTTTTATAAACGTATGAACACGAGTTTACTTGATTACATTCACGAACCTGTTTATATAGAGAAACTAATATACATCTAAACCTAATACATAAGTTGTTGAGTCATTTATTTATCTCATGGATACTCGAGTAATTTTATTAAATATTTATAGAGTTTTCTAATTTCTTTGTAATATAATATTTGAATATTGTGTTTTACTTTGCTATTTATGCATTCAAATATGACTTTTTATACTTTAATTAATCAAACTCGATATGAACAATTTTTCATTAAAAACTTAAAAAGAGCCGAGCTTAGATATAATTTATTTTATTCGTTTATTAAACAAACGATCACGAACAAGTTCATGAACTTAATGAACCAAACTTACATATATTTTTTGTTTGTTTACTATACGAACGATCACGAATGATTCACGATCCAAACAAACACAAGTTTAAACAACACATTCTCGATTCAAACACTTTTGGGATGGGAGATTGGTAGACAAATTATATAACACAACACAACCGTTGTAGGAATGTTATACCAAGTGACACATATTACAACTATTCGTAAGACCTTTCATATATACCACTTGATACCACTTGTATAATAAAATTTCTCAGATTTGCTTGTGTTGTTGTTAGGGGTGCATACCAAAATTAATTTCTTTCAAAAGTAGAAGGGACAACAAAATTAAAGCTAAAAGGTCCAACCAACCAAACAACTACTTTTTTTTCTTTTCTCTTTTCTCTTTTCATCCTACTAGTTTGTTTTTGGTTTTTTGTGTTTTTTTTTTTTTTTTTTTTTCCTTCCTCCCCGTGGCAAATCCTTCCCCAAAAATCAAAATATGGTTTTTTTTTTTTCCTTCTATTACAAATTCTAAAAACTACCTCTGACTACACATATCCAAAAGCTTCTTCCTCCCTTCAACAATTTCATCCAAGAAATCATCAATCTGTCCAATAATATTCTCAGTCCCAGATCTCAAAACTCCAAAACAGCCCTTCAAATTCTCAACTTTTTCCAAAATACCCACTTCATTTTCCCACTCAATTACAACCCCTTGTGACATTCTCCTCTCCAGCTCCACCCTCAGCTCCTCGACGGCCGCCCTTGATCTTCTAAACTCATACATCAGAATCCCCGGCCGCCTTCCGCCGCCGCCACCGCCACCGCCAAGGCTTGTTTGCTGACTGATTTCATCTACCACTCTCTGCTGCAGCCTTGCTGTTGAAATCATGAAAGCTGATCCAAAGAACAAGCAGCCTTCATATCCACCTTTCAAGAAATTGGATTCAGGCCAACAGTATACTAATCCGTGTAGCAATATCATTAGGAGATGTGAGCTAACATGTCTCATTGCATAAAGTACTCCTCTGAACCCATTGAATCCATTTAGCTTTGATTCAATGCAAACTTTTTCATCAAATTTCATTGCTAATGGCTCAATTCTTGTCTCCATTAATCCTCTGTTATCTTCTTCCACTCCCACTGCTTCTCTTCTGCATCCGCTCATCGCCCTAATTACCTGCCGTTTAATTTATAAAAATTCACCCTTTATGATCAAAACTCAAGGAAAATTAAAAACCCAGTTGATAAAGAATCAAATAAAATTACCTGGCGATTAAGCTGTGGAGAAAGCAGGGGATTTGAATCAAGGGAAGAAATAATGTTAAGGCCAGAGGAGTAATAATTCTCCATGCCAGAAATGCCAGACTTGAGGACATGACAGACTTCCCAAAGCTTGGAGCTTTCATCCATGTACTCATCAAGCCATTTAGCTCCAACAGGCAAGTGGAGTTTCTGAACAAGAAAAATCAACTGAGTATGGAATGATCTGAGAAGGGTCAAAGCTCTTTGGAGAAACTGTATTGACATGAAGTTGTTGGAGAGGAAATATCTTTCAAGATCATCAATCCCTCTTGTTAGAAAAGCGTAAAAGCCATTGACAGAGTTGTTGGAGGAAGGTTCCATTTCATATCAGACAAAAAAGAAAAGCAGTAGACAAAGAAGAAGAAGAAGAAGAAATTTAAGGGGAATTAAGGAGAGGGAGAAGAAAACAGTGATGAGAGGGATATTTATACTGTGGGTTGGTGTGAGTGGAGTGGAGTGGAGTGGAGGGAATTGAAAGGAGAAAAAGGGAAAGGAATGGAAGGGGGGGAATATCTTAGAAGCACAGGTTCCTAAGGTGGAAAAGGATTGTTGGAAGCAATGATGAATGTTTCCTATAGAGGGGAAAGGATTATTGCAAATTTAATGAATAGATAAAAGAGGGGAAGAAGGAAAGAAAGAATTTTGGAGGAAAATAGCAAGAAAGTGGTGGTGTACATGAATGAATGAGGGGGGGGGGGGGATAGCCGGAAAATACTCAGATACATGAAATTCTCATGACCCTCCTTTACAATTACTACTACTTTTTCTTTTCTGTGTTTTCTTGCTATTTTTTTTTTTCCCTTTATACGTCTCTACCCTATTATACTAGTGCCGGCGATAGTGAACCATAAACTGATCAAACAACTGATATAAACCGTTGAAAAGTCAGATGTTTAATTAAATGCCGTTTGCGGCCGGCTCAACAGCTGCAGTTTTGGGTTGGGCCTTTTGGCCATGTTAGGGGAGGGGGGTCAATGTGGCTTGAGATCACATGTCCTCTTTATGTATCTAATTTCGGTATCTAAGTAAAAACAAGTCGTTTTATATGTGTTTTATTTCTAGATTTTGATTTTTTGTTTTTGTTATATTTTCTTCAAAAAATAATAATAATAACACACACGACGTAGTTTTTACTTAAACACGGAAATTGACACACAAATTGGATAGATGATCTCACCACAATCAAGCCATCAAGGCATAGCCGTATAGTGAATCAGTTATTGCTCCATGGCTCAATAGATATAAATAATCGAAATCGAAACAAACCGGTAAAATTGGTTCGAATTTCAGAGAATTAGGGCTCCTTTTTTATTTTTTTATTTTATATTTCTAATGGCATGTTTGTTATGTAAAAATGAAATGAAATGAAATGATTTTTCATTCAATTTCGATGTTTGTGTATGATTATTAGGTAATGAAATGGAATGAAATTTTATTCCAATGGTATTAAAAAAATTCATTTTCATTCCTTAAAAATTGGATAAAATACGATGGAATAAAATTAAAATTAACAAAAACAAGTGGGTGATGAGGTAAGAGTGGGTGGGTGGTAGCAGGGGCGGCTGCATGATATTTGTGACACGGGTCACAGAAAAAACAACACATGATATTACAAATATCCAGGTATATATATGGGTCAAAGGTCAATATTTAAAAATTTTAGCGGGTCAATTACTACATATTGGGGTATAAAATTTTCAAAAAGAAAAAAAAACATATAAATCTTTTTTTAGGGTCAGGTGACCTATTTTCTTATGAATGGAGCCGCCACTGGTTGGTAGGGTAGTGTAGCGAGGTGATGAAGTTGGGTAGGTAGGGTGGGTGATGGTGGAGTAGAGTAGGTGGTGGGATAAGGTAAGTAGAATGCGTAGAGTAGGATAATGTGAGATAAGGTAGAATAGGATGGGGTGGTGGGTAAGGTAAAGTAGGGTGGGGGTGGGTAGGGTAAGGTACGTAGGGTAGGGTAAGGGTGGGGTGAAAGTGTGGTAGGTTAGGTAGGTGAGTGAAAATGTAGGCTGGTGTGTTAGGGTAAGGTTGGGTGGTTAAGGTAAAATTACGTAGGGTGGGTAGGGTGGTAGTGGAGTATGGTAGGTGGTTAAGGTAATGTACGTATGGTGGGTTAATGTAGGTAGGGTTGGTAGGGTAAGGTGAGTGCGGTAATGTAGGGTAGGATAAGGTGGTGGGTAAGGTAAAATGGTGGAATGGTGGGTAGGGTAAGGTAGATGGGTGGTGGGTAAGGTAGCGGTGGGGTGAAACTGTTGAAATAGTGTCCTAAACCCAATCGGGTTGGACCGGATCCGACCGGGTCAGATCATTTCTACTATTTCTTTATGTTTATACATATAATGAATGGCTTTTCTGTTGTCATTTGCTGAGCTTGAGTCGGGTTGGGTTCGTTTGGGTTGGGTTTTTCATAGTATTAGTCGGGTTGGTTTAAAAAAATACTAACTCAAACCAAACCAATTTATTAGAAAACCCAGTGGTTTGGTTCGGGTTTGTTTCGGGTTGGGTTGGGTTGGGTTGAGTTTCGGGTTTTAAGCCATAAACAATGTATTTATAATCAAACTTTGATGTAATAAAATCCATACATGTATTCTATCGAAATTCAATTTTTTACCACATGTCCATATAGAACAATATTTAAAGACAATTTTTTTATAGACATCATATTATGAATCCAATAATCCATGACACAACCAACAACGTACACAGATAGTAACAAAGAACAATATAAGCATTAAGGAAATCATTCATGAAAATTTAAAAGTTAAAGAAATGATCCATGATTCATTCGAAAAAATATTATATTCATCAAATATTCAATTTAGTCTAATTCTGCAATCCTACAGATGTTTCTTCATATTTCAATCATCACACCACAAGAATAAATGTTGATCGAAAATAAATATCAATAACCTTTTTTCATTTGCTATCAATAGAATTATCTATTGTAATGTCTTTCGGGTTGGGTTGGGTCGAACCGAAGAAAAAAATAAAATCCCCAAACCAACCCAATAACATTCGGGTGGGGTCAAAAACCAACCCAATATTTTTGGTTTCAACTGGGTTGGGTTATTTTGGGTTGGTTCGGTTTGAGTTTTGGGTTGGTTCGGGTTTATTGGGTTTTTCGCTCAGTCCTGGTTGTCATATATATGTTCTTTTAAAGAACCAATTGTGAATTGTTATATGATAGCGTCCTTAGTATTAAACTGTGATAGAGAAACCATGATAGACCATTATGGTTGATGAGATCTCTAATCACTTTAATAAGTTTGATACTTAAATGTCTCTAGGCTGATGTACTACTAAATAGGGCATTGATAGTATGAACAGGCTAGCACGTATTAGATGTCTTCTGTCTTTAAGGGCAGGGATAGATCTCGTTTATCGAAGTGTAGAGACACTTGGACTGTACTTGGACGTGTATTGAGAATCGCGACGTTAGGATCGACCTACTTACACGGATAAGTGTCACACTATGTGACGGTTGTGTAATTATCCTCAGGACCGGAGTCTTCATGGCATCACGGTGTGGATTGTCATGCTTTGACACTATTGAGGTTTCCTCAGCCATGGGGCGATCATGCGGTAGTGATTGGGTATGATCATGAAGCACGCGGAGTATACATGTATGGTTAAATGCGGAAATCGCGCACCACTATCGGTGAGAGGGTGAATATCCGAAAGGACTTTCTTATAAGGAATGTCTTACTCTCGTGAATCTTTGCAAAGTGGAAGTAAATGAGTTACTTCGAGAGAGAGCTTGATATCCAGATTATAAGATATAGTCGTCAATGTTTGACACTCGACGTACGACCGTATGGATATTATTACAGCGATAGGGTTGTAAGTTACACGGTAACTGTTTCACATGAAATGTAGTAGTTATTGCATTTGACTCTTCCGATGATTGGGGGTCACGGTGTGTTGCTAGATGCTATCCCGTGATCATTAGGCATGAATGACATTTTCGTAATTTGCACTTTGTGTCTACGACCAACATATTCGGAAGCCTATCGGGTCACACATATATGAACATCTAGCCGGATTAAAATGTGGTTATAGTTGATAACCAAATAAGGAAAGTTTATATCGAGACTATAAAGGTTATAGTGGTAAATTAATATGGTGGTATTTATTTATTATGAATAAATATAATACAAGATATTAATTATATTAATTAAATAAATAAATATATATATTATATATGTGGCCAACACGTGAATTGGCAAATAATGTGGCCAACACGTGAATTGGCAATGGATTTGGCGCAATTTATTGTGTATAAGATACATTTGGTTTGTGCAATTTAATTAATAAGATTACCATAATATTAATATTATATATTAATTGATTTTGGAAAATAGATTTATGGTAATAAGATAAAGATAGTCAATATAAGATATTGACAATATATTGGAAATATTTAATATAAGATATTGAATATTAATGAGATAAATCAATCAATTATATTTTCCTTATTTTATTGGGAAAATGTTTTTTTTCCTCCACACCTAGATGGGAAGCCTCTCTCACTATAAATAAGAGATGAGTGTCAAACTCTTTTGTACAACACAATTCCAAGAACTAATAGTTCTTGTGTAAAATAGAGTGCATCCTATAGAGAGTTAGAGAGAGGGGAAAAAGGCCGGTCTAGCAACCGGAGTTTTCCAATAGCAATCCATGATGGGATTCCGGCGGGATGTTCGCGTGGACCTAGCGGTAGAGGCCGAACACTTGGGCGGCTCTATGCAGAACTACTCTCCTTAGACGATCAAAGCGTCGATCTTTTAGATCAACCAAGGTAACCACCGTCTACTAGCTTATTTGTTTATTGCTTAAACGAAGTCGATCATGGGTAAAAGGAAATCAAAATTTTGAATTCCGATGCGTTCTCGCGTAGATTTCCTAACAGAAACAGGGTAGGGTTAGGAAGGTGAGTGAAGAGGTAGGTTGGGGTGGTAGGGTAAGGTAGGGCAAGGTGGTTAGGGTGTGGTAAGGGGTGGTGGAGGGTAGGTGGTTAAGGTAAGATACGTAGGGTGGTGAGGTATGGTAGGGTAGGGTGGGGTGGTGGATGGGGTGGGGTGAGATGGCTTAGGTTAGGTAGGGTTTGGTAAGGTAGAGTAAGGTATGTAGGGTAGGGTATGGGGTAAATGTTGACGTGGTGCCCTAAACCCAATCGGGTTGGACCGGATCCGACCGGATTGGGTCGTTTCTACTACGTCTTTATGTTTATACATATAATAAATGGCTTTTCTACTATTATATTTGTTCGTTTAACGAAACAATTATGATATTGTGTATGTGATAACGTCCCTGGTATCAAACTGTGATAGAGAAACCTTGATGGTTATTAAGGTTAATGAGATCTCGAATCACTTTAACTAGTTTGATGCTTAAATGTCTCTAGTAACATTTGCTATTAAATGAGACATTAATAGAATGATTAGACTAGCATGTATTAGATGTGTTCAATCTTATGAAGATATGGATAGATCTAGTCTGTCGAAGTTTATGGACACTTGGACTGTACGTGGACGTGTATTAGAGAATGCGTACGTTAGACTTACCCACTTACTTTATTAAGTGTCGTACTATGTGGCGGTTGTGTAATTATCCTAAGACCGAAGTCTTTATGGCATCACGGTGTGGATTGTCATACTTTGACACTATTGAGGTTTCCCATCGTCATGGGGAGATCATGCGGTAGTGATTGGGTGTGATACTGAAGCATGCGTAAGATTCATGTTGCTCGTCCGGGAATTGCGTATCCTAATGGTAGGAATAAATATCTGAAAGGGCATTCTTATAAGGAATGTCTTATTCTCGAAAGTCTTTGCAAAGCGGAAGTAATGTGTTACTTCGAGAGATATGATATCTAGATTATAAGATACGGTCGTTAATGTTTGATACTCGAGATACGACCGTATGGATATTATAACAGTGATATGATTCTTTTTATGCAGTAATCGTTTCACATGAAAGGTTGTAGTCATAGCACTTGGCTCTTTCTGATGATTGAGGGTCGTGACGTGTTGCTAGATGCTGATCACGATCGTTAGGGGTGAAGGGTATTTTGGTAAATACACTTTATGCTTACGGCCAAACATATTCGGAAACCAATCGAGTTACACATATATGAATAACTAGCCGGAATTAATCTGAGGTTTTATTGATAACCAAATGAGGATTTGTTTATGCCAAAAAATCCAACGAACCACCACCAGCATGCTGTCGCCGGCGTCGGCCTGCTGGCGTCCTCCGGTGGCTGGCGGCCTATGGTGGTGATCTCTCTCTCCTTTTTGTTTTGTATTTTGTGATACATACATGGTTCATATTGATATTTTGATGAGTAATCTTATTTTGGCTTTTATTTTAGAATTTTTCTAATTATATAATCAAAATAAAACATTGACTTTAAAATTAATGGTTAACTTTAATTACAATGTTAAATTTATTAATTAAATGTTAATTAATCAATAAGATGGAAAAGACGTGAATAATTAGTTCTCTTTTATTTTTATTCTTTTCGTGTAATATGATTATGTGAATGAATGTTTTTACTTTATATAATATGATTATCGATTGATCATGGACCTCGATCAATATGATAGGTGTTTTTTTTAGAAGAATATGATAGGTGTTGAATGGTTTATTTTCTTTTGGTTTAAAATTTGTCCAAGGCCGTTATAAAGAACAAGCTTAGTTTATTTTCTGCATTTATCTCATTCCCGTTAGCTCCCCCAGTGGGCGGAGAGTGTATTTATTTAGATGGAATTTTATGTAACAAGATGGAGCAAAAGATGAAGGCAAAGAAAGACGACATAGAGATCCTGTTGGTGGTTGCAGCTACCCTTAGATTTGTGACCCACGGTTTCGTCAGTTTGTATTCGAAATCGCACTTAGGAAAAATACATGATTATACCGGTTACTTCACGCATTATTTGTTTTGTGCATGTTTTTATTTTATACGATACGATAGATGTCTGACTAGGCACGTTTTCTAGATGATTGTGTAAGGTGTATGTTTATAGAGATAGATATGTTTGATGAGAGCGTAATTAATTAAAATTAATTAAGTGAATCAATTTAAAAATACCCCCACAACAAAAATTATGTCGGAATTTTGTCTCCCAATTTTATAATGACGGTGAAGAGCCCTCGTTCGGATCCAATTTAAATGCCCACGTCGAGAGTTGACCTACCTCGAGTATATCATTATTTTTAGATATGATCGTGTGTGATATCGCAAATATTGGTTTACGACTTAACTAAAATTTTGCGGTGATTGGCCACGTCAGGACCGTCTAATTTAGAGAAAAATGGTTGGCTATCCTATGGTGATGTGAGGTGTTAAAGAGTTGATTGGTCAACCTTCCAGAGTCACATAGAGATGTGATTGGTAAAGTGTTACCTACTTGTCGAATTATCTCGGTTGATTGGCCCACGTCGGGAATCGGGGTAACTAGATGGGATCTTGACCACTAAAGAATTTTGGAAAATTCTTGAAAGTCAATTGGGAGTAATTGACTAGTGAGAGCAAAATCATAAATCAAAAACCAATTTTTTATTTTGCATGTATAAACAACAACACTCTTTTCATCTTTATTTTTATGTTGTAGTTTTTAGCAAACTTTTATTTATGTTTATTTTATTCTCGATATTTAAAACCAAAAGAAAGATCAAGAGAGGAACTAGTTCAGCAGACTTTACATATTTTATCTTATGCTAAATCTAGTTGTAATAATGTTTGAACAAGTTTGGAACCTCAATGAAATATATGAAGTTTGCTTGTTTTTATTGTCTTTATCTTTTTGCTTTGCTATAAGGAGGGTATTGGCATCATCACTAAAAAAAGGGAAATTGTTGGACATATTTTAGTTTTAATGATGAGTGCCAAAATAGCTGTTATAAGGCAAAGGCAAAAATATGTCTAGAATGAATGTATAGGTTTACTAGAGTTTGATCTTTGAATAGGTTTGATCAAACAAGCACTGTAAAGAGGTTAGCTGATTTGTTCAGCAGACGTATCTAGGTTAGGTGTTCAAGAGAGAGTCTCAGGACTCAACAAGACTCGAAGGTCGAGGGTTCAAACTCAGTAATGAAGGCTAAGGGTTCAAACTTAGTAGTGAAGATTTAAAAGCCAAGGATATGGGATCAGAGTTTAGGTAAGTCTGTGATGACCGAAACTGATCACATATACCTTGTATTGAAGGTCTAAGTTCCATATAAGGAAATATGATAATTGAGACTTAGTTATACTTAAAATGGTGTACTCTAACTTCATAATCAAAAGTTAGATGAGAAGCCGTCAGCCGAGTGTTCATAAAAAACACAGCAGACCATAAGTTAGCTGACCAAATGTATACCTCAGCAGACACTTGAACCAGACATCAGTTGAGTATACATAAATCAGATTAATCCATTTCCATAATTATTTTTGGAAGATTAAATGGATAAGGATGAATATCAAGCATTGGATTAGTCAGTTAATCAACGGTGGAGATTGAAGGAACGTAGTAAGGATTTCAGAGCCAAATCAAAATGAATACAAACCATTGGTTGACAGTCTATCTGTCTGAAGGACACCGACATACTGGCAGAGGAGTACAGTAGATGGAGTTTCAGGGAATAATCAGAAAACCCTATAACGGCCAGATTTGAAATTCAAATTCAAGCACAAGATTTTCACCTACAAATAGAGGACCCCTGGAATTAAATTAAACACCGAACTTACTAAAAATCAAGAGCATTACACCCTGCTGAACTGAGCATTCATACTGATCCAGAATTTTCTTCGAGTGTTGTTGCATTCAAGGATCATCTAGTATCTACACTTGGAGATCTTAAGCTGCTGATCTTATCAACCTGATCAAAATCTTGCTGAAGCATATCACTTTTTTGATTCAAACCCTTCTTTTCAAGAAGAAACCTGAAGACTGAGAAGCATTGCTGAGTGTCAAGAACT
The DNA here is from genome assembly GCA_026214975.1 of Gentiana macrophylla. Taxonomy (NCBI): domain Eukaryota; kingdom Viridiplantae; phylum Streptophyta; class Magnoliopsida; order Gentianales; family Gentianaceae; genus Gentiana; species Gentiana macrophylla. The sequence continues at coordinate 97,326,749 of CM047811.1, forward strand.
GTTGTTTTTGTGGTGGAGCTGGTGAAAAGGCAACCCTACCCTTCAAGAACCAGTGGAGTACTTAGAAGGAACAATCATACCTGTTCTTAGTATTCAGTTTTTGAAGCCATAGTTATTGGTCAAGGACAAACAGCTTAAGGACTTATGTAACAACAACCTCAAAAGACTCTAGTGAATTTTCTCCAACATCACAGGAGAAGAGTTGACTGACAGGATTACACCACATGGAACCACTATAAAATATGCCATACTTTATTTACTGCATTTTTATTTATTGCGTGTTATCCATATCAACCTGCTGAACTAGCTACTGAATTCACACACCTTTCACTACTGAGTATCCAATACTTAGTATCATATTTTAACAACAAGTATAAAGGCTTAATTTAAGTATATTCCGGTGCAACAGATTCACTAGATTTAATAGTCAGCAGACTGTTCAAGTCAGCAGACTATTGACCCTGCTGAGTCCGCCTTAACTCCGAAAAAGTTTTAAGTGTTAAATTATTCACCCCCCTCTAACCTTAACCAAAGCCTTTTCAAGGGACCAACAATTGGTATCGGAGCCAAGTTTTTTTCTAAAGTAATTCTACTTGTTTTGCTTGTGAAAAATCTTTGAAAACTTTTTCTAGTCTCTGTTTTCAAAAGCTTTTGCATCATGGAAAACACCAGTATGCTAGAACCATGTTGATGTGCTCTCTAGATTGTTTTGATGAATACAAACGTCGTACTCATGTTTATTTAGTTGCTACACATGATGAAATGATGGATGTGCTAACTGATAGACCACTCCAAATCACTAAAGTCTTTACCGTTAATGGTTTAAATCAAATCGTTCCTAAACCAAAGGGAGAACGGTGTGCTGAAGATAGAAAAAGAGCAAATCTGAACAACATTGCTATTGATATCATTTACAGAACCTTGGATAGCAATATGTACATGAAAGTGAAAAAATGCAAAACTACCAATGATTTGTGGGAAAAGCTACAACTGATCTGTGAAGGCACTGATGCTATCAAGAAGAATAAGATTGTTGTGGCCAAACAGAAATTCCAATAATTCAAAATGAAGCCCACTGAAACCATTGAACCAATGGAATCAAGATTTAATGCTATTCTGGATGAACTCACCCGGCTGAATGTGGAGTACACTAAAGAAGAGACCAACACAATAATTCTGAAAGTTTTACCATCAAAAGAAATCTGGAAGATGAAAGTCACTACAGTGGAAGAATCCATGAGACTTCAAGAGGAGGATACCTTCAAGTTATTCTCAGATCTCAAAGCCTATGAGTTTAGTGAAGATCTCATTGCAAGTGCTGAAAAAGAAGTGCCAAAGACTAGAGCACTGGCTGCTACACACAGAGAAGAATCATCAAATGCTCATGATGATGAACTAGATTATATGCAAGAACAAATAGCATGGATGACCAAAATAATAAGGATGATGAAGTCTGGAAGATCATCTCCAAAGAACTATGGCAAGAAAGCAAATGAGAAAAAGGAGGAACCAAAGAAGGATTCTGATTATCTATGCTTCAACTGCAAGAAACCTAGACATTTCAAACCTGATTGTCCTGAATTGAAACAGAAATGGGATCCTGACTACTTGTGCTTCAATTGCAAAAATCCTAGACACTTCAAACCTGATTGTCTAGACCTGCTGAGACAAAGAGGTCGGTAGAGAAGACCTGCTAGGAAAGCACTTGTTGTAAGTGATGAATCTAGCTATGAAGTGGAGTCTCAAAAGGCATAATCTGGAAATAAATCAGATGACACTGCTCTCATGGCACACATGGAAGACACATATGAGGTATATATTAATGTATCCAATACCACTCCTCCTGAAAGTGAATCTTCATCTACTGGTGGTTCCAATCCTAAGAATTCTGATATGAAAGAACCTTTAGATGTCCTCCTTAATCAACTAAGGATAATAAAATCTGGTTATGAGATTGTGAAGGCAGAAAGAGAAACACTCCAAGAATAAATTCAAAGATTTCATGTTGAATTAAGAATTCTCAAAGGTAAGGAAATTGATTATGAACATAATCAGCAGAAGCCTGCTGCACCAGCAGTAGCAGCTGAATCTGTGGCCCAATAAAGTTTTACAACTGCATTCAAATCCGGAAAGCCTTATGGTGATAGAACAGGCCTTGGATTTGACACCCAACAACCTTCTAAGGATGGATCAACTAAGGCTGCTGAACCTAGTGCCAGGATTGGTCCTATGTTTGTAGCTGCCAAGATCCAACACCTCAGAAGGCTGCTAAAGAAGTAAAGCCTGCTGAGAATGCTTCAAAGAAGCAAACCTAGAAGTCTAAAAGAACAGTTGTACCTAACAACAAAGGTAAATCCAAAGGTAGGTCTGCTGCACCTTCTTGACCTATTGATAAGAGATCTGCTGGACCACAAAAGGCTAATCTTAGATCAGCCAAGAACCAGAAATATCCCAAGAATAATAATATCAAACCTAAGAATGATAATCATTCAAGGGATACTTATCTCAGGGGGTAAGGCAGATTGTTTCCTGCTGATGAGGATTGGGATATTCCTGCCCATGTTGTTAGAAATAAGAAGTTTAACTATAATGCTAAGGCTAGACCTCAGCAGTGGAATCAGCCAAGGACTCAGCAGAGACCTCAACCGAGGACTCAACAGAGACCATAATACAGGGTTGTCCCTAACAGTCAGCAACCTTATGGTTATGCTGATGCATCTAACAACATAAATCACTTAAAACAACACTTTGTACCAAAAGGCTAGAAACATATATGAATGCTACACAATCCAACACTAGATACTATAGAAATGTGGAATACATATATGAACAAAAGTGCAACACCTTTCAAAGGAGACCTTATGGAAATATGCCAAGGGTTGTGCTTACCACTGACCACCATGGACCCAAACAGGTTTGGGTAACTAAAACACATTAAATTTGTTTTGTAGGGTGTCTGGTAGTTTGATAGTGGATGTTCCAGACACATGACAAAGAGTAAACACTTTTTGGTGGATTTTGTTGCAAAGGATGGACCAAAAGTCAACTTTGGAAACAAGGATAAACCTGGATACACAAGAGGATATTGCATATTACTGAAGAATGGTCTAACAATCAAGAATGTTGCATATGTTGAAGGGCTGGACTACAACCTGCTGAGCACCAGTCAGTTTTGTGACATGGGTTATAGAGTCACTTTTGACAAGGATCATTGCATTGCCTTAAGTGAGATGGCACATCAAGTTGTACTTGCTGGAAGAAGACAACAAAATATGTACATTGTAGACCGGACCTCTACTGTTCTAGAAACCTGTCTTATTGTGCATACAAAATCAGAACTCAATTAGTTATGGCATAAGAAGTTAAATCATCTAAACTTTGATGATATCAATCTGTTGCTGAAAAAAAAGCTGGTGATAGGTTTACCTGAGATCACATACAAAAAGGATGGCATATGTGATGCTTGTCAACAAGGAAAGCAGACAAAAGAAAGTTTCAAGTCTAAGACTCAACAATCAACTAAAAGAGTTTTGGAGCTGATGCATAGGGATCTTATTGGACCAGTGATATGATGGGAGTCAACTTTACGTGATTTCGGTGCATTTTCTACCCCCGTTTACCACACGTTTAGCATGTTTTTGGGTGGTTTAGACCGTTTTTAGGGTAATATCGTGAGTTTATGGCACGGGGAGTAAATCCGTCACTTTGATGGTTTATTACCCCCTTTTTGTTGATATTAACCCTATTCCCGAGCACTTTTACCCTCCGGAATTGTTTGGTTGTTTTGGTCGTTCATGATGTTGAAGGGTATTAGTGTCCCGAGGACCCCGAAGGTGATGATTCTGTTGGAAAGGTGTCCTAAACCCAATCGGGTCGGACCGGATCCGACCGGGTCGGGTCATTTACAGTCTATTTAGTTCATGTAATAACTTTATTATGATTAATAAAAGCACTTATGTTATTATATATTGTTTGTCTTCATATTATTTGTTGTATATATATATAGTAACGTCCCTAGTATCGATCTGTGATAGAGAAACCATGATAGTGATTATGGTTGATGAGATCTCTAATCACTATAACAAGGTTGGTACTTAAATGTCTCTAGTCTTACATATTATCAAATGGGACATTGATAGTATAATCGATTCTAGCACATATTGGATGTCTTCTACCTTTTAGAAGGTAGGGATAGATCTCGTCTATCGAAGTGTAGGGACACTTGGACCAGACGTGGGCGTGTATTAGAGAATGCGACGTTAGAGTGACCCACTTACATTAAGTGTCACACTATGTGGCGGTTGTGTAATTATCCTTTTGACCGGAGTCTTCATGGCATCACGGTGTGGATTGTCATGCTTTGACACTATTGAGATTTCTCCTAACCACGGGCGATCATGCGGTAGTGATTGGGTATGATATTGAAGCACGCGGAGTATACATGATTGGTCGTCCGGGAATCGCGTATCCTATGATTGGGATTGAATATCCGAAATGGCCTTCTTATAAGGAATGTACAGCTCTCGAGAATCTTTGCAAAGTGGGAGTAAATCATGTGTTATTCCGAGAGAGCATGATATCCAGATTATAAGATACGATCGTCAATGTATTGACACTCGAGATACGATCGTATGGATATTATTATAGCGATAGGATTGTAAGTTACACGGTAACTGCTTCACATGAAAGGTAGTAGTCATTGCTTTTGACTCTTCCGATAATGGGGGTCACGGTGTGTTGCTAGACGCTATCCCGTGATCGTTAGTATAAAGGGCATTTTGGTAAATTGCACTTTGTGTCTACGGCCAACATATTCGGAAGCCTATCGGGTCACACACATATGAACATCGAGTCGGATTAAAATGCGGTTATAGTTGATAACCAAATAAGGAAAGTTTATCTCTAGACTATAAAGGTTATAGTGGTAAATTAATATGGTGGTATTTATTTATTATGAATAAATAAAATACAAGATATTAATTATATACGAATTATATTAATTAAAGAATATTCCGGAAGTCAATTTGTTGACTAATGGGGCGCCACTTTTGAGTGTATGAGATACACTTGGATTGTGCACTTTAATTAATAAATATTGCCATAATATTAATATAGGATATTAATTGATTTTGAAAATAGATTTATGGTAATAAGATAATTGTAATCAATATATGATATTGACAGAATAAATTATAATTAAAGAGATAAATCAATCTAGTTGATTTTCCTTATTTTATTAGAAAAAGGTTTTCTCCTACACTACTACTATTGGGGCGCCACTTCCCTCTATAAAAGGAAGTGGGTGTCAAGCTCTTTTGTACAACACAATTGCAAGAGTTCATAATTCTTGTGTAAAATGAGAGCTCTCCATGTAGTGAGTTTGTGAGGAAGAAAAGGTCCGATCTAGCGCCCGGAGTTTTTCCGATAGCAATCCAAGGAGGATTCCGCGAGGGGTTCGTGTGGATTAGCGATAGAGGCCGGACGCGTGGACGGCTTGCGCGATTGAACTACTCTCCGTTGGCGGTCAAAGCGACGATCTTGTAGATCATCTAAGGTATAACCGTCAAACTACTTAACATGTTTATTGCATTAAACGAAGAACGATCTAAAAGGAAATCAAAATTTTAAATTCATTGCGTTAAACTAGTGATTTCTAACAAAGTGGTATCGAGCCGGACTTGAGCTTAAGCAATAAGCATAATTTAAATGCGTAGTATTTAATCGATAGATGCAAGATTTAAATCGCGAAACGTTAAAACAAAAAACAAAAACAAAAAAAAATATAGGGTTCATGGGGTCGGCCGATTGGCGGCGCCCCAATCCTCGGCGGCGGCGGCGGGCGGCGGTGGCCTTCGGTCTGTCCGTCGGCTCTCCTCTTCCTTTGGGGAAATCAACCCTTTTCGCTTTGTGATATTTTATTGTGCATAGATATCTCGTTTGTTTAGTTGTGTCATATGGCCAACCAATGGTTCAAATAGTTTGACCATTTGGGAAACCATATGGGACATTGGCCTTTCCAAATTTTGATTTGGAATAAAGCCCAGCCTTTCCAAATATTTGATTTGGAATAGTTTAGGTTCAAGCCACTTCCAAAATTTTGATTTTGGAAAGTGGCTGCTGCCTAGACTAAAATAATTTGGCCTTTCCAAATATTTGATTTGGAGAGAGCGCAAGCCCTTTCCAAATATTTGATTTGGAACAGCTTAGCTTGCAAGCCACTTCCAAAATTTTGATTTTGGAAAGTAAGGTGACTAAGCTAAATTTAGTTTTGGAAATGAAACAAATAGAGACTTTATAATTTTAATTTTATTTTGAATAGTTCAAATTTAATTAAAATTGAAATCGATTTAAAATTAAATGTTAATTTTAATTTTGGTTAAATCATATAATTAATTAAAAGTTATTTAATTATTTGATGTGATAAAATAAAAGACGCATGAGTAGTAGTAGTTAAAATTAGAATTTAATCTTTTTCATAAGATAAAATTGTATGGATTAGATGTGTAGATATAATGTGATTATATGGACCCGATTGATTGATCGGACTCGACCAATAGGATAGATGGGAATGTTTTCTTTATGTTGGTTTTGAAAAATTGTCCTAGGCGTTATGAAGAACGTGACCTAGTTTACTTTTTGCACTTATCCCATTCCTCGAGTTCCCCCGTGTGCGGCGGGTGTAATTATTTATTATGTAACAAGAATGGAGCAAGAAGTTCGAGACCAAGGAGAAATAAAGAACCCATTGGCGTCACAAAGAATAAAGATCCTATTGGCGGTTGCAGACACCCTTAGTTTGTGACCCGCGGTTTTAAATCGTTTGTATTCGAAACCGCACTCAGAAAAGTCCATGATCATACCGGTTATTTTATGCGCTGGAATGTTGTGTATGTTTTACTTTATATGATATCGTAGTAATATGCACATAGTAGATGAGACCATAATTAAACCAAATTAATTAAGTGAATTAATTTAAAATTATTCCCACATCAAAAATCAAGTCGGAATTGCCTCCCATATTATAACGACGGTGAAGAGCCCTTGTTCGGACCCAACTCACCACCCAAAGCGGGGTTGACCTACCTCGGGTATATCGTCGTTATTGAGATATGATCGAAAGAGATCTCATGAATATGGGGTTAAGACTCGACTAAGAATTCTCTCGCCACCACCAAAGCGGGTCGTTTGGATTTTAGAGGCAAGGGTTTGGCTAATTTCATAAGATGAAATATTGTCAAAGAGTTATTTGGTCAAACAACAAGAATCGTATAAGATACGATCGACAAATCGTTGTCCACTGTTTAATTATTTTCGCCCATCACCAAAGTTGGGGTCGGGGTAGTTCGATGGGATCTTGCCCACTAAAGGAATTATTTTCTTGAAAGCCAATAGGGAATAGTTGGCTAGTAGGAGAGTAAAACCTTATAGATTCATTAAGTGCAAATTTAGGTTTTTTATACATGAGAGCTTTACTTATTCTATCTTTTATTTATTGTTGTAGAAAATGTCAAACAAATTGAACCTTCGTTTTATCATCGATAACAAGCTTGACGAAACTAATTTTCTCGATTGGGAAAGAAACCTCAAAATCGTTTTGAGGCACGAGAAGATTGGCTATGTCTTGGGCGAGGCCCTACCGGAAAAGCCAGCCGAGGGTTGGCTGCAGATGTTGTCGAGAAGTACAACAAGCAATCGTTTCGACAAGATCGATGCTACATGTATCATGCTTGTTTATGATGACACGAATCTGAAGCGAAACAAAGATGAGTCCATGGACGCTACTCTATCATGGTCCACCTGAAGGAGCTTTATGCTTCTCGGTCTCGTCTCGAGAGGCACGAGGTCTCAAGGCCCTGTTTAGTTGTAAGATGGCATCCGGGATCTGCTTTGTGGGGTCACACGTGCTTAAAATGATCGGGTACATAGAGAGGCTTGGGAAAGTCGGGCCACAAGTTGGAGCGAGTTGAGTATTGACTTGATTCGCAATCTCTACCGACTCATTCTCGCAGTTTGTGATGAACTATCACATGAACAAGATAGATTGCTCCTAGCGGAGTTATTGAACATGTTGAAAATCTGTGAAGGCTTTGTAGGGAAGGAAAGCAAGTGTTCTTTGGTCACTTCAAGCAAGGGCAAGGCAAAAGCCAGAAAAAGTCCAAGAAGGCGAAGGTCGCACCTAAGCCAACGCCTAAGATAGCAAAAGACAAATCCAAGGATGCTTGCTTCCATTACGGTGAGACCGGACATTGGAGGAGAAAGCGCAAGGGCTTCTTGAGTACCAAGAAGAAGCATTCGATGCTTCGACTTGTGTATATTTATGATTGAGATCAACATTACTTCTTCTAAGTCTAACCCTTTGGGTATTAGATATCTGGTTGTGGTTCTCATATTTGTACTGAATATGCGAGGCACTAAGAAGAACTAGAGATCTGAGGAAAGGAGAGGTGGACCTACGCGTTGGAAATGGAGCAAGTGTTGCGTTGCGCTGGCCGTAGGAGTTTATTTTCTTTCATTGCCCAGTGGGCTAGTACTAGAACTTAATAACTGTTATTTTGTTCCCGCTCTTACGAAGAGCATTATTTCTATTTTCGCATTAGATGTTGATGGATTTTTCTTTACGTTTGAGAATAAATGTTGTTCTTTTTCACGTGATGGAATCTTTTATGGTAATCGCATACTTAGCAATGGTCTCTATATATTAGATATGAATGTTGACGTTCTTAATATAAATAACAAGAAAGCCAAAACAAATGACTTGAATGAATCCTACTTATGGCATTGTAGACTTGGCCATATAAATAAGAATCGCATTTCCAAACTCCATAAAGATGGAATGTTGGATCAATTCGATCACGAATCGCTTGATACATGCGAAGCTTGTTTACTTGGCAAGATGACAAAGTCACCTTTCAAATGGCAAAGGATAAGATCCAATGAATTGCTTGAGCTCATACATACCGATGTGTGTGGCCCAATGTCAATTCAAGCCAAAGGAGGATACTCTTATTTTATCACCTTCACCGATGACCATTCTCGCTATGGTTATATATACTTAATGAAGTTTAAATCAAGCCTTGAAAAGTTCAAGGAATTCAGAAGTGAGGTGGAGAAACAACTAGGTAAAGAAATCAAAACACTTCGATCCGATCGAGGCGGAGAATACCTAGATGGAGAGTTTCAAGATTATTTGAAGGAGAATGGGATTCTACCTGAATGGACTCCTCCCGGAACGCCACAGATGAATGGCGTGTGCGAGAGGAGGAACCGCACCTTGTTGGACATGGTGCGATCCATGATGAGCTACGCAGATTCTTCCAAAATCATTTTGGGGTATGCTCTAGAAACCGCATCCTATACACTGAACCGAGTTCCATCAAAGACGGTTGACTCTACGCGCCATACGAGGTATGGACTAAGAGAAAACCGAGCCTAGGTCATCTAAAACCTTGGGGTTGTCCGACTTACGTGAAGCGGATGATGCCTGACAAATTAGAGCCCAGGTCTGACAAATGTCTATTTGTGGGATATCCTAGGGAAACCAAAGGGTACCAATTTTACCATCCTGAGGAACAAAAGGTGTTTGTTGCCAGGACTGGCCACTTTCTGGAGAAAGAGTTTATTCTGGATAGGGTCAGTGGGAGTAAAATTGATCTTGAAGAAATTCGAGAACCACTTACGGATAATAGTCAGTTGATGGAAGTAGAGGACTTGCCACACACAGATGTGACACCAGCCTCTACCGTGGACACACTAGCACCTCGAAGATCCACCAGGGAACGCCGTGAACCTGAAAGGTACACTGGCGTGTATCTCATGGAAGATGAGGACCCTAGAACTTATGAGGAAGTGCTATTAAGGCATGACAAAGAGAAATGGCTAGAAGCCATGAATTCAGAAATGGAATCCATGAAAGACAACCAAGTTTGGAACTTAGTTGATCCGCCTGAAGGAATAGTTCCCATAGGGTGTAAATGGGTCTTTAAGAGAAAGACCGACATGGACGGTAACGTGACCACCTACAAGGCTAGGTTGGTGGCAAAAGGTTATAAGCAAAGACAAGGAGTTGACTATGATGAAACCTTCTACTTTGTTGCCATGTTAAAATCCATTAGAATTTTGCTTGCTATTGCAAAGATACCATGATTATGAAATCTGGCAGATGGATGTGAAAACGCTTTCCTTAACGGGAACCCGTCATGAGGAAGTGTATATGACACGGACTGAGGTTTCACAACCAATGACGCCAGGATGGTGTGTAAAGCGCAAAGATCCATTTATGGATTAAAGCAAGCTTCTCGGAGTTGGAATCTTCGCTTTGATGAGATAATCAAGCAGTTTGATTTCATCAAGAACGAAGATGAGCCCCTGTGTTTACAAGAAGGTTAGTGGGAGTGCCATTGTGTTCTTAGTGCTTTATGTGGATGACATATCGCTCATAGGGAATGATGTGCCTATGTTACAATCAGTCAAAGCTTGGTTATCCAAGAACTTCTCAATGAAGGACTTGGGTGAGGCGACCTACATTCGGGAATAAAGATCTATAGAGATAGATCTAAAAGGTTGCTTGGTCTGGTCACAATCCACCTACATAGACAAGATGTGAAGAGATTCGGCATGGAGCGACCCAAGAAAGGATTCTTTGCCCATGTCACATGGGTCTACTGCCCAAGGAATGAGTCCTAAGACAGAGGAGGAAAGGGCACAAATTAGTAAAGTCCCTTATGCTTCGCAATCGGGTCTATAATGTATGCCATGTTATGCACAAGACCGCACGTCTCGTACCCTCTTAGTATGACTAGTAGGTACCCGGTCAATCCAGGTGATGGTCACCTGGATTCTTTGTCAAAATATCCTTAAGTACTTGAGACGTACTAGGGATATGTTCCTGGTTTTCGGGAACGATGATTTAGTATTACGAGGTTACACAGATGCCAGTTTCCAAACTGACAAGGACGATTTTAAGTCGCAATCTGGATTTGTTTTCACGCTAACGGCGAGGCGGTGGTGGAAGAGTTCCAAGCAGGAGACTACTGCGGACTCTACAACGGAAGCCGAATACATAGCAGCCTCGGAGGCGGCAAAAGAAGCAGTTTGGATGAAGAAGTTCATTACTGAACTTGGTGTGGTTCCCTCCATTGAAGGTCCAGTGCCTCTGTACTGTGATAATAATGGAGCGATATCTCAGTCAAAGGAACCAAGGTCTCATCGAAGTCCAAACATGTGCTACTGGCGCTATCACTTGATTAGAGAGATAGTAGATAGAGGAGATGTAAAGATAGAGAAAGTCCACACGGATGATAACATAGCTGATCCGTTAACCAAGGCATTGTCTCAAGCTAAGCATGAGAAACATGTTCACTTGCACGGGCTTAGGCATATGGGTGATTGGCTTTAGGCCAAGTGGGAGATTGTTGGAAAGGTGTCCTAAACCCAATCGGGTCGGACCGGATCCGACCGGGTCGGGTCATTTACAGTCTATTTAGTTCATGTAATAACTTTATTATGATTAATAAAAGCACTTATGTTATTATATATTGTTTGTCTTCATATTATTTGTTGTATATATATATAGTAACGTCCCTAGTATCGATCTGTGATAGAGAAACCATGATAGTGATTATGGTTGATGAGATCTCTAATCACTATAACAAGGTTGGTACTTAAATGTCTCTAGTCTTACATATTATCAAATGGGACATTGATAGTATAATCAGACTAGCACGTATTGGATGTCTTCTACTTTTTAGAAGGTAGGGATAGATCTCGTCTATCGAAGTGTAGGGACACTTGGGACCATGCGTGGGCGTGTATTAGAGAATGCGACGTTAGACCGACTCCACTTACATTAAGTGTCACACTATGTGGCGGTTGTGTAATTATCCTTTTGACCGGAGTCTTCATGGCATCACGGTGTGGATTGTCATGCTTTGACACTATTGAGATTTCTCCTAACCACGGGCGATCATGCGGTAGTGATTGGGTATGATATTGAAGCATCGCGGAGTATACATGATTGGTCGTCCGGGAATCGCGTATCCTATGATTGGGATTGAATATCCGAAATGGCCTTCTTATAAGGAATGTCTAGCTCTCGAGAATCTTTGCAAAGTGGGAGTAAATGTGTTATTCGAGAGAGCATGATATCCAGATTATAAGATACGATCGTCAATGTATTGACACTCGAGATACGATCGTATGGATATTATTATAGCGATAGGATTGTAAGTTACACGGTAATCGCTTCACATGAAAGGTAGTAGTCATTGCTTTTGACTCTTCCGATAATGGGGGTCACGGTGTGTTGCTAGACGCTATCCCGTGATCGTTAGGTATAAAGGGCATTTTGGTAAATTGCACTTTGTGTCTACGGCCAACATATTCGGAAGCCTATCGGGTCACACACATATGAACATCGAGTCGGATTAAAATGCGGTTATAGTTGATAACCAAATAAGGAAAGTTTATCTACAGACTATAAAGGTTATAGTGGTAAATTAATATGGTGGTATTTATTTATTATGAATAAATAAAATACAAGATATTAATTATATACGAATTATATTAATTAAAGAATATTCGGAAGTCAATTTGTTGACTAATGGGCGCCACTTTTGAGTGTATGAGATACACTTGGATTGTGCACTTTAATTAATAAATATTGCCATAATATTAATATAGGATATTAATTGATTTTGAAAATAGATTTATGGTAATAAGATAATTGTAATCAATATATGATATTGACAGAATAAATTATAATTAAAGAGATAAATCAATCTAGTTGATTTTCCTTATTTTATTAGAAAAGGTTTTCTTCTCCTACACTACTATTGGGCGCCACTTCCTCTATAAAAGGAAGTGGGTGTCAAGCTCTTTTGTACAACACAATTGCAAGAGTTCATAATTCTTGTGTAAAATAGAGAGCTCTCCATAGTGAGTTTGTGAGGGAAGAAAAGGTCCGGTCTAGCAGCCGGAGTTTTTCCGATAGCAATCCAAGGAGGATTCCGGCGAGGGGTTCGTGTGGATTAGCGATAGAGGCCGGACGCGTGGACGGCTTGCGCATTGAACTACTCTCCGTTGGCGGTCAAAGCGACGATCTTGTAGATCATCTAAGGTATAACCGTCAAACTACTTAACATGTTTATTGCATTAAACAAAGAACGATCTAGAAAAGGAAATCAAAATTTTAAATTCTGCTGCGTTAAACTAGTGATTTCCTAACAGATTCATGGTGAGAAGCATGATCGAGGCGATATGAGTGATCAAAAGGGAGAAAAGATGAAGTTCTTGGCACATTTGGGGGTCAAACGCGCGTTTGAACCCCCCAAACTGGCGTTTCAAAAACACGATTTTGGACAGAGTGCACCTGCCCCGTAACGCGCGTTTCAGTGGAAGAACAAGCAAAAGCCTACCCAGGAATGAAGCGAAACGCGCGTTTGCCCTATGCGAAACGCGCGTTTGAAGACAAAAACCTGCAGATTTTTCCCCACCTATAAATACCCCTCTTAGACAATTTCTTCAACAACTCTCCCCTCTCTTAGCTAACCCTAGCCCATCTTTTGCTCGATTTTTGTAGTAGTTTAAAACACTTTCTCTGAGCTTAGATTAGCTTAAATATAGTTAGATTCTACTCTTTCCAAGCTCAAATCTCAATTCCAAATTCAAAGACTCTACCTTTTAATTACTTCTCTATTTTGTACTTTTGGATCTCAAACTTGGATTTCTCGATTTTATGGTATATTTCTTCTCTCCCTTACCTCTGATGTATAACATTTATATGATAAAAATTACGATGTTTTATATACGTTATCGACTCTTTTTATATAAAATATAAGAAATTATAACGATAATCTTATAAAATATTAATAGTTATGAATAAATCTAAATACTATAAAAATCTAGTAAAAGTGATAAAAAGTTATAAATTTTGTACCGGGTTAATAACCGGAGTGTCGTGTCGATTCGTGGGTATTTTTGGTATTTTATTTACAGATCTTAGGTAAACCAAGACCCGAGTGACGACACTTTTTGAAGTAAAATCGTATCTTTTGAAGGAATTAAGGAAGTGCCACGAGATTTAAAGTTCAAGTGGATCAATGGTTCGTGACACCATTATCGAATTATATTTTCGACGAACAAATGGCCCATCAAAAGGCATTTTCTGAAGAAGAGTCCTTCATGGAAGTTATAGATCTTTTCAAAAGCTTTCCAATGCTTCTTGAATTATGTCATTTGGAGATCCAGAGCTCAAGTTATGATTTTATCAAGTTTGAGATCAAGTTATGGAATAAAAGCTACCCGGATCAATCCGGATTAACCTCGGATCGATCCGAGGAAACATAATCATTATCCAAAGATGTGGTCCTGCAGAGAATAATCTGAGGGATAATATTTTATTCCGGATCGATCCGCCCTTTCTCGGATCGATCCGCCCTGAAAATCTTGCCTATAATAAGAAGAGCGACTTTGCGATACAATGAGGGGGTACCAATATATTTTCTTAACCTCTTCTTCTTAGTAGTAGTATGTATGTATATAGGCCTTATGCCATAAATAAAGTAGTATCGTTATAATGCTCGAGAAATTATCAGAAGATCAATGTTGTTGAAGTCGTTGTAACATCCGGAAGAATACAGCTTCTGATTCAACAGTTGTAATCGGGTAAAATTTCTAAAGTATTTATGTTTGTTTTTATCTTTTTATAATGTTAGTAGGCTAAATCTAATAACTAGCCAAAGTTATGTAATCGTTTTATTTCGATCTTTTCGGTAAAGGAATGCTGTCTAAGTAAAATTGACTAAAATTGAGTTAATTGAATCTTTTTCTATTTAGTAACGTATTGATAATATTCGGATTGACGTAATTAACCAAGATGAATCGCACCATATAACCTAACGATGAACTGACCAGAAAAGTTAGGATATGAGATAAAAGATAGAAAAACCGGAGGGTAAAATTGGCCGTGCGAAAGCGTGACTACGGAATCCTATTTCCTACCCGGGGGCAGATTTGTCTTGGGAAAGATAGATCTTATTAAAATTGTGCTCGAGATCATAATAATGTTAAAATCAACAGTTTAATTGAAACTAACACCGGAAAGTTAAATCGATCCGCCTGACAACCGGAGCCTTTTGAATAACATCGCCATCCGACAAATGGAATAACCTCTTTTATCCGGGGTAGATTTGTACTCGGTACTGCTCGAGACTAAGCGAGATTAGCATGGGGCGGTTGTGGAGATTGAAGCGATGACAATGACATATGACAATTTCATACGCCGTGTGAGGAGGAATTGTTAACCTCAGGAGTGCACCGTTTCATTTACTCAATTGGACCTAATATAAAAGGAAAGATCGAGCGCATTCCATTCACTTAAAAGATCGTATAAATCAATTATATAAACTTTGGCTAGTTCTATAAACTTTTCTGTCTAAACTATATATTGGTAACGATATATTTATATATATATATATATTTTGCAATTTATGTACATCTATATATATTTATATATCTATATATATTATATTAGAATAACTTTTAAATTACGCATTTATTTTATGTTAAGTAGAATAGTAGTGATATGTGTTATAAAATTGCGATTTAGATCGAGTTAATAACAGCTCTTTGGTGTTTAACCACACTTAGAAGAATTACCAAGTTTCCCTGAGGATTCGACACTCTGACTCACCATACTAGCACTACAGTTTGACCCGATACACTGTCGGTTAAGGACTGGTATTAGCACTAGAAAAGGCCACGTCAACCTCCTATGGCTTTTATTTACTGTTATATGTATGTTTTAATTAGTATAATGAGTAGCTAATTCCTTAACATAGTCGAATCATGTGAAATTTGGTGAAATCACCCTTTGGGTGATGAAATTGGGAGTGGGTGGTGCTTTTTAATATTTTATCTTGCATATTTCACGTCTTAGAACTTGTTATAACGGATTTGGACTAGATTAGTGATGAGCTAAATATATACCCACAAAAATATAATTTATAAAAGACTCGCAACCGTGGGTAAACTAACTCTCTAACCAGCAGAGTACCAGGTCAGATTGTTAGGATACCTACAGGAGTACGAGGTCGATCCCAAGAGAAATGTGGTTGTGAGTACCAAAGAGAACGTGGTTCTTAGTCTAGGCGATCAGAGTTGTGGTGGAGATTATTATACTAATGCAAAAAGTAAAGTTTAACTAACAAGATTAAAAAGCATAGCCAAACTATGATTCAACAGGTTACCCCCTCAGGAATGACTTGACAAGGAGTGTGTTTTAACTGATTCAGTTTATATGACATTCACGGGTGTCAACTCTTTATTCTTGCGTTAAGGTCTGAACAACTCTCACTTAACCCCCATACTAGGCTTATTAACCATCCCTTTAGAGAGCTAACTTACCTAATAAGGTTGACCAGAATAAAAAGCCGCTGAAAAACCTCACAAAAGCATAGTTTTAACGTGTCACTTAGGTTGTCAATTTAACTATTAAAGCTATGTTTTAGTGATACTAATACATGTTTCCTTCATCTCGTAAGAATAAGAATCTCACATAGGCATAGTCCTGACCTGTCACTCAGGTTGTCAATCTGACAATCTAGACTATGTTTTAGTGATATCCATATCCCACATCTCGCCGCAAAATGCATCTATAAGCTCGATGTAACAATGAACAAGGTTGTCAATCTCATTCAAAGCTATTAAAATGATCAAAACAAGTTTTAAAACATGAGTTTATCATACGAACGTTTAATTTAAGAGCTACACAACTCCTGACTCATCTCCCAAGGGCGCTTCACCCGTTTTCACATATTTCGGCTTTAAAAAGGTTTAGCTACTCATATATATATATATAGATATATATAAATACATAAGCATATATATATATATATATATATATATATATATATATATATATATATATAGATACTAATATATATATAAGTATAAAAGCATAAATATAAATATAAGTATATAGATCTATAGATATATATATATATATATATATATATATATATATATATATATATAGATACATATATATATAAGTACAATATATATATATATATATATATATATATATATATATATATATATATATATATATATATATATATGAATATATATATATATATATATATATAGATACAATATAGATATAAGAATATATATGATAAATATAAATATAAACAAAACAACAAAGAACAAGATATAAATATATATATATATATATATAGTTATAGCTATATAACGTAAAGAAACGTAAGAAAGAACGTAAGAACGGAAATGATATTATAACGGGTTATTATAACGATAATACAACTACAAATATATATATCTATATAGATATATATAGGCCCCAAACATGAAAATATAGAAGGGAGAAGATGAAGAAGGAGGGGGAAGAAAGGGGCAAGGAAAGCTGATGAGAATGGCCATATTTATAGGCAAATTTGGATAGGCCGGATCGATCCGGGAAAGGGCCGGATCGATCGGGAATAGGCGCGGGCCGGCGTAACAACCCCAGATTCCTTATGTCAGAAGCCCATGTGATAATCATCATTACCCCGGATCGATCCGGTATTAGGCCGGATCGATCCGGAGTGTAAAACATCCGGTTTTGAGCTGAAACTTGAAAAATTCATATCTTGAGTTGTAGATCTCCAAATGACATGATTCAAAAAGCGTTGGAAAGCTTATTGAAAGATCTAAAACTTTCATGAAGGACTCTTCTTCATAAAATGCCTTTTTGATGGGTCATTTGTTCGTCGAAGATATAATTCGATAATGGTACTACGAACCGTTGATCCGATTGAATTTTTAAACTCGCGACACTTCCTTACACCCTTCAAAATATATGATTTAATTTCAAAAAGTGTCGTCACTCGGGGTCTTGATTTACCTAAAAATCTGCAATAAAGCACCAAAATACCAAGCGTAAATCCGACACGACACTCCGGTTACTAAACCGGTACAAAAACTTATAAAAACACGATAAAAATACGATATTTTATATAATACTTACTACTTATGCATTTAGATAAAACTTAGGAATTAATGACGCGAAATGATACAAAAGTGCTCAAAATGATATCAGAAGTAGGGTAAAAAGTTATAAAAATAACTGTGAATTTTTCTGTCATCAATTAGCTACCTAGGTCAAATATCACACACAACAACCTTATATGAGTTGTTCTGCGGGAAGATGTGGGATAAGGGGTTCTAGGATCGCGGAGTAGACCCGGATTAGTTGTTAAGCCCGGGCCCAAAGTGAGGTTACTCGTTTTAATGTTTAAGCGGCTCTAGTGAGTATCATGTCTTGTCAGTGAATCTTCTAAATGGAAGGGTAGTTAACATGGCATAGGGTGTTAAATGAGAGTTGTTCAGATCTTAGCACTAGAATTAGAAGCACGCACCCGTGAGATCGTTTGCATGAGTCCATTTGTTTTAATGCACACTCCCGGTTTTGTCTACCCTTAGGTTTGAAACTAGCTACTTTGATCATGGTTCGGCTATGTCCCTTAGTATAACGTTAAAAAACCGAGTAGTTAATCTTCTTTCTTCCTTTTCTATCTCTAGACTCGTTAGTAACAATCACCTTAGTGTCGTTGTAATATACAAGCACTTTAAAAAGATTGATAACCTAGACTAAGTAGCACGTTCGCTTTGGTACTCACAAACACTTTTCCTTTGGGTTCGACCTCGTACTCCTGTAGCTATGCTAGCAATCGACCCGGTACACTGCCGGTTAGAGAGTTAGTTTCCCACGGTTTCGAGTCTTTATAAATTGTTTTTGGAGGGTGAATTTTAGCTCAATCATGATACAAACAAGCATAACTGGAAAGAAATGTTGAAATAGTGCCCTAAACCAATCGGGTTGGACCGGATCCGACCGGGTGGATTCATTTTAACTATTTCTTTATGTGTGTACATATATTAAATGACTTCTGTTATTATGTATTCGTTCGTTTAACGGATCAATTATGATATTGTATATATATGATAATGTCCCTAGTGTCAAACTGTGAAAGAGAAATCATAATAGTGATTATGGTTGATGATATCTCGACTCACTTTAATAGGTTTGATACTTAAATGTCTCTAGTCGTATGTGCTATTAAATGGGACATTACTAGTACGATTAGACTAGCATGTATTGGATGTCTTCTATCTTATTGAAGGTAGGGATATATATCGTCTATCAAAGTGTAGAGACACTTGGACTGTACGTGGATGTGTATTAGAGAATGCGTACGTTAGACTGGCCCACTTATTTTATTAAGTGTCGCACTATGTGGCGGTAGTGTAATTATCCTGAGACCTGAGTCTTCATGATATCACGGTGTGGATTGTCATAGTATGACACTATTGAGGTTTCCCCTAGCCATGGGGCGAACATGCGGTAATAATTGGGTGTGATATTAAAGCATGCGTAGGATTCATGTTGCTCGTCCGGAAATCGCGTATCCTATGAATAGGAGTAAATAATCACAAACACCCGATTATCATGGGTGTAAAGAATCACAACTCTATTGTGCATAGGGCTCTTGATGTGGTTGGTGAAGTGTCACCTACTCACCGAATTATTTCGGTTCACCAGCCACAACAGGGAATCGACGTAACAAGGTGGGATCTTGGCCACTAAAGAATTTTTGGAAAATTCTTAAACGTCAATTGTGAGTAGTTGACTAGTAGGAGCAAAATCATAAACCAAAAGACCATTTTTGATTTTGCATGTGTAAACAACAACACTCTTTTTTTCCTTATTTTTATGTTGTAGTTTTTAGCAAACTTTTATTTATGTTTTTATTCTTGATAGTTAAAACTGAAATTAAATGGCCGTTACCTTTTGAAAAACGTTGTCAAATAAGGTTAAGTAATTTTAATCCTTTTAAATTAAAGCAATGACACGAGCAACTTCATTATAGTAGCTAGAGACAAAGAGACTACATATTTGATGTAGTGCTCTAAGACTTTAGTTATTAATCAAAACGGAAGCTCATGATACGACTGTGACACTTGAAATCAGTTTCAACGAATTAATCGTATGTTGGATACGACGATGTCCAATAGGATCATTCTGTCATACGATGACAATTAATTCAAACGTTGGATGCATTGAATGAGAATGACCACATCGAATTTTGGAAATGTTGTTTTCAAAATTGTAAGATTTAAGCATCGACTTAATGTTTTAATCATTGCTTGAAGGTTAATTAAATAGTTCATGTTTTGAATATGATTCAAAAGGTTAAAGAAACTATCTAATAAACTTTGGATTTTCTTTATGAGAGAAAATTTGATGACATAGCTCTTGTGATTTTTCTTAAGTCTTATGAAGACTAGACTAAAAATTATTTACAAGTGCTTAAGGGATTAAAATAAAAGTTAGGGCATGTGCTTAAAATAAGAGATCTTATCGAAGTCTCTATTCTAGGAAAGTGTGTTGAGATAAATATATCTAAGCTCAAGTCAACTCTTAGACATATGATATCTTACGAGTAGGATTAAATTAGAAAGATTAAATACAGAATATCCTAAGATATGGAAAATGAAGCAACGTTGCAACATTTGCCATATTGTATTTTGAATCTGGTAAACTAATAAAGTAACTAAATATATGTTATTGTGTTCTGGTTCTTATGAAGAACACGAGTTTTAGTTATCTGTTAGGATTTAATTGACAAATTCAACTGTAAGGAATAAATGTTATTCCGGTAAAGTTGAATAGTCACTAATTCTAACAGACTAGATTAATGTCACTATATAGTCGATATAGATGATAAAATCTCAACTATGTAATTGTTTGGTTGTTATCCTTGATACTTTGTGGATGTTCTAGACATAATCTCTATTGAAGAGAAGTTTATTATCAAATATCATTCTGATGATGGCTGAACCATGTGATTATAAATCATATGGGTAATACGTGTTTTATCTAAAGATGACTAAAATACCATTTTATGAAAATGTTATAAAGTCCAAAAAATTGACTAAAGCCTAAACACATTGATGTTTGTTGGCTTATGACAATTGATGCCACAAATGACATTACTGTTTATTACACTCTTTGACTATTTTTAGAAATAGTCGCATGTACTTAGTGAAGTACGAAGTTCGGAAATTCTGATAAGTTTAAGCAAGTACGAATATAAGATAAACAAACCACTTAAGAATTAATCTTCAATTGGATTGAAGCAATTAATCCCTGTTGGGTATTTCAGAAGTTGTCTAAAACAGAATCATATTCTCCCTTGAAGGACACCATTTTTAGGATACATAATTGGATTGTGTTTCTAAAATGGAAAAAACACTTTATATGATAAAGATGCGGTGTAAGCCATGCGAAGTATCCCTTATCTATTTTGGGATAGTGCCCATATTCAAAACATATACTTAACCAAGATCCAAAGAACGAGGTTGAATAAATTTTATATCGGATATGGAAGACAATGACATCTAATCCGTCTTAACCGATGATTTAGGGTTGCCGTGTGCCTGGAAAGCATTCAATGTCAGAAAGGCTTGGAGCCTAGTATGACCTATGCAACTTTGTGGAATATCTTAGCAGGTACGCTAGATGTTATTTACTGACCCACGGAGCAAAAGTGTTTGTCTCCAAACATAATGTTCTCTAGAGGGAGTGTTTTTTCCAAAAGAAACAGTGGGAGTAAATGAGATCTCAAAAGAGTTTGAGAACCACAAAGAGATATCCACCATCGGAACATGAGCCTGCCTCACATAGAGAGAGGTGTAGAACACTTCTCTGTGTGCACAAGTATTCTATGAGTCTACAGATCACCACAAGCCTGAAGAGGCCACTAGTGTGTTCATCTTGAAGAATGAAGATCTCACGACTTATGTAGGAATGCTTGAAAGGCAAGATTAAGAGATATGGCTTGGAGCCATAATATCTGAAGTAGATTCCATGAGTGATAACTGGGTTATGAACCTAGTCTGTTCTTCATGAAGGGAATGTCTCTGAAAGGTCTAGTTGGTCTTTATGAAAGGCTGACATGGATGGTAATACGATTACCATAAGGCTAAGTTGATGGCTGAAGGTTACGGGGAGTAAACCTTGTAATTACCTTCTTGCTGCCAATTGTGCTTAAATTTATTCAGATATGCTTGTTGTAGCTACATATCATGACTATGTGCTAGTGCGGAGGATATTGGGCCGAGGGCTTGATGTCCATGGACGCTAGATGATATGTTAGCTTATGAGATCCATTTATGGATTCAAATAAGTTTCTCTATATAAATTTTTACCTTGATAATAAAAAAGAGTTTGATTTGATCAAAAGGAAAGCTACGACTGATGTGCAAAAGATTTAGTGGGAGCGTTACCGTTTTCGAGTAAGGTATTGCATATCATTCTCAGAAGTTGACACACTATGTTGCAGTCAGTTAATATTTGGTAGTTCAAAGTCTTTTCGAAAGTTCTTGAAAGTAGAAGTTCTAATTTTGGAAATAAGAGTCTATAGATATAGATTTGGATACTGATTGATAATCACAGTTCACCCTTATAGATGGGATGCTAAAAGGATTTAGTATAGATCACATCAAGAGATACTAATAACCGGTATTCTCAGCATCTATGTATGACAGGACGTCAGTCCTGAAGATAAGGTGAAAGATGATACTTATGGAAGGTTCCCTTTGCTACTGCAATAGGATCCACCATAAGTGTTGTGAGTTAAACCAGATATTCATACTCCATGAAAAGTCATGAATAAGTATGAAAGTGATTCAGGTAAATGTCAAGAATATCTTTAAAAGTGTTAAGGATGGATTCATAGTTTATTGAAACTTGGAATTGGATAAATGTAGATACACATATATATGCCATGAGTCTTATAAAGATAGTGGCAGCTACGATCTGGGTTTGCAATCACCTTAGTTAAGTGATACATTGAGCTAGAAATGTTCCCTGCGAGAGATCACTGTATATTCTACAACTGGGCCAAAACACAGTATGTGCCTTGGAAGCACAACGGGAGTAATAAGTTGATCTAAGAGGTTCATTTTGAACCTTTCACGGTTCTTCCACATTCTCTATATAGCTAATATACTATGGATTCATAGCTTAAGCAAGGACCAGGGTCTCATCAGTGATTCATGTGTGTGTTGAGGCGGTTCCATTTGACTTGATCATTTGCATCATGATATGATGATAGTCTGAGTCCCCACGGACAGTGATCCGTTTACGCTTAGGGTTGGTTGCGAGTATCGCATGAGATTCTTGTGTTTCAACTTGGTCTTGTACGTGCGAGTGATTGGCTTTAGGTCAAGTGGGAGATTGTTGTTGTAGTTCCCTAAACCCAATCGGGTTGGACCGGATCCGACCGGGTCGGGTCGTTTCTACTACGTCTTTATTTTTATACATATAATAAATGACTTTTCTATTATTATATATTTGTTCGTTTAACGAACCAATTATAATATTGTGTTTTGATACTTAAATGTCTCTAGTCGCATGTGCTATTAAATGGGACATTAATAGTACGATTAGACTAGCATGCATTAGATGTTTTCTATCTCGTCTATCAAATTGTAGGGACACTTGGAATGTACGTGGACGTGTATTAGAGAATGAGTACGTTAGACAGACCCACTTACTTTATTAAGTGCCGCACTATGTGGCGATCGTGTAATTATCCTAAGACCGGAGTCTTCATGGCATCACGGTATGGATTGTCATTTTTTTGACACTATTGAGGTTTCCCTTAGCCATTGGGTGATTATGTGGTAGTGATTGGGTGTGATACTAAAGCATGTGTAGGATTCATGTTGCTCGTCCGGGAATAGTGTAGGATTCATGTTGCTCGTCCGGGAAGCATGTGTAGGATTCATGTTGCTCGTCCGGGAATACTGAAGCATGTGTAGGATTTGTCTACCCTTAGGGTTGAAACTAGCTACTTTGATCATGGTTCGGCTATGTCCCTTAGTATAACGTTAAAAAACCGAGTAGTTAAAGGTATTATAACAGCGATAGGATTTTATTTACGCGGTAACCGTTTCACATGAAAGGTTGTATTCATAGCACTCGACTCTTTTTGATGAATGGGGGTCGTGACGTGTTTCTAGATGCCGATTACGATCGTTAGGTTACGGCCAACAAATTCGGAAACCTATCGGGTCACACACATATGAATAACTAGCTGGAATTAATTTTTGGTTATATTGAAAACCAAATGAGGATTTGTTTATACCAACTATAAGGTGTTATAGGGAGATTACGATCGTTAGGAGTGAAGGGTATTTTGGTAAATACACTTTATGCTTACGGCCAACAAATTCGGAAACCTATCGGGTCACACACATATGAATAACTAGCAGGAATTAATTTGTGGTTATATTGATAATCAAATGAGGATTTGTTTATGCCAACTATAAAGTGTTATAGTGAAAATTGATATTCTAGTATTTATTTATTATGAATAAATAAGTACAAGATATTAATTATAGTATTATATTATTATGTATTAATATTATATATTAATATGTACAAATATATGCATATAGGCATGTGGAATATATATATATATATATATATATATATATATATATATATATGTGTGTGTGTGTGTGTGTGTGTGTGTGTATTTGATATATATTTGGTAATATTGTTGGAATAGTGTCCTAAACCCAATCGGGTTGGACCGGATCCGACCGGGTCGGATCATTTCTACTATTTCTTTATGTTTATACATATATTAAATGGCTTTTCTGTTGTCATATATATGTTCTTTTAAAGAACCAATTATGAATTGTTATATGATAACGTCCTTAGTATTAAAGCGTGATAGAGAAACCATGATAGGCGATTATGGTTGATGAGATCTCTAATCACTTTAATAAGTTTGATACTTAAATGTCTCTAGTCGATGTACTATTAAGCAGGGCATTGATAGTATAAACAGACTAGCACGTATTAGATGTCTTCGTCTTTAAGGCGTGGATAGATCTCGTCTATCGAAGTGTAGAGACACTTGGGATGCGTGGGCGTGTATTAGAGAATGCGCGACGTTAGATCGACCCACTTACACGGATAAGTGTCACACTATGTGACGGTTGTGTAATTATCCTTTTGACCGAGTCTTCATGGCATCACGGTGTGGATTGTCATGCTTTGACACTATTGAGGTTTCCACAGCCACGGGCGATCATGCGGTAGTGATTGGGTATGATCATCAAGCACGCGGAGTATACATGATTGGTCGTCCGGGAATCGCGTATCCTATGATTGGGATCGAATATCCGAAATGGCCTTCTTATAAGGAATGTCTTACTCGTGAATCTTTGCAAAGTGGGAGTAAATGAGTTACTTCGAGAGAGCTTGATATCCAGATTATAAGATACGGTCGTTGATGTTTTGACACTCGACTAACGACTGTATGGATATTATTACAGCGATAGGATTGTAAGTTACACTGTAACTGTTTCACATGAAAGGTAGTAGTCATTGCATTTGACTCTTCCGATGATTGGGGATCACGGTGTGTTGCTAGACGCTATCCCGTGATCGTTAGGTATGAAGGGCATTTTAAGTAATTTGCACTTTGTGTCTACGGCCAACATATTCGAAGCCTATCGGGTCACACACATAAGAACATCTAGCGGATTAAAATGTGGTTATAGATGATAACCAAATAAGGAAAGTTTATCTCGAGACTATAAAGGTTATAGTGGTAAATTAATATGGTGATATTTATTTATTATGAATAAATTAAATACAAGATATTAATAGTATTATATTAATTTAAAGAATATTCGGAAGCCAATTTGTTGGTCAAAGGGTGCCACATTTAATGTGTATGAGATACACTTGGATTTGTGCAATTTAATTAATGATATTATTATTAATATTAGATATTAATAAAATAAAATAATATATATAAATATATATATATATATATATATATATATTGAATGCATGCGTGTGTGTGTTCATTGATTGCAAATTGGATTTGCTGTATGCGCACCATTTGGTATATATTAATTAATAGATTTATATGTGTGTGATATATACACATGTGTAAATTGATTTATGGTAATATAATAAAGATAAATATTCAATATAAGATATTGACTATATCTTGGGAATATTCAATATAAGATATTGACAATATCCTAGATTTATTTGATATGAGATATTATAATAAATGAGATAAATCAATCAATTATATTTTCATTATTTTATTGGGAAAATGTTTCTTCCTCCACTCTTCATCGGGCGCCACATCCTCTATATAAAGGAAGTGGGTGTCAAGCTCTTTACACACCATAATTCCAAGAGCAAATAGTTTCTGTGTAAAATAGAGAAAGCATCCTATGGAGAGTTGGAGAGAGAGGAAAAAGGCCGGTCTAGCAACCGGAGTTTTCCAATAGCAATCCATGATGGGATTCCGCGTCATTCGTTTCGTGTGGATGGCGGTAGAGGCCGAACACTTGGGCGGCTCTATGCAGAACTACTCTCCTTAGACGGTCAAAGCGTCGATCTTATAGATCAACCAAGGTAACCACCGTCTATTACTTATTTGTTTATTGCTTAAACGAAGTCGATCTTGGGCAAAAGGAAATCAAATTTTTGAATTCCGCTGCGTTCCCGCGTAGATTTCCTAACAAATATAATAAAGACATTTGTAATATTAGATAGTCTTATAAATATCTTGAAAGTATTTAATATAAGATATTAAATATATGACAAATATAAGATTAAGGAAATAGGTTTTTGCCGAGAAGGACGGATTAATTTGATTATCAGGATCTAAGGAAACTAAATATTAATAAGGGCAAAACATGTGTAAACTTACCAATATACCCTTTTTTCAACACTTCTACGGTAGCTGTCTTTCCTTTTGTGTATACGAATCTTTCTGCAGCATTTTCTTATAGTTTACCTGTTTCTTTGGTGCCCATTTCTCAAAATTCATCATTTGTCTTACTCAATTCTCATCCTCAATCCATAATCTAGATACTGATTCTTCTGTTAAATGTTACCGTCGGAGGCGGCGGCTGCAATTTCCGGCGGAAGGGACAACGATGGGGCCGGAGCTGCAATTTTCGGCGGGAGGGGTGAAATTTCCGGCGGGAGGGACCACCGCAACAACTCTGTTCTCCAACGATTTGATCCGTCCTTCAACTGCAAAAATCCGATCAGAAATCCGATCAAATCCGGCTTCTGTTTGGAATTGGATTTATGGGTTTAATTCCAATGGCCGATTGTCAGGTTTTTATGGGCGTGGTTAATCAAATCACAGGCTGATTCGGATCTTTATTGTCTCGATTCGGTTCTGTTTATGATGGGCATTAGGATTTGGGGATGATTTGGGGAGGAGGGGGAGAGGTGACCACTGTGCCGCCTGAAGTTGCAGATTTCCGGCGGAGAAGGAGGGGTGACGGCGCACCAGTATCACATGCTGTATTTTTTTTTTTTGTGAAAAAGTTTAGGGTTTAGGGTTGTTACTATTAATTTTGTAACGTTACTACATTTTTTGATGTACTTTATCTATTTTATGGGCTGTTACTACTCGTTTATTGGATTTTACGACATTTTACGGGTTGTTACTACTTCTTTTTAGGCTGTTACTACTTGTTTATTGGACGTTACGACATTTTAATGTTACGGGCTGTTACTCCGTTACGATATTTTACGGGCTGTTACTACTTATTTTTTAACAAATAAGGGTTGTTACTACTTGTTTTTAGACCGTTACTACTTTTTCATTGGATGTTATGACATTTTATAGGCTGTTACTACTTGTTTCTTGACTGTTACTATTTGTAGAAGGGTAAAAAGTAACAAGGGGTATTTTTGTCCAAATATTTTGTTTTTGTCCTTTATAACATCTGAAAAAGAAAAATGTCCTTGCAGACCCATTTATGTTTTTTTTGTCCTTGTAGCCCCTTCCCCCTTAAGGAAAATACTTGATAGTCAAGTATTTAATTAATTTATTAAATCCTTATTTTATTTGGAAAATAGTTCCTTGTTTCCCACTCCATTCCAAGACCAATAGGGCGCACCTTTTAGCTATAAAAGGGAGTTGTGTCAAAAAAATTGCATCACAATATTCTTGCAATATTCTAGTGAAAGAAAGAAAGAGGTTCTTGAGAGAGTTTTGTGAAGAAGAAAAGACGACCAAGTAGTCGACTTTTTATGGTAGCAGTCTTGTGAAGATTCCGGCGGTTGTTTGTGTGGATTACCGCTAGAGGCCGGTTTCTTGGACGGCTAGATGCTTGGACCATCAACTGTAGATAAAGCGTCGATCCAATTGGATCAACCTGGTATGTTTGTTTTTCTTCTTTTCTTATTGTTTATTGTTTAAACGAAGTTGATCCTTGGTAGAAGGAAATCAATTTTTTGTTATCCGCTGCGCTTCCTGGCATGATTTTCTTACAGTAAGGTAAGGTGGTATAAGGTAGGGTGAGGTGGGTACGTGGTAGAGTAGGTAAAGGTAGTGAGGTAGGGTAGGGTAGGGTAGGGTGGGTCACGAGGTTTGGGAGCAGTGAGGTGATTGGTAAGATGAGTAATATGTAAGGAATGGTGGGTAGAGTATGGTAGAGTTGTGTTGTAGGGTCAAATGGGTTGTTGGGTAGGCCTACCCCACCTAACCCCACCCTTTCCACCATATCTGATATGCCAAACCCAACCAACACCCACGGATCCAAGGCCTGGCCCATGCCTAAGCCCAGCAAGGATGAATCCCGTGGACCACCTAGTCCGCCTCGTCTTAAGCCAGATGTAGTCGAGAGTAATCCAGCTCGCTGTACGCCTCTAAGATTCTCATCATTGGATAACGCATCGAACATCGGTCAACATCCAGCTCGATTCAAAGCATTGAGGTCTGACCTAATCGCCCCAGCTTAGCCATCATCGGCTTAGACAAAGCCCTCTCAACCAGGCTTCGGAGTTCATGTGCATCGGTTAAAGGTGAGGAGCTCACAGCGGCCTCTGTACAATCCCGCCCCTCAAAGCTCACCTGACAACACGCACACACTCCCCGCCTTTTGTAAACACCGACTGTACATCTATAAATAGTGGTGTCCCCTCATACACAATAACAACGTAAAATTGGCTTGATCCCTTACACTCAAGGGTATGTAGACAGCCACCTCGGCACAGCCGTATTCCCGCAAAAACACTTATATTGTATTTAAATTATTCAACATAATACTTGAGTATTTACATTCATCTTCATATTGTTTTTGAGAAAAAATGACAAAAATAGACAAAATCATACATAAATATCTAGATATCCATCGCATCATCCGTTTGTGATAATTCCGACATTATCAGTTGGCAGCGTTACCGGGAAATCGACGTTTTCAGCATTACTCCGATCAATTTCATGACTTTTTCTAGATTTTCGACGGCCTAAAATTGCCCAAATCTAGTTTTCTGGCCGATATTCATCAAGATCTTCATCGAAATCTTCATCCAGTCCATCGAAATCCCTAGATCTACTTTGGCATCTTCATTATGACTCAAACTAGGTCTGCCGGTCCAGCCCAACTCAGCGGCTTACCGCCTCCGGCTAGAAGGAACGGCAAAGCTTTTCTTAAACAACCGACAGAGCAGAGGTTTCCCGCACTCAAGCACCACACCCTCCCGCCGAACAGAACCCCATCTCACCCTCCAAGGAACCGGCACATCCCAACATTAGATTGTTCCTCGATGAAAGGATGAGATCAAGGCAAACTCTGGCCGCAACAATCCAGTAGGACAAGGTGATACGTGCAGCTAAAAAATCTCACTCAGCTCGCCTGTATCCCCCGCGTCTTGCTGAGGAAGCGTATGACAAATCGTACTATGTTGCATTGCTCGAATACACAAGATACGTTCAACGAGTCAGGCAAGTAAATTAGGAATACTGGCGCTTGGAAAACTGCGCCTCCCAATTGACGACTTCGTTCCTCCACTACTGCCGATCTCTGGTGAACAGGAACGCCTTCCATCTCATCTGTCCACCATACGACACTTCTTCCCATCGCTCCGGCTGGGAAGAAAGTGTCACTCAACGCCGGATCGAGATCTACAAAGAGGATCAGCCCTAGACCTCCTGGGACCAAGACATGATCCATATTTTGAGCGGGACAGAAGCATCGAGGTGTAGTCGACTCCCCGTAATGTCAAGGCAATGCTGGGAGAAAGGCAAAACGAATCCCTCCACCAGTCTAGGGGAATTCGTTCAAAAACCATATCTAGAGACTCGGCGCCAACCTCTCTTCTAGATGAGGTTGCCGAATTCACAAAATAGGTCGATGAGATCCGTAGAGGCAAGATCGGCAAAGAGAAGAGCCCTACTTGGGGACTAGCGTGCTTAAAGACAGACTTATGGAAGAAGCACCTGAGGCCCACTATCCCAGTTTTTAGTGCTACATCGGGGCAACATGTCCCTGTCACTTGCTAACTGCCTTCCACAAGCAAAGTCTCTCTAGCCACTAAAATTCAAGCTGTATGGAGCATCACCTTCGTTGGCGTCATGCAAGATAAAGAGGTGACCTGGATCAGAAATATGCCACCAAAGTCAATCAATTCTTGGGCCAACCTTCAAATCAAGTTTGTCGCCGAGTTCAAAATAGCATGTCAGCCTAAGAAGACCCTAGACGACCTCTATGAAATATGACAGGGGGCGGTGAGTCTACTCGGAGTTATTATGATAGATTTGTTAAAGTTTACGATCAAACAAGGGGTATCGCCGGCAACGTGGTCGTGACCAGTTCCTAAGCGGCCTAATCAAAGGACCACTAAATGCAGAGTTCGCCCTCAGACCACCTGAAATTAACAGCAAATGCTATGCTCGGCCAGAAATTTCTCTGCCTCTGAAGCTATTCTGTGTCCGCCATCCGGATGAAGAGACAAAGCAGAGCCCGACTCGGTTACAGAAGGTCTGAGTCGCAACAAGTATATCAAAATATCTGAGAAATTCAACGAAGAGCAATACACTCCGTTGACTGCTCCGATCGTTGAGATTATGCACGAGATCAAAGACGACCTCCCTAATCCTCGCACGATAAGACACGGTCAACAAAGATCATGGGCACAACACCAATTCTTGCCGTTTGCTAAAACGAGAAGTCAAAAAACTGGTTGCCCAAGGGGGTTCTCAATAAATCTGAGGCCGAGGAAAACGATGCCCCTATAGGTAACAACCCAGCCAGCCCTCCACGAAGAGAGATTCACTAGAAATGGATGTTCCAAAAGCAGCGATTCGCTCCCGCACTAAGCAACATCGCATTCATTTACTTTTCTATCTCATATTGTAGCGTTCGACCTCGCCGAAACATAAGGCATGACAAACTAGTTCTAAGTACTATTACGCTATCACGATGCATTATCAGTATTACAATGCAATCAAAATGTCTATCTATGCTCCATTATAAGCCTCGTTACTCTTTGGTCGCATTTTTTACACAAAGCAAACGAGCCACACATCAACCTTGTTACGCTTCGGTCGTTTCTTACACGATATGCGAGACAACTCAGTTTTCAACCTACTTACGCATCGGTCATTTTTTACACGAAGTATGCAAGTTGGCTCGGATTTTCAGCTCGACACTCCCAAGCGCTACAACTATTCTTTGCCAACAACGACGATTAAGTGATTTTTTCCGACAAGCTCGTTCACAGCACCCCTCGATTTTGCAAAAAAAGAGGGCCCTCTATGAACTATGGTATTAGTTATGTTATCTCGACACTCAAACATTCGAGAAAAATCGCAAGGAAAAATAAGGGCGTGCAGAGTCAAGCTCGAACAATAATTATTAGAAAAAATGCATGGCCAAAAAAGAGTCAAATTATTACAAAGCAAATTCAAAGAACGACGAGCAGAAAAAAATCGTAAATTACAATCAGATCACAAATCGAGATTAGCAGGCTGATCTTTAGTTGAGGCATCGGGCTGAACAACAGGTAGAGTAGTTGAAGCAAGTATATCATCCAACATCTGAGCCTTCTCGGCCTTCTGCTCGAGGAGCACCGTTAGAGAAAGAGAGATACCGGCAGCTAGAGCCTCAAGACGAGGCGGACTGGGAAAACCATCATCCTCGGTCCTAATTTGCACCGCCACTAACGTAGACGGATTGATCGGCTCGACCTTAGGAGGAACCCACGCATCGGCACCAACGGGCTGTTTCTTTAAATATATGTTCAGCTCCTCCATGGTATACGAAATTTGCACACGGAAATCCCTCAATGTCAGGCAAAACATCCTTGACGTGGCGCATTCAAAAAGCCGATGTAGAGATAGGGCATGCTCGCCCAGACCCTCAACATGCATATTGATGCATGAGAAAAGCCCTGATCAAAGCACTTCTCGAACTCCCCAGATACGGCCGTCTTGAACTCTTGGGACTTTATGAGGTCTGCAACATCCTTCTCAGCAGCTCGTGGGCCACCGCAGCAGCCTGCTCGCGCTCTTTACCCACAGCAACTCATGCATTCTCCATCTCCTGGTTCATCTGAGTCATCAAATAGTTGAAGTCCTTGGTCTTCTGTTCAGTGAGAGACCTAGCACTGCTGAGCTCCATCTCAATTGCCTTCCTAGCCAGTTTCATCTCATACGCAACTTGATCGGCCCGATTCTCCGCAACAACGATCTTATTATAGGCCTCTTCCAGGTCGCTTAAATCTTTTTTAACCTTCTTCTCAGATGCGGCCAACTTGGCCTCCCTCGAGAGAAGGGTCCGCGAGCACTGTTTGGCCCCGGTCACTATCTGAGAAGAGAAGCATGTCATCATAAAGTTCCGACGTTAATGGTAATTAAATCATGTCACAAATTAATTATAGGGAAAGTTTACCTGGCTAGCAAGGATACCCTTCAGACCAACAATATCAGTGGGTTTCGCCATAAAGTTGCCAAGCTGATCGGGCATCATCGCTCACTCTGCGATCCCCTCGCCAATGGACAACTTTGCAGGGTGGGCTCAGCCCAACGCATGTGCTTCAAATTAGGAACCTTCTTTATTGACTCCCTAACTTGCACGCCGTCCTCCTAGGTTTTCAGGTAGAGAAAGTCCTTCATCCATACGGCCTCCTCTCCAGCCGATGGGTAAATGACAGAGTGAGATCCGCTCCCAGAAGTTCCATTTCTATCTCGCTGCAAGCTCCCACCGGAACCATACTCTTTAGGACAAACAGTTGTCCCCTCAACCGATGCCGACCTCGTAGAATCCGTAGCACCCAGACCGGCAACGGAAGAACTCGTCCCGCTAGAGGCCTTTTGTTTTTTCTTATTTGAGGCGTCCAAGATGTGGCCTCTTTCTCCGAGCGGATTTTAAGGGCCACAACCTCAGCAATTCGCCGAAAATTGTGGACAGACCCCAAACATGGGCATCCGCACTAGCCATGTCCCTCTTCTTACCGGCAGATTGTATGGCAAAATTATCAGAACTCGTCGCTTCCCTCACCTCGCCCACAAAAATAGGCAGGGTTTGCACAGCAGACAGGGCAACAATAGGCGAGGTAGACACGGGCAAGGCATCCAGCACACTTTTGATTCCAAACTTGCCTTCTCCAATTTCACCCATTGGGCCCTCTTGCAGGCAATCCTAGGCCTCTTAGGATGCACCTCGGTAGCATCCATTTTTATCAATCAAGAAAACATGCATCAAATGAGGAATAAATAAGCCTGGATACGCACTAGCTCGACTAAACCTAGGAAGAACCAGAAACGCCATGACACTTACTAGACGTCAAACCCATGACGTTCATCACAAAACGCAAAAATCAAACATAAACAGGCCCTCACGACATCCCAAACGCGTTATCAAAGCAAAAATGAAGCAAAATCATTAGGTTTACCTCAAAAAACTCTGGAGGATCCGAATCAACGTTCAAGAGTTGCTCTTCAAAATCGGCCGAACAAATATGCCTTCTCGTCGGAAAGTTCAGACGACTGCCAGAGGGACCGTTTCAGATTTCAATCATAAAGGCGCGTCTTTTCGAAAACTGCGATCATATTGGCATACGTGATCAGATCACGCCAACCAATTAGAGATCTTGGCATGATAAATTACAGCGGTTACTCCATGTATGATAGCTAAACGACGCTCTGGAGCGCTCCCTCGAGCGAATCCTTGTAAGCCCATCTCGACACGGACACATATATGGAACTCACCCTCGAATAGATCTTTGTAAGCCCATCTCTACACACCCACATATCTGGAACTCGCCATCGAGCAAATCTTTGTAAGCCCGTCTCGACACGGCCATATATTTGGAACTCGCCCTCGAGATAATCTTGGTAAGCCCGTCTCGACATGGCCACATATCTGGAACTCGCCCTCAAGGTAATCTTTCTAAGCCCGTCTCAACACGGCCGTATATGTGGGACTCTCCCTCGAGCGAATCTTTGTAAGCCCGTCTCGACACGAACACATAACTGGAACTCACCCTCGAGTGAATCTTGTAAGCCCGTCTTGACACGGCCACATATAGGGGTGTTAAACGAACCGAGTGTTCACGAACGAGGCTCGAACTCGGCTCGTTTAAGCTCGTTCGAGCTCGTTCAGTTACTCTATCGAGCCGAGCTCGAGTAGGTTCTCCTACTCGTTTAATAAACGAGCTTACACGAGCATGTTCGCGAACACTCGTTAGTGTTCGTGAACATATATTATATATTCGAGCTTGCGAGTCGAGTTTTGATTTGAATCGATTCAAGCTAGTTTGGTTCGCCTACTTAGAACTCAGTCAACCAATCCAGAAGCCCTAATATAAATTATATAATTAGAGAATTGGGATATACACGCTGCTGAAAAAACTCAGACCTTCAAAAGCCGCCGTTCAGTTCCGTTCTTCAGTTCTTGATCTTCCACCGCGAAACGCCGCCTGAGTCCGACTAGCTTAGCTGCTCTTCTTCTGCTCTACTAAGGCAATTGAATTTACTCCACCACTTGAGGTTTTTTCGATTTGTTTTTCCGATTTATCTTCTCTGTTTTTTTTTTTTGGTATCTTTTGCTTAACGGTGATAGATGGGAGCGGGAATAAGAAACCTAGGCTAGAAGTCATTTGGCTGCGGACCTGCGGTGGGTTGGGTTGCCTTTGGCTGCGGTGGGTTGGGGCGGGCGGTGGTCCGGTGGATTAGGGATTAGGGATTAGGGATAGCCGGATAGGGTCCCCTGTATTTGTTTTTTTTTTTTTGAGTTTGTATAGGCTGATTCTGTAAAAAAAAACACTCTGTTGAACGAGCCGAGCTCGAGTTCGAGCTTGTTCGCGAGCTTGATCTCGAGCTCGAGCTCGAGCTCAAGCTCAAGCTTTTTTCTTTCTTATCGAGCCGAGCTCGAACAAGCTTTTAGACTCGTTTGTCT
Source organism: Gentiana macrophylla (assembly GCA_026214975.1). NCBI lineage: Eukaryota > Viridiplantae > Streptophyta > Magnoliopsida > Gentianales > Gentianaceae > Gentiana > Gentiana macrophylla. The sequence goes on from CM047811.1 coordinate 97,362,059, forward strand.
TAACGAGTCGAGCCGAGCATACTCGATAATAAACGAGCTCGAGCTTGAACATCAGCTACTCGGCTCGGCTCGGCTCGTTTACAGCACTAGCCACATATCTAGAACTCGCTCTCGAGCGAATCTCTGTAAGCTCGTTCACTCTGGCACGGCACTCTGCAAACACACCCTCGAGCATTCATGCACTTAACCCTCGAGTGAATCTTGTAAGCCCGTCTTGACACGGCCACATATCTAGAACTCGCTCTCGAGCGAATCTGTGTAAGCTCGTTCACTCTGGCACGGCACTCTGCAAACACACCCTCGAGCATTCATGCACTTAAGCCCATTCGCTCCTGTACGGAACTCTGAAAACACACCCTTGAGCATTCATGCACTTAAGCCCATAGACTCCGGCACGGCACTCTGCAAATATGCCCTCGAGCGTTCATGCACTTAAGCCTGTTCGCTCCGGCACGGCACCCTGCAAACCCGCCATCGAACGTTCATGCGCTTATACCCGGTCACTTCGGCACGGCATCCGAAAGGTCTCTCAAACAACATGCAGCTCGGTATACGGTGAATCAATAAGAACTTACTCCTTGATGTATTCATGAGCGCACCATGTATAAATCAATTAGTAAGGGGGCCATTGATATGTCAAACCTGTCCAAAGCCTGCGGATCTGAGGCCAGGCCCATGCGTAAGCCCAATAAAGGATGAAACCCATGGTCCACGTAGTCCGCCTCTTCTTAAGCCCGATTAAGTCGAGAGTAATCCAGCTCACCGCATGCCTCTAGGATTCTCATCATTGGCTAAGGAATCGACATCGGTCAACATCCAGCTAGATTCAAAGCACTGAGGGCCGACCTGCTCGCCCCTAGCTTAGCCATCATCAACTCAGACAAAGGCTGCTCAACCAGGCATCAGAGTTCATGTGCATCGGTTAAAGGTGAGGAGCTTGCAGCGGCCTCTGTACAACCCCGCCCATCAAAGCTCACCCGACGACACGCACGCACTCCCCGCCTTTTTTAAATGCCAATTGTACATCTATAAATTGCGGCGTCCCCTCACACACCAGAACGACGTAAAATTGGCTTGATCCCTTACACTCAAGGGTACGCAGGCAGACACATCGGCGCAGCTAGGGGTGAGCAAACCGAAAAACCAGTCCGAACCGAAAACCAGCCCGAACCAAACAAAAAAAACCAAACCAGTAACAAACCGAATGTATCGGTTTGGTTTCAAACCAAACCGAATAATACTGGTTTGGATTTGGTTATTTTTATTTTACTCCAACCCAACCCGAACCCAAACCGAAATCATTAATACAAAAAGACGTATTTTTGTTATTGATATATAAGCATATAAGATAACCCTGAACCCAACTCATTCCATTCATCATTAATCAAACATATCGACACATCTCATTTCTCTGCTCCATTTCAGCTTCCATTATAATCGTTTGCCTCATACACCATGTTAGTGACCCTTCTAATATGCTATCATCATCAGTTAATATGCTTTTTTCCCTATTTATAATTTTATTGTAGTTTTACATCAATGGATTCTTAATCCTGAATGTTTTCTTCTTTGCTTAATCTATCGAGTCTTTCGGTAAAACAAATGGTGAGCATATAACATAAAAAATATGGGTTTCGTCTTTCAGTTATTGTGTATTATTTTTCTCATCTTTTGTTGTAGCTGGTTGTTTTAATCCACTGTTGACAAATGATAACTTTGTTTAAGTGTCTCTGGGTGAATGTTTTGTCTTGCACATTGGTCTTCAAAGTTCTAAATGATCAAATATTGTCTTGAACCATTACCCTTTTGTACTCATTTTTTTCATGGATAATGATGCTCTCTGTCACAACTTCTGATCTTTTTGTTTTCATGTCCGGCCCATTATGTTTTGTAGAATAATCATGCATCACATATTCTACATATCTTTTCAACTAAATACATGAAAGAGCAACAACCTTTGCACCAAGTATTTTTTTTACAACAACGTACACTTTAGATTTAAAAATTAAGATGAAATTGCTTGTTTGTCATAAAAGTATCCCTTTTAAAAAATCAGGCATGTTAAAACCGAATCCAACCCGAAACCGGTTCGAACCAAACCATTGGGGATGACTCTAGTTTGGTTTGGTTTGGGTTACAAAGTATAGCCCCCAAACCGACCTCGCGCTTTTCAAACCGAACCGAACCAGCCCAAACCGACCCATGATCACCCCCGCGCAGCCATAATCCCCCAAAAAACACCCCCTGTTGTATTTACATTATTCAACGTAATACTAGAGTATTTACATTTATCTTCATATTGTTCTTGAGAAAAGAAAATGACAAAAATAGACAAAATCATACATAAATAGCTAGATATCACCGCATCATCCATTTGTAATAATTCCGACATTTTCAATATTGTACCTTATGAACTATACCATACCCCACCACACCCACCCTCAATGTGTCACATTTTACATAATTTGTCATTACATCCTTTCACATTTCAAACGTAGTAATGGAATGAATTTATTTCATTTCATTCCTATTATTTTATTCTATTTCATTCGGATCTTGCGTAACAAACATGCCATAAGAGAATCGGGTTTTTTTTTTTTTTTTTTTTTTATAGAAAGAGAATTAGACTTAGGAAGGGAAAGTATGGTTTTTATTAAATATATCCAAAAAAAATTGTGATATATTGTACTACCTACGTTCCAAAATATAAGTCATTTTACACTTTTAGTTTTGTCTCACAATATAAGTCATTCTACATTCCAATGCAACATTTATTACTATTTTATCTATCTTACCTATAATTTATTATCAATCCAACCACTTTTCATTACTTAATAATTATTGCATTAATGATAATCAATAGGTATTTTAGACATTAACCATCAAATTGATTACACTCAACCATTTTTTAATTTATGTAAAAACACCTCACACGACTTATATTTTCAAACGGAGGTAATAACATAGTAATAAAAGGTGTCCTAAAAAATAAAAATAAATAAATAAAGGGCGAGTTGTAAAAAATTGCGGGTACGGATGATAACAATGTTAACCAAGGCTAAGCATTCTCACTCAAATAAATGGGGTAGGTTAACCAATAAAAAATAGATGCATTATATATATAATATGGAATAAAATGAAACTCAATCAACTTCTAAAATATAAAAAAAAAAAATTTGAAAACCAACATTTATTTTGGTAATACAACAGTACGTTTGGAAATGATACACAATACAAGTAGCAACCGGAAATGATAGATGATAACCTGAAATTAATAAAAAAGGATGAACATTTATGTGTACCACAGCTGATCAACCGTGTACCACATTATCAGTGCATCATAATTGAATCGAATATGTGGAAGTCGAATGTATAGGAACATTCGACCTTCTCGGTGTCGATTCTAATTCGACAGTGTCGGAAGCCAAATGTGCATGTATACATTTAACTTTTATATGGTCGATACTGTGAAAATGATGTGTGTACCGAAAGGCGTGTGACAACAGATAGATTAGCTGTGATGTAATAAAACCCTTAAGAGAAATAATTATTCCACAACAAATGTGTACAATAAAGTGTCACAACAACTTTTTTCACTATTGATTTTTTTGGGACCCATTTGAATCAATATGTCTCACATCATAATCAATGGTCTAAAAATGTGTTGTAAAATTTTGTTGTACACATCCGTTGTGGGATTATCACTACTCAACCCCTAAAAATGATACAATTGGTGGGCGTTTATAGTACAAGCAATATACATGGACGGTACAATAGAATAAATAAAATATCCACAACTATTTTGTTAATTGAAATGAAAACAAAGGAACAATTGGAAAGCTGTTTAGTACAAGCAATATACATGGACGGTAACCTTAATGGGCCTTGCCCCTTGTCCAAGTTATCATGCTGATAGTGGGCTTTCGTAGCTGGTGCGGACCCTGTCTCTTACGCTGACTCTACCGACTTACGGTGGTCGAGCTGAGACCATCGGCCTACACTGCTTAAGAGTAGATCGTCGTAGCCCCGAGTCCGGACATCGACATGCACACTTTGGTACCTATTCATATTGCGGGGACCAACCGTTAGACGACACATGGAGGGGTGAAACCCTGTATCATCAAACATCATGTCGTATCAGGAAACGTAGAAGGAAAAAAAACAAGCAAGATACCTTAAAACTATCACAAAAGATATTTCATTAACAAACGCAACGGATTATCACTGCTGTCAATCTAATTCACAAATCGCTACCAACATTAATTACAAATCAACTGACTAAAAAGGAAATGGTTGATACACAACAAACTTCATGACTTCACTTCTAAGTTTGCTCTTCATTCTCATCATTCAACTCATTTTTATCTTGCATTTCTTCTTATTCCAAATAAAGAAGTGAGTACTACCTTCATCCTAAAATCTAAGTTCATTTAGTAGTTTGGTTTTATCTCATAATGTAACCATTTACAAAACTAATGAAACATTTATTATATTTTTCTCATTTTACCCTCCATTTTGTTATATATTCATTCATATTTCACTACTTTGCATTAATAACAGTCAAATGTCATTTTAGATATTTTCATAAACATTAATGGCATATAACTAATTTAACCAACTTTATTAATCTGTGTGAAAAATCCAAACGGACTTATATTTTGGGACGGATGTAGTACTAGTATTTATTAGTAGTACACTACTAGAAAAGGAGATAAAATCTCGGTTTTTAACTGTGATATATTAATTTTTATGTCAGTTTATGAACCGTAACATATTCACGTGTGACAAAAAAGTTGTTTGATTCGATCACACTTAAAAATTGAGATATATTATATGTTATAGTCACACTTAAAAACTAAGATATTAATTCCGTCCCACAAAAAAATGTCCATTTTTAAAAATGAATTGTCCGATAAAAAGTATCCATTTTCAAAACCAATAAATCATTTAATACACTTTTTTCAAACATATCTCTATCATAACATTTAATGTTTATATATTCATTTCATATTCCAAAAAACATTTATTATGTGATAGGGGTATATATGTCCATCACTGCTTAACATACAACACATTAATTATTTTCATAATATGCGAGCTCACAAAAAGTGGACACTTTTGTGGGATGGATGTAGTATATTATATGTTTTATTCACACTTAAAAAGTGTGATATATGTTTCAGTCACACTAAAAAACTGAGATAGTTAACATGTTTCAATCACGCTTAAAAAGTGAGATACATTATAAGTTTCAGTCATACTTAAGAACTAAGATATTTTACATGCTTCAATAATGGTTTACATCTTCCATGCAAAAACAATAGGTTCCCCTCAAAATTATATAATTTAGGGCCCCTTCTTACCTATTCAAATAATTAAAAATTCTAGGGTTAGGCTTGTTAGGTGTAGTAGCCCGAAAGACAATTATATATTTATTTTAGGACAGAATTAATAATTCATCTTATTATATGCATGTTCGCTTATAATTAAGACACTACTTGAAAACCCTAAGTACTGCGTTTATGTAATCACATAACTCAAGATATATGCTATACACAAGAGGATTGAGTTAGTGAGATGTACATAAAATTGATTTAGTCCGTAGCGTTTATTAATCTGAGTACGGGTCTCAAGATTAATTTGCTAATAATGCGCCCAGAACACTTTAGGTGTGATGAGTCTTATCCGGATTTATCGGTAATAAAGTACCTAATGGGTCATTTATATATGGTGATAATCATATAGAAATTTGGACCGATTTGATTTGAGTTCTCGATATAATTTCGTGATCGAGAAGTCTTATCGAATCACAAGATGATCATATATGGATTAATCTCAATCCTGAGGTGATCACAGACGACTGCTTAGACTAGGGTAGGGTTTGATGTGTTAGTAAGGATCACTTCGTAGTATGTGGTCCGACACTTCTCGTTGGCTCTATTTTGAGATGAGTGAGTAGTCTGTGCTATCACAAATATGAAATCCATTCCTTCCCTCGGGAAGTAGACAGACAGTTCCCTTATTTGTTAATTCTAGAAACTGACCGATGCACACAGTTCATTTTATATTAGTTATGAACTATTTGGTCACTAGGGGGTTAATGGTAAATAAGGATAAGAGGTTTCGAGAAGGGTTTACGGAAATATCCCGAATCGTAGCGAACAGTCTATGGAGGATTTATCCGTATGTAATGATTATATTAGTGGACGCTTTTCGACTCAAAGTTGAGTGTAAGTTTATATCTATATTAAGCAGAGTTCAATTTCGGGTTTATGGTGGTGTAATCCCGGAATTAATAGATTGAATATTATTGTTCGGTCTGACAAATAATTTTATTTAATTTATTGTAAATTTATCGAATATGAGTCCACCATTGTCCCCGGACGTGGCTCTTAACATGCATATGTTTTCTCGTCGTTTCACATCAATTAATATTAAATAGTTGGATTGGACTGTTTAATAGATATGTGGATTAATTGTGTAGTAGGACTAAATAATTAAATACATGGAAAATAAATTTTTCATGGACTCGGCCTAATTTGTGTTAAAATGCGTGTAGCCTATTTCCCAATTAGGGTTGGCGCATCTGTTATTATTTAATTATTGGGAAATTAGTTTTCTTGATAATTATATGATACAAGTAATTAATTATTTATTTATTAAATAATTAATTAAGGAAAATATTAGATTGATCCTTAAATATTCTAGATTGGTTCTAGATTATTCTAGGAGTATCTTTTATTTAATAGGATTATTATAATTGATTTTGTATTAATTATAAATCGTTGGAGAGACAATGATTACTCTCCTATATAAAAGAGTTTTACCATGGCCTTTTCGAACACATATTTTTGGTTTTGGGAAGTATTGAGCTTAGATTTTTCGGCTCATATACTTGGGTTGAGTTTTAGGAAAACTGATTTTTTTTCTGGTAGCATATCGAGGAGGTCAGCGGGCAGAAACACCATCCACCTGGTGTTGCTTAGAGATACACGCGTCGAAGCGTGTGGCTTCTCATCTAGCTTGGATCTTGGATTGAAGATTGTTCTTGGAGTTTATTCACCATAAAGCGGTAGCAATCTAACCCCTCGTGAGTTAGATTTATTATTTATGTATTTTGATTGTTTAGATATAGATCTTATACTTTTCGCTGTGTAATCGAGTCAATCTATGATTGATCTGACGATATTACATCCTTTAAGGCCCGCTGTTTGGTCTTTAGTCTCAATCGTACACAAACCATTTGGCCCAAATTTACGAGAGAACATTTTGAGTTGTAGCCGTAAAACCAATGTGAAAGTTATTTATAGATTAAATAAATATAAATCTCCTTTCAAGTACCAATGTGGGAGCAATGCACACTTAACATGAAGCCTAAAAACATTGTTGTGGCTCAACCATTTTTTTTTACACCTAAATATTCTTGAGTATAAACTAATAATATAAACATCTAGTTTTCAATAACAAACAAAGAAAACTCTTATTTAAAAGTATAAATAAAATTACAAGAGTTTATCATGCTTTCTAAATGAAATTTCATATGCAAAATTAACTAGTAAATTTATCACGTACGATTATATAACAGTTAAATATATGTACAATAAGAGTTGACACATTAAAACAAAATGAACCCAAGACCTTCTCTACCGACTTTATATGCTAAACGGTTATATATATTTACGATTAGATAACTGCATATCCAGAAACAGAGGCAATGGGGGCATAAAACAAAAATTAAAATGACATTAGATATACAAAGTGTATTCGATATAATAGGTTTTTTTTATATTCCATTGGGGGCACGTGCCATGGTTCATATACTATAAGTATGTCCTGCCTAGGGCCCCCTGATTCTTCAGTGCCGGAAATATATTAATTAGAATGAAAAAAGATGTACCCAAAGACGAACACCTTATTGAACGGTACATAGAAATAGATCAAGTGAAGACTCACCGCCTCTAAAGCCATTGTTCATCACACTTTATTGTCACGGGTTAAAAGTGAGATGGATTGTCATTATTTATCTCAGTTTTTTCAATAACTATGATGAAAGAATGTAAAACAGTACACTTTTATAGTCACGGATTAAAAGTGAGATTAGTTGTAATTATTTACCTCAGTATTTTCAATAACTGTGATGAAATGATGTAATTCATCACACTTTTTAGTCACAGGTTCAAAGTGAGATGAATTATCATTATTTATATCAGTTTTTTCAATAACTATGATGAGATGTAAATCATCACACATTTTTAGTCACGGGTTAAAAGTGAGATGAGTTGTAACTATTTATCTCAGTATATTCAATAACTGTGATGAAATGATGTAATTCATCACACTTTTTAGTCACATGTTCAAAGTGAGATGAATTATCATTATTTATCTCAGTTTTTTCAATAATTGTGATAAAAAGATGTAAAGCATCACACATTTTTAGTCACGGGTTAAAAGTGAGATGAATCATCTATATTTATATTATTTTTTTCAATAATTGTGATGAAAGGATGTAAAGCATTATACTCTTTTAGTCATGGGTTAAAAGTGAGATGAATTATCATTATCTTATTTCAATTTTTAATAACTGTGATGAAAAGATATAATGCATCACAATATTTAGTCATGGATTAAAAGTGAGATGCATTATCATTATTTATCTCAGTTCTTACAATAACTGTGATGAAATGATGTAAACATTATATTTTTAGTCACGAACTAAAAATGAGATGAATTATCATTATTTATCTCCGTATTTTGTAAAACTGAGAGCTTTATCATATAGTGTGACCTTTTGAAGTCTTTTTTTTTTTTTTATACTAATGGTAGCATTAATCTTTTAAATTTCCTTTTCCTTTTCCTTTGGTTGAGTTAAGAAATGTTTGCAGTAGTACTACTACTATGAATCATGAATAAAGGCATTGGATTGTTCAATGTTTGACCGGATTAACGTAAAAAGAATGCAATTAATTAATTGCTTAGTAGTAGTAGCACTACTTATTTTCCTCTTTTGAATTTAGTGCTCTTTGGCTTCTCCTTTACCCTTTTCCTTCCTCGAGCAACTGAATTTTTTCCCTCTACTAGTACTACATTCTTATTGGTATTTGGGCTTTCTTTCTTCTAGAAATCTTCTATTCTCTAATTTGTTTTAGGTTTTACCAAATTGGTTGAGGTTTATTTCTACCACGTACTGTACTACTACACCCGTCCTATAAAAAGTGTCTACTTTTTATATTTCACACAGATTCAAAAACAAATAATGTATTGTATTTTAAGTATAGATAGACATATATACCCTATCTTATCATAAATACTTGTTTTACAAAATGAAATGCTTATAAAAATTAAATGTTAGAATAGGGGTATGTATGGAAAAATATATTAAATGATTTATTGGTTTTTTAAATAGACACTTTTTGTGAGACAAATGATTTTCAGAAAATGGACACTTCTTGTGGGACGGAGGTAGTAGTTTGGTTTTGTGTAAGGTGTGCATACGTCATCGTAAGTCTGGTCGGTCGGTTTTATGATTTTAAATCGAATGTTGTTACGGTTTTGATATTTTACGAATGAATCGAATTGGTCATTTTTACGAATTGATCAAAATCAGGTTCGATTTTTAGTTTCAGATTGCATTTATTTACCAAAAATTTTTGATTTTTCTTCTTCCAAAAATGAGACAAACACCATTATTGGCACCATAAGACAGCGGGTGGTCGTTGTAGCAGCAGCAATTTTGAGTTCTTTCATCCTTTCGACGTCGAAGAGATGAAGAATATTAGAACGGCCGAAGAAGGCAAACCGGGTGCTCAAGCGGTTAGGAAGCATTTAGGTATAGGTTTAGGTAGAAAGCAGTAAATATAAGGTTTAAAATTTAGGGTTGTGTGTGGGGATATTTATAGTAGTAGCTAGTGAACAAATTAAATTATATATATATATATATATATATATATATATATATATATATATATATATAAAATTAAAATGAAGTATAACCGATTGATTATTGTCATACAGGTTTTTATGGATAAAACGAAAACCGAATTGGATTTCAGGTTTGGTTTTTCTTCAATGAAAAACCGATTGGAAAAGCATGGTTCATCATTTTCGGTCCGGTTTAATTCGGTTCGATCGGTCGATCAGCTTTTCCAATTTAGTTTGGTTTTGTGCCGTGTACTCATTTTAATTACTATAGTACTCCTCCGTTTAAAATAATCGAGTCGGTTCCACAAAAGTTTTGTTTAAAATAAGCGAAGCAGAAATTTTTCAAAAAGATCATTTATTGTTAATTTTTCTACTTTACCCTTATTTAATACTAGGTAAGAAGTTAAAAAGAAGACCGCATTAATTGTATCATGGAGATTTTTTACTAGTTGTATCCTTAATGTCATAGCATTAAATCATATTCTTAATAAACGTGTTTTTGGCAACTGTCTCAGATATTTAAGAACGGAGGAAGTAGTGCTCTTTCGGTTTCAATTTAACTGGATATAGTTGTCAAAAAAAACACACAAATTAAAGATATTTAGTATTTTAATTTCAACATCAAAATGGCTATAAAAAAACGTTGAATATAATTAATACTGTCATTTTTGTTTAATGTTTTTCCATTACAAGTGAGCAAATTCATGCAGCAACATGTCGCAATCGAAGCGTCTAAAAAAAAACATGTTGCAATTGAAAATGGCACCCTTGAAACCTTTTCATAATGTATTTGTCATTTCCATATAATTTCTCGGCCTTGAGTTTTTTTTTTTTTTTTTTTTTTTTTTCGTTTTTTAAAATTTCAATTAGAATAAGTAGCCACCATATATAAGGTACAGGAATTTCCTCAAAAAAGCGTTCTGCAAATCTTTTGAAAACGTAGTTCCTAATTTCAAGAATGATATAGCTGGTCAATAAAATGGCTTGCTATTCCATATTGATAACAAAATCCTGCGACCAATAATCAAGTAGTTTGACTTAAGTGGTAAATGACTTGAAAATGTCTATAGAGGCCATCGATTCGATTCTTCTTTCAGGCTCTTTTGTCAGACCTTACCCCTGAATAAGATTTAGACTCTGCAGACACGATGCGGGCTAAAATCCGAATTAGTCGGTCAGTAGGTACGAATACCGGAGGCTTTAAGGGAAGAAAAAAAAAGAGAGAGAGAGAAAACCTGTAACGAATTAAATTCATGTATTTATAATCTCAAATTTAAAGCGTGTATTTTCATTTCAGCACACGGTGTGTTTAAATATTGTAGGTTTGCAATATTGTTAAAATACAAATAATAATAATAATAATAATAAATTTAAAAATGCAACAATATATGCTATTTTTAATTTATTTTTTGTGCCTTTTTGGAGTGAGTTGAATAATAATGGTACAAGAAATCTGAAATTGGGGGAAACTGGGGACCAAGAGTCAAGAGATCTTGAAATATGTTGAAGTTGCTTAGTTGATTAAATTTAAATAAATAAATAAATAAAAGAGTGCTCGTGGGTTTTTGGAGGATGTGATACTTTGAGGGTATGTTGGTCGTCTTTTAAGATCTCATTGAAAAGGTGAATTTTAAGAACTATGGTTCACTATTTGATGGCATTGAATTGGGCGTTATTTTATTTTTGTGTGGTAGAACACAAACATCTAATTATATATTGGATGAATTTGCGCCACCCTTCCTCCCCTCCCCTCCCCTCCACCTCCACCTCCACCAACCCCCTACATTCAATTACTCCCTCCGTCTCAATTTGTTTGAGACATTTTTGAACACTACAAATTTAAGAAAATATCATTTATTAGCTTGTCTAGTTATTAAAAATATTGCTACTTTACAATTATATTCTTACTTTATTGTCCTTAAACTTCTTTATAAATGTAGTTATGTGGACATTTTAAGGATTTAAGAAGAACTTTTTAATCTAATTATTAGTTATGAGATTTATTTTGAGACATCCATAAAATGAATACGTCTCAAACAATTCGGGAGGGAGTTACTTGTTTTGGTAGGTCAAAATTATATGAATAATTGATGATAGGTAGATGACTAAGGGTATATTTGGAATGAACGGTATATCTTAATAGATTGAGATATATGAAATTATATTATTTTGTAAATGTATGGTGTACAATATTAAGAATCTATCATCTGTATACAAAATACAAACTATTTTATCTTTTAATCTATTTTAATTATTAGTTGGGCGGGGCGAGAGATTTATTTTCGTGGTAAGGACTTTAGTGAGGCATCCAGTTGATCATGTGCATTAACATGAGTGATACAAGTTGCCCAAGTTGTCACAATTGTTTGAGATATGGTCTAGATCAAGAAGAAGAAAAAATTATATGAATAATTGATGATAGGTAGATGACTAAGGGTATATTTGGAATAAACCTTTGGTGGAAGAGGGTATCATTACGCACCAAAGCGTCATATTCCTCTTTGCATCGCGGTTCTCCACCGGGGATGGTTGAGGGCTTCTTTGGACGGTGGTAGGTTCGATAGGAGAAGAAGATGGGAGATGAGCGTGTAAGGAGTTGAGCTTACGAATGGGCTTGTAAATATTATTTTGAGCCGAGTGCGCATAGGATGGGTGAGAGCAGGAAGAGGTGGTGGGAGGCGGAGATGGAGGTGGGGTGGGAGGAGGAGATGGTTGGTGCAGGGGTGAGGTCGGGTGAAGTGGAGGAATGCTTGGTGGGGGTGGGAATCCAGTCTGTGAGAGTGGGGGGAGATGGAGCTGGAGTGGGAAGAGGGGCGGCGAATGGAAAGACTGTTTCGACAAACTTGACATGGCGGGAAACATAGAGGCGAGAGGTGGATGTGTCATAGCAGTAGTAGGCATGTTGGTTCAGCGCATAGCCTAAGAAAACACATGGTTTGGAACGAGATTGAAGTTTGTGATCGGCATAGGGACGCAACCAGGGATAACATAAGCACCCAAAGACTCGTAATTTTTGATAGTTTGGAGGCTCATTGAAGATGCATTGATATGGAGATTGCATATTAAGGACAGGAGTGGGCATGCGATTAATAAGATAAGCAAAGAGTGAGAAGGCATACGGCCGTAGGTAGTAGGAGAGAAAGCGTGAGAGAGTAGGGCAAGGCACTGTTTCTACTATATGTAGAGTGGCGGCGTTCGAAATGCCATTGTGTTAGTGTGTGTGGGGCGTGGTAAAGAATGAGATGCCATTCGTGGCGGATAGTCACGAAGAGCAATATATTCACCACCATTGTCGGTATATAAAGTTTTAATATGTTGACTAAAGAATTTTTCAACTATCGGGTGAGCGAGTAAAAGTAGAGCAACATCGGACTTTCGAGAGCAAGGGATAAAACCAGGACATAACGCGTGAAATGATCAACAAAGATAACATAATATTTAAAACCATCAATAGAAAACACAGGGATGTCCAAACATCACTAAAAACAATTTCCAGGGACGGAAGAGGATAAAGTCGAAGAGCCAAATGTGAGTTTATGGCTTTTATTTTCTAAGCAGGAAGAACAATGCGTAAAAGAGGAAGAAAGCAGAATCAAAGAATAATTGCTAATAATAGATCGTAAAATAGAGGCAATTTGGATGCCCTGAGCGGTGATGCCACACTTGTGAGGTGGCTTTATTGGACGTAAAAGCAAGCAAAGGTGGTGATGGCCATTCATAGAGTCCGTTTTAACCGGACCACGGTGCATGATGTGGTTAAATGCGGAGGTCCTTCACAAGAAATTGAAGGTAAGAATTCAATGGATAAATTATTAGCCTTGCACAATTGAGAGATAGAAATTAAATTACGAGACATGGAGGGCACGCATAAGACATTATGTAAAGTAACAGACTTGGATAAATTAAGAGGGATAGAAGTGGAACCGGTGTGAGTGATGGGAAGACCCGAACCATCTCCAATCATAATGTCGTCACCATTATACGGGTGATGAAGAGACAAGGTCTGAAGGTCTGTCGTAACGTGGTGTGTAGCGCCACTGTCGAGGAGCCATGGAGTAATAGAGCCAGAATGAGGGGTAGAGATGGTGGCGGTGAGATGAGCTTGGGGACGAGGGGGGCGTTGACTGGACGGCGGCAGCTGTTGTACCTGATAGAAGGAGCAAAAGCGGGCAGAGTGGCCTTGTTCCCGGCATAGTTGACAGTAGCCCTGGTAGGGCCTGCGTGGCCTTGTAGTGGAGTTTGTCGGCCGAGGCGAACCGCGGAGTGGAGGAGGGTGGAGGGCGGTGGGTGAAGGAACGGAGGGTCATTCTTTGAGGTGATCTTCCATTTGGGGTAATTCGGCCTGGTAAGAGGCCACCGACGGACGATATGCGGAAACGCAGATTGCGGAGCGAAGAGAAGGTGGTGCGTGGAAGAGACTGAACCGAGTAATGAAGCAATTTCTCGTGCAATTCTTCAAAGCGAGATGGCGAGAATCACGGGCTTGAATTGCGTGTTAACTCTTTGTATTCATCCCCAAGACTTGCTAGGATTAAATCATTAAATCATCATTGGCCATAAGGTGCCCCAGAGTAAATCCAATTCATACGCTTTTGCTTTGATTTCATACAAAATTTGAAATAGATTGAGCACCCTTCCGCATAGCTCGTAAATTCGCTTAATTAGGTTGATTCTACCACGGGAGGGCTTGGCGTCACGCATCATGAAGCATGGTCAGGCTTGTTTAGGCGTGGTAGCACCACGAATAAATTGAAGAACTGTGGGAGACAGAGACGCAATAATCGATTGAGAATGAGATTATCTTGCGTTTCCGGATGGCGTGTTTGGGATTAGGAGCGAGTTGCCTTCGGTTTGAGCGGTGGCGGCGGAGAGGAGGAGTAGTGCCGTCGAGATATCCGAAAAGTTCATAGCCAAGGAGGAGGGTTTCGATCTGCATCCGCCACTACTATTATATCTTTCTTGGTATAAGTGTATGTGGCTACATATCTTTCTTCTTACTGCCTTCCTCCTAAAATATAAATCCTTTTGAGATTTTCACACAGTTTAAGAAAGTTGGTTAAATTGGTTATGTGTCATTAATTTTAATAAAAAAAATCTAAAATGGTCTATGACTGTTATTAATGCAAAGTAGTGAAAAGTAGATATGTAAATAATAAATTAGGGCTAAAAGGAAAAAATTGTAATAAATGCATCATTGGTTATCTAAATGGACTTAAATTACGAGACAAAACCAAAAAACTAAATAAACTTATATTTTAGAACGGAAGTAGTATTTGATTAAAGCATTGAAGATAATGGGCATGTACTACGAGTAGAGAGACTTTAGTTTCTTGTTCATCTTCTTATTCTTGTCTAGTCTTCTCAACTTTTTCAACAACATTATCGGTGACTTTGGTTTTCATTGGGACAAAATGTTCATCTTCAATGACATACCATAAATCAACATCAAGATAATCTAAGTACAATCTCATAGCTTTCTTCTGGTGAATGTAATAATCGTCAACAAAGAAGGGTTGTCAAAAACTAGACAGTATATGTAATATTCCAAAATTATAATTAATGGCTTTTGAGTCATTTTGACACTTTTTAGAAAAACCTAATGCAAAATGAAAAACGGAAGGGTCGGTAATCCGTCTCTTGAACCATCTATAAAAGCCGCTCATTATACATCTGGTATCACATTATATCTTTTCCAAACCCTAGAGGTAGCCGCGAAATTGGAGACTTTCACCTCTCAAAATTCATCTTTTATGATCTAATTGTTCCGTCTTCGCAGTTGATAAACCCATGCATCAAGGCGATCAGGAGCAGTAATTGTTGTTTTATCTACGTTTCTTGGTGATTTTTCATCTGTGCCTTGTTCTGAATCCATATTGTATCACAGTTAACATCTATTAGAGGTAGGGATTATATAATTGAAAGGCTGTGTCAAATCTATAATATTTAATTGATTGAATTCGTATTTAATTTCTTGTAATTTGTTAATTATGCACATGACTTTCAAGTCATTACTTTATTGGGAAAGGTAGATCGATCGGCGGAAAAGAATGAGAATCGATACCCAGGCCGAAGCGGAATCTGTTAAAGTTGTGAAATTGAAGAACACAACAAAATAAAATACGGAATTCTTATTACTCAACAATAATGAATGAGTTAAGTTACAATATTGCTGATCATGGGTATTTACAACATCATACACCACATTAATCAGTTAGAAGAAGTTACAAAACAGTTACAACATATATAACCATTTATACACTATTCAGCCGACATACTACTCAACTGCCTGTTATGTAGTTAGCTAAGCCGACTTCTTCAGCAGGCCTGATGTAGTGAGCTGATCACTGTGTACTCAGCTGCACATCCTCTTGTATATCACCAATCTAATCTACTAATTTAACTAGCCTTAATTAAAATCAAGATATTACAATTCTAGAAGCATAAGCGTGTGTAATGTGTGTGAACTAATTAAGGAGTTTAATCAAGTGGATTAAAGCCAACTTGATTTTAGTCGGTATGAGCCGCCTAGCCACTTGTCGTAAATGACAAGAAAACGCTTAATTAGATCGGCTTACTCATATGTTTAATTCTACTCATCACCACTATATAAAAAACCAAAATGACCGATAATTACAAATCAAATTTTCTCATCTTTTTCACTACGAATCATTCTGATTTCATTGAGCCGTGTTGTGTTGAAAAGAAGTCAAAGCATCTAGTGGTATTCCGAAACTCATGTTTTTGAAGTGCCGCTAATTCAAGGCGTATGGCGTTGTATCTTGGGACACAATTAATGCAATCGTGGACACGTGACCAGAGCCATATTGTCTTAAGAAAAGAGTAATGCACTCGTGTCGGTTCGATGTCATTTCCGTTTTATGCATCGTTTTTCCTTTCTATTTCTCATATGTTCGGTATTAGCTGTTTTGCATCGAATCTGCAGTATTGGTAACGGAATTTTCTGATGTTTATTTAATTATTTCCATAGTAATTAACTCGTATTTATTCGGTAATTTCCACCTGTAATTACAGGATTGCTGTTGGGAAAACTAGTAGTGTAGTACCGGTTTGCTAATTTTTCTGAAAAACGAATAACATGAAATTGTAGAAGCATATTTCAGGCATGATGAACACATAAGAACGAACATTTTATTCACATAAAATTACTGCAACACATTCTAAATAAATTGCAGAAAGCGAAAACTTATTCAGACCGAGGCGCGTAGAAACGCTGTCCTTAAGATCGACATTATTGCCCCGATTATGTGCACACGGATATGACAAGATGTCTCCCAAGATACAACAGTCTACCTTGTTCTAGTCTTGCACTTAGATGTGAACAAACGGCGAACTGATCCGGCCTTGAATATCTATGATTTAGTGCCAATGTTTATGCAGAAAATTGCTTTTTATTTTGGCAGAATTTTGGTATGCAAAAGTGTAGAAAATCAGTGTTCTTTTCATTCAGAAATACAGAGAAATTATAGAAGTAAGGAAGTCATTCACTACCGGTTGCATCCTTTCAAAATGATTCAACCGAACAGGTGCAACCTTTAACCGAAAGGATACAAGCTCTTATGTAGTTATAACCTTTCACCGAACCGATTCGACCCTCCGTAATTTTAAAATTAATTTCATCCATATATACACATAGTGTAAAGCACTCGACACACGACACACTTTATTTTCCAACAAATCTTAGCATTCACCTAGAATTGCCCAGGCAGCATGTAACGAAACTAACAAATACATACTACATGCATTCGCTGATGCAAATTAAATCAGAGAGAAGGAAAGATAACCAACATGGAGTACATAGTAAATCGTCTTTTTCTTTTCTTTTTTCTTTTTTGGATTGGTACCATATTTTTTTTTCACATGAACAAAAGGTAATGAATCCCGGTTTCGATTAATAATGAAAAAGTAAACAATAATATATGTTAAAGACCAAGCGCTTACCGTTGTACTAAAACTAATTGGTGCCAGTAAAGATGTTACTTTATTTCTTATCATTTAAGAGTGTGGACAATCTGTCCCAACATCCCCCTTCAAATGTTGGCAATCTGTTCAACACTTGCACGATTTTTTCGTTTAAGAATGTGGGCAATCTGTCCCAACACCCCCCTCATGTTTAGAAAATCTCTCCCAACACTTGCATTTTTTTTTAAAATAATGTTCCAACACTCTTGTGACAGATTGCCCACACTCTTGAATGAAAAATTGTGCACCTGTTGGCAAGCCAGATTGCCAACACTTGAAGGGAGTATTGGGACAGATTGTCCACACTCTTAATGTATAAGAAATATAGCAGCGCCTTTATTAACACCAATTGGTTATAGTTCAATGATAAGCGTTTGATCTTAACATGGTAGCAGAGCCAGAGGTCATGGGATCGAATCCTGGTATCGACATTATTTAAAACAATTGTGCAAGTATTGAGAGAGATTGCCCACACTCTTACCATTTGGTGTTAGTAAATGCGCTACTTTATTTCTTAACATTTAAGAGTGTGGCAATCTGTCCAACAATATAAATACCCTATTTAACAAGACAGTTTGGGAGGGGGGGAGGGGAAGCTGGGAGGGGGCGGCTCACGAGCGACGAGTTGAGGAAAAATTATTGGGTGCATCCGTCATATGCAGAGTGCACCCATTTGGCGAGATCTCGACCTTTTGTTTTTAAATTAAATTCAAATTGTGTAGTCCAGATTTGTTTACCTGTCAATTCGGTGCATGTGGATATACCACACAAAAACTTCCCGAGTCGGGATGGTTATGGTAGGGTTATGAATGAGCTGGAATGATAGACCAATTCTTTTCCATTTAATAATCATATTAACGGTTCACTTAAATCATAAATTTCTTAGGACCACCTAAGCTTCTTTCTTTTCATTCTTTGCCTTCAATTTCAATTCAAGCAACTGTAGCATTTAAGATATGAAAGCTATCCCCTCAAACAAAAAAAAAAAAAAAAAAAAAAAAAAAAAAAAAATGAAAGCTACTTCCTATAAAGTGTATATATATTTATATGCTACTACCGTACCATAATATATATAGTTTGTGATTTTCAAACATGTTAATAATGATGAGGAATGCTGATGATACATTTTTTTGGCACTTCCTTTTGGGAGGGGAAAGGGATATTTTTATTGGGGTCGGGGATAAAGATTCAAACATTCAATATCAAGAAGTGTCGATGATACTAGCTTGTTTCTATTTTCAACTAGCAATTACATTAGAACAAGAATAAATCACCGGATATATGTTGAAGTCCTAAACATCAGCAAACTGAACCAGGAGCAATAGCTATATAAACAGAAGCAGAAGGAAAGTTCACTGAGGCATTTCATCGAGCATATGGCAACTAAAACAATTGAACATTGGAGCAGTTAATCAAAGTAGTTACAACTGATACAGTTACAATTAGTAGCTACCAAACACCTATTTAAGCTTAGAATTACAGACTGTAAATATCAATTGAGTGAAGTATTCATTGTATCAAAATAATGATTTTCGATTAAGTTTCCTGCTCATTCATAGTTTTGAATACTGCTTTTCCAGTTTTCTAGTTCTTCATCAGGAATTCATGTAATTGTTCATGGTATCAAAGCTTTAAGGGATTCTTGATGGGTTTTTTTTCCAATGTGTTTCTAGTTTGAGATTCTTATCTTCTTTTCTGTAGTTGTGTGTTCAAATCGTCATCCATGGATAATCATCAAGTTCATGCTCATGTTATTCCTCCAGAATTAGTTCTTCATCCTAGTGAAAGTCTGGCTTTCATCCTAGTTCAGCCGATTCTTGATGGAACCAACTATCATAGTTGGAAGATTGCTGTATTGAATACCTTATCTTCTAAGAACAAAACCGGCTTCATTGATGGCACCATTGTCAAGCCTCCAGCCAATGATCCACATTTCAGACTATGGAGTCAAAACAATAGCATGGTCAAGGCTTGGTTGGCAAATTTTGTGTCTAAACACATTGCTGAGAGTGTAATGAGCTATACTACTGCCAAAGATATACGGGACGATCTTGAAGATAGGTATGAAAGAGGAGATGCTGACAGATTATCTGATTTAGTTGATGAGATTCAAGCTTTAAACAGGGTGATTCTTCTGTCACAGAGTATTTTGCCAGGCTAAAAATTCTTTGGGATCAATTGTTGGTTCTTACCCCTCCCCCTACTTGTCATTGTGGACAAGAATGGTATAGGATTCATAATGAAAGGAATCATGTAATCTGTTTCTTGAAAGGTCTCAATGACAGTTTTTCAACAATGAAATCCCAAGTTTTAATGATTTCACCCTTTCCTTCTGTTAAGAATGTCTTTTTTATGGCCTTGAAGCAAGAAAGGCAGCAGAATTATTCTTCTGGACATCTGTCAGTTTCCTCAAATGTTCTTCGTAGTAATGTTTTGAGTAATGTTGAGAAGTCAGCTCTGGCAGTTCAGAATCAAGGGCAAAGTGTTTTTTTGGTAATTTCAGGAAGAATTATAACAATGGGAATAAGAAGCCTCAATGCACTCATTGTGGTATGGCTGGTCATACCATTGACAGATGCTATAAGAAGCATGGGTTTCCCCCCAATTTTAGAGGCAGAGGAAAGGGCGGATCTTTTGCAAACAATGTGGCAGCAGAAAATGAATCTTAGGAAGAACCTCAGTTTTAATCTCAGTCTGTATCCACATATTTGAAGGCACCAGTTACACAAGAACAATATCAACATATTCTTAGCATGTTGAGGGCTGGTTCTTTAGTTCAAGGAGGTGCATATACTAATTGTTCTCCTGTTATCAATTATGTTGTATTGTCCACAAATTTTGGAAGGACAGGTTTGTCTAGAACTCCCAATTGCTTTAAGTGGATAGTGGATTCTGGGGCCACTGATCATGTGATATTTGATAAGGCCTTATTCTGTACTTGTAAACCAGTGGAACATATGTTTGTTTCCCTACCAAATGGTAAGGAAGCAAGGGTTTCACACATTGGCCAAGTCAAAGTGAACAAAGATCTAATGCTTGACAATGTTTTGTGTGTTCATGATTTTAGCTTTAATTTGATGTCTATTAGTAAACTAATCAGGACTAGGCCTATAATATGAAGTTTTTTATAGATTGCTGTGTCATACAGGATATGATCACACTCAAGAAGATTGATTCAGTTGAATTAGTCAAAGGTCTTTACATTTTGTTTGTTGATAGATCTTGTTATGATGTGTCTATAAATCATGTTCAGTCTAATGTTACTTCTGACATGTTATGGCACTATACAATGGGGCATCCATCAGTCCAAAGACTCAAGATCATTCAGTAGCAGTATAATCAAGTTCATTTGCCTGATAATTATGTCTGTGATGTTTGTCCTTTAGCCAAACAACAAAGACTTAGTTTTCCAATCAGTCATTCTGTGTCCAAAGTTTTATTTGACTTAGTTCACATGGATATCTGTGGTCCTTATAGAGAAGTAGGTATCCATGCACATAGATATTTTCTCATAGTAGTTGATGATTTTAGTAGATTTTGTTGGATTTTTCTGTGGAAAGCAAAATCTGAAGTAAGAGGTTTAATACAGCAGTTTTGTAATACTGTTCAGACTCAGTTTGGTAAAAATGTTAAAGTTTTGAGATCTGATAATGGTTTGGAGTTTGACTTATCTGATTATTATGCTTCCAAAGGGATTTTACATTAAACTTCTGTGATTAAGACTCCACAACAGAATGGTGTTGTGGAGAGAAACCAACATATTCTTAATGTGGCCAAAAGTTTGATGTTTCAATCTGGTATACCTGTGATCTATTGGTCCTATTTTGTTATTCATGCAGTCAATTTGATCAATATCACACCAACACCTTTATTGGCTAATAAAACAACCTTTGAATTCTTATATAATGCTAAACATGCTTATGATACTGTTAAGGTTTTTGGTTGCTTAACCTTTGCACATAATCTCCATCATGATAACATTAAGTTTGCTCTAGAGGAATTAAATGTGCCTACCTTGGTTTTGTGCCTAATGTGAAAGGTTATTATCTTCTAAATCTAGTAACTAAACAAATCTTTGTTGCTAGAGATGTGGTGTTCTATGAACTGATCTTTCCATTTAAGGACAAATCAGCTAGTGCATGTGATATCTCAAATTTACCTTTGCTTGTTTCCTTTGATCAAAATATACCTTGGAACACTCCAGTAGATACACAATCTACTGATGCACCCCTGCACACTGTTATTCCTCAAAATGATGTTAGTTCCACAGTCCCGACTATATCAGATCAGAATGATTATGCTGATGATTTAATTCAGGCATATCTTATGAATGATGTAGAATATGTGGAACAGATAGAAGGTGCACTAAACACTGATTTACCACCACCTAGAACTTCCACCAGAAATAGTGAGGCTCTTCCTATCTCAAAGACTACATATGTAATCATGTGCAAAATAAGAAGTCCCCACACACACTTGGCAAAGTAGACACTTTGCAGCACATCAATCCTTCTTATCAGTCCTATATACTAAATTCTCAAGTTTTGACAGAGCCTAAAAATTATAATGAGGCAGTACAACATGAGGAATGAAGAAAATCTATGGACAATGAGATCAATGCTTTGCAATAAACTAAGACTTGAGAGGTGGTTCCATTGCCAGCAGGAAAACATCCAATAGAATGTAAATCGGTATATATAATCAAAAGAAATTTAGATGGTTCCATTGAAAGATTCAAAACAATGTTAGTAGCAAAAGGCTACACACAACAGTTGGGGTTGGATTATTTAGATACTTTTTCACTAGTAGAAAAAGTAACTACTATAAGAGCTCTACTAGCAATATCAGATGCAAAGACTTGGAATATACATCAATTGGATGTAAACAATGCATTCCTACATGGAGATTTGACAGAAGAAGTCTACATGGAAGTTCCACAAAGATTCAAAATAGAACCAGGGATGGTATATAGATTAAAGAAGTCCTTATATGGTTTAAAACAAGCTAGTAGACAATGGAATATCAAGCTGACCCAAGCACTGCTTAAGAGGGGCTTTAGGCAATCCAAACAAGACTACAGTTTGTTCATTAAAGGTTCTGGTGACAAGGTTACAGCAGTCCTAGTTTGTGTAGATGATGTACTTGTCACTAGTCCAGATATGGAAGAAATCAAAGATTTGAAGGACTACTTAATGATCAATTTGGCATCAAAGATTTGGGGAAACTCAAGTATTTCCCAGTACTTGATGTGGCAAGATCCAAGAAAAGAATTGTCCTATCACAGAGAAAGTATTGTCTAGAGCTACTTGAAGATTATGGCTACTCAGAATGCAAACCAAGTGAAACTCCTATGGACACTTCAATAAAACTGCATTCAAAGGATTCTGCAAATTTAACTTCAAATAGCTACTATAGAAGTTTGGTGGGCAAATTACTGTATCTAGGTCTCACTAGACCAGATATAACATTTTCCACACAACAATTGAGCCAATTTCTGAATAAACCTACAGAACTGCAACTGCAAGCAGCACACAAATTGCTTAGGTATTTGAAGAAATCACCAGGCCAGGGAATCTTCTTTCCAGCAAAGGACAATCTAGAACTGCAGTTTATGCTGGCTGGGCAGGATGCATTGACACCGGAAGGTCTGTCACACGATTTTCTGTCTTTTTAGGAGATTCTCTCATTAGTTGGAGATCCAAGAAGCAAACCACTGCCTCAAGAAGTTCTTCAGAATCAGAGTACAGATCCATGGCAATGGCCTCTTGTGAACTGCAGTGGCTTACTTACCTATTGGAAGAATTTAACATCAAACATAAAAGACCTATTGCACTCTTTTGTGATAGCAAGAATGCTTTATACATTGTAGAGAATCATGTGTTTCATGAAAGGACAAAACATATTGAAATAGATTTCCATGTGGTGAGAGATAGATACCAACAAGGGCTACTTAAACCATTACCAATCTCCTCTCAGATGCAATTAGCAGACCTATTTACAAAACCTTTAGATAAACCTAGGTTTCAAGCTCTATTGGAATCATACCCTTTGGTTAACATATATCCACCTCAAGGTTCAGTTTGAAAGGGGGTGTTGAAGCCCTAAACATCAGCAAACTGAACCAGGAGAAACAACTATATAAACAGAAGCAGAAGGAAAGTTCACCGAGCCATTTCATCGAGCATATGGCAACTAAAACGGTTGAACATTGGAGAAGTTAATCACAGTAGTTACAACTGATTCTGTTACAATTAGTAGCTACCAAACACCTATTTAAGCTTAGAATTACATACTGTAAATATCAATTGAGTGAATTATTCATTGTATCAAAATAATGATTTTCGATTAAGTTTCCCGCTCATTCATAGTTTTGAATACTGCTTTTCCAGTTTTCTAGTTCTTCATCAAGAATTCATGTAATTCTTCAATATATGTGATCCGGAATGTAGGTTGGGTCAATGTATGATTACATATTTATCTTCATTTTTTTGGAATTAAGTCGTTCATAGTTGTAACGGCTCGAACCATATGCAAGACTAAAATGGTAAAAATCCGCTCGGTACGTGCTTATCTCATGACCAAATGCACACGTAAGTCTTATAAAATAGTCGTATCAAACAAAAGATCGGAAGTTTAAAGGAAACATTCATCAAAAGCGCAAAAAACGAAACAAGTACTAAATAAAAGAACTTATCAGACTCAGAACTGAATGGATGGAACATGAAACGTCAAACCAGAAATCAACCATGCCGCTAGCATGGGCCCTTCTAAAACGTCGGTAGGTCAAATTTCTAGGAATTCACATCCTCTGATACAAATTTATCTACAACTCCAATAAACAAAATGACAATTCAACTGTCATAACAATTCTCAAAATACTACGTACTACAATTCCATTAAAATAAAAGAAATACAACTAATTACTATTTGTTCAAGAGAGAAACTGAAATGACATATATGTCAAAGCATACCGTGGGTGGCGCACCCCAAGAAAAGGAATAAAATACATGATAAATACTAAGTGGAATGACACCCGTCTTCAACGAGTCTTCTCATGTCTCCTCGACCTCAACATTATTTTATCTGTAAATATTAAGTAAGGGGTGAACATGACGGTCCAGTAAAGAAAATATAATTATATACCTTACTTACCATATCATGTTTACCGTAGCATATTTATCATATCATAATTACCATATCATACTTATCATGTCATTATGTATTTCCATTACTCATCGTATCATAATTTCCTTACCATACTTCCATTACCATAAATAAATTACCATATCATATTGTGCATACGTTACACGTAACAGATGATTCAAGGGTATTATGCATTTGTATAGACCACAAAGGGAGGTCCTAAAATATACCATTGTTATACCAATGTCCCAATATAAATACGTCAGACTACACTCTGTATGTAATAATAAATAGAGATATGTTTGGCTACAGCTTAGACCTAATAATAAATAGAAAAGTTATTCGGCCTGCTATAACTAAACAGAGACTCGCAGATGGACACATCTAACCGACCCAGCATCCACCCGAAATAACAAATTGTTGACCCCCGGGTGTGGGCACTCTTATGGATGTCAATAATTTCGAGAACTCATAGATAACGTAAAAATAATGTCAATACTTAACCATGACCAATATGACCTGCATAATGCATATGATGTAACATGCATCTAATATTGGTACATGGCATAAAATTAAATAAACCACCGACAACAATAATTAGTTGAATTCGTAAAATAACGATTCATACCGACTGATTTGTTACAGTATTTTTTATTTCTCCTAGTCCTTTGTTTTGTGTTGTATACTTGTATTGAGTTGAGTAGTAACATGTCAAATTCCATCTTTTCGCTCCTTCGTTGCTCTTTTGGACATGGGCCAATTAGGGAAATTGGAAATTCAGGCTTTGTCCTCCCTCCTCACTTGAAAATAAAGTTACATTTTTGGCAAAATATGTTTTTAGGTAACACGTTGTTAATAGTGGAGTAAAAAGATTTTTTACTCCAATAATAACGTCATAAAATCAGACACGCCGTTAATAGTGGAGTAAAAATTCTTTTTACTCCACTATTAACGTCGTAAAAAGTTTAACTTCACTATTATTGTCGTAAAATCTGTTTTACTCCAATATTTTTTTACTCCACTATTATCGTTGTGTTACCTAAAAACACATTTTGTCAAAAGTGTACCTTTATTTCCAAGTGGGGAGGGGGACAAAACCTGAATTTCCAATTTCCCCGGGCCAGTTACGTGCTTTTATTATCTCAATAAGGTAGTGATAGAAAAAAAGAAAAAAAACAGTAAACCAGCTGGGAAAATGGCTTTCCTAAAAGTAGATATGATCCCTAAAAAAAAAAAAAAAAAAAAAAAACACCTAGATATGATCCTTTCAACACCGAAAAAAAATAAAAAATACTACATCCGGTCCAAAATATAAGTAAACCTAGAGTTTTCAAATAGATTAAGGAATTTGTTGAATGTCATTAATTTGAAAGTTAATATCTAAAATATCTCTTGACTATCATTAATGTAATAGTTGTTAAGTAATAAAAAGTTGTTGAATTCATAATAAATTAGGGTAAGATAGAAAAAGAACAATAAATGTTGCATTGGTAACGTAGAATGACTTATATTATAGGGCAATTACAAAATTGTAGGATAACTTATATTTTGGACTGGAGGTAGTAAAACCTAGATACGATAGGGTTGGGCAAATTAAAGTAAATGATACAGGCTCAATTCATCTGTACTGTTGATTATGATGAGTCTAAATTGATCAGGAACAGAACTGTGTTATTAAAGGTGAAGCCATATAACACTACTGAGATCCGGGATTTTTTTAGTATTAAAACGATATAGTTTTATTGTTAAAAAATTTAAATTTAAGCTCCAATGACACCGATGGAAAAAATATTAGATAAAAAACATAGTTTTAGCTCTTGGTGAACCCACTAAAACAAATTCATCGATTCGCCACTAAAATTGATCATGCATCATGATCAACTGTGTAGTTGTGTAGAAACCATTGTTTCACCGGTTATGATGCAACTCTTGTGTCCATTTCAATTGTCACTCGAGTTCCATATGATGTTTTTGGAAGGAAGAGAGAGAACTTTTTAGATAGTCAATCTATGTGGAATGAAGTGATTACTGGGGTAATTAGAACCACACAGTTTATACTCTGGATATAAACTGCTTGTTCTGATATTTAGGTTATCACTTTACTCCAAATAGAAGGAATACCTAAAAATCACACAAGGGATTGTTGTCTTTATGCATCATCATTCATCGGCCTTCTTTGACTCTCATAATTGTTCAAACTTCAAAGGCAACCCATAAGCCCTACACGTTTTAATTTGGTTGCTAAAGTTGAACCATTATTAGCAATTGTAAATTATAATAATTTTCTTAGAGAAGCTAAATGAAGTTTCAATATCATCTTTAGCAGTCACACTTTTCATCTGTTTGGACATAAAGGCTTTGTATCAAATGAAATTAATAACAAATTATATTTTCTTAGAATATTTTCGTAGTAATATATTGTTTGTAGAAAAGTCAAAACAAATGAAACATATTTTAATCACTTTGAAAAAAAAAAATGAATATACGTATTTAAATAGTAAAATCCGAATTGTCATGAATCTCAACGACTAAGAATTGTAAATTGAAACTATAAATAATGAAATATCTTTTCACACAGCAAATTATGATTCGAGTCAGAAAACGATGATTATTCTGATTCAATTCAAGTCAGAATTTTAAATGTTTTCCACACTCAATACTGGTCATAAAGACTTTCTGACTAAAATTAAGTCAAGAAAACCTTTAACATTTTGTCTGAGATTCAGTTAGAATCAACGAGTTTGCAAATTATTCTGACCCAATTTGAGTCAGAAAACGATGATTATTCTGATTTAATTCGAGTCAAAACTTTGAATGTTTTTTCCATACTGAATACCGGTCAGAAAGATTTTCTGACAAAAATGGAGTCAAGAATACTTTAAACATTATGTCTGAAATTCGGCCAAAATCAACGAGTGAGAAAAAACATAAATTTAAAGGGTAAAAATGGAAAATAAAATGTTTGTATTTATACTTTTATTTGTGTGAAAAGACATTCCCATAAATTACTCTAGAATACACGGAATCTCGAAGAAAGTTTTCATTTTATGAATTCTTCATCCCCTCTCTCCACTTCACACCTCTGAACGCACCCTCTTATACAGTTATAACGAGAAATGCGTTTTCACACATTCTTAACCCGATGAAATGGTTGGAGAGAGAGGAAAGAGTCCTTATTTTTTAGGGTACTCCTGGGAACAGATCCATTATAGACGAGATGTGGTCTGTAACTCAGAGGATTAGAGTACGTGGCTACAAACCACGGTGTCAGTGTTCGAATCCCTGCTCACCCACAACCGGCCCAAAGGGTTTAGGTGGGAGACAAGAATTTTCTTTTCATAAAAAGAAACAAGATAAAATATGCAAAAGTATAGACATTTCTAGCTTCTTGGGTCGTTGTCACATTTAATTTATCAACACACTTGGATAAGAATAGATGTACTATTTCCAAAAAAAAAAAAAAATTCACTTTCAAATATCGACATTCCTTGAGGAATGTCCACACACGTTTGTTCCAATCTTTGTGGCCAACTAGTCATTAATTTGATATGACAAATGCAGGTTGTTATATATAGATAGGGATTCAATTATAGTCTTTCATATTAGTCAAATGAAGTCGGCAATCTCAAAGAATAACTGAGATTCCATATTAAAACATATCGTCGGATAACCCGATTAGATGATTTTGAGACCCAATAAGTCCCATTTGTTGAGATGACCCGATTAGATAATTTAGATCCTGAGTATTTGCTTAACGTGGGGCCATTAGTCATGAGTGAAATTGAGGGTAAACATGGAGCATGGTGCAAAATAGGAAAACTTGCCTTGTGTACCTAATTAAGTGGCCCCAGAAACTCAGACAAAAAGCTGCTAGGACTATGACCTCATGCAGAGGTACAATCTTTCGTCATTTCTTTCTGAAAAAAAAAAAAAAAAAGAGTTCCAATATGTACAATCAGCAATACACTATTAGAAAAAGGCTAAAAAAAATATTAAGTCCTATCTGAAAGAGTATAGTGGGAGGGTGGGTAGACAGACATGTTACAATCATCAAAAAAAAAGCTAAGAGCATATCAAGTAGCAGAGGTCTTCGATTCGGCTTGCTGGGATGTTCTTCAAGGGAAAATCCCTGAATTTTCCATTACCAGAACAGGTCAAAGTCAAGTGCTGTGAACTTATCATGGCCTGCATTCAGAAAGCATTGTGAATTAGAGATTCAAACAAGGATACCCATTAAATTCCAGAAAGATCACACTATTTCACAGAAAATGAATGAGCAAAGATTGCTATACTTCGTTTCTTTCTCAAAAGTCACCATTGCAATACACTTGGAATATATATATATACCTCACAGTGCACAGGCTTGTCACCGCAGCTCCACCACTTTGAGGGAGTACAATCAAGATACTTACACCAGCTGCAGTATGTGTTTGCATTTAGGCCCTTAAAGAATGCTACGATAAGTCCTGCAAACCTGCATAAGAAGGCGGTTTTCTGAGGATCTAATGCAAAACATATACTCGCAAACCAAATCTGGGAAATTTCAAAAGCACTTACAGGATATTGAATATTACAAGAGATACAATCCTTATGACGTACTTATCCACTTTGAACCTCGCTCTGGTAGCACCTTTAACTTCATACCCTAAAAAGTCACCTTTCGTTTTGGCAGATTTCTTTTGCGGCCTTCCAAGAACCGCAAGCCCAAGGAGAAAACCAGATACAAATCCTCCAATATTAGAGAAATTGTTGATATACGGCATCAGCCCGAGGATGAGATTGATTGTGAAGATGACTAATAATGATGTAACAGCTGCCAACTGCAATCAAGCACATTATTATTCACAGTCGTCATACAACATTTTAAACAGAGGAGAAATCATCAGAACGAAAAATAAAGAAACCTTTTTGGTGTATATTTTCCAGTTCAGGATAAGTCCAGACAGCATGGCCCCAAGGAGTCCAAACAATGATCCAGAGGAAGTAACTGAAGGCCTATCTTGGATAAAAAGAGCAGCGGCCAAACTACCAGTAATAGTTGAGAGCACACAAATGATAGAGACCCTTACTGCAAAACCGAATAGAAACAACAATCACATGACAGAAATTGCACATAACACTCTTCGCTTTCTTCAATCAATATCAGAGTACTTATCAAGTCGAAGTTCACAAGACATTAGGAGATTTACATGTTCCAAACTCCTGCTCTAGTCGAATTCCTACAAAGACAACGCATGAGAGACTGATGATTAGGTGAAACATTCCACCATGAAGCCATACACTTGAAAAAAGGCGCCACATTTCATGGTGTTCCGTCAAAAGTGTCTGTCGAAGTGCTCCCATTTCATCCAGCCTGTACAGGAGGAACACAAAACTATTTACATGCAATGTACGTCATCTAGTTTTCAAGGACAAAGCCAATGAGACTTGCTCATTTCTCAAAAAGAGCACAACTACATCGCATTAGCAATGAACAGGGATACATTGCATTTTTCAATCTAACCATGTACTCTTCAGACTGAGCGATCAAATATTTTCACACGGACAAATACATAGTAGGTAGCAGAAAACATGCAACACTATCTCAGTGCTCTTAAGCCTACCCCAAGATATTGAACATATCTCCAAGAAACAGAATAGAGAAGTGAGGACTTGACTGATGATTTCAAAATCGTATTACCTTTCTGCAGAATTAAATGAAAAGCTTCCGTCAACATACATTAAGAGGACAAGCTAAGGAAAACAGACAACAATACGAAGACCTGCAACACTGACTATGAAATTCAAACTATTCCTGAATCATCATAAACAAAACATTCTTATTAAGCTGCCAAACCTGTACGTATAAGAAAAGATTGATGGAACAAAGAATAGATATTATTAATGAAGCAAATTTCCTCTCACCCACCCATCTTCCATCTATAAGAGATATGGAATTGAAAAAGGATAGAGAGCAAGATGAAATTGAAAAACCAGCAACGTCCAGACTTACAACATTCTTTGTTGTTGTATCCTATCTCAGATTCTCATGGAAGCTTATCTGGAGGAAATATACTGGGAATACATATGATCAGGTGAGGATGTTCTTCCTACAGCAGGTGCTTTAATTATAGTCAGACCCTCCATTCTCCATTTTTTAAACGAGAGTTCTTTTTGTTCACCTAGGTAATCCCAGTCCTTTGTCATGCTTGGGACGAATGTCACCCCTCATTATGAGCTTTTATCACAAGTCATTTGAAGTAGCAGTTCATGTCTAGTTTTCCAATAAATACCGAACTAATCCATTAGTGGCTATGGAGCAGAACCAAGTGCAAACGAGTCAGTCCTGAATTTGGTAAAGGCATTGTGGACAAAGGTCAATCCTATGGAAGAGGAAATAAAAAAAAACATTCAGCCCAAAGGGTTCGTCCTTCCTGGGAAAATGACCATAGAGTGATTCTCAGTGAAATAGGTATGGTTTAGAACAAGGGCATTGGTTTTTGGGCAGAAGAATAGAATCAAGAGGTCTCACTATATGAGCAAGCAATCATGGGAGACTGATAGGGAAAAGAAATTAAACTTGTAAGATTATTGGTTACCAAGTCATGGTTGACGTGACAAATCCGTCAGGCTTTCTTCTTATCTATCACAGGATAAGCCTATTACTCTCTTCCCATTTAAAACCTGTGCTAATACCTGTGGGACATATACCACGATTTCTGTTAAAAGGCACCATTCATCACAAATTTTGGACACCTGCTGCCACCAACACTTTCTGTGCCGTCCTTTCTTCCCCCACCCCCAAATCCCCCCTTTCTCCATTGCAAAAGACATCACATTGAGGAAATGAAGGGTTTATGTACTAATAAGTGGCAGCACCAAGAACACTCATAAGCTGTGTCACTTTTCACCACCAAACAAAGCAGAGAACTTGCAAACAACACAATAAGTACATACAAAAAGAATAGATAACTCCATCTATGATCAAACACAGAAAATGGGATAAAATCAAAAGTAGGCCAGATTAACTATCGAGCAAAACCATAATCGACAAGCAAGAATGTTCAATCACAGTATTTTTGATGTGTTACATCATCAGTCTGCGGATAATGGTGAACCATTCAAGTCTGGTTGCTGAAACACATATGAACTATGAAGGGACTACCTGATTGACAGAAACAGAACCAACCAGGCAGCAAAAACTACTCCCTAGAAATTTCTGAGATTTTCTGAAACTCATCAGTTTCCAGGGGCATAAGGTGTCATTGTCACTCAGAAAGTCGTAAACTTACCCATATGTGTTTTCTAGTTGTTTTTCTGCAAATTTATTACAGATACTCTAACAATTACAAATGGATAAACAGAAAGTATACCAACTAAAGAGAAAAAATGATATTACGACACCAAAAATTGATATTCACATACCTTATCTTTCAACCATTGATGACAAACTCATATCTCATTTTCACCATTGATCAATTGTGATTGTGTGCAAATACTATTTTTAGTGTGTTAATGTCAAGTTCTTTCAAAAAACCCTCTCTGGAAAAGGAAGCACAAGTTTTCAACACAATCAACAAATTACATCCGGACTATTTAGAATTCGAAAACGCAATCAACTGTTGAAAATGGAGTCACTACTCACTAACAATGCAAACACTAAAATCAAAACCAACTATACAAGCAAGGAAACAATCAGGAAACATGGAACTTGAATAACAACAGAACTCACAAGAATTCATACAAAAAGAGTAGCCAAAAAATGTCTTTGAGAAAGGACTGAGTATATTTCAGCCATTTGCTTTACTTTTGTTTGTTACTTTTGTTTGTAATTCATGAGCAAGGTAAACAGTATGGTAAACAAACATGAAATACATATTAAAAATAAAAAAGGATGGATACTCAAAGCCATAATCGAACAAATCACCCAAACCATCAAGTGCTTGAAGAAAAATAAAGAGTTCACGATTCTTGACATAAAACCAAACTAGAATGTACTTGTGAAATGAATCAACCAAAAAAGAGAGTACAAAACTACTTCAAAGATGGAACAACATAGATTGAACTAATTGTGCAACACGCATTCATACAATCTCTATTTGAGTTGGAGATGAAAATCACAGCATGGATAAAGAAAAGAAAGAAATCAAAACTTTAGAGAGTTTCATAAAGGAAATCAAGAGTTTCATGACGGAACTGCCCTATAAATTGAAGCAAAAAACAAAAAAAAAAAACTGGCTGAAGCAGACAATTAAGAAGAAAATGAGTACGATTATTATAATATGAATAGCAAAGAAGAACTCACGTAGAGGCAGAAGGGCCAAGAAGGGGGTTTTCAGAGAGAGGCTGACAAGGAAAGATGCCAAGACGGAAATCATTGAGAATCATGGTGGCTAAAAACGCCATTAATTGAAGAGCAACAAACAGCGAAATCACCCATGTGTCCTCTCTTCTCTGCCTTATGGGCCTAAAAAGTGGGAACGGAACTGTCTTCTCTTTCAGCAACTCATCCTCCGTGAACTCCCTGGAGATTCTTGAAAGTGAAGGCGGCGGAGGAGGGGGTGGCGGTGCAGTGATGTTTATGGAGGTTAGATGTTTGATGGGAGTCTCCACAGAAGCCATTTACTGGAACTTATGGAGTTAGATAGGCAACAACCCTCCTTTAAAGATGTGTGTATACATGAAATTCTCAAGAAATCATAAGCAATCGTTTGTGGTGTGGCTGGGGGAAGGGGTAGAGAGGGACTGGGCAGCTTGAAGATGAAGCAGAGAGAGATAAAAGGGAGTGTCAAGAACTTTGAACGGTTAAGGGAGGCGGGAAGTTTCCTTTAAACGCCAACCACGCCAATAGTAAAATGTCTGTTTAGTGTCCCGGACACGTGAAATTTTAGGGTGGTCCAGGTGCGGGTTTTGGACCATCAAATCAACGTTTTCAAAGAGATATATTGGTGGAAAGTTTTTACAGGTAGGGGCCCATTTTAGAATGTTGGATTCCTATTGGTTTTTGTGCACCAACTAGGATTTGCATCAGGACCAACATAAAATTTGTGCTCGAACACCACTTCTACGTAAGAGAAAGTAAATTTTGATTCATCTCAACCGTTCATTAGTTATCACTCACAAATACCTGCTGCATAATAACTTTTCTCGATTTAATGTAGTGTCGTTGCCTAATCATAAGGAGGTAGTCAGTGGGCTTGGGGGCTAAGCCCACCCATTTTTTTTATTAGTACCCTATGAACCAAGACCAAAACCTTCAGCCCACCAGATAAAACTAAAAAAGAACCCACCTTGATTTAGACCCCTTTTTTTTTCCTAATTCCTTTTCTAATTATGTGCAACTCCTTAAAAAAAAAAAAAACAATTCCTTGTATTCATAATAAAAAGTTATATATAATCTTAAAACAAATCATTCACGGTGAAAAATAATAAAATACAGCAGAAAAATAACCTTGGCTCAGTAATTTTTTAATTTGCAAACGTCGGTTCTCAAAAAAAAAAAAAAAAATTACAATCGACGGCACCAGTACTCATCCTCATCAAATTGCTGATGGTCACCACCAGTCGTTGCCGGGCATTATATTGGCAATCATCATCTACCAATCTGAAATTTTCCATGCTAAGTAAGTCACCATTCCTTTATATTTCATCAATTGTTTTTATCAGAAATGGAAAAGGCAAAAAGCCCTGTTTTTTTTGTTTTGTTTTATATTGAAGCACTAAAGCACTGTTTTGTAATTACTGATTATGTTTGTGAGGTAATTAACTAATTGGTAATGGTATTATGCTCATTCAAAATAATTTTGGCAGACACTGGCCCTATCGTTTTAGGGAGATGGTACACGGTATTTGGTATTGGAGAAATCAACTTCACCAAGACATGGCAAAACGTGCTCCCCTAATCAGTGTGCTTCTTGCAAATATGGAAAGTAGAGCCAGAAATCTCAAGATTGTCTGGATACTAGATTAGCCGCATGTTGATGTATCTATTTATGATTATTTTATGATTTGAGATGTACCGGATGGTTTCTTTTTGCAACTTTATTCTAATAAAATGATCGTTCTTTAAATAAAAATTAAAACAATTGGAAGAATAATTTTGGCACGATGACAATAGGTGAAATTTTGTTATATTAAACAAACCACAATTAAACTAAAGATGAAAATAAGTTAAGGACAATGACTATGATATCATTCAACAACCGAAGTTTCAGGGAATATCCACTATTTCAGATTTGTGTCAGAAATTAGTTGAGACAAATAGATCTCAAATATACTTTTTGATTGAAAGGTTGATTCGTCTTATTCTAACTCTTCCGGTCTCAACGACAACCACGGAAAGGGCATTTTCTGCAATGAAACATGTTAAATCCGCTCTCTGTAATAAGATGGATGAAGAGTTTCTTGCAGATTACCTGATAGTTTATACTGAAAGGGAATTCTCTCAAAATGTCGATGTTGATTACGTTATTGATAAATTTGATTCTCATAAGACTCGTAGGGTGCAACTGAAGTGATTTGGTGTATTTAGCTATATTGGCACTTTAAAAAAAAAACAAGTTGACTTTTATTATTTTAAAAACGCCTTTAAAAGTGGAGCGCTTCTAAGCGTTGCGAAAAACTGTTCCAGCTATAGTGACAGAGAAATAGGAGCGCTTCGACGTTTTTCTGTGTCACTAGATCCTATAATAGGAGCGCTTCTATTAATTTCGGTTGATCATTTATTCCTTACAATTGAAAATGTCTACTAAATCCTAACAAACATCTGAACTCGTGTTCTTCCCAAGAACCGGAACACAATAACATTTATTTAGTTCATTTGTCAGTTTACTAGACTCATAATACAAAACCGAAAATGTCGCAACGTTTGCTTCACTTTTCGTATCTTGGTGTATTCTATATTTTAATCTTTCTAATTCAATCACTCTCGTAAGACATCATATATTTAAGAGTTGAGTTGAACTTAGATGGATTTATCTCAACACACTTGCCTAGAATAAAGACTTCAATAAGATCTCTTATTTTAAGCACATGCCCTAACTTTCTTTTTAATCACTTAAGCACTTGTAAATATTTTTTAGTGTAGTCTTCATAAGACTTAAGAAAGATCACAAGAGCTATGTCTTTAATTTCCTTCTATAAAGAAAATCTAAAGTTTAATAAATAGTTTATTTAACCTTTTGAATCGTATTCAAAACATTAACTATTTAATTAACTTTTAAGCAATGATTAAGTTAATACTTAAATATTACAATTTTGAAAACAACATTTCCAAAATTCGAGGTGGTCATTCTTATTCAACGTTTGAATTAATTGTCATCGTATGACAGAATGATCATATTGGACCGTATCCGCTAATGATTAATTCGTTGAAACTTATTTCAAGTGATTTAATCATATCATGAGCTTCCATTTTTCATTAATAATTAAAGTCTTGGAGCACTTCATCAAATATGTAGTCTCCTTGTCTCCAACTACTATAACCGGGTTGCTCGTGTCATTGCTTATTTTAAAAGGATTAAAATTACTTAATCATACTTGAGAATGTTTCTCAAAAGGTAACAGTCATAATTTGGTTTTACTAATCGAGAATAAATATAAGAGTTTGCTAAAAACTACAACTTAAAATAAAGATAAAAGAGTGTTGTTGTTTATACATGCAAGATCAAAAATGGTCTTATGGTTTATGATTTTGCTCCCACTAGTCAACTACTCCCAATTAACTTTCAAGAATATTTCAAAAGTTCTTTAGTGGACAAGATCCCATTAAACTACCGCAACCCCCTACTTTGGCTGGTGGGCCGAAAATAGTCTAATAGGTAGACAACTCTTTATCAATCGTATCTTATACGACTCTTGTTATTTGACTAGTCAACTCTTTGAAATTTTCATCTTATGAAATAGTCAAACTCTTGCCTCTAAAATCCAAACGACCCCGCTTTGGCTGGCGGCCGAGAGAATTCTTAGTCAAGTCATAACCCCAATATTCATGAGATCTCATACGCTCATATCTCGATAATAACAATATACCTGAGGTAGGTCAACCCCCTGCTTTGGCTGATGAGTTGGATCATAACAAGGGCTCTTCACCGTCATTATAATATGGAGAGGCAATTTCGACTTGATTATTTTGAGGTGGAAGTATTTATGTAAATTAATTCACTTAATTAATTTTAATTACGGTCTCATCAAATACATCTATCTCTAAAGACATACATTCTACACATCCATATGGATCGTGCCTAGTCATGCATCTATCGTATCATATAAAATAAATACAAACACAAAATAAATACAAACACAAAATAAATAAATGCGTAAAGTAACCGGTATGATCATGGACTTTTCCTAGGTGAGGTTTCGAATACAAACTGACGAAACCGCGGGTCACAATCTAAAAGTAGCTGCAACCGCCAATATGATCTTTAATGCGTCATCATCTAATGAGATCTTTATTTCGTCTTTCTTTGGTCTTCATCTTCCGCCCATTCTTGTTACATAAATTTTATCTAATAAAATAAATACACCCGCCGCACACGGAGGTGCTAACGGGAATGAGATAATGCTAAAAATAAACTAGATCACGTTCTTCATAACGGCCTAAGACAATTTTTAAAACAATGAAAAATAAATCAATCACATCTATCATGTTGGTCGAGTCCATGATCAATTGGGGTCCATATAATCATATTATATCTAATCCATACAATAACATCTTATGAAAACGATAAAATTAAAAACTAACAACTTGCGTCTTAATTAATCAATTAACGTTTAATCTATTAAATAATTTTATCCAATCAATTAACTAATTAACATTTAATTAATTAATGATTTTAATCGAAATAAAATTAACGATTAATTTTAAAACGACTTCAATTTTAATTTTAATTAATTAGAACTATTCCAAAAATAAATCAAAATTAAAATTAAGTCTTTTTAGTTTCTTTCCTTTTGATTCCTAATCAAAAGGGATGCATTTGATTTCCTAAATTAAAAGGCACCAACCTGAGCTCTTTCCAAAATCAAAATTTTGAAAAGGGTCTAGGCCTAGGCCTTTTTCAAAATCAAATATTTTGAAACGGGCGTAAGTCTATTCCAAACAAAATTTGGAATGACCTAGATTATTTATGGCAAATCATATTTACCAAATAATGACATGTGGCATCCCAATGGTCCAAACTATTTAAACCATTAGTTAGCCACATGACATCAACTAAACGAAGAGATATCAATCACAACTATGAACCATATTGAAAACACAAAATACACAACACAAAAAATTGGAGATCAGCCACCTTTGACGAGTCAACCGACGCCGGCAGCAGGTTGCCCTGCCGCCGCCAGTCGGCTGAGCACCACCCGACCCCCTCCTTTTTTTATTTTTGTGTATCGTTTTGCAAATAAAAAATGTTTCAACTTTTAATTACATGATTTAAACGATAAAATTAACTACGCAAATTACCATGCTTATTGCTTAAGCTCGAACCTCGCTCTGATACCAATGTTAGGAAATCTACGTGGGAATGCAGTGGAATTCAAAATTTTATTTTATTTAACCAGGATCGACTTCGTTTAAGCAACAAACATAATAAGTTAGTAGACGGTGGTTACCTTGCTTGATCTAAAAGATCGACGATTTGACCGTCTAAGGAGAGTAGTGGTGTATGGAGCCGCCCAAGCGTTCGGCCTCTACCGCTAGTCCACACGAACAACCCGCTGGAATGCACCATTGAATTGCCACTAGAAAAACTCAGTTACTAGACCGATATTTTCTCTCTCACAAATCTCTCTCTAAGAAGCTCTCTATTTTTCACAAGAAACTATTAGTCTCTTGGAATTGTGTTGTACAAAAGAGCTAGTCAATCCCTTTCTTATATAGGTGTTGGGGCGCCCCTCGTGTCTTCCAATCTGATTGGGATTAATTTCCTAGTAGATTGAGGAGAAAGAAACATTTTCCTAATAAAATAAGAAAAATATCTTTGATTGATTTATCTCATTTAATTTAATATCTTACATTAAATATTTCCAAGATATTGTCAATATCTAATATTGACTATTATTATTATATTACCATAAATCAATTTACACATGTGTGCAAATCTATACACATTAATATCTAATCTAATATTAATATATATAATATAATGCCGTAATTGACTAATCTTGCAAGATCTTTGTGTATCAATATACACAAAAACATGTGCACCATATATATGCAAATATATATCTAATCGGTCAACATGATTAATATAATACTATGATTAATTAATTTACAAAATACATGTGTATCAATATACACAATACATTTCGACATACATATCTAATAGATGTATATTTAATTAATCAACATAATTAATATCTCTCTTCAAAAAACATAATTAATATCTTGTATTTAATTTATTCATAATAAATAAATATCACCATATTAATTTATCACTAAAACACTTTATAGTCGAGATACAACTTTCCTTATTTGGTTATCACTATAACTACATTTTAATCCGGCTAGATGTTCTTATGTGTGTGACCCGATAGATTTTCGAATATGTTGGCCGTAGGCACAAAGTGTAAATTACGAAAATGTCCTTCATACCTAACGATCACGGAATATCGTCTAGCAACACACTGTGACCCCCAATCATCGGAAGAGTCAAATGCAATCACTACTACCTTTCATGTGAAACAATTACCATGTAAATAGAATCCTATTGCTGTAATAATATCCATACGGTCGTACGTCGAGTGTCAAACATCAACGACCGTATCTTATAATCCGGATATCCTATTCTCTCGAAGTAATTCATTTACTTCCACTTGCAAAGATTCGCGAGAGTAAGACATTCCTTATAAGAAGGCCATTTTGGATATTCCCCTACTAATAGGGTACGCGATTTCCGGACGAACAACATGAATCCCACGCATGCTTCAGTATCACACCCAATCACTACCGCATGATCACCCGTGGCTAGGGGAAACCTCAATAGTGTCAAAGTATGACAATCCACACCGTGATACCATGAAGACTCCGGTCTCAGGATAATTACACAACTGCCACATACTGCGACACTTAATGTAATTGGGTCAGTCTAACGTACGCATTCTCTAATACACGTCCACGTACAGTCCAAGTGTCTCTACACTTCGATAGATGAGATCTATCCCTGCCCTTAAAGATAGAAGACATCTAATACGTGCTAGCCTGTTTGTACTATCAATGCCCTGTTTAATAGTACATAAGCCTAGAGACATTTAAGTATCAAATTTATTAAAGTGATTAGAGATCTCAATAGCCAAAATCACCTATCATGGTTTCTCTATCACAGTTTAATACTAAGGACGTCATCATATAGCAATTCATAATTGGTTCTTTAAAAGAACAAATATATGACAACAGAAAAGCCATTTATTATATATATGTATAATCATAAAGAAATAGTAGAAATGATCCGACCCGATCGGATCCGGTCCAACCCGATTGGGTTTAGGACACTATTTCAACACTAACGTCATTCCTCCCAAAATCAAATCACATTCTTTCCTTAATGCACATCATCTATGCATTTTCCAAAAAAATTAATAATAATCCTACGATTTTTCTTTTCTGAACCTAAGAAGGACGATGGTGATGTAAAAGTAGAAGGATTCTTTGGATCTTCTGGTGCATGGTGTGTGATTTTTATTTTCTGATAGGTTTGTTTTCATGTTTTGAATTATTTGAAGCTACTAGTAGTATTTATGTCAATGGAAGAGATAAATGCATGATTGTGATTATTGTTTTAATTTTTTTTGACTTTTTTTTTTGCCGTTGAAGTCAAACATTTTAAGCAAAAGCAGTATCATCGGGCTTTGATGGTAAGATTGTACTAGTAAAATTTGCTAAGAGGACAAGGGTTCAAGGGAATATGAGAATGGAGACGGAGAACGTGTTTTTTAGATTTGGGGATGGTCGGGTTTTTTTTTTTAATTTTATTTTTTGTTCTGTACAAAATGGCAAGATTTGCCTAGTCAACATTGCGCAGTCTGCATCCACATGGCCAACGTGCCGGAGTATTTGCCGGAAAAACTTAATGTTCTGAAATTGATGAGTTTTTTGAAGTTACGAGACCAGAATCGATAGGTAGAAATCGTATGAGACCAAAATTTGTATCACCTCAAAGTTATGAGACCAATTTTGCATTTCTCCGTTAAATTATATAAGATGCATCATGCTATGCAAGTACAAGTATGTTAGATATTTTTTCATAAATATTTTTATAATCGCTTGCATACGAGTTGCCGAACAAAATAATATTATCGTAACGAGCGGCCCTTCGCAGGGGTCGAGGGGGCAGCGCCAACTCGTGGGGGTTCGGGGGCAATGCCCCCGAAACCTAAACGGATGCATGCGTACGTTCACGAAGGGTTTTATGCATTTTCGGATCGGATTCATGTATTTTTCGGATTCATGTATTTATCAGATTCATGCATTATTTCCGAACTGATGCACCTTTACATGAGTGCATGTATCCGGTGAACAGTGACAACCCCACCCTTTCGTGAAAGGAGTACCTCCATTCGTTTATGGGGTACTTGCAGCCTATAAAAGGCACAACATATGCAAATGAATTTACACATACAATACACGACATCATCAGATTTTCGCAGAGTGTCCTCGAGATTCAAACACCCCTCTATTGTATCCTGAGAGAGATTTTCGTTTAATCTCTAAGCGACTATTGCATGGGACGAAATATCTCATAAAAGACAACGTTTTATTATGTGCCTTGGAGTTCATACTTTTCTGTCAAATCCTAAGTACTAATTTTTTCCAACAAAGTAAATGTCAACAAATTATAATTTTAAGATGTATCATTCCGTTCAATGAAGTGAACGTGGAAATATATTATTCTTTTGGATATATCAATTACCGTGGTCATACCAAAATGAGACAACGAGTGAAACTATATTAAAATGTCAAACTTTACAATAAATTATTGAAATTCCCCTGCTTGAAATATATCTTGTTGATACCCGCATAAGAGAATATCACATTAAAATATAGAATCCGTCACGGGTTATTGCAAATACTCTGAAAATCAATTGTGATAAAAGTATTGTCCGAGATAGCGGGTGGAAAAATAAATATAAAAAAATCAATTCTCGTGACAAACATTATAATATAAATGAATTTGATGTCCATATCTTAATAGTCGTGTTTGAATCACGTAATATACACACAATGTTGACATAATTACCAGGTGAAATAAGAACTCCAAAAGAGTTATCTATTATAAATGTTCTGGTAATATAAAAGTTTGAAGGACATGTCATAAAATAGCTATATAGCATATCAATATATTAGACACAATAAGCATTTTCAATCTCATGTGACGGAGAAGATGAACATGAAGTTCAGTGTATTATTTTATCAAAACCTCCAAAGGAATGTCAAAAATAATGTGAATGATTCTTGGAGAATCTGAAATGACATAGTGCTATATATGTTGATATTATTCTAAACACATGAAGCGTATGAGTTATTTGTTTTCAAAAGATATAAATCTCATAGATATGAGATAGTTAAACAAAATTTTATAATCATTGGAAACAAAAGACAAATAACACTTGATCATGAAGTTGATTTAGCAAAACCATTGTGTTTCAAAATGTGTAAATCGGTTGAAGCGAATGAGAGAGTATCATTTTACAGCTTGGTGCAATTACTACATTTTTAACGAAGATCATTTCAAGAAAACCCCATTTTAGAATTAAAGAATGCCGATAAATTTTATAAACATAAAAGATCTTCCACGCATCTGTCTCACTGAATTGCGAAAATATTTTAACTTGCAGTGCTTAGCAATTAATATGCTAGATGTTTTTATTCAACATAAAAGAGCGACTATTTATAAATGAACCAAATTTGATTGATAATATATCTACACCGGAAACGTAGAAGACCGATCAGTGTAAAAGATAAAATCCGTGGAAAGTGAATTCAATATTGATATTAAGTCACTCATAAAATATCTCGAAGAGTTTCGTCTTGAAGGTGAAAACCCCGAATAAATTCGCACGTGCATCAAATGATCAAATATTGGGGTTGCGAACAATTAGATCCATACATTGATAATGATTTGGTTTATGTTAATATCAAATTAGCAATGAATATTATGAGAGAATTTTATAATATACTATCATAGTTGTCGACGACATCATTGCTCATACTTTGCTATTATAATCTGGATCCAGAACCCAAGTCAATAGTGAAATGCTAGAACCACATAGACTGGGTAAAAATGAATAAGCAATGAAGGCTGATACTGAATTGAAAAGTTTGGTTTTGTAGTGGCCAAGTATTGATTTTGATCAATTATATTCTCCCACTACGGATAATATCGTGTTTCTCTACTTAATTACTCTGGCATCAACTAAGAATTTTTATATGTCGTTGTGACCGTATATTTATAGGTCATTGGACGTGAATATTTATATGAAACTTTATGTGGTTGAGTGGCAAATGTCATTATATTGCCTAAAACATACATGTAATAAGGCATTGGCCCAACAATATGTGCTGTGGTTGTTATCCTGGAGGTTTCGGGATCGAGGCAATGGTGCTGTGCGTGTGTAAAAAAAACATTCATGTAATAAGATCAATAAGTAAATTCCTTATGAAGAAGGATATATATATATATATATATATATATATATATATATATATATATATATATATATATATATATATATATATGCTCATAATGCATAATGACATGAGTCGTGTGATATTACATCCCCTATTGTTATTTATAAGAACAATCTTTATTGTGTTGAATGTGTTGCACAAATGAGTAGTGAGTATGACAATTTTTAGCCCTTACATTCAAATCAAACTCTAAAAGAGATATGAATTATAAAAAGTAAGCTATAATGACAATCTGACAGATTTGTTTACAAAGTTCATTCCAACATCTATTTTGGAGAAATGTGTTTATAGTATTGGAATGCATAAATTTGAAATAATGTTGTCGTTAAGGGACTGACAACTTCAAAATAATCTTGATGGTTTGGTCCTGAAGACCAATGACTGTACTCTTTTTCTCTTTAACTTAGTTTTTTCCCACACGGTTTTCTTAATTAAAGGTTTTTAACGAGGCAGTAAGTGCAACATATAAAAACAAATATGTCATGAACTATTTTCCTTGTCTAATTTTTGTCCCACTGTGTTTTTCTAGCAAAGTTAATAGTGCATGAAATATATGTTATGCAACTTAGATAGAGCAATCAAATCAGCTCTATATTCAATGAGCTTTGTCTACTATTACATTTGAGAAGAAGATCGTTCATCTCAAATTCAATAATATTTACATAAGTGGGAGAGCACACGATCTTCAGAAGAGAAGTGGAATCGATATGCGATGAATCAAGTCAAAGTTTTGATCCAGCATTGATATCAAAGTGCTCGGAGAATAGTTTTCATCAGATGAGTAATACAAGAACAAATGAATATGTTCTCTTTTCTTCCCTAAGATTTTTTCAGAGAGGGTTTTTTTCAAGTAAGGATTTAACGAGACATATTCATTGTGTAGTGAGCATCCAAGATGGAGTTTTATGAAACAATTATTGTGGATGTCCACTTGCATTCCTACATCTTAATACTATTCATCATATCTTTATATGTTAAAAGATATCCATTACTTTGTCATGTTTA
This sequence comes from Gentiana macrophylla, assembly GCA_026214975.1. Lineage (NCBI taxonomy): Eukaryota > Viridiplantae > Streptophyta > Magnoliopsida > Gentianales > Gentianaceae > Gentiana > Gentiana macrophylla. The sequence goes on from CM047811.1 coordinate 97,406,772, forward strand.
ATATAGTACTAATTGTAATGAAAGTTACAATAGGATCACTTCCTATATATATAAAAAACGGTCAAACCCTAACCGAAAGGCCCACTCTCATGTCCCACGGAATGAGTGGAGAAGTTAATTAGGTAATCTAGTGGCTCAGAGCCATGAACTGCCATTATACCATGATACTGAAGTCGTTCCTTTACGGGATTCGAATCTCCACACTCCAGCTCCCGGTCCAGCTGCCATTACAACACCCAAGTCTTTTACCACTAGGCCATGTCCTGAGACATTACTTCCTATATATTTATATATCTCCTTCATGGTTGTAAGGTGATGAAATATAAAAAAAAGTTCATTTTTGTCCTCTCTTCATCTTTGTTTCTTGTAACTTATTTATTTTTTAGGGGAAGTAGCGCGAATGAAAAAAATTAATAAATGGAGTGCGGAAGAGAAAAGAACATTTTAAATGATTATAAAGGACAAAAATTACAATTGTTACTTTAAAATTATTACTCACGTGTTAATGTTACTTTGTGTTTAACAATTGTTACTTCATATTTACTCTATTCCACATTTGTTACTTCATATTTGTTACTTCATAATTGTTACTTTTGTTCTGATTAAATTATAGTCTCCTTCTATCCCGATTTTTTTTTTGTAATTTTGTCCTTCTGGACAAAAAATTATATTTTTATTATTTTATAACATTATGGAGTTTTAACTTTAATAGATTTTCGTCCAGAAGGACAAAATTATCAAAAAATCGGGATAGGAGGAAACTGTAATTTAATAAGGACAAAAGTAACAATCATGAAGTAACAAATGTAAAATAGAGTAAATATGAACTAACAATTGTGAAACATAAAGTCACATTAACACGTGAAGTAACAATTGTGATTTTTGTTCTTTATAATCATAAAAATATTACTTTTATCCTTTTAGACCCATTATTAATTTTTTTTTGTCCTTATGGCTCATTCCTCCTAACTTTAATTTATACCTTTTTCTCGATTGTGTGGAAATTGGAATCCTTTGAAAATATTATCTACGGTCACACAATTGCGTAGACTTTTTTTTATGACCAATACTACTTTTCATGCATGGAAGATTTGACATTAGAGATAAGTTCAAATTTAATGTTTTGACCTAATTTAGCGTTTACCTCTATATTATCATGCCTCAATACTTTTTAAATAAATGTCTTTTGTTAGTATATATTTTCTTCATTTTCTTCTATTCTATTTCTATTATATATATGATAAGTTGTCTTATTTTAGTATATTACTAAATTAATGATAATTAAAAACATTTATTCAAATTTATTAATAAAATTTAATAACATTAAGAATAAGAAAACCAAAAAACACACAAGTTCACAACACCATAATTACGGATAAAAATAAATAACAAGACCCACCAAAAACACAGATGGAAATATATGTACGTTTTCTTCCCTCTTTCTTTCTTATTATTCTCTTCAATTTTCTTAGCACCGCAAATATTTTTGATACCTTTCCAAATTGGAATTTTGAATTTCTAAGTGTTATTATTATTATTATTATTATTTTTTTTTTTGTTGATACTTTGCTTTCAAGAGAGGTGGGAAGTAGAGTTGGTGGATTATTATTTATTTTATTAATTTCTTTGGTATGGTGGGAAATGAATTTAAAGGCTCATCAATTCATGATTTACTAATTTTTACCGGGTTGCTTTAAATGTAAGTTATTTTTTTTTATTTTTAATCTTCATATCTTAACGCCGATATTCTTAAACAATTGATTGAGCTTTATGCTAAATTTATGTTACAAATATGTAAACCTCTCCATAATTTCTGCAGCTAATCAGTATATATTGACTTAATATTAGTCTCAATTTCTTTCTTGCAGTTCTGTTGTTCAATTTTGCTGTTGACTTGCAAGATTCACAGATGCTTTGATTATACCAGGTGAGTTTTGGTTATTTGAAACATTCAAATTTGTTTTTTGGTTGTAGTTGGTAGCAGATTGTTTGCTGCCGGTGCCGGTGCCGGTGCGGTGCCATTAGCAACTTTAGCTTAATTTCCTCCTCCAAAAAAAAAAAAAAAAAAAAAAACTGGTAGTGATTAGATCTTTATGGTTATATTGTCTTTCTTGATTCTGTATTTATCCTGTTGATTCCATCTCTTTGTATTTTCAGTTATTTTATTTTTTGTTTGATATATAAGTTTGACCGTCTTACTTGATAATATCTCCCAAGGTTGAATGATTCCATTACTTATATTTTGTTAGAGACTTACAGCCAATTAACAATAGAAATCTTGCTCTCTTGTTCTGTAAATTTTTGTATTCTAAAGATGTGGCTAATTTCTTGAATCTGTTTATTTTCTTCCTTCCTTCACTTTATGTTCCCTGGCTTAATTACTTCTGATTTTAGTTTAATGCTATTTAGCTTTTTATCATTTTGTTCTCTGTGTGTGTGAGGTTGGGGGTGGGGGTGGGGGTGGGGTGGGGCTTGGGGGTGCGGTTCTCGTGTTTCTCATGATAAAGTTCTTCGTTGGGCAAAGATTATAGAGCCCCTAGTTGCATCAGGATGAGAATCATGCTATTTGCCCCTACTCACGAGTATAGACATTTTGATATACTTGGCTATCTGGAGGGTATGATTTTTCATGGAGAAAAAGGGATAAAAGGTGCAAATAACTGACCACACATGAGTTATAGCGCGTGAATCCTGTTAATATATGTCGATAATTGGGTTGCCAAACGGCGTGTCATGCATTCAATCCACGCTATATGTGAAAAATAATCTCTTTTATTTGGTATATAGTCCACAGACGTGTAGTTCATATTATATCTGTCAAAAACAAAAGCCACTGAGGATATATTTGTATTCCGTTTGCTGTGATAGAGGTCTCAATAAGTGCATTTCTCTGTATAGAAGTGGACAGATAGACGCCGACATTGTGTCTTCTGTCACGTGAATGTCTCAACGTTAATATTTCTCTTCTGTTTTTGTTTCTTCCAATTTTGGGGTAAACATTTTCAAATTTGAATTTTGAGGTTCTCTTGTTTCCCGTTGTAACTGTTTTGACTAAGGTCAAATATCAAAGGTTGAATTTTTATTTAAGCAGTGTTGATATGTGACTCTGTGTGTCAGGATCATAACTGCTGCTGAAACCGGAAATTCTAAAAGGGGGAGGCGTAATAAATTAGACGGGCGACTTTTGCTATGCTAATTCTGGTAGTGAGAGTCAATTATCGGCACTGAAATAAGCTAGACATACAAGTTGTAGTACAATGACATCAATCAGTCCAGCTGTGTCACTGAGAAGCTGTGAAAGCAATCTATCGAGTTGCAGTAATTTTCTTGCTTCATTGATTTTACTGTTATTCAATCGAATTCTATTTTTCTTTTTTTGAACCTTGCAAGCTGTAACATATGCTTCACTTATAATTGTTGTCCAGGTGACTTTTCAGTTGAAGCAAACTCGGACAGAAGGTGCGCAATCACTCTCCCCTTTACAGAATGAATCTGTGATTGGAATTGGACGAGACTATAGGGTCTCAGTTCTTTTTTTAGCTCTTCTTAGTTGTTTTTCTTCCCTTCACCTCAAACAATTTATTTGTTTATTTATTTGTTTGTAGTGATAGGCATCAAGAAAATGGCTATCATCGTTCGATGCAACATGTCAATGGTTTTCTGCAATCAAGCAATATAATGAAAAGGGATCTGGACATGAGTGACGGAGATCATAATTCTACATGCCTAGATAGAGATAGTGTACCTGGTCAAAGTCATGAATCAGGAGATACTAATCTGGATCAAATTGATTCGTCTCTCAATGATGATGAAAGTGGGACTTCTCTTGGTGTTGATGAAATGAATGGACGGTTTTGGGAACCCCCAGAACCAGATGATTATGAAGATGATGTCGAGGGTAGGGTGATCGATTATGATGACGATGATGCTGATTGTGGGGATGGCTCAGTTTGGGCAAAACCAACTTCATTGGGTGATTTTGGAGAAGAAAAAAGTGAGAGTAGCAAATTTAAAGTGGAAAAGCAAAAAGCAATGGATGAATTAATGAATGGGAAGTTTAAGTCCCTTGTCAGCCAACTTCTGAAATCAGTTGGTGTTCTTTCTTCTGAAAAAGATGGCAACGGATGGATTGATGTAATAACATCCTTATCATGGGAGGCTGCTAAATTTGTCAGACCAGGTTTTACTGACGGAAAAGCTATGGATCCTGACGGATATGTGAAGATCAAATGCATAGCCACAGGTTCTCCCCAGGAGAGGTGATTATGCTTCGATTCTGTCCCGTTCTCCCTTTTCTCCATTTTATTCAATTCATGATCATAAGAGGAATCTTATCGAAACATTCTCTTCGTTGATATTGAATGACTTAGCATTAGAGTACAACATTTACATCAAAATGGCCCTGCTGAGGGAGGGGTGTGGGAATAGATTATTCAGTAGCATGGAAATTGTAAGCTTAAGCGAGTAAATATCTAGTGATGTGGTCAGTTTTGAGTTGTGACTTCTCTGGTATTGGAGTAGCATATGTTTAGCATTTATTATTTTCTGTCTAGGAACTTTTACTGTGTGCAAACTGAACTTGTGATTGCATTTGCAGTCGTGTAGTTAAGGGACTTGTATTTAAGAAACATGCTGCTCATAAGCACATGCCTACAAAGTACAAGAACCCCAGACTGCTGCTGATTGAAGGCGCCCTTGGTCTCTCAACAAGTGGATTATCATCTTTTGAGTCAATGCAACAGGTGTGTTGTCGTTTCCTGCTTCTGATTTTTCTATTACATACTCTGTTCACGTCTACTAATTTTCTTCACGTATTTTTGTCACCAGGAGAAGGATAGCGTGAAAGCTATCAGTGATGTGCTAGACAACTTCCAACCAAATGTTGTTTTGGTGGAGAAGACTGTTGCTCGTGATATCCAAGAATCTATCCTTGCAAAAGGAGTAACACTGGTCCTAGACATGAAACTTCATCGTCTGGAGAGAATTTCCCGTTGCACAGGGTCTCCAATTTTGTCCTCAGATAGGTTGATAGGACAGAAACTTTGTTTGTGTGATTCTTTCCATATCGAGAAGTTTGTTGAGGAACATGCTTCAGGCGAAGGTGGAAAAAGACCCAGCAAAACCTTGATGTTTTTAGAGGGTTGTCCCACTCGTCTTGGATGTACGGTGAGAATCTTGTGCTGTCATCTACTATAACTTTTTTATGGTTTACCTATGTAAAGTGTGCCTAATTTTCCTTCAATTGCTGTGGTGGTTAAAATTTTTAAATTCTCTAAAATTCCTGTTGTTTTGTGCCATAGACTTTTGAAGCCGAGGCTGTAATCTTGCTGCTTCCTTGCTGACCGTCTTTTACCATGCTAATGTTTTATTTGTGCAGTAACTATTTTTTTTTTTGTGTGAAACCTTAAGTACATATAGTTTTATGTCATAATTATAATAGGTATATCGTCCTGTTTTTGCGAAAAAATGTTTGGCTTCTTTTACTTTTTGATACAATTAATAACTTAATATCTTGTAAAATGTTCTGGTTATGCCAGAATAACTCACTGGGGTAGTCATGAGCTGCGTACGACACACACATCACTTGATTTATGGTTTCCTGCTAGTATTCCACATAATTTATGAAACATAATTAACTTCTAAAAACAGCCCGGTGCATGGAAGCATCTTGCCTGTGTTGGGAGGGCCTAGTATTTGGATCTACTGTATGCACTGTTATTGTTACCTTCTATTTCAGAGTCATAACAAATTTCGTTGTATTGGAAATGATAGTTTATGGAGTTCACATTCTTCTTGCAGTTTGATTTGTCAAATTTTACTAGTTTTGCACCAGAATCATTGTGTTCTTGATTGAAAATGCTTAGACACAATTGTTTTATGTTATTCAACCACAAGTTATGGTGTGAGCATTGGTCTAAATGGACTAGTTAGCTAATTTGGTCAGGTAAAGAGAGCTTCATATGGGTGGGGGTGGGCAAGAATTTTCATCTTAATGATTCGTGATGTTTCGGGGTGTGATTAAATCAAATTGCTCTTGCTTGCCTTACGAACTAAATGGAGATATCGTGATCATCACTTTTCTTACGATTATAGTATGAAATTTTGATTATCAAGTCTCTGCATGGTATTGATTTGGATAGGCAGCTATCTTCCAACTCAAAAGAATATTATGTTAATTTTTTTTGTCCCGGTAATCACATCAAAAGTCGCGCAGCATAGTGTGGCTACTGTCTACTGAGGCAGTGCTGTATATTTGTGGTCTACATTTGTTTTCTTGCACTTTTTTTTTAGCTGAGCTATACTTTGCTTGACATATTGCACAGATTTTATTGATGGGGGCTGACAGTGATCAATTGAAGAAGATCAAATGTGCTCTCCGTTGTGCTGTTGTGATGGCTTATCATTTTATTTTGGAAACTTATTTCCTTTTAGATCTGAAGACAATGTTTTCAACCATGCCTGTTAGTCAGGCATTAAACCTTACACTCAACAATCAAGATGTGATGTCTGTTGTCGAGAGACATACATCTTCTAGCAATGGGGAGTGCTCGGCTGCTGATTCTAGCGTGACGTGCACCACTGATATTCCCATATCTAATGGATTAAATGAGGAAAGTCCTCAACTTCTGAACCCGGATTGGGAAGCTAATTCTTCATTTTCTTTCGGGCCATACAATCCCATATTTCTTTCTGGCCTTTCATCCCTTTCATCCTCATTAAAAAGAGTGATGAGTGATAGTTTTCCTCTTTTTTCTACACCTTATCCAGCTATGTCAGTATATTTTGGTGTTGATGAAAAACAGAGTGATCAAGAAGCCAATAGTGATAGTCAGATTCCAATCTCATCTCAGGAAGTTATTAACGATGATTCAAAATTAATATTAAATGCTGATGAAGATGAGATTAACAAATCTCCATCCAAACCTCTATCAGCTGGTGATGATGAGCTACTGGATACAGATCAGGGTGCTGGAGACCCTGAAGACGACCTTGTGGATAAGAAGGATGACATCAAGGCGGTTCTGGATTCTGAGAGTATTCTGGTATTAATGTCCAGCCGAAATGCATCAAGGATGACTTTGTGTGAGCATAGTCATTTCTCTCATATCAAGTTTTATCGAAATTTCGATATCCCACTTGGTAAATATTTGAGAGAGAATCTACTCAATCAGGTACTCAAAATTCTTGTTTGTTGGTACTCGTATTATCATTCATGGATTAACTAAACATGTCGTAACTTTTTATTTAAATGGTACTTGGATAAACTGTACTTTTGATTCTTAAACAAACTTTTATTCTGTTTGTTTGCTTGAATCATACCAAATTCTGCTAGCAGTTTTTGAATTTGGGATGGTATAGTAATTGACGCTTATAGATTTGTATTTTATCTTTCAGAAGTTGCGATGCAAAACATGTTCTGAATCTCCGGAAGCTCATTTCTATTACCATGCACATCATAACAAGCAACTTACAATTCAAGTACGACGTCTTCCTGTGGACAAGTCTTTACCAGGTGAATCCGAAGGGAAGCTGTGGATGTGGAGTCGTTGTGGAAAATGCAAATCCCCAACCACTTCGAAAATATCAACAAGACGAGTGTTGATATCTAAAGCAGCCCGTGGTTTATCGTTTGGGAAGTTTTTGGAGCTCTGTTTTTCAAATCCCTCAACATTTGGCACAAAATCTAATTGTGGGCATTCTTTACATAAAGATTTCCTCTACTTCTTTGGGTACGGTTCTCTTCTTTACAAGCATGTTTCTTGATGGTTACTGACCATTTAATGGATTTCAATACCCAAGGCATGTTCACATTAAATAGGCTAGTTGAGATCGGTACACGATTTTGTTTACAAGATCTTTTGCAGTTGTATGCATGTTCACCATGTGTTCTGTGGAGAGGAGTTGAGAACTCGGTTTAGATTTTGTACCTTGTTTCATCTGCGGAAGATTATTGAGATGGTTATTGACGTCTTTAAAACCTTTATCCTTGTCTTCACAGTTTAAAGCTGTTTTTTCCCGTTGGAAAATAGAGGGAGTATTTTTTGCGATTTTATTATTATTATTTGGTTGCTTATGTTTTCCCTCTTTCTTTTGTAACCATCTTTTGTTGAACTTGTAGATTAGGCACAATGGTTGCAATGTTTAAATATTCAACGGTTGCTACTTATTCGGTGGGACTTTCACCTGCGAAACTAGATTTTGGAAATTCAATGAATGGAACATTACTGAAGAGTGAATTTGAGAAGGTATGTGTCCTAAGGATAATCTTAAGGATAATCTTTTGTCTTCCCTTTTTTTTGTTGGGGTGGGGGGTGGGGGATGGGGGGATTGGGAATAAATGACAGAGTTGTGCTTGTATTGTATTTATACTGATGGAAACTATTTTCCTTGTTTCAAGGTTTACATGGCAGGAATTTCAATGTTCTTGAAACTTGAGAATATTTTGGAGAAGTTGAGACCTCGTTTTCTGGGACTGACTTTGAATCTTCCAGGGTCGGTTAAGGACTTCTCATACGTGGAGGATTTACTGAAGCAGGAAAGATCCCAGTTTGAGGTCAGCTTACGTATGCACAATTATATCATTAATTATATCACAGACACCATAATTTGAATAGTTTTGAGCATTACGACAATTTCCTTTCCACGACATTCTTTTGTACCAACATGTTTCTGCTACCCAAGTTTAACATGTTTCAGTTCCAGTTTGATTGCGGTGGATACGATAATAGAGAGTTGTGTTTGTGTGGAACTATTGTACCTTTTTCGTACATACTTAGATACTTGTTATGAATGAAACATTTCCTTTCCCTTATCTTGATGTGCATGTGTAAATTCTAGGCATGAATTCTTAACCTTTTCCTCAAAACCTTAAACAGTTTTGGCTGCATGCAGAACATTTTCTAGCCCCTACCATGCCCTGGGGCTGAATTTTCACTTACATATTTTATGAAAGTGAGCATATATCTAATAGAGCTTTACCCGATATGTACCATTAGGTTGACATTCAAAATCCTTCTAAGGATGAAAATGGTGATACGACTATTTTAAAGCTTGTCCGGTTAAACAGACTGCGATTGGAACTTTATCTTGAGGCATATATCTGGGATAGGCGGCTTCGCTGTTTATCAAAACCTCAAGTCGTTGAGAATAGAGAGCCAAGTTTACACAATGATGCTGATAGCAAAGACATTCCCATAGAAAATGGTGAAACTTTGGATATTTCTGTGGAAAATGGTGAAAAGGTGCCAAGTAATAGCCAAACAGTTGAATTTGATCTGGCTACATCTAATGAGAAAACCACAGAAATCCATATCAGTGAAGTTTCAGCTGGTGAGAAGGGAGTTGAAAATGGATCAAAAACATATGCTGCTGCTTCAGAGAATTCTCGTGAAGACAACGTCGCAGAAGACCTCCCTCCATTTGTCCGACGGCAATCAGACAAAGTATATCCAGTCAACACAGATTCTGAATGTTCGACTCTGGAATTAAATAGCGTGAAGTCCCAGAAACAGTCATCTTTCAACTTGGAGAATGAAAACGACTGGGTGTGGACTCCGTTTTTTGAAATCCGACATGAGTATGTGAAGGATATCTGGAGAGGTAATTTGCCCAGGTTCGAGTCTCTGTCTAGCCTTTATCTGGACAGCTCAGCCCAGGAAGCAATTATCAATGAGGGCTCAAGGCTGCATATTCCTCTCGGTACAGATGACTATATCGTGTCAGACTTTGAAGATGAGTTCTCAAGCATAATTGCTTGTGCACTGGCGCTGTTAAAAGACGTTCCACGTGCCAACCAAGAGGCTGATAATTCACAGAGCTTACCACGTGTAATGTCCATATCCTCTCCTAATTGGTCATCGAACAGTTCTTTGGATTCAGAGGGAAGCTTCACGTCTAGCATATCTTCAGAAGAATCACAGTATTCAAGCTTTGATGGTTTGGATTTCTTGGATTTTCTCGAGTCTTCTGTGCACCCGGAAGTCTCAATGGGTATAGGAAAGTCATCTGGAAAACGCAAATACTCTGTAGTGTGTATATATGCCAGCCAATTCCGCCAGCTAAGAAACCAATGTGCTTATGAAAGTGGTTACATTGCTTCCCTGAGCCGTTGCAGAAACTGGAATGCCAAAGGCGGGAAAAGTAAGTCCGTCTTCTGTAAAACCCTCGATGAACGGTTCATTATAAAAGAAGTCCAGAAAACTGAATTCGAGTCGTTCATGAAGTTTGCTCCTAACTACTTTGAATACATGAATGAATGTCATGTGCTTGGAAATCAGACCTGCCTTGCAAAGATTCTTGGCATGTATCAGGTTTGATTAACAGATTATACCCTTGTCGTATTTTACTATTCGAAATTAAAACTTTTTTTTTTTTGAAATCTTAAAACACACTTGTTTATGTAGGTTTTCATAAAATCAAGCAAAACCGGGAAAGAGTCAAGACACAATCTAATGGTGATGGAGAATCTTTCATTTGGTCGATCTATAGCTAGACAGTACGATCTCAAAGGTGCTCTACATGCTAGATTTGTATCAACTGGTAATGGTGCCGAAGATGTTCTCTTGGACCAAAACTTTGTGAATGACATGAATGTCTCTCCTCTCTATGTAAGTAGGACATCCAAACGTAATCTGCAACGGGCTGTCTGGAATGACTGTACTTTCCTCAATGTGAGTTTATTATATATGAATCTTTGATCAATGTTATAGCTTCTTATTTAGATTGGAAGTCTTATTTTATTTATTTTAATTTGCAGTCTATTAATGTGATGGATTATTCCTTGCTCGTGGGAGTTGATGAGACGAAGCACGAACTTGTGTGTGGAATCATTGACTATCTCAGACAGTATACTTGGGACAAGCAACTCGAGACTTGGGCTAAAATATCGTTTGTTGGTCGAAAGAACCATCAACCTACGATCATTTCTCCAATAGAGTACAAGAAAAGATTTAGGAAATTCATCGACACTCATTTCTTAAGCGTTCCTGAAGACTGGTGCTCTCACAGATCATCTAATCCATGTAGACTATGTGGCAAGAGGGAAAACGACGATGACGAGGAGGATTCTTCACGCTCGAGCTCTCAAGAACAGGCACATGTTGATAATAATGGTCCTAATAATCAAGGTTTGAAGGGTTAGTAAGTAGATTTTGTGCCTGAGAGCTTTGATAAGTTCAATCATTTTTAAAGTTATTGCTCTTTCAAAGTTCTCAGCAGTAGTGTGCATAGTTGGAAGTATTTGGTGAATACATACACACCCCCCTTATTCTGCAAATTTTTTGGCAATTTTTTGGGGAATTATTTATCAAATGTTCATAGATGGATGTTCAAGCAGATGCACTGCTTGTAAAGTTGAAACTTTTTAGAAATGTTCAAATAAGAGAATTATCTCACATTATTTTGAAATATATTTGTTACATCAAGTTGGTGAAATGGAGAGATATTATTTTGAATCACTCTGTATGGTTTTGTTTATTCAAGAATTTATGTCATTTTAGATTTTTTTTCTCTCCATTTTACCCCTAAATTGATTCCCTTTTTTTAAATCTGTCTGAAAACATCTAAAATGAAATATTTTGAGACGGAGGGAGTACAATAGAACACAAAACATGAAGGTCAGGTAGTGACAAAGCATACGGCGTGGAACTTATGGTTTCGATAAGTCAAGTCTAAATAATGGTATCGCCCTCTGTTACAGATCACTGGATCATGAGGAGAAGCAGCGGTTGGCTCGATTAAGGGTGAAAAGGAGTTGAGTGTCTTCTTTGAGACACACGTCGAACACCTTGTGCATCAAGTTGGTTAGTTTGTTGGGAGTTAGTTAGGATGATCAAATTGGGATCTTATGCTATATATAAGTAGAAATTGAGCTCATGAAACATCAATTCGATCTTCTAATTAGTGTATTATGAAAGCAATTTAGCTCAATCACTTGTTCTTAAGTTTCCCGCCTTTTCCTTCTTTTGAATTCTTACGTGTTCATCAATGGAGGTTTATTGTATCTTCTCCAAACCGAGTTTCTGAGTTTAGTGGATTGTTTTCTTAGTTCCTTCATACTTTTTCAACATGGTATCAAAGCAAACACGGCTTCCGATTCTCCGATTTCGGTACAAAATCGGGTCGGTACCTAAAATTGGGTCCGGGTATTACATTTATTCTTAACCCCCCCAAAAAAACATGTTTTAGAATTTTCTTGGTAATTAAGTCGGAAAATATTAACATTCATAGAAGTCATATGCTTGTTTTTTTATTTGAGGCTATTATTTGCACCACACCGATTCTACCGATACACCATTCTACCTGTGCCACAGTTTAATCGATCTTATGTAAGTCGGTTCTGAAGTCAAGAACTGACTTCCAAGGGCGGCGCCACACTTTTAGAGGGATGTGACGGCCGACCCCCTAGAAAAATATGTAGTATAAATAGTGGAGAATTTTTTTATAAGTACATATATATGTCAAATTGACCACCTAATTTTTATGTTTTGACCCATAATTAGATGTAAAAAAAATTGAATATTCACACCTGTGTTTGAAAGATGAAAATTTGACAAATTTCTGACCCATGTAACAAATCATGGAGCCACCTTGCCATGGACGGAACAAGGAATTGGTGGTTGGGTGAGCTAATTGCTATGGCTGGCCGCTAGGTTGGATTAAGACAACTAACTGCATTGCACTGAATTATATAAGGTTTTTGATATACCGAGAAAAAAAAACGGATGGGTCCTGCCGACTTTCCTTAGGTTCATTGTAAGAATCAACCTTGGAAAAGTCGGTTCTATTCTACAGTGGTGTAGGTGCAGACACCTTTTTATTCCTTTTGCTTTTCGAAAAGCCATGCATGTATTCCATTCCCAGTTGAATTTAAGGTCGTTTTTTTTTTTTTTTTTTTTGAAAAGATAAGGTCGCTGCTTTAAATTCAACTGAGAGTGGCTCAAATGGAAACTCGATCATTTTACTGCTATTTCTTCAGGCTGTTTTTTGTTTTTTTTGTTTTTTTGGATTGGTTTTGTTGTATTCTCATCTTCTTGCTGAATATTTTTCTAATAATAAAATCTTCTTTTGGCTATTAGTTATTCCAGTTATTTTCTTTCTGGGTCATTACGCAGTACGCTTGCTTGCCATATGCCATGATATACGATTTTCCACATATAAAAATATATTGTTTTGTCATCCCTAGTAGGAATTTTCGATGAAACCGAAAGAAATCACAGTCTTGTGCCCTATTTAAATGTTTCTAACAAAACTATTTGAATATAAGTGCACTAGCTAAGAACCCGTGCTATGCACGGGATAGGTGCAATGCATGGATAAAATAAAATAACGAACATATAATTTATACGAATAACAACAAAATTAGTGAAAAATACAATGTATGTACTATAATAGCTTTTTCTAGATGATGTATGCTACTTATCGAAGTTCAAATGATAAACCAATAGATAACAAATTTAGTTTTATTTTTGGAAAGGAAAAGAACCATAAGTCGGCTCAGCCTTCCACCTCACCCCATTTATATATCCCCTAAACCCGCACTCCATTCGTCCAAGCTTATCTCTAGCCTCACGCTGTCTAACTTATCAGCGCTTTAAAGTTACACATTACCTTTCAAAAAAAGCTACACATCAAATAATCCGTCCCAACCCAACACTCGATTTGCCCCAAAAAAACCTCCCCCAACCTCGTACTCATTTTTCTCAATTATCCCCCCATTTACCCCTCAACCCCACACTCCATCTGCGTCGCAGCTAATACACAACACCCACACTATAAGGTTTGTTAGCAATAAATTTGTATTATTTATGAGGAATATGGTGAAATGCAACAAATTGGTTGATGTGGTTTGATTAAAGAATGGTAGAGTAAAACGTGCTATAAAAAGATTCAGATTTTGTTATGTTTTTTAGAAATTATGATAGGGTTACATATCGTATCTCAAGAACAATAAAATCCACAATAAAAAAGTATAATGTAGCAATAGCATAAATAATCGACCATAAAATTAAACATTACTTTAATATACCATTTGCTAAAGAGATATAATGATATCATTTCCACTTTATCCTAGAATATACATGTATCTAAATTACTGGTGATGTAAAAATAATAATATATGTATTTTATGGTATTTACAAAAAAATATTGCCATCTACATATATCATTTAAAATAATTTTGATATATCAACAATTGTTAATTCACGTCGATTGACATGTAATATTTACTTGGCACCATATTCTAACTTTTATACTACTTATACATATGCATAAGAATAGTAACCGGGCATATTCCCCAAAAAAAAAAAAAAAAAAAAAAAAAAAGGTTGCATTTATATCTGTTGGCCGCTAATTACAACATCTCAATGTCAAAATAACTTTAGAGAAGAGCATCAAAGGATTTTTCGATGCTGCAAAGCTTTAATGACAGAAGTCTGGATTTGATTAAGTCTGAAATATACATAGATCATTTGGTCGATTAGAACTCAAAGAAAATACTAAACATTTTTAAAAAAGGACCAAGTAAAAATAAAAGTTCTATAAAGACAACCAATTCCACAGTCATGGAGTAGGTGAGAAGTGGAATTAATTGCAAATGTGAATCGCTAAACACAACCCAAATTATACTCCTTACAACTCCTACCGCGTGCATTCTTCGAGAAAAAGATTAAATGGTTAATAAAACTGTCACAATGAACAATTACTCGTATTCAAACACAATATTCAAAATCAATACACAATGTAATTGCTTGATTAAAAAACATCGCTAAAGTTAGCAACAACAAATGATATATCGAACAACATGATCTATGATAACACAACCAACCTCATATTGCGATTGTGTGATATGTTGAATACTCTATATATCTTCTTATTATCTTCAATCAACTATGCACCTATGATCTGGATAATAAGTGTGTTAGATATGCATGGATACCAATAAGACTATTTTGCCCTGAGAAAATAACAAAATGTGTGAGCATGATCATGTTGCATGTTGGGAAAGTGTATCGTGTTTGGAGTGATTTACGAAACAGATCCGTAATTTACAGAAGAAATTACAGAAAATAAAATGCAGAAAATAAGTAAACTTATATATTGTTGTGGTGAATTGGACGTACGGATTGGAGCTCTCAGAGATGTCCAAAGTATCTTGAACAAATCTCATAACATAGGAAATTACCTGGAAAGAACAGCCGAGATAAAAATAAATAAATCCAACCTGTAATCTAGATATCGGGAAGGTATATGGAAATTATTTTGAGCTCTTAAGCCAGCATAAATGTAAGAAACAACATCCAATTTTTAAGCCTCTTCATCCATCCGCCTATAATATAATTAGGACAATAAATATCTCATAAAACGGTTCAGATCAAATTAATTATATCTCATAAAATGGTTCAGATAACCAATATAAAATGGTTTTCAAAGCTTCAACGCACTGATTCAATTAAGTGGAGAATGCAGGCCGGCCCCAAAAGATGTGAATCACACCTACTTCAAAACCATTAAAAAAAAATTATAGCAAAGAAATGATGATTTAAGAAAAATGACGATGGAAAATTGGCTTACCATCGATTGTAAGATTGAAGCACGGCATGATTTAATCGCAAAATTAAGGCTACTACCTAAGACAATCACCATATCATGCTCCAAGGAAGAACATTCAAATAATTTTCTAGCATATACCGAGGTCCGAATTTTCTATATTCAGGGAGAGCTTTGTTGAGTGATTTGAAGGGTCGTAGATGTAAAATCTGTTGCGTGTAGATGAGATGACGATAAATTTAACTCACATTTTCTACTAATAACATTTGTTACATCCTATATATGTAAATATTTCTCCTTAAATAAAATTTTGAAATGATACGGACGGATGTAGATGATTTGTTACAACGAATCTGAAAATTTGTTACATCCTAATAACATTTGTTACATTTTCTACTAATAACATTTGTTACATCCTATATATGTAAATATTTCTCCTTAAATAAAATTTTGAAATGATACGGACGGATGTAGATGATTTGTTACAACGAATCTGAAAATTTGTTACATCCAAAATTTGAAATGATATGGAGGGTGTACATGATTTGTTCACGAGGAGATAAAGATGTTGACAAGATATCGGAGATTCCCAAGTGATTTTTTTCATTATTATTTTCTTATAATAAAGGAAGAGAAGATATCAAAGAAATTACACAAAATATGCACACACAAAAAAGAAAAACACCATCCACATAAAAAACCTTCGAGTGGGAGAAATACAAACTCATGAAAAATTCTAAGAAATAAAATTTGAAAAAACTAACATTTTCGGGTTCTACAATGCAATGGGAAGAAATGGGACGGGTTTAATATCTGTTTAATACCGTGGAATATCTGGTTTTTTTTTTTTAATATCTGGCTGTTTTAGATTTTTTTTGTAATATCTGTTTTAGATTTTTTTTGAATTTAATATCTGTTGTTTTTTTTTATCAGTTTTAGATTTTTTTTTTATTTTATTTTTTTTTTTTTGTAATATCTAGACGGGTTCTGCCAGTTGGCTTTTTGTATGGTTGTTTATTTATTCTTTTTTTTTTTTATTTACTATTTCGGTGTATAAGTGTTTTAGATTTTTTTTTTTTTTTTTTTTTTTTTTTTTTTTTTTGTAATTTCTGTTAATTTTTTTTTATATTTTTTTATATGTTTTAGATGTTTTTTTTGTAATATCTGGACGGGTTCTGTTTTTGTTTTTTTTTATTAATATATTTCGGTAATCTTATTATATATTTTGAGGAAAAAGCTAATCGATTAAGCGATTTGGCCTATTGACTCCGCCTCCAACCCGTTTAGAAAATAAAAGTAAACAGAAAATAATCCCCACGATTGACAACACAATCCCACGATTTGGTTATCCCCACGTTTCGCCTCCTCCCATCGTTCTGAAAAACTTCCCCACCCGATTCTATAGAAAAAATTATCACATCTCAACCTCCTCATCAACAATCTCAAACCTTTTTTAAATGTATCTCATCTCTTTTGAAATTCTTATCTACACAGAGGTGGCAAACCAGAGAATTCGTTTCTACAACTTTGAATTTCCGATTCAAACAATGGTTGCAGATTCTCAGAATACACAAGCTTACAATTGCATTTCTCAAAATCCAATCCAGGTCTTGAAACGATTTCTTTGATTTTCATTGTTTTTTTTTTGTATTAGGGTTGCAGATTCTTGAATAAATGCCCTTAAATTTGATGTTCTTGACATCCAGTCTCGATTTTGATTGGGTTTTTGTTTCGGATTCCAGGATACGTATCGTACGTTTGCTTCTTCAAAATCCAATCCAAGTTTTGAATTTCATTCATTTTAATTCGATTTTTTTACTTTTTAGGTTGCACATTGGTACCGCACCTCTATGCCCCTGTTCTTCCCCTTAGTAAGTTGCTTTTCTACAATGAAATTTAATTTTAGTAACTTGCCCCTTTTTTTATATAAAAAACTTGACCTTTTTGTGGATCTCAGTTCGGTTGACATTGAGGCACATTCTCATTTGGTAGCCTTCAATGCTTTGGGTTCATATGTGCATTGACGGGAATGGAATGGTTGCAATTTCTGCTTACAAGATTTTATCTTTTTACATTACAGGTGTCTCAAACTCGCTACGTATTCAAGAGCCGGTTGCAGAGTTTGCTCGAGAAAGTGGGACTTCCTACACTACTTATGAGACGATGAAAGAAGGGCCTTCACATGAACCCACTTTCAGAGTCAACGAGAATTGTTAACGATGTTAGATACGATTCTCTTCCTTGATTTTTCAATCGCAAAGCAAATTTGAGCGGTCATTTCTTGAAATTGCTTTATTGGCACTCTCTCGATGCAGGAATGGCTGACCTTCATTTCTCAACCAACGGTATTAGTTCTATGATCCGCCTTCACTTTTTATTGTCTTTCTTCTGTTTTGGGGTTGGAATTTGTATGTATTACGGCTTATTTGGTGTTATCTTTTAATTTCGACAATCTCATACACCACCACAAGCTTGAAGAATTTGTGATTGTTTTGTCGAGCTACATTGCTTTTACGAATAAAAGAGAAAGTCTCGTTGAAAACTTTTACGGGATAGGATATAAGCAGAATCGATGAGTTCCAACTTCGGTTGTGGCAAAACAAAAGATAATCTCACCACCGATGTCAACGGCGTATGAGCTGGAGTTGAGTGATTCCTCGCCGTATCAAAGTTTCAGGTTGCTCTTTGCTATTATTGCTTTACTCTTCAAATTGATGATTGTTTTACGGACTTGATTTGATTTTGTTCTTGGACAACCTCTCCCAATCGAGTCCAAAAATAAAAATAAAAATGACTCCATAATACAAATGGATTTTTCTATTACTTAAACAAAGATGATTATACTTTACGATACATGATGCTTTTTATTTTTATTTTTATGTTAAATCTCTAGGGAATCAAATGGACCTTCACAAATGGATGATAAGGACAAGACAATATCTAGAATTGCACAATTCATCGAGCAGCTGCATCCAGACAAGTCCTCACCAACCGAAAAAGAGCTAATTACAGCATGTTTATTTGGCATAGCCAAAGCCAGAAAGGAAGCATGGGCTCTTATTGGTTCACATGGCCAAGCAATGCCGTTGTTCATTTCCATTCTTAGAACTGGAACTATTCTAGCCAAATTAAATGTTGCAGCCACTTTAACCGTGCTTTGTAGGGATGAAGATTTGCAGATGAAAGTGCTCCTTGACGGTTGTATCCCACCTTTACTTTCCATGTTAACATCACGACCCATTGAAGCAAGGAGGGCAGCTGCAGAAGCTATATACACCGTGTCCTCTGGTGGACTTTCACAGGACCATGTTGGCATGAAAATATTCGTCACAGAAGGGGTAGTACCCACGTTATTGGAGCAGCTAAATCCAACGTCCAAACAGGACATCGTAGTGCAAGGATTTGTAACGAGGACTTTGAGAAATCTTTGTGGCGATAAAGATGGATACTGGACTGCCACACTAAGTATTCTCATTGAAATCTATGTCTTCTTCAAAGTCAAGGTACTCCCCGCTTTGTTTTCTTTTGAGGCAATCAACCATTGCTTTATCGAATTCCGCACGCTTCTCCGTAGTTATATGTAACTTTGTATGGGTGTTTGTTGCATCAGGTGGGTCGTCAAATAAATCTATGCATGGCTGATATGATGATTTGGCATGGGAAGAAATGATCGCGGCAGTCGCAGTTTTAACATGATCTCGCTCCCTTTCAACTTTTTGTTTCAGATTGATGTGTTGTTACAACGATGAAAGGATCAAACCTTAGTTAGGATAGAATCTTTTAGGAGGGATGTAATTTTTTATTTTTGAAAACGATCACATTCTTTATTGCATACATGATCTTTCGTATCAATGTGGTGTGGTTCATACGGGTTATTGCATACATGATCTTTTATATTTCATTGTAAATATTTCATTCATCCCATCTTTTTTTTTTTTGGTTATTTTTTGTTTCATTTACATAGCTCTTCAATTATAACTTCATCTACAAATTCCTACATACACATATCTCATTGTAAATATTTCATTCATGTCATTTTTTTTTGTTTCACTTAAATAGCTCTTAAATTACTACAGTATCTACAAATTTCTACATACACAGATCGATGTTTCAAATATAACGTTCTCCGTGCATCGCACGGGTTTCCTACTAGTATCTAATATTTTTTGAGATTTTTTATATAAAACGGGTCGATTTGCGGTTAATGAGTCGAAATCCCGGGTAATCGGGCTAAATTATCCTTTCTAATATATATAGATATAGATATAGATATAGATTTTGTACGATTCTATCGACATGGTGGGAAAAAGTTATAGGAAAAAAAAAACGAAAATCAAACGCTATAAATTGCCTGTAAACAAATTAAAAAGATAACAAAAGTATATCAAAGGAAATTAATTTTAAAAAAAAAAAAAAAAACCTTCAAAGTTCGGTGGATACACTCGGCCGGTGTTTAGTTACAGCGAGGTTAGAAGTATAATTTCGCTTGACAGAACGAGATGGTGGTTTAGATCAAAAAGATGTCTATGGAGACTGGCATCATCATCCTTTTGGTTATGATTCTTCTGACCAATAAGTTATGAATACATTTATGTATTATCATGATTAAATTTATGAATATCTTTTGTTTTAGGCAGACAGTATTGTCAGGGCCACAAAATTAGACACAGGGCAATAATACAACAGTGACTTTAGAGTGACATAATTACCCTTTGAATTTATCTTCTTTCTTTGACTCTGCTATCAAACAAACCATTACCTCCCTGTATCTACCCTACTTTCGCCGACCGTCTTCATCTTCTCCCTCCTCCCATCCCTAGGGCCGGCCCTAGGCCCGGGCAGGATGGGCAACCGACCCGGGCTCATGATACAAGAGCCCATAGCTATATGTTTTTCAATTGTGTTGGTTTATATAAATTGACCGAAATTAGTAATTTTTACAGTTAGGTATGTTGGCGTAGTGGAGCAATGGTTGTTTTTGGATCTTGCTGCCTACAATTTATTTATTTTAGTTCTTATATATATTTAAATGTATATATGAATGTTGTAACTGCATATTAAACCCTATCATCCTCCTGTTGCCTACACTTTTTTTTTAGTTCTTATATATATTTAAATGTATATATAAATGTTGTAACTGCATATTAAACCCTATCAGCCTCCTGCTGCCTACAATTTTAATTTTATAGTTCTTATATATATATTTAAATGTATATATAAATGTTGTAACTGCATATTAAACCCTATCAGCCTCATCTCTATCCTGCATTACCACTTCGGCACTTCCATTTCCACAACAACAATCTATTTGCATTTAACCGAAAAAAAAAATCTTTCATAATTTTGTTTTTCCTGCTACCTTAGAAAAAAAAATATCCACAATTTAATTCATCCTTCATCCGTATGTTGTTCGTGGCTTCTGTGTTCGGGTACAAATTTTTTTTTTTTTTGCTTATTTTAAATCGAACTCTATTTCAATCCGTTGATGTTTTGAATTACGGATGCGCATATTAAACCCTATCAGCCTCATCTCTATCCTGCATTACCACTTCGGCACTTCCATTTCCACAACAGCAATTTATTTGCATTCAACCGAGAAAAAAAGATCTTTCATAATTTTGTTTTCCTGCTACCTTAGAAAAAAAAAAATCCACAATTTAATTCATTCTTCATCCATGCATTGTTCGTGCTTACGTGTTCGGGCACGATTTTTTTTTTTTTGCTTATTTTAAATCGAAATCTATTTCAATCCGTTGATATTTTTAATTACGGGTGCATTTATGTGCTATTTTGTCTCTACTATTGCTATATTCCCGTAACTGTTTCAATAATTTTGTTGTTTTGACATTTGTAAAATATTGTTAGATACCATTATTATAATTTTTCGCCTTAATCTTTCCTTATGCATGATTTGATTCATGTCATTTATATATGGATATTGCTTTTTTAATAAAAGGGGCCTTTGTTTTAATATTGGCCCGGACCTATTAAATGTCAGAAACGGTCCTGCCCATCCCACCCGCACCTTGCCGGTCTCCACCTCTCATATACCACTTCATCCCACCCCTCTTGGTTTCTTGACCATCTCTTCTGAAGAAAGTGATCTCAATTACTTCTACAAGAATCTAAATCGAGGAACAAAGAAAGGGAATTAGGGTTTGAACACAGACGAAATAAAATAGGGTTTTGATATTGATATTTTCTCTCTCTTCTTTTTACAATATTAGGTATTCTCTCCTATTTATACTATGTACATACAAGTTCCCAAAACTATCTAACGCGTACAAGAAATATTATATATTAACATTGTTACACAATAAATCTATATACTCAACACCCCCATCAAGATGGACTTGGGGAGCAATATACATCCTTTATATGAAAATGTTCCAGCAGTGAATGAAAGATAGGACCATCTAATGGCTTTGTGAAGATATCGGCCAGTTGATGTGTTGGATCGATAATGCGCAGGATACATTCTAGAAGGGGGGGTTGAATAGAGTGTAGGGAGTTTATACCACTTTTTCGATTTATGATAAAGTAAACAGGTTGGAGCAATTTGATACACAATTACTAATCTGTTAAACCGGAAGCTATTTAACAAAATTATTTGATTGTGTATTTACCTAAGTGATGATTATGTTGTATGAAAACAAATGTCTAAGTGGGAATTCAGTCCCTTTAATTATTCACGATTGAACATTTTATTAACCAGCAATTTAGATTAAAAACAACTCAGTACACACAAAAGCACACGTAATTAAAATTAAAAATCTCAATATATATATATATATATATATATATATATATATATATATATATATATATATATATATATATATATATGATCGAATCTGGAATGTCTACGAGTTGAGAGAGTTTTACAGAGCTAAATCAAAAATAGGAATAACAGAGTGTTACAGTTGGGACTGATCAAACATGTTAAAATTTTATTCTTAGATCAGTCAAGGGCACTGCTCAGAATGAATAATATCAGATGAGTTTCAGTGATGATAAACACACTTAAATTAGAGGTTTATCATCACTTGAGTTCAATCTGATTACTGCGATTCGATGAGCACAACAAGCGAGGACCAGACTAGGCGATCAATCGGTTTGAAAGATCGAGCGAGTGGTCGATCGAGTTATAACTCGATCATTTGTCAAGGTCGGTATTGTAACTGATCACAAATGATCAGCAGGTCCAAAATATGGCCAAAATAAAAACTCAAAATAAAAACCTATTACAAGGTGTTCAATTAAAAATTCAGATTTCTCAATGATTTGCAAACAAAGCCTGAGATAAGCGATTGTGACAAAGATTGAACAAGTAAGCACAGTAGGGGGCAGAATTCCAGGATGTAAATCACAAGAATATACACACTGAAAATTCCCAGCAGATATGGGAAATATAACAGACTCAGACCAAACTTTGATTCAGACACAGTCCTTGCACAAAAACACAAATATTCAGACTGTTATACCTTATTCACAAGGCTGTGAGGAGGTTTATCAAACCAACCACACAAAGGGGCAGTTCCTGAATATTCAGGCAAAGGCAAGCTGATGGTGAATATAAAGTTTTATCAAGCTGATAGGCTTGATCAATATCTCTGGTTAACACAAAATCAGAGGTCAACAAAAAGTCAAACTGTATGCCAAATCCTCACTTAGGCAACTGATTTTAGAACAGAGGTCTATTAATCAATCCTATTTCAACAATTTACACACAGTTACAAAAAGCAAATAAAAAGTTTCTGAAATGAGTACCTTCACTAATGAAGAACACACAATAGACAACTAGACAGGGTTGTTCTCAAGATCCTGTGTATAGCTCTGCCAGTCCTTGAGCTATACACACTCTTCTTCAGAATCCAGCCAATTCACCACACTTCAGGCAAGTGTGTGAATTCAGACCCCAAAATTTTACTACTCAAAAGACTTGAAGAAAGTTTTAAAGTGCAAAAATGTGGGATTACTCTTTTTGTAAAACTGATGATGAAAAGGTTGGATAAGGATGGCTATTTATAGGACTTGTGAAATGAGAAGGCCTAAGACCTAACAAGGCGAAAACCGGAAGAACTTAAACCACCCGAAAAGGACTCGGACAAATCACCGATCAACTAAAAGCGAAAGCAAGTAACACACTGAGGTTGATCGAGAGATTTAAAGAGGACTTAGTTGAATCGAGGGTTGGACCAGTTTGGTTAATTTGTTTGGCCATGTTGGGTTAGATTACCCTCAGCATGTTTCAATTCATTATCATTGGGTAAATACCCTCAATTGAATTGGATAGACCGGACTAGGGTACAAGGTTAGTCGTTTTACCATGTCAATCCGGGTGAGGGTTTGCCGGATTAGATTTTCACGTGTTGAATTGAGAAGATTGCCTTGCTGAACCTTTGATTGCGGCTGCAGATCCTCTCATTTACACATGTGGTCAAAAGCCTAGACCTTATGCAATCAAAGCTCTAGAACCGGTCAAGGTAGGACCTGTAAACAACCAATAATGGAAGAGAATCAGGCAGAATCACAGTTCAAATCAATCTAATAAAAACGATATTAACTGGAATTCAAAGAAACGAAAACTTCCCTGAATTAAAGTTTTGATTTGGACACTGAAACGCCAAGCCATCAATTAATGGCTGCGAATCCTTCGAATCAGAGAATAAAAGCTCGAATCAACGCCGTATCAGATGAAAGGTTGACCCTTTCATACCCAACCTTCACAGAATGCACCCGGCACAAAACCAGGGCAATAAACTGGTTCAAATCAGAATTAATACAAGATATGGACGATATAATTAGAAAAGATATCACCTTTTATAGCGAATCACGAACGATTTCTTCAAACCTTCCAAAAGTGAAATTTTCACGTGGTGGCTTGAATACGACCAAGGCAGTATCCGATTCTTACCATAATCGAATTCGCATGTGCAGACGAAGGTGAGAAGGAGAGAGATAAGGACCGGATTTTCTGAAGACAACAGAATCGTCATGAAGCCGATTGATCTGGAGATCAGAGAGTAAATGAGAGAGGTTTTCAAATGACAGAAGAGGATACGGCTGAAGTTGGAAATTAGGTTTAAGGATTTTTGTTTTTGGGGTATAATAAATAAAAAAAAAGTTGGGCCGGACTGGATCACAAGGGTAGCAGAAAGGGTTGAATTATTTTTGTTTAAAGAAGAGGCCAGATAGTTTAGGTAGGGGCCGGGTTAAAAAAAAACAATTGGGCCAGATTAAATAAATTTCAGCAGACACAATAAAACGGCCCACCAGCTTTTTATATATATATATATATATATATATATATATATATATATATATATATATATATATATATATATATATATATGAATGTTGTATAGTAATTAATTTAAACTAATAAATTAATTTATAAAATTAATAAATTAATTTTATAAACTAGATTAATAGTTTAATAATCAACTACACAATTCAATAAGACCTGCAAGGATGAATTAAACACAAAAGAATGCTATATGATGTAAGTGTTAACTTCATGGCAGTTAGTGGTAGGGGTATTTTAGTAAAATCACATTTGAGGGGTATTTTAGTAAATTAATCAAACTTAAAAGCAACTGGGGCTCATAACTCAACAATCTCCTCCTTTTGATTAATTTTCAAAATACCTCATACGCTCCTCTTGATTCTGACCCCCTACATACGTCATTTCTCCCTTAGTTTGAAAACTAAGCAAAAGGATCTAGCAACGGTACCATATGTGAGTCTTTGCTCAACTTTTCGACGAGGGCTGGGGTAAAGGTTTCGTGAAAATGTCGACTACGATCTTGTGATTGGCACAAACTCAATAGATATCGTACCATTTTGCACGTGATCACGTATAAAATGATAGCGAATGTCTATGTGTTTGGCTCGGGAGTGCAATACAAGATTGTGTGCAAGATCTATTGCACTGGTACTGTCGCAATAAACCGGAACACAATCTACAGACAATCCGAAGTCTGCTAACTGTTGTTTTATCCAGAGGAGTTGAGCACAACAATTGCTCAAGGCTATGTACTCAGCCTCAGTAGTATTAAGGGCAACACTAGGTTGCTTCTTAGAGAACCAAGAGATGAGATGGTCCCTAAGTAATTGACAAGTACCGCTAGTACTCTTCCGTTCAATCGACAACCACCATAGTCGGCATCATTTATAGCGATAAGTGTAAATGATGAATCTCGAGACTACCAGGAGACTGATGTGGGTGTGTGCACGAGATATCGGAAAACTTGCTTGCGACTTTGTAATGCGATATCTTAGGATTAGATTGAAAGCGTGCGCGTAGTCTATGGAAAAGCGTATGTTGGGTCTCGATGCGGTCGGGTATAGCGAGAGAACCGATCATAGATCGATATAAGTGAGAGTCAAGCGGCTCACCATCTTCATCAAGTGTAAGTTTGGTAGCGAGCTCATAGGAGTCGTAGCAGGTTTCAACGCGTCAAACTAAAACTTGGTGAACATATCTCTGATATACTTAGTTTGACTTATGTGTGTGCCGGACTGTGTTTGCTTGATTTGTAAGCCAAGGAAGAAACTTAACTCTCCCATGACTGACATCTCAAACTGAGAAGACATCAGGGTCTCAAACTCAGTGCACAGAGCAGGGTCGGTAGAACCGAAGATAATGTCATCGACATAGACCTGGGCAACCAAGATGTCAGAGTCGGACTTCTTTATGAATAAGGTGTTATCCACCCTACCCCTAACGAAGCCATTAGCTAAAAGCACTGATGACAACTTATCGTACCATGCTCTAGGCGTTTGTTTGAGTCCGTAAAGTGCTTTCTTGAGACGAAAGACATAATCGGGATGGAGTGTATCTTCAAAGCCTGGGGGCTGTCGAACATACACTTCTTTATCGATAAGTCCGTTTAAGAAGGCACTTTTGACGTCCATTTGATGGAGCTTTATTCCTAAGCCAGATGCAAATGCAATTAAAAGTCGAATGGCTTCCAGTCGAGCAACTGGGCTGAAGGTCTCATCGTAATCGATGCCTTCCTGTTGGGTATAACCCTGGGCCACCAGCCGAGCCTTACTCCGAACGAATTTACCATTTTCATCTAAATTGTTCCTAAAGACTCATCGTGTGCCTACCGAGGTTTTACCTTTAGGTTGGGGAACAAGTTCCCAAACATCTTGCCTTTCAAATTGATGAAGCTCTTCTTGCATAGCTATAACCCACTCATTGTCTAAGAGGGCTTCATCAACTTTCTAAGGTTCGATGTTAGAAACGAATGCATGCAAAGATGAGGGATAGAAAGTGGACCTTCGGGTGCTAACACCAGCAGTGGGGTCACCAATGATTAAGTCCGGGGTGTGATAACTTTCCCATCTGTGTTGTGGAGCACCACCATTCTCCTCTTGCATGTTTTCTTCGTTGTGAGCATCATTTGCTAAGATGTCATCCACAACGGGTGCTGTTGGTTCAACAGCTACTTCTTGTGCTACTTCCGTTTTATAGGATGTTTCATTTTATGCGGGTGGAAGCAGCTCGAGCTCATCCTCCAAGTCCAACTTCTCTACACTTACTTGCTTATCTTTCACACTAGAGCACATGTTAGTCAAGGAAACAGACTCATGAAATGAAACATGTATGGACTCGAGAATGCGTCAAGAAACTGGATCGTAGCATCTATAAGCCCGTGAGGTCTCGGAATAACCAACGAATATGCATTCGATGGACTTAGATGCAAACTTATCCAGATTACCCTTATCATTCAACACGAAACACTTGCATCTGAAAACGTGAAAGTAGTTAACTTTAAAAGGCCGATTTCTTAGGACTTCGTAGGGTGTCTTGTGCAATCTGTGTCTGATAGACACTCGATCAACAACATAACATGCATACGCAACAGCCTCAGCCCACAGAAATTGAGGCACCTTGAACTCATTTAGCATGGTTCGAGCAGATTCTTGCAGTGTTCGGTTCTTACGCTCAACGATGCCGTTTTGTTGTGGAGTTCGAGGAGTAGAGAATTTGTGACGAATACCAAGGTACTCACAGAATTCTATGAGACTAGTATCCACGAATTCACCACCTCTGTCACTCCTGACAGCTACAACAGATATATCAAAGGTATTCTGCAGTTTCTTCACGAGAGTAGAGAATGCCTGAGCACTATCACTCTTGTGAGTCAAAAACAGAGTCCATGTATATCTGGAATAGTCATCAACGATGACGAGCACATAAGACTTTCCACTGAGACTTACTACTCTACTAGGACCAAACAAGTCAATGTGCAACAATTCTAGGATGCGAGTGGAAGACACTTCGTGTTTGGATCTGAATGAAGTTCTAGCTTGTTTTCCATGTATACACGGTTCATAGGTGTCAAACTCATCTAGATCTAATGTTGGTATACCTCATATAAGATTCTGTTTGCACATCTTCTCAATAGTGGTGATACCAACATGACCTAAGAGACGGTGCCATAGATTTGTGTCATCATGTTTAGATACGAGGCATATTATCGGGAAATTAGTGAGGTTGTCCAGTTCGATCGTGTAGAGATTATGCTCATGAAGACCAGTTAGGACAACATTCCCTAATTTATCAGATATCGTGCAACTATCCTCATCAAACACAATTTTAAGGCCTGAGTCACTTAACTGTGATATGCTTAACAAGTTATATTCTAAATGCTTGACTAATAAGACATTATGAATAATAAAACAATTTGGGTTACCAACTGATCCCTTGCCAAGGATCTTGCCTTTTGAATTGTCTCCAAATGTGACTGACCCTCCATTTGATATAGCTTTGTAATCCCGGATGATTGCGGAGTTGCCAGTCATATGTCGAGAGCATCCACTGTCCAAGCACCACTTTGTATTGCTTCTGTATAGTTTAGCTTTAAGACATGCCTGTAATACAAAGAGTTTATATAGGTACCCTTAGTTATTGGGTTCTTCGGGGTTAGAATCAGGCTTGATCGAGTCTTTTCGAACCCATACCTTCTTAACCCTTGGTTTGCTAACAGTCTTCTTTGTCCGGGAGGACTCGGGCTGTTCACAGTGACGTGGGTTGAGATGCTATGTGGTCGATTGCATTCGATTGACCTGATCTTGCCAGAATAGCATCTGGGCCAAGAGGGGGTCAAACTGGGGAAGTCTATGTGTATATGTGGGTGCCTGGTGTATGCGTGGATCGTAGTGTGTAGTCGGGTAAGAACTAGGTGGAGCATAGCTGTTATGAGTGAAGTAGTTCTGTTGAGCAGAGCTCCTTGAACCTCTTCGATCATAGGCGTATGCATAAGTATGGGGGGAAGAATGTTGTGAAGAGTGTGTGAATGTCGATGGAGCGTTCTTAGGTGTGGTGTGTGCCTTTTTCTTTCTATTTATTCTTTTCTTTTTGATGGGATGTGCGGTGGTGGTGTGTGCTAATCCAATTGGCCTAGGCTCCAAGACTTTGGTTGAGGCGGGTGAGTTTTGTGTGTCGGATGAACCTTCCACACAAATGTCCTTACCCTTTGTAGTCTGAGAAGTTGAGGGTTGCGTTTTGAGCTGAGTAATTTGCTCTTCATGTCTTGAGATGACTTGCTTAAACGCCGCAACCTTTCGCTTCAAAGATTCATTCTCAATCTTGTTCGTTTGGTGCTTAAGATTCAATTTACTTAGTTCATTGGTTAAGGTGACAAAATCGTCGTCTTGTTGTACCTTAAACTTATTTAGTGTTTCGTTTTTACCCTTAAGTGTGAGTTTTTCCCTAGTTAATTGTTCATTAAGTGTATGTAGTTCTTCCTTAGTTAGGGAAGTGTCGGATACCTCACTATCACTTGAGTTTGTGGGTTGCGAAAAACCTATAAAGCACAAGTTTGCCTTTTCGGAAGATTCAGACTTATTGTCATTGTCTGATTCTTCGCTTGCATCCCAAGTAGCCGCCATTTCTTTGCCATTTTTCTTGCCTTTGCCTTTTTGAGTACTTTTTCCTTTTTGACCGGATGCAGGCTTGGGCTTTCCACCTTTCTTATTAGGGCACTCGTTGGCAATGTGACCTTTCTGGTTGCATTCGAAACAAGTCATATCTTTCTTCCAGCCACTTTTGTTTTGGGACTTAACATTCCCGGATGATTTTCCTCTTCGTTCATTTTTTAAGAATCTTCTGAACTTACGAACCATCATAGCGGTTTCTTCATCATCTTCACTTTCATCATCCGCTTGCTCATTTTCAGATTCAGGTTCTTCACGAACTTTCAGTGCCGGAACAGACATCTCACGATACTTTTGCTTGGGTGCGTTCAGATGTTGTTCGTATACTAAGAGCGTACCGATAAGTTCATCTTTAGTGAGGACCGAGAGATCCTTCACTTCCTCTATGGCAGTAGCCTTAGGTTCCCATATAGGAGGGAGGGAGTGAAGTATCTTATAGTTTTGGTCCTCCATAAAGATGTCTTTACCAAGGGCGCTAAGTGCATTGACTATGTCAGTGAATCTATTATCCATGTCAATAATAGATTCACTCGGTTTTGCTTGAAAAGACTCATATGCATGATTGAGTTGACTTATTTTAGACTTCTTAACCTTATTGGTACCCTCATGACGATTGATAAGACCCTTCCAAATTTCTTTGGCCGTCTCGCGTCGCGGCGCAATTCTCGGTTCGGAGGGACTTAAAGAGTTGATAAGAATGGCGGCGGCTTTTTAGCGTTTAAGGACATTTTTCTACTGATCCTCTTCGTTAAATTCATCCTCGGTCTTATTAACCTTTATAGTGACTCCAGCTCCGGTGATGTCTTTTGTGGGAACAAACAGACCTTTGTTTATGATAATCCACAGTTGATAGTCCGTTTGTTGCACATGAGTCATCATCGAGCGTTTCCACTGAATAAATCCGGAACCGTCAAAGTACGGAGGCCTTACCAAAGATAAGACCTCCCTCGGGTTCATAGAGTTATTTAGGGAAGCCATTACAATGCAGTACAATGATATGCAACAAGTATGTAATGCAAAAATATGGATGAATTACAATGCAATTTTTTTTTATAATTTTTTTATTTTTAAACTATGATGTGAGTGTGTGATGAACAACACTTAAGCACACGGTTGAGAAGATTTACTAGGTAATCAAAAACTGCAAAACAAGGTGAGCAAAAGACCAAGGTAAATCAAGGAAATATAAAGGCACTATAAATCACACCAAGAGATATCGTGTTATGATCACTAGGTGACCAAGCTCCGATACCAAATGTTGGATCGATAATGCATGAATACACTCTACAGAAGGGGGGTTGAATAGAGTGTAGGAGTTTATACCACTTTTAGATTTATGATAAAGTAAGCGAGTTGGAGCAATTTGATACACAATTACTAATATGTTAAACCGGAAGCTATTTAACAAAATTATTTGATTGTGTATTTACCTAAGTGATCAATATGTTGTATGAAAACAAATGTCTAAGTGTGAATTCAGTCCCTTTAATTATTCACGATTGAACAGTTTATTAACCAGCAATTAAGATTAAAAACAACTCAGTACACACAAAAGCACATGTAATTAAAATTAAAAAATCTCAAGAATATATATATGATCAAATCTGGAATGTCTACAGGTTTAGAGAGTTTTACAGAGCTGAATAAAAAATAGGAATAACAGAGTGTTACAGTTGGGACTGATCACACATGTTAAAATTTTATTCTTAGATCAGTCAAGGGCACTGCTCAGACTGAAAAATATCAGATGAGTTTCAGTGATGATAAACACACTTAAATTAGAGGTTTATCAGCACTCGAGTTCAATCTGATTACACGATTCGATGAGCACAACAAGCGAGGACAGACTAGGCGATCAATCAGTTTTTCGACAAAGACTGAGCGAGGGTCATATATGAGCTATAACTACGATCATTTGTCAAGGTCGATATTATGTGATCACAAATGATCGGCGAGTCCAAAGCTGTGGCCAAAATAAAAACCTATTACAAGGTGTTCAATTAAAAATTCAGATTTCTCAACAGATTTGCAGGCAGCCTGAGATAAGCGATTGTGACAAAGATTCGACAAGTAAGCACAGTGAGGGCGAGAATTCCAGGATGTAAATCATAAGAATATACATCTTGAAAATTCCCAGCAGATATGGGAATGATAACTGACTCAGACCAAACTTTGATTCAGACACAATCCTTGCACAAAAACACAAATATTCAGACTGCTATGCCTTATTCACAAGGCTGTGAGGAGGTTTATCAAACCAACCACACAAAGGCGATTCACGAATATGCGAGCAAAACAGGCGATGGTGAATATAAAGTTTTATCAAGGCGATAGAGCTTGATCAATATCTCTGGTTAACACAAAATCAGAGGTCAACAAAAAGTCAAACTGTATGCCAAATCCTCACTTAGGCACTTACAGGTATGATCCTTTCTGTACAACTGATTTTAGAACAGAGGTCTATTAATCAATCCTATTTCAACAATTTACACACGATTTAAAAGCGGTTAAAAGTTTACGAAATGAGTACCTTATTAATGAAGAACACACGATGAACAACTAGACATGGTTGTTCTCAAGATCCTGTGTATAGCTCTACACACTCTTCTTCAGAATCTAGCCAATTCACCACACTTCAGGAAAGTGTGTGAATTCAGACCCCAAACTTTTACTACTCAAAAGACTTGAAGAAAGTTTGAAGTGCAAAAATGTGGGATTACTCTTTTTGTAAAACTGATGATGAAAAGGTTGGATGAGGATGGCTATTTATAGGACTTGTGAAATGAGAAGGCCTAAGACCTAACAAGACTGAAAACTGGAAGAACTTAAACCACTAAAAAAGACTCAGACAAACCACTGATCAACTAAAACGAAAGCAAGTAACACACAAGGTTGAGAGATTTAAAGATGACTTAGTTCAGATTAGGGTTGGACCGGTTTGGTTAATTTGTTTGACCATCATTGGGTTAGATTACCCTCAGCAGGTTTCAATTCATTATCATTGGTTAAATACCCTCAATTGAATTGGCTAGACCGGACTAGGGTACAAGTTAGCCGTTTTACCATGTCAATCCGGGTGGGGGTTTGCCAGATTAGATTTTCACGTGTTGAATTGAGAAGATTGCCTTGCTGAACCTTTGATTGCGGCTGCAGATCCTCTCATTTACACATGTGGTCAAAAGCCTAGACCTTATGCCATCAAAGCTCTAGAACCGGTCAAGGTAGGACCTGTAAACAGCCAATAATGGAAGAGAATTAGGCAGAATCACAGTTCAAATCAATCTAATAAAAACGCTATTAACTGGAATTCAAAGAAACGAAAACTTCCTTGAATTAAAGTTTCGATTTGGACACTGAAATGCCAAGCCATCAATTAATGGCTGTGAATCCTTCGAATCAGAGAATAAAAGCTCGAATCAACGCCGTATCAGATGAAAGGTTGACCCTTTCATACCCAACCTTCACAGAATGCATCCGGCACAAAATCAGGGCAATAAACTGGTTCAAATCAGAATTAACACAAGATATGGACGATATAATTAGAAAAGATATCACCTTTTATAGCGAATCACGAATGATTTCTTCAAACCTTCCAAAAGTGAAATTTTCACGTGGTGGCTTGAATATGACCAAGGCAGTATCCGATTCTTACCATAATCGAATTCACATGTGCAGACGAAGGTGAGAAGGAGAGAGATAAGGACCGGATTTTTTGAAGACAATAGAATCGTCATGAAGACGATTGATCTGGAGATCAGAGAGTAAATGAGAGAGGTTTTCAAATGTGAGGAAGAGGATCGTTGGAGTTGGAAATTAGGTTTAAGGATTTTGTTTTGGGGTATAATAAATAAAAAAGGTTGGGCGGACTGGATCACAAGGGTAGCATAAAGGGTTGAATTATTTTTGGTTTAAAGAAGAGGCCAGATAGTTTAGGTAGGGGCCGGGTTAAAAAAACAATTGGGCCAGATTAAATAAATTTCAGCAAACACAATAAAGCGGCCCACCAGCTTTATATATATATATATATATATATATATATATATATATATATATATATATATATATATATATATATATATATATATATATATATGAATTTTGTATAGTAATTAATTTAAACTAATAAATTAATTTATAAAATCAATAAATTAATTTTATAAACTAGATTAATAGTTTAATAATCAACTACACAATTCAATAAGACCTGCAAGGATGAACTAAACATAAAAGAATGCCATATAATGTAAGTGTTAACTTCATGGCAGTTAGCGGTAGGGGTATTTTAGTAAAATCACATTTGAGGAGTATTTTAGTAAATTAATCAAACTTAAAAGCAACTGGGGCTCATAACTCAACATGATGTAGTGTAGAGACGGGAACAAGCTTCACAAGACCATCTTGAATCCTTTCACGTCTGAGATGACAATCTATCTCGATATGCTTCGTCCTTTCGTGAAAAACCGGATTGTGTGCCAAGTGTATAGCGCTAACATTATCACAATGCAAATAGATTGGTTTTGGAAAGGGTGTGCCAAAATCAGTCCCCAGAAAACAGAGCCGTTGGAGCTCACATACTGATTGTTAAGGCTCTTTACTCTGCCTCTGTAGAACTACGTGAAACAGTGCTCTGTTTCTTTGATCTCCATGAAACTATAGCATTCCCGATAAACATACAATACCTAGTTATACTACGACGGGTGTCTTTACAAGCACCCCAATCCGAATCCTCGTATCTAGACATAAAAGCAGGAGCATTGTAAAAGGCAGAATAGTAAAGTCCTTAACACAGTGCGGACTTAATGTAGCGGATTACTGTTGTCTTTGCATGGAAATGATGAACCGTGGGGGCATCCAAAAATTTGGATTAATTGTTGAGTAGCGTAAGAAATGTCGGGCGTGTGATAGTAAGATAGATGAGCTTCCTACCCGACTACGATAGATTGTGTTGTCACTCAAAAGTTACGAATCACCATGGTATAAGGACTCTTGGACTTCATAGGTGTGTTTTAGACTTGAAATCCAACATGTCAAAAGATTCCAACAGGCCAAGAGCATATTTTCTTTGTGAAATGACAATCCCTGAACTAGACCTGGATATTTCAAGTCCCAGAAAATACTTCAAAGCACCCAAGTCTTTGGTTTTGAATAACCCGTGCAGGTGCTCTTTGATTTCAGTAATGGGGGGCATATGATTACTGGCCAACACAATATCGTCTACGTATGCCAAGGCAATTATAAACTTGTCCCCTAAATATTTGATGAACATGTTGTGATCGTGTTTGGACTGTGTATATCCCAAACTACGAAGTGCCATAGTGAGCTTGTGATTCCATTGAAGGCCGGCATGTTTTAACTGTAGATGGACTTCCTTAATCGTGAGACTTGATTAGGACCAATTTGTTTGAACCCCTGGTGGTGAGGCGCATATAAACCTCCTCAATGAAGGTCACCATAGAAAAACACATTGTTTACGTCAAATTGGTGCAATAGCCAACCTTTTGCATTTGCTAAGGCAAGTAAACTACATATATAGTAGTGACTTTGGCTCTGCGGAGAAAGTTTCCTCATAGTCTATTCACGCCATCCGAGTGTATCCCATAGCCACCAAAGCGTTCCTTGTGGCGTTCTAAAGACTGTCGACCTCTACTTGACCTTGTAGACCTACTTACACCCAATAGCTCGTTTCCCTGGAGGTAAATCAACAATCTCCCAAGTTTTTGTGGATTCAAGGGCATTAATTTCCTGTTTCATGGAAGATTGCCATTCTGGGCTGCTCACAGCTTGATTATATGTTTGTGGTTCAGGGACTTTATCTAGGGCTGTAAAAAAAGCACTATGCTGGGATGAAAGTTGTGTGCAACTCACAATTGAATCTAAAGTGTGAGGTGAGGAATGTTTTTGGACATAGGCAAACACAAAATCTTGTAGG
Source organism: Gentiana macrophylla (assembly GCA_026214975.1). Lineage (NCBI taxonomy): Eukaryota > Viridiplantae > Streptophyta > Magnoliopsida > Gentianales > Gentianaceae > Gentiana > Gentiana macrophylla. The sequence goes on from CM047811.1 coordinate 97,442,200, forward strand.
TAGCTAGGTGGTTTGTGAGTTCTGGTGGGTCTTGTGGCAGGTTGTGGAGTGTTCTCGGTTGGATTTTCCGGTGTGTGTTCTGGTGGACTTTCTGGTGTTTGCTCATGATTAGAATCAATAGTGTTAGTAGGAGTGTAGTTCTCATAGTTATCCGAGTCAAGGGTGACACACGGTATGGGCAAATTACTAAACTGATCCAAAGAATTCTAGTTAACAGGATTCTGGAATGGGAATACCAACTCGTGGAAGATAACATCTCTGGAAATGAAAATATCCCTTGTCCCCAGATCAAGCAAAATGTATCCCCTTGAAGTTTCTGACATCTCCAAATGTACACAAGTCCTAGCTCTACTATCAAACTTATGTCATCACAGTGAGTGTGCTAGCAAATGCTAAACATCCCAAGACTCTCAAACTCTTTACGCCAGGCATCTTATTATATAGCAATTGAAAATGTCTTTGAGCCATTCGGAATTTGGTGTGGGAGTGAGGTTGATCAACTTCATAGCATCTTTGAATACAAAGTGTCCCTAATAGCAGATTGGTAAAGTGGCTTGAAAAATAAGAGACCTAACCACATTTAAGATGTCTTTGATGTTTCTCTCTACCACTCCATTTCTTTGTGGAGTGGAGACACAACTTTCCTGATGCAAAATCCCTTTTTCACTATAAAACTCCTCCCACCTGAACTCAGCCCCATTATCTGTTCTCAGAATTTTTACCATTTTTCCAAACTGTGTTGACACATATGCAATAAAACTCTGTATTAAGGACATGACTTCACCTTTGGACTTAATCAAGTAAACCCATGTATAACGACTGAAATCATCAACTAATGTCATAAAGTAATGATTTCCATACACTGTGGAATGTCTATATGGACCCTATAGATCCATATGAACCAAATCAAAACAATACTCTACATCACTTGTACTTAAGGGGAATGATAACCTTTTCATTCTAGCATGTGGAAATATGTAGCAGATGCTATCTAAACTGGGAACTACTACTTCTTCATGACTATGCTTTAGTGCAAGCATCCTATGGTGATACATATGACCCAACCTCGGTGCCAAATCAAGTCTTTATTAGAGTTTGCCTCAAAAGTGCTTGTTGTATTCTTTGCAAAACCTCTTATCTCTGTATTATTCCTTCTTGTATTGATTATCTCTGTCTTTAACATATAGAGTCCTCTTTCTTTTTTTATTTGTACCAATCCTCGCCTTGATTGTCTGTCTGTACATAGTGGACACCATCCACAAACAACACACACAATTGTGTATCGTGATCAACTTGCTCAAGGAAATCAAGTTGCATTGAAACTCAGGTACACATAAGACCTTATTCAGTACCAAATTGTCATCTATCCTTACTGTGCCTATGTGTGACACATTTATAATTGCACCAGTTGGTAAATTTACTGTGATCCCCTCAACTCTATCATACTCTTCAAACATGGTAATATAATTAATACAATCCAGGAATTAATACATTTACCTTGCTCCTGAATCTACAATCCAGGAATTAATACAATTACCTTGCACCTCCTTGTCAGTTTGCCTGAAATTGAGTGTCATAGTGTTGGCTTGATTCACCAGATGATCCCTTTCTGGTTTCTCATCAAAATTCATATTATCCAAGAACTTAGTCGACTTCCGTGCCTGACGATCGATCTAGTCCTCCCCCAGAAACTTTTCCATGCTCGGTTCCTTGATGCACTTCAATTTCCTCAGTGTCATCACTTCTTTCTGCAAGATTAATCCTCTTCATTGGTTTCCACCCTGGTGGAAATCCATTCTTCTTGTAACAATCTTATATGGTGTGACCATTATACCCACAGTAGTTGCACTGAACTTTCTTATAACTTCATGTCTTTTGGTTTCCTTCCCACTTAGGCTGCCCTTTTGTATCTATTGAATTCTGCACCAGCTCTGTTAGCAAAAACCGCTGATTGTTTATTCTGAGGATGTGCAGCAGCATACTCCAACTGCCTCTCATACTGAATGCTCATAGCAAAAGCCTCACTAATATCAGGGAGAGGCTTCATCAGTAGAATCTGAGACTTCACAGGGGCAAATGCTTCACTCAGTCCTTTAGCAAACCTTATCACATATTCTGACTCTAAATACTTGATAAAAGTCGGAATAACATTGCAAGTACACTTCACAGGACAAGTACAACTAGGGATGGGTTTCAATATCATAATCTCATCCCAAACAGTCTTCAAAGCAGCAAAATACTCAGTAATAATCTGATTACCTTGTCTTATTTGATTAATTTCCTCCATTAAATCGATAGACGAAATGCATCCATGTTCGAATACCTCAGGTGAAGATCGTCCCAAATTTCTCGTGCACTATTCATCCAGGATGATGCTCCTCTCAGATCAATTTGTGAAACCGATTTTGTTATCCAGGCCATGGCGTAGTACGTGTCACATTGCTCCCATCGATTCTTCATTCTCTCATCATCCATGAGCTTGGTATCTCACCATTCACAAAACCTAATTTGTTCTTCATTACTAATGCCATTTTCATCAATCTGCTCCATGAATGGAAATTTCTTCCAATCAAAGCGAATCTACCAAAGCGAGGTTAGGATTCTCATTTGGATGGATGTAAGTGAGACTCAAGCTTCAATCTCTCTGCTGGAATTCGCACATGCCTCTCGTTCGCCATTTCAGATCTGGATTGAAACCGCAAGAGAAAAAAAAACGTAGAAAACGATCTAGGAAAAGAAAACTAGACGAAAACGACGATTTGAGCTTCTAATCCATCTCTGATACCACGAAAAAAGTGATCTCAATCACTTCTACAAGAATCTAAATCGAGGAACAAATAAAGGAAATTAGGATTTGAACACAGACGAAATAAAACGGGGGTTTGATATTGATATTTTCTCTCTCTTCTTTTTACAATATTGGGTATTCTCTCCTATTTATACTATGTACATACAAGTTCCCAAAACTATCTAATGCGTACAAGAAATATTATATATTAACATTGTTACACAATAAAGCTATATACTCAACATCTTCTTCCATCAATGCATTACCACGATTCCGACTATTTGAAGCTTTAAAAAATGACGATCGAAATGACTCAAAATTTAGATTTATTAGTTGTTTTGCTTCATTACTTCATTTTCGGCTTTGATTTCTTAATCTTACAACACGGGTTCCTTGATTTTCCGACTAAAGCTTATTTCTATGGGTTTATTATCAGGAGACATTTCTTACGTGGGTTCACTTGCAAATTAGACTCACTTTTGGTAGACGCACCCAACTACAGATGCCACATGTAGAAGTAGAATTGGCAGGTTATGATGCATGGATACGTGGGTTTTCAGGCGTATCGTGTATCCGATCACGCCCTTGGATCTGGATCGCCGCGGATCGCCGGATCGCGATGGGATACGTATTAAGGCTGATTTGTAGTTTTGAAAACTTGGATCGTGAATTACGATAAGATACGCGTATCCGTCTTCGGCTACGGCTACAATGAGAAAAAATGATTTTTTTTTCATATTGTCATGAAGATTAAGTTCTGTGCCCTTTCAAAGTCCCAAAATTCCTCCGTCCCAAGAATTGTAACTTTTCTTTCCATCTTCTCTGTTAATCTTTATATGGACTCTGGGGTATTTATATTTACAATTTTGTCATCGCATTTTAATTATTTACAGTTTGGTCCTTATATTTTCATTATTTACAAATACACCCCCATATCCGTATCCTATATTTTACGAAAATCCCGTATCTACGTATCCCGTATCAGTGTATCCGTATCCGTGCATCCTAGTTGGCAGGCGATTGAGGCGATGCACTATGGCACTTCTCTTTCATTCTGAATAATGAACGAATTGACAGCATTCTGAGAATAATGGATGGTGAAGGATGCAATATCCATGATGGATCCCTCGAGGGTGGCTGGGAATTTCCATTTTTACCCTGGTAAAAGCTTCCATATATCCATCAAATATTCTTCTGCATGTAGGGGTGAACAAAAAAACCGGAAACCAAACCATCCGGCCGGACCAAACCGGTCCAAACCGAAAATGCATAAACAATGGTTTTTTGATTGGTTTTTGTATTGTATAAAACCAAACCGTGAAAAACAATTTGGTTTTGGTTTTCTAAGGAAAAAACCAGACCAAACCGGAACCGGATATATATATATATATATATATACACACACACACATACGTGTGTGTATATATGCCTATGAATATTGACACTAGTAATAAAAGGGGTCTTTATTTGCACCACAAAGAATCCACTCTACAGTACCATCTCTACTGTGTACCACACTAAAACCAAATTTTCATCAGTATATTGTGAGAATTGATCATCACAATGAACCGACTTTTCATCGGTTCCCCACAATTATCGCTACATGTAAATAATTAATGGGAAATTAGGGATAAGGACACAATCCCAGAATATTTTTAAGTAATGGAGACATTTACATATTTTTTATAGGGAGAAGGACAATTGCATAATTTTATAAGCGAGAAGGACAAACAGTGAATCCCGAAAATCAATAAATCTCCCGATGAATCCCGAAATCGGTGAATTTCGATGATGAATTTTGATGATGAATCCGAAAATCGGTGAATTTCGACAATGAATTTTGAAAATTAGTGAATTTCGACGGTGAATTTAATGGTGAATTTAAGCGATGAATTTGAACACAAGTGAATTTCGACGATGAATAAATAGTTTTGTCGCTTTATCAAAAGTTTCAAAAGATCATTCTTCTACTTAATTGATGAAATATTTCTGTCCTTCTCCTCATTCCCAATAATTAATATCTCATTTTCGTGATCTATTAATACTTGATCAACTACTCACATGCGTAGTTTGATGCTCATTCTAATAGGGCCTATAATAAGCAGATGAAAATTTATCTAAAACTGGATAAAAGAAGTTTTTTGTAATGATAAAACACATGTAGGAAATTGAGGATATCTATTTCTTTTTTATTAGTGTTAACAACTCCATCGGTTTAATTCTTTGTGAATAATTCCTTTAGTCTGATAAGTCGAAATTACCCATTTTTACATCAAAACGTTTTTCCTTTAAGGGAGAAATGCTCCTAACCACAATATCACAATTTCAATATTCATCAAGGACAAATATAATTACATAAAGCAATAAGGATAAATATTAAACTGAACGGACAATATTACCCTTTACATATAAAACCTAAAAACAAACGCGTGTACAATAATTACATAAGGCAATAATGACAAATATTAAACTGAACGGACAATATTATCAGCAGACACCCTTTTTCTTAAGCAACCATTACGGCTGCTCTAAGGTTCTGTTTTTGTGTATATAAGGCTTATTAAAAACACTAATTATCACTTATTTTGTTAAGAATAAATACATGTTTGCATAAAGAAACACACAATGTTAAAAATGATTTTTTATTTACAGAAAAGCTGAATATTGATTCTTTGACACTAAAAATAGATATAAATACCCCTAAAAAATAGATATATATATATAAATGTTGCACTCGAGATGACGTAAATAACTAAAGAAACAATCACTTATCTAATTAAAATATGTTCTCTTACTCAAAATTTATTAATAAAATTCAGACATGCTTATTTAGTTAATTAAGTTATAATCTAAAACAAATACGAAGCACGTCCACATTTAACTAGCTCTTAAAAAAATCCAGAATAAGTGATAAATGATGTTAACATACACAGTAACAACAAGTTCACTTGAACCAAAAGCATTGGAAAAATATCACAGTTCAATAACCGGTGCAAATTACAACACCATGGAAGAAGGCAAAACCCTAGTCTTTATAATTCCACAAGATAAGAAACGAAAGAGTAACAGGTTCGATAGATCCCGTGTCTCCATGGGAGGGTTAGGGGGGGGGGGGGGGGGGGGTGTTACATTACTTTCCCACTTAAGAAGACTGATATCCTTTGCAAGGAGGGCAATCAACCTTATGATCGTCTCATCTCGAGTCTCGAGTTTTCATCATTCCAACAAAAAGGAATAATAATTGTATTTAAGTGACTTCCACTACTATTTCATCAAAGTTCCAGTCTCTCACCAGATCACGTCGAACCGCACGGCTTCGGACTAGCCGTGGAGGAGGTCCATTAGTAGTAGTAGCTATATCGCTTGTCAATGTTGGTTGAGGCATTACCTTTGATGATGTGATGTTGTTGTTGTTGTTGTGGTGGTGGTGGTGGTGGTGTGCCAGTACCGACACTTTCCTTGTCAAGCAACTGGCTATTGCAGAACATCTCCCTTCGTTTTCTGTACTTGAAACCGAGTAGCTTCTAAAGGACCGCGATGGACTCTCTACCCCATGGCATACAAGACATGCCAGACTCATCTTTACTTGGAGCTCTGACACCTCCCACTAAGCAAACAAAAAGGTTTACTTTTTACCACACGCTGCACCATGTCACGTATGATATTAGCCGCAGATGATCAATAGACAGACCATAATGATGGAAAAAATTTCTTACTAATTATACATTACAAGCCAAGACACAAAAGATGTCAGTTGTCCCATATATGGAAAAGGAAGAGATTTCTTTCAATGACCCCTGCGCAAAGATGATAAGCACAAAGTGAGAAATAAAAGGAATTACCCCTAAGGGTATGTAAATTTATGCCTTCTAACATGGAAATGTATCCTTGATTCTTGTCTTTGAAGGCTGGTCTAATCCGTAAGAAACCCTACCACGGTATACACTAACTAAACAGGATAATCAAGCTATGCAGTTCAAACAATCAGTACACCATGTGATTGTTACAAGCCACTACTAACATAATGACTACATGCAAATCATGAAGAAAAAAAAAAGGATAGAAAAGGAACACCATATTCATCAATTGGAGCACTTAATCCAAAAAAAACGGTTAAGAAAGGATTCAGCAATATTGAAAAGAGCATTTTTCTTGGTGAATAAGATTTCTCCAGATAAAATCAAACAAGCTAAGATTAACCTATTAGACAGCTGATTAAAGAATGGTTCTCAATAAAAAGCTAGGATTATATCATTAACACTAATATAGTGACTAAAACAAAGATGTGAGTAAGAATATGAAAAAGAAGATGTGTTCAAATGACTAAAACAAAGCAAATAGAAAAAATATAATGCACCCACTGAATGGTTTAGAAAGCTGAAAGAAACTGAAGCCACAAACAAAACGAGTCATTTTTATGAAGGAACCTGGTCATGATGTCAATCAAATGTGGATAATTACCATAGGAATTCTTTCAGACTTAGGCAAGTTTTATGAGTTAGGGGGATAGTTTCATAGCTTACACATTGGCTTCCTAGCAATTTTCTTAGGACTACACTCAATAAACACCAGCTAAGTCCAATTGCTACAACTACAGAGAGCCTGGAAGCTTGTATTCATGTTGTCAGGTTTGCAGCATCATTAAATTTTCTTACCTTGAAGCAATGAAAGTTCATGGTGTTTCTACTTTCTACTTCCTAAGCAGCAAAACGAAGAAGCTTCCCTTCCTCAGCTCAAAACATGAAACAGAAAGGAGCAAAGAGCCCTATATGATCTAACCACAGTATTTTCAAGCGCAAAATCTATATAACTAGCACCCAGAAAGCCCTCAATGCCATGCCTCAGACACTGTACAACTGGAAAAACAACTGGAGAAAGTAAACTATATATCCTTGATTTCAGCGTTAAAATAACTTATGATCTATTTACTGATCTTAAATCAGCTTAGATTGTAATTTAGCTAGTGCCCGGTAAGGAAGGAATGAAGCTCAACAAGTCTCTTCTGCTGAAGTTGAAAGAACATCCAGTGTAGGGGCGATGAAGAAACAAGTTACTTCTATGAAAAGGAATTGACAAAATAAGAATTTGAGGGATGAAGCAATCTGGGCTGGATCACCATTTAAACTCTAAACCAAGGATAGAGCTCCACCAATAAATCTTTGCACACAGAGTTAAGCTCCAACAACAGCTATACACATTGAATCTAAGAGGAAAGGAGATGATTGTTAAGCTTCTAAACTGGAGTATGATAAAAACAAAAAGAAATCAACAGAAATAAACGGCTGGTAAGCTTTAAAGAGGACCCTACAACTACAAGTCTATGGTCTTGCGAGCAAAATCAAAACCATCAAGAAGCAAACGGCCGATGCGCACCTGATTGCAGATATTCCAATCTAAGGTATAATCAGCCTTTCTTTGAATTTGAAATGAATAATTAAGAAAGTACATATGTGCCAGTTGAAAGAAAAGAGCAAACTCATTGCATGGAAGCATCCTGCCAATGTGAGGTTTGTGTCATTTTGGCCCACTGTATGCAACCTATCTCTCTTTACACGAGGTTGTTTCCACTACCCAAACTCGTGACCTTTGATCACAATTCACAAAAAGACAACATCACCATTCACCGCTACTCTTTCATTTAGACGCATCCCCACTTCCACAGCATTTAATCAACTCCAAAAAGAAAATCTTAGAAGGTGCGTAGTTGCAAGGACAATTTCAGTGCATCAAAGAATTTGCTTCCAAAAGGGCAGCTTGCATGTTGAAGGATCCAGTCTATGCAGAGTCCGTCGAAGGATCAGGTCATCCAGGCTGACTGTACACAACCTTAGTTTATATTTCTATATAAAAGAGACTGTTTCCTCTACTCAAACCCATGGTTCTCTGGTCACAGCGATATCTTTCCTCAGCTGCACCAGGAAATATATTCCTTCTACCTCAAATTATTTGTATAATAAGTGCACATTGGTAAACAGCCAGAATGTCCCAGCATCATTCCCTTCACAGCTCTGTTACAAAAACTGGAACAAATCTCTTTAAAGTGATATAAGTGGGAAGAATCAAGAGTCAAGACATTATACCTAAACTGTCGTCACCTCATGTGCGACACTTATAAAGTTCATCTGCACATTTAAGAAAGAGACAACTTTAAAATAAAGATTTTTGTACTAGAGTAACCTCACAAATGCAAATATTTTCCATTTGAGTAAAGCCTTTTTTGCACCACTGCGCACTAATACTAGGCTTCAAACACAACATTTCATCCATTACAAACCCTACCACCAACATTATGCACGGGCTCTACGGCTCTACCGATGAATGAAGAGACACAGCACCAAAATTCTGAGTACATCATATCGAGAACTTTTTCATTACGAATGCACAATCACTGCTAGCAAATGCAAATCCAGCATGAATGAAGTACTGTTTTCATCAGCTAAAACATTTAAATACTTAAAGACCTTAAAAAGGTTCAACTTGCATTCACAAGTCTTAGCTCCTTGTAAGGAAATCTAGATGCACAACACAAGACATAATTATGACCAAAAAAGGCTGATAAAGAAAGGAGAAAAGGGAAATACCTAAAGGGGAATATATGAGATACAAAAGCAATTTGCAATCTAAATATTGGTCTACACAGCAATTAATACTATCCAAAGCTGTTTTCAGAATCTAAGCTCTCTTAATGATATTAAATACGGATATTCAAACAAATTCATGAAAGTAAACTTAATAAAAAAAACTCTTAATGTTTATAGATGCCTAGATATCCATCTTTTTGGATAAAAAAGTCCATTTGCAAGCAGTTTACATGGCAAAACACATCAAATAGTAACAGACTCGGTAGTCAAAGTGCTTAGTCCTCTAAATGATGAAGAAGCATTGTCTGACCATGCAATGTGATACTAACTTTATTCCCATTAAAAGAAAATATGACTTATTGTCCTTTGAAGATGGCTGAAAGATGCTGTTTCCAGCCACATCTCTCGAGTCCAAAAGAATTTATTTTGCCTTCTCATCAAACGATAGATAATAACTTTACACAAGCATCAGATCCCTCCCCACCTCAAAAAAATAAATAAATAAACGAAAGCCATCTACAGTGACTGAAAATTGCACAAAATACAATTTACAAACATTAGCAAAGATGACAAACTCAGACAATCATCCACTTCTGAAGTCAAAATGTCCTCTAGTTCTTGCAGCATGCATTATTTCATTTGTCAACACTTTTGCAACTTCCCAAGGGTGACTGCTGCTATCAGTTCATTAAAAGCCAACAAAAATTCCCAAAAAAAAATGCTGACTGGGTGAGTTAGGCGCTCACAGTAACATTTCCACTGCCCCGCTGCCACTTGGGGCGCAAGTCTGCTGATCAGCACCCAGGCATCGCCTTAAAAACTACTTTAACAGATTCAAGAACAAGGGCTAAACTAATCGCGTTTCAACTGAACAGATTCAAGAACTAGACTTTTGGCCCTCTAGGGTATCAATCTAGTCTTATTTGTGGCAGCTCTGAACCACAAAATCTTTCCCCTTATCAAATTAACTTGAAAGAGATTTACATTGTAACTGAAGTTAAACAAGCAGCAATTGATTCAAAAGGCCCATAGCCATAGCACATTGACAGCCTTCATTCAAAAATCACATGCGGCAACATAAGATAACCAATCCCATGCTACTAAGTTCACAAATCAAATACTTTTTTTTTTGAAAGCACAAATCAAATCAAATACTGCTGCGGCCTGCGGGACTGCACTTAACTATCACGTCGGAGTAAAACAGATCAATGTTGGAATAACTACTGGTAGAAAAAAAGATAAACGACAGAAAAAATTGAATAAGTTTGACGAAATGACTGACGTACCTCCGCCACACTTGGCGGAAACCACTATCCTCGACTATCAGAACGAAGGGCAGCAGATTCAGGTCGACTAAAATTCTTCTCCGGTACTTACAGATTCAGGGGGCTAAATTGATTCATACGTTTTCCCTATCAAACAGAAGTTTTCTCAACGCAGAAGAACAACCTTAGGAAGGGATTTCGGGAAGTGGAAGGAAATTGGATGAACAAAGGGGAACAAGGGGGAAACGGAAATCCCAAAATCCTTCGTTTTTCTCGTTAAAATAAAAATAAAAAGTCTTTTAACATTTTATTATTTCTTGCGGATTGAGATCAAACTTCCCAGACTCGGTGCATCATATCATCACAGAATCGATTATGTGAAAATCAAATTTATAGGCAATATTTGATTTACTGCATTGTCAAATTAGAATCGATAATGGGAAGATCGAACGTTGTCTATACATTCGATTTTCACAGAGTTGATTTCTATTGTTATACACATGTAGTTTGTTCAAAGCGAGCCAGGAATTGCGATACTGAGTCGGGATCGAGAAATGACACATTATATTACAAGTTTATAAAAATAAATGTTAAAAATATAATTATAATATGGGTCAAGTGTAAATTTTTCAAAAAATTAGAGGATCAGTTAGTAAATATTAGTGTATAAAATTTTTAAATAGTGTAAAAAATACCTATAATTTTTTTTATAAATATTATTTAGGGTCAAGTGACCCATAAGCAACCTCTTTGACGCCGCCCCTGAGTGTGTTATACAGTAGATGAGCTCTGGTACAAATAATGGCTCCCATAAAATCTACACCATTACGTGTACATAATTTGATAGACATATTCCAGGGCATTAATGGACATGCGTTGTATCCCAAATTTGATGAGTGCTCGAGAGACAGTCTATATCTCATACAAAGAGGCATGACTTTCTCACTCACATAGGTAAGTCCTTTAAAAATGCTAGTGCGAGTCACTTTCTCCGACAATAGGACTTATTAAGAACTATATTCAAATTTTCGTGCAGTACTTACTTACACTAGACATTTCTTCATAATTGAGATTTATCAAATACTTTGGTGTCTCATTCTAGTTAGACTTTATCTTGTTTGTACCCTTTGAACTTTGTTTATATTTCAAAACATAAGTAGGGTTTTTGTCAAAGCTAATTGATGACCTTAATCCATTCATTTTGGCGTTTTCACAATCATCTCTCTAGCTAGTCCTTTCGTCAATGGATCTGTTAGATTATTCTTTGACTCTACATAGCCAACATAGATTACTCATTGTTTAAGTAATCGACGAAAAGACCGATGCCTCAAACAAATGTGACTTTGCTTACCTTTGTAAGTCTTACTTGCTACTGAATACAAAGTAGCTTTATTATCACAATGTATCATCATTGTTGGAGATGGCTTTTGCTGCAAAGAATATCAATTAACGAATTCCTCACCCATTCAGCTTCTTTAATCGCATCCGCTAATGAAATAAATTCTACTAACATATTTGAATCTGAAACGCAAGTTTGTTTCTTAGAACACCAAGATACAGTTGCACCTCCTTAGGTAAAATTCATCCAATGTTGGATTTAGAATTCGATTTCATGTTATTACACCTTACTTCATTGTACACGTCAAGTACATCGAAAAACCCACAATATACAATCTTACATCTAACAAAAATGGGGGTTAGGACTTTTACCATCCAATGGAGATGATGAACATACAGATGCTCGATCAGTAGAAACCTTGATCTCCCGACAAGGCCTCATCCGCACAAGGTGGTGACCCTCCAATCAAAGCTTGCTCCAACAATCATGAAGTTTCCTATCTTCTTCAGTTTACTTTGAATATTCTAAGTATTCGGTGTGGAGAATTTTTCCCTAATCTATCTATAAGGGGCGCCCTGTTGGAGCTAGAGTTGATGAAGTGATATAATTTGTTACGCACATAACCTCTAAGATGAACCAGACCTGAGTAGTCCTTCGAAATAAAATAGCAATCATGAAACTCAATGTAGACATTATTGTCATGAGCAATTCTTCATACATATAAGAGACTAATGGTAAGAGAGTGAGTAATTGAATAGACTATTGTTTTAGTATGACTCGAAAATGAATAGTTGCAAGCATGTGTTACATGCAAAGCTGCGTCATTTCTTAGAGGAACCGGTGTAAGGTGTGGGAGGAGAGCGATATGGTGATTAGCACCAGTATCCTGTAACCAAGTGGCGGAGTTCAAGGAGGTACCTGCAAAGTTATCTTGAGGAGAGAGGCGATGAGAAAATGTGGGACTGAAATTTTGATCAAACAGATGCCAACAAGTAAGAATTGTATGACCATATGTACCATATAATTGACATTGTGGAGGGGGTTGAAGGTAATCAATAAGTAGGAGCATGACCAAGACCTTGTCACCTAGAGAAATTACATCGGCCACGGGAAGGAGGAGGGTGGTAACGAACTTCCTATGTTATACTATTCCATTTTTGACGACGAATTCATTTCATGAGATGTGGGCTGAGGCTGTGGAGGAACATATAGGCATGATCAGGGCCGGCCCAACACTAAGGCGGTCGAGACGGTGATCTTAGGCCCAACGGTGCCCCAGGGCCCAAAAGAAATTATCCAATCTGATCCAACCGAATATAATGTGTTTTTATTTTATTTTATTTGAATTGATAAAAGGCCAAAAAAAAAATTTACTCGAACCGATAAATGGCCAATTTTGTCTTACCTGACCTAATTCGAATCAATAAGTATGAGACCATACATAACCACGAGGGAATCATACTCGGAGCCTAGCTAGCCCAATGAGGGCGCGCATAATTAATTAATAATATATCAACTTGGGGACAACGGTTGACATGCCCTGGTGGTTGTAGATCCACATTTTCACATCATGGATAGTTGAGAGCGAACATGAACAATTTTTCCACGTGATTGAGACGCAAAACAACTTGCAATGACCAACCATATGTCGATTGGCAGAAGTACGTCTTTGTGTGATAGACATGAGTGAGAACATCTTCAGATAAGTGGGATTCACAATAGTTGAATTAAGGGAAGTCGACAATGTAGGGATGATGGAGCCATCAACAAAACCAAAAACATCTTGGCCATTGAGATAGAGAACGATTTGTGTATAGGATAGTTATTGCTTGTTAATTTGATCACATTGACAGTATTTGAGGGATTAAAGGTAGTGTTGTAATGGATTGCAAGCGCAAGAACTAGATTAACAGATCAATTAACGCAATAACAAATAAACAAGAACATAAACAAGAAGAACACATTGATTTAACGTGGTTTCCAGTGTTGTGCCGACTAATCCACGGAAAAGAAAACGAGAACTTATATTATGCACTGAATTACAAGAAGATTATCACCTCCTAGGTTACAGTGAATGCTAGTACTTATAGCCTTGAAAACCAAACTCTAGCCGCCATAAAGACTCCTCCTTTCAGAATTCCCAAAATAACCCCAGATGTGTACCAGCTCAGTTGAGTCACCAGATGTACCTAGCTCAGATGCAAAACTAATTCAGATGTGTTCAACAGACTCAACAAACTTTACTCGGCTGACAACATAACTCACCTGAACACCACTTCAGTTGACCTTCCCAGACTTGAATACTCAGAGCTGACCCCAGATCAATTCACCTTGACTAACAGGTAGGATAAGTCAAGTTGGAAAAAGGAGAAGCAATTTGTGAAGAATTCAAGGACATTATTGAAGTGTCCATAGTCGGAATTTTCATGGTGGATAATGTTGAATGTATAAAATATTAATTATCTATCTCTCCCAAAAGCTTAAGCTGGTGGGGGTAGATAATTAACATTTTATATATTCAACAAATAAAAACTAACGTTAGGGCCTGAACGTGAAGAACACGAAGAACATAATAGGAACGAAGAGAGAGAGAGAAAAGGAAAAAAAAAACCGTGATATTATGTATGGTAGACTTTTATGGTCATAATACCATGTAAAGATGACAAGGTATTAGTTGATTTCTATGATTGGGTGGTCCAGGTGCAAGTATTGGACCACCAAGTCAGCAGTTTTAAGAAAATATATTGGTGAAAAGATTTTACAGGTAGGTGCTTATTTTAAAAAGTTGAATTTCTATTGGTTTTGGTACACCGACTAGGATTTACACCTGGACCAACATAAAATTTATGTAAAACATAAGATATATCTTAAAATAGTGATAAAGACTTGGACAACAAGAAACAAGAGATAATGCTATACTATTTTATATAGTTTCCACATCCTTGTTAATTATTTTGTATATTTACTACATGTTGACTCCAAAACTGTCTAATTCACGAATGTTGCTTATTTTTGTTCTCTTTATTTGCATAAGTTAAACACAACTTAAGCAAGATTCCTAGTATACCTATCGAAAACATGACCTTAATTTCCTATTTGAATGTTGTGGGTGGGTATCTATTTTTGTAGCATAGACCAAACACTTAACAATAAACAAAAGAATCTCTTGCTTATTATATTTCTTTGACATTAATTTCCACAAGTATGTATGTGGTGTGCTTCATTTTGGTCTCCACAATAGAAACTGTAGATAGTCCAAACTAGAAAATGAATCAAGATGCTGATAAAAAATCGTTTAAGGCAAGCGATAAATGCTAGCTAAAACAGTCCGTGGTGTATACAGCGGCAGACCTAAGATCTAGGGTAGGGGACAATGAAAATTTTAAAGAGACATATAAGAAAATCAATGGAGGCAAACGAAATAAATAGTACATGTATTAGTATATTTTATTTCGAAAAAGAGGCGTAGTTTAGAATCTTTTACAATACAAACCGATTGTAGGAAATTTGTATCAATAACATACATTACAACATTTCACGATAAAAGTATATTATTTGAAATAGAGTAGAAATTCAAGTCAATTACTTACAACCGGCCAGACTATAAAATCTCTCTAGTTTGCTTCTTAATGTGAATCTAGATCCACCAATGAGTGTCGATATATATATATATATATATATATATATCTGACAAACATGACCTCACATACAACCAAAAAAAGAATCGAGAAAAAAATACACTAATATTTGTCTTATGCATATAGTTTTTCCTCCATAAATTTTTATTTGTCTTTAAAAATTTTATTGCTCTTTACCTAGAGATCTGCATCCATCCGCCTATATATATATATATATACACGTATGTATATGTATGTATGTATGTACCAGAGTGAAGTTTGGTTCAAAGGGGCTCTTTAAAAATTGTACTTGATCATGTCGTTTAGTATAATCTTTTCCTGTAGTTTAATGTTTAGGCCTTTAATTGCCTATAAATACACTTGGCAGACACCTTTCTTATACATCCAGATATTGACTAGTTCTATTGAGAGAAAGCATAGATCAAACATGGATTCCTGTATGATGTATGCAATCACTGGTCTTGTTACTCTTCCTTTATCAATTTGGCTAATCTTTTCGATCCGAAAACGCGGCAAAGGAAGCTTGAATTGTCCACCTGGTTCTTCTGGATGGCCAATGCTTGGAGAAAACATGCAGTTTGCTCTTTTAGGATCAGAGAAGTTTGTTAGTGATAGAATGAAGAAATACTCACCAGATGTGTTCCAAACATCTCTTATGGGAGAAAAGATGGCAATCTTTTGTGGGCCACAAGGAAATAAGTTCCTTTTCTCAAATGAAACCAAACTTCTAACTTCTTGGTGGCCACAATCAATGAAAAAGGCACTTCTTTTTCCTGAATTTGTGGAGGAATCGTTGAAGGAAGTATCGGCTTTAAAGCGTAGTTTTCTACATGATATTCTCAGGCCTGAAGCCTTGAAACAATACATCCCAATCATGGATGCAATGGCTCGTGAACATATCGAAAAGGAATGGGTGCCTCATGGTGAAGTTAAAGTCTACCCTCTTTCAAAGAAATACACATTCGACTTAGCCACATCGATTGTTCATGAGTGTTGTAGATCCAAACACATATAAAAAAATTTGGTGATCCCTTTCATCTTGTCACAAATGGGATGTTTTTTGTCGATTGATCTCCCCGGAGCGGCCTATAACGGTGCGATCAAAGTTGGAAAGATTGTACGCGAAGAGCTTTTGAAGATCATCGAGCTAGGAGAAAGGAGCTAATTGAGAATCAAGAAACCGAAGGCCGTGACCTTTTGTCCCGAATGCTCTTTGGCGATGAAAATGGACATGTTTTGAGTGAAATGGAGATATCTAACAATATTATTGGTTTGTTGGTAGCTAGCTATGAGACAACTAGTAGCAATCATCACCTTTGTCTTGAAACACCTTGCTTTGAACTTCCTCACATCTACAATGAAGTCCTCAAAGGTAAACATATACATATTTCTAAGAAAATTTAGTTAATTTGTTTAATCAATTGTACTACTCAAGATTCACACGTGTGTTTTGTGCTAATATATGACAGAACAAATGGAGATAGTCAAGACAAAAGGACTCAAGATTTACTAACTTGGGAGGACATAGAAAAATGAAGTACTCATGGAATGTGGCACGTGAATCACTCCGTGTGACACCACCGGCTCAAGGGGCGTTCGAGAGAAACAATAACAGATTGCACTATCGCAGTTTCACCATTCCAAAGGGATGGAAGGTAAAAAAATATTTGAATAGAAAAAGAGTATTTATTAAAAATCTCGCAAGGTGCTAGAAATAGTACATAAGTTACGTACACAATGCAGTCCGAATCAAAACCAACACTACTCCAAACAGATCAAACACAAAGTAGGTACACAAAATCCGACCACCGGTATTTTAACAAAAGGACAAGTCGAACACGATTAAGCCAAAGGATGCCTTCTTTATATAACTAATACAAACTCAATGTTTCTTTGTTTATGTACAATTTGTATAAAAGCTAAAATACAAGATTTTTGCAGACATTCTCGGGACAGTGCATACAACACACAAGAATCCAAAGTTCTTTAATGAACCGAGAAAAGTTTGATCCATCAAGATTCGAAGGAAGCGGACCAAACACCATACACTTTTGTTCCATTTGGAGGAGGGCCTCGTATGTGTCCAGAAAGGAGTACGCTAGGCTTGAAGTGCTTGTTTTCATGCATAACATTGTTAGAAGATTCAAAATGGAGAAATCATTCCAAATGAGAAAATTGCATTCCATGCTTCTCCGGTTCCAAAGATAAAGGGACTTCTGTCCGCCTCCAACCTCATGGAAACTAATCTTGAATCAATATACGTATCCAAATGTGGTGGATCGATGTACAAGGGGTTTCGTGGTTCTGCGATATAGTTTTTGGTTAAATAATTGGTTTTAGGCCAAAGTCTCTTCTTTTGTTGATATTGATTTATATACTTTCATTGATATTATCGATGTAATCGTGTTTCCTATTGTTGTGTTGTTCAAATCATTATAATCGTCGATTTTTAATTTCTCTCTTAATGTAGTTATAATTCCTAACTCATATTCTTGAAGGGTAAAAAAAATAAACTTTCCACAACGAAAACATTTATAAAAACTTTAGGTGAGTCATTGTGGTTTGCCACAAAACTCATTCATCGCTTAACTTTTAAGCGAGTCATCAAATTTTATCATTGTCTCAACAATTCTCATGGTAAGTTTTAAGTGATACCTGTTGATTCATATGATCGAGTCTCATAAAAATCAATGGTATAAATATATATTATGGCATTTAATTGTGAAACAAACATTTCCGTTCCTAACTGTAATATTCCGAATTTTCAAAAAGGGCAAAAGGGTATTTTCAAGAAAATTCTGAATATTATATATATTTTATTATGGAATTAATTTTAAAAAAATACAATAACTTGGATGATATTCTCAAAAAGAATAAAACTTCCTTTTTACTAGGAAGTTTGTCAGAAGTTCGAACTCTGAAAAGTAAAAGAAAACATAAAATAAAAAGGGAATCTTCAAGGGATCTCTCTCATAGTTTATTGGATTGCAGACTCAAGCAGACAAACGGAATCTCAGTGAAGTATGCTTCGTGGTGATACCAAAAAGTTGAAGATTTTAAAATGTAACAATTTGCCCTAGTTTTAGAATCTTCAAGTTCTGGACCTGTTGTGATGTTCTAAGTGGTGTAATTCGTAGGATATATAGAATGTTTCAAAACCTTTGATCACAACCAATTTAAGTTTAATT
Organism: Gentiana macrophylla; assembly: GCA_026214975.1. Taxonomy (NCBI): domain Eukaryota; kingdom Viridiplantae; phylum Streptophyta; class Magnoliopsida; order Gentianales; family Gentianaceae; genus Gentiana; species Gentiana macrophylla. The sequence goes on from CM047811.1 coordinate 97,460,999, forward strand.
GGTGATCAAATAGATTTTGTTGAAGAAGAAACCAAGTTTGATGCTTTGCTTTGAAGTTTGGCTTGATTTTGCTTTGGATTACAAGCAAGCGGGTCTCCTCCTATTGAGTTTTTATTGTTTTATAATGTTTGGTTGATGTTTTGCTTATGTTTGTGTGTTCTATCGGCTGCAAAAGTGTTGGATTTTGGTTTGGTGATTGAATGTGCAGAAAATCTACAGATTAGGGCTGTTTCGGCCCTTTTGGCGCCCGCCAAGAGGTTCGGCGTGCGCCAAGGGTTATCAGAGAGTTAACAGGATGTATCAGAGAGTTAGTGCCCGCCGACAAGGAACAGAAACAAAACAAAACACTGCTGCATGACTTTAGCGCGCTAGAGGTTTAACGACACAAACATCGAGTAGATTCAAAAGCAGTTGTCTGATTGCTTTTTTATAGAGTCATGTCTGTTTTGGCACGCGCCAACACTAAATAGAATGATCTGTAAGGGTTCTGATTGTTAGGAAATCTACGCGGGAACGCAGCGGAATTCAAAAATTTATTTCCTATCGACCCAAGATCGACTTCGTTTAAGCAATAAACAAACAAGTAGTAGACGGTGGTTACCTTGGTTGATCTATAAGATCGACGCTTTGACCGTCTAAGGAGAGTAGTTCGCATAGAGCCGCCCAAGTGTTCGGCCTCTACCGCTAGTCCACACGAACGACCCGCCGAATCCCATCATGGATTGCTATTGGAAAACTCCGGTTGCTAGACCGGCCTTTTTCCCCTCTCTCCAACTCTCTATAGGATGCTCTATATTTTACACAAGAACTATGAGCTCTTGCAATTGTGATGTACCAAAAAGCTTGACACCCACCTCCTATTTATAGTAGAAGTGGCGCCCCAAGTAGAGTAGAAAGGAAGAAAACCTTTTCCCAATAAAATAAGGAAAATATAATTGATTGATTTATCTCAATTATTACAATATCTCATATTAAATAAATCTAGGATATTGTCAATATCTTATATTGAATATTTCCAAGATTTTGTCAATATCTAATATTGACTATCTTTATTTTATTACCATAAATCAATTTACACATGTGTATATATCACATATATATTACACAAATAAATCTATTAATATCATATATATATACACGCATACTTTGATGCGCATGCATGCAAATCCAATTTGCATTTATGCACACACGCATGTATGGACAATATATCTATATTATTTTATTTTATTAATATCTAATATTAATAATAGGTAATATCATTAATTAAATTGCACAATCCAAGTGTATCATATACATCCCAAAATTGCGCCACCTTTAGCCAAATATTGGCTTCCTGAATATTCTTTAATTAATATAATATTATTAATATCTTGTATTTAATTTATTCATAATAAATAAATACCACCATATTAATTTACCACTATAACCTTTATAGTACGAGATAAACTTTCCTTATTTGGTTATCATCTATAACCACATTTTAATCCGGCTAGATGTTCTTATGTGTGTGACCCGATAGGCTTCCGAATATGTTGGCCGTAGACACAAAGTGCAAATTACGAAAATGCCCCTTCATGCCTAACGATCACGGGATAGCGTCTCAGCAGCACACACCGTGACCCCAATCATCGGAAGAGTCAAATGCAATGACTACTACCTTTCATGTGAAAGCTTGATTACCGTGTAACTTACAATCCTATCATTTGTAATAATATCCATACGGTCGTTAGTCGAGTGTCAAAACATCAACGACCGTATCTTATAATCTGGATATCATGCTCTCTCGAAGTAACTCGTTTACTCCCACTTTGCAAAGATTCACGAGAGTTAGACATTCCTTATAAGAAGGCCATTTCGGATATTCAATCCTAATCATAGGATACGCGATTCCCGGACGACCGATCATGTATACTCTGATGCTTGATGATCATACCCAATCACTACCGCATGATCGCCCGTGGCTGAAACCTCAATAGTGTCAAAGCATGACAATCCACACCGTGATGCCATGAAGACTCGGTACAAAGGATAATTACACAACCGCCACATAGTGTGACACTTATACGTGTAAGTGGGTCGATCCTAACGACGATTCTCTAATACACGTCCATATACACCCAAGTGTCTCTACACTTCGATAGACGAGATCTATCCTCGCCTCTTAAAGACAGAAGACATCTAATACGTGCTAGTCTGTTTATACTATCAATGCCCTGTTTAATAGTACATCACCTAGAGACATTTAAGTATCAAATTCATTAAAGTGATTAGAGATCTCATCAACCATAATCGCCTATCATGGTTTCTCTATCACGGTTTAATACTAAGGACGTTATCATATAACAATTCATAATTGGTTCTTTAAAAGAACATATATATATATGACAACAGAAAAGCCATTTAATATATGTATAAACATAAAAAAATAGTAGAAATGGTCCGACCCGGTCGGATCCTGTCCAACCCGATTGGGTTTAGGACACTATTCCAACAATCTCCCACTTGGCCTAAAACCAATCACTCGCACACACAAGACCAAGTTGAAACACAAGAATCTCATGCAATACTCGCAACCAGCCCTAGCCATAAACGGATCTCTATCCATGGGGACTCAGACTATCTTCATATCATGTTCCAAATTGATCAAGTCAAAGGAACCGCCTCAACACACACACGGATCTCTGACGAGACCCCGGTCCTTGCTTTCAGCAATGAATCCACTTACTATATCAGCTATATAGAAGAGGTGGAAGAACCGTACAAGGTTCAGGAATGAACCTTCTAGATCCATGTATTGCTCCCGCTGCGCCTCTAAGGCACTACTGTGTTTTGGCCCGATTGTAGAATTTACAGTGACCCATGGCTAAGAACATTTCCAGCTCACTGTATCACTTATTCAAAGTGACTGGAAACCCAGACAATGGCTCCCACTCGCCTTCATGAGACTCAGGATATATGTCTGTATATCTACGTTTATTTAATTCCAAGTTTCGATAAACTAGGAAACCATCCTTAACTTGTTTAAGGATATTCTCGACATTCACCAGATTTACTTTCATACTTGCTCATGACTATTCATGGACTATGAACATCCGGCATCACCTATAAGATGGTTCCTATCGCAGTGGCGAAGGAAACCTTCCATAAGCATCATCTTTCACCTTATCTTTAGGACTAACGTCCTGACATAGATAGATCTTAAGAACACCGGCTAGCAGTATCTCCTTACGCGATCTATGCTAAACTCCTTTTAGCATCACATCTATATAGGTAAATTATAATCTAACAGCAGTTAAATCTATCGCTATAGATTCTTATTTCTAAAATAAGAACTGCTAATTCAAGTGCTTTCGTAAAGACCTTGAACTACCAAACATTAATTGACTGTGACATGGGGTGATAATTCTCGAGAGAGATATCCAATACCTTCCTCAAAAATTAAACACACTCCCACTATCCATCTTGCACATTGGGCATATCCTTCTATTGACTAAATCAAACTCATTTGATTGTCAAACAAAAAAATCTTCTAGAGAAACTTGTTTGAGACCATAAATGGATCTCATGGGCTTACATATCATGTCATCGTCTACGAACATCGAGCTTTCTGCCCAACGTCTTCAACACTATCATATAGTCATGATACGAAATTCTAACAAGTATTATCTGAATAGAACTGGGCTCAGCCTTACGGGGACATACCCTCTAGGTAAGACAGACTAGGTTCATAACCTGGTTGTCACTGATGGAATCTAATTCAGATATTATGGCTCCTGGCCATATCTCTCAATCTTGCCTTTCAAACATTCTTTCACAAGTCGTGAGATATTCATTCTTCAAGACGAACTTACCAGCAGCCTTTTCAGGCTTGAGGTTATCCACAGACTTACATAACTTTTGTGTGCACTGAGCAGTGTTCTACACCTCATCGCTATGTGGCGTCTGCTCATGTTCCAATGGTTGAATATATCTTTGTGGTTTTCAAACTCTTTTGAGATCTTATTTACTCCCACTTTCTCTTTTGGAATTAACACTTCCTCTAGAAAATAGCATGTTTGGAGACAAACATTTTGCTCCGCGGACAGGTAAATAATATCTAGCGTACTTGCTAAGATATTCCACAAAGTTGCATATGTCGTACCCGGCTCCAAGCCTTTCTGACTTTGCCTATGACAACTTCAAATCATCGGTTAAGATAGATTTGACATTATCCTCTTCCATATCTAATATGGAATTTTATTCAACCTTTATTCTTCGGAACTCGGTTAAGTATAAGGGCACTATCCCGAAACGGGTAAGGGATACTTCGCAGGGCTTGCGTCACATCTTTATCATATAAAGTGTTATTTCCATTTTGGGAACACAATCTAATTGCGTATCCCAAAGATGGTATCCTTTAAGGAGAATCGTATTCCTTTCAGCGATTTACTTAGAAACACCCTTGTGTATTAATTACTTCAATCCAATTGAAGATTAATTCCTAAATAGCTCATCAATCTCATATTCGTACTAGCTCGAACTTTTGGGCTTTCAATTGTCGTACTTCAATAAGTACATTCAACTATTTCTAAAAATAGTCATAAAGATTAACAAACAATTATTTGTGGCATTAATTGTCATAAGCCAACAAACATCGGTATGTTTAGGCTTTAGACAATTTTTCTAGAGTTTACGACTCTTTTCATAAAAGGGTATTTTAGTCATCTTTAGATAAGATACGTATTACCTATATGATTCATAATCATATGGTTCAACATCATCAGAATGATGTTTGATTACACGCTTCCCTTCCAGAGAGACTATGTCTAGAACAACTACAAATATCAAGGATAACAGCCATTCAAATATTTAGTTGAGATCTCATCACATATATCAACTATATAGTGACTTCACTCTAGTATGTTAGATTCAGTGACCTTCCAACTTTATCGGAATAACATTTATTCTTTACAATTGAATGTGTCTACTAAATCCTAACAAATAACTGAACTTGTGTCCTTCATAAGAACCGGAACATAATAACATTTATTTAGTTCCCTTATCAGTTTACTAGATCCAGAATATGGTAAGTATTACAACATTTGCTTCACTTTCCATCTCTGTATTTAATCTTTCTAATTTAATCACACTCGTAAGATATCATATATCTTAGAGTTGACTTTGAACTTAGATAGATTTATCTCAACTCATTTGCCTAGAATAGAAACTTCAATAAATTCTCTATTTAAGCACATGCCCTAACTTCCCTTTTTAATCCTTCAAGCACTTGTAAATATTTCTTGGTGTAGTCTTCATAAGACTTAAGAAAGATCACAAGAGCTATGTCTTTGATTTCCTTTCATAAAGAAAAGCTAAAGTTTATTAAATAGTTTATTTAATCTTTTGAATCGTATTCAAAACATTGACTATTTAATTAACCTTTAAGCAATGATAGAATTAAGTCGATACTTAAATCTTACAATTTTGAAAACAACCTTTCCAAAACTAGACGTGGTCAATCTTATCCAACGTTTGAATTAATTGTCATCGTATGACTGAATGATCATCTTGGATCGTATCCAATAGATGACTAATTTGTTGAAACTTATTTCAAATGATTTAATCATATCATGAGCTTCCGCTTTCATTAATAATTAAAGCCTTGGAGTACTCCATCAAATATGTAGCCTCCTTGTCTCTAACTACTATAACGGGATCTCTCGTGTCATTGCTCATTTTAAAAGGATTAAAATTACTTAACCATATTTGAGAACGTTTCTCAAAATTAACAGTCATAATTTGGTTTTACTAATCGAGAATTAAACATAAATATAAAGTTTGCTAAAACTACAACATAAAAATGAAAATAAATGAGTGTTGTTGTTTATACACGCAAAATCAAAAATGGTCTTTTGGTTTATGATTTTGCTCCCACTAGTCAACTACTTCCAATTGACTTTCAAGAATTATTAATTTCTTTAGTGGACAAGATCCCACTAAACTACCCCGACCCCCGCTTTGGCTGGTGGGCCGAAAATAGCATAATAGGTAGACAACTCTTTGTCAATCGTATCTTATACGATTCTTGTTGTTTGACTAGTCAACTCTTTGATAATTTTCACCTTATGAAGTAGTCAAACCCTTGCCTCTAAAATCTAAACGACCCCGCTTTGGCTGGTGGCCGAGAGAATTCTTAGTCAAGTCACATAACCCCAATATTCGTGAGATCTCATACGATCATATCTCGATAATGACGATATACCCGAGGTAGGTCAACCCCCTGCTTTGGCTGATGAGTTGGATCCGAACAAGGGCTCTTCACCGTCATTATAATATGGGGAGGCAATTTCAACTTGATTCTTTTGAGGTGGAAGTATTTATGTAAATTAATTCACTTAATTAATTTAATTATGGTCTCATCATAAATATGTCTATCTCTATAAACATACATCCTACACATTTATCTAGATCGTGCCTAGTCATGCATCTATCGTATCATATAAAATAAATACAAGCACAAAATAAATAAATGCGTAAAATAACCGGTATGATCATGGACTTTTCCTATGTGCGGTTTCGAATACAAACTGACGAAACCGCGGGTCACAATCTAAGGGTAGCTGCAACCGCCAATAGGATCTTTAATGCTCCATTCTCCAATGAGATCTTTATTCTCGTCTTTCTTTGGTCTCCATCTTCTGCTCCATTCTTGTTACATTTAATTCTATCGAAATAAAATAAATACACCCGCCGCACACTGCAGGGAGGAACTAACGGGAATGGGATAAATGCAGAAAAATAAACTAGGTCACGTTCTTCATAATGGCCTCAGGACAATTTTAAAACCAACAGAAAATTTAAATCATTCACATCTATCCTATCGATTGAGTCCATGATCAATCGGGGTCCATATAATCATATTATATCTACTATATCTAATCCATACAATAAAATCTTATGAAAGAGATAAAATTAAAATTTAACTACTTGCGTCTTAATTAATCAATTAACATTTAATCTATTAAATAATTTTATCCAATCAATTAACTAATTAACGTTTAATTAATTAAATGATTTTAATCGAAATAAAATTAACGATTAATTTTAAACCGATTTTAATTTTAATTTTAATTAATTAGAACTATTCCAAAATAAATCAAAATTAAAATTATTTCTCTTTTGTTTCTTTCCTTTTGATTCGTAATCGAAAGGGATGCTTTGGTTTCTAAACCAAATTTGGCTTTAAGCTCGCCACTTTCCAAAATCAAAATTTTGGAAGTGGCACAAGCTAGCTTTACAAATCAAATATTTGAAAAGGCAAGCTTTTATTCCAAATCAAATATTTGAAAAGGCCAAATAATTTTGGTTTAGAAGCGCCACTTTCCAAAATCAAAATTTTGGAAGTGGCTGCAAGCCAAGCTTTTCCCAAATCAAATATTTGGAAAGGCTTGGCTATTCCAAACAAAGTTTGGAAATGCCATTATTATTTTAATACTGTGTGGCATCCCAATGACCCAAACTATTTGAATCGTTGGTTTAGCCACACGACACAACTAAACAAAGGAGATTTTAATCACAACTATGAACCATATTGAATCACAAAATACAAAAGCAAAAATTTGGAGATCCGCCAAAGATTGACCGGCCCATTGCCGGCGGCAATAGCGCCACGCCCGCCGCCGCGCGCTGTTGAGGTGGTGCCGCCGCCCGATCGGCCGAGCACCACCAGATCTCGGTTTTTTTTTTCATTTCGTATATCAATTTTGCAAATCAAAAATCTTTCATCTTTAAATTACGTGATTTAAACGATAAAATTAACTACGATAATAAAGCGCTTATTGCTTAAGCTCAAGCTCGCTCTCGCTACCATTGTTAGGAAATCTACGCGAACGCAGTGAATTCAAAAATTTATTTCTATCGACCCAAGATCGACTTCGTTTAAGCAATAAACAAACAAGTAGTGAAGCGGTGGTTACCTTGGTTGATCTATAAGATCGACGCTTTGACCGTCTAAGGAGAGTAGTTCTGCATAGAGCCGCCCAAGTGTTCGGCCTCTCACCGCTAGTCTCTCGAGCGACTGCGGAATCCCATCATGGATTGCTATTGGAAAACTCCGGTTTGCTAGACCGGCCTTTTCCCCTCTCTCCAACTCTCATAGGATGCTCTATATTTTACACAAGAACTATGAGCTCTTGCAATTGTGATGTATCAAAAGCTTGACACCCACCTCCTATTTATAGTAGAAGTGGCGCCCAAGAAGTAGAGTAGAAAGGAAGAAAACCTTTTCCCAATAAAATAAGGAAAATATAATTGATTGATTTATCTCAATTATTACAATATCTCATATTAAATAAATCTAGGATATTGTCAATATCTTATATTGAATATTTCAAGATTTTGTCAATATCTAATATTGACTATCTTTATTTTATTACCATAAATCGATTCTGTGTGTGTATATATCATCATATATATTACACAAATAAATCTATTAATATCATATATATATACACGCATACTTTGATGCGCATGCATGCAAATCCAATTTGCATTTATGCACACACGCATGTATGGACAATATATCTATATTATTTTATTTTATTAATATCTAATATTAATAATAGGTAATATCATTAATTAAATTGCACAATCCAAGTGTATCATATACATCCCAAAATTGCGCCACCTTTAGCCAAATATTGGCTTCCTGAATATTCTTTAATTAATATAATATTATTAATATCTTGTATTTAATTTATTCATAATAAATAAATACCACCATATTAATTTACCACTATAACCTTTATATAAGACGAGATAAACTTTCCTTATTTGGTTATCATCTATAACCACATTTTAATCCGGCTAGATGTTCTTATGTGTGTGACCCGATAGGCTTCGAATATGTTGGCCGTGAGACACAAAGTGCAAATTACGAAAATGCCCTTCATGCCTAACGATCACGGGATAGCGTCAGCAACACACCGTGACCCCAATCATCGGAAGAGTCAAATGCAATGACTACTACCTTTCATGTGAAACGATTACCGTGTAACTTACAATCCTATCATTTGTAATAATATCCATACGGTCGTTAGTCGAGTGTCAAAACATCAACGACCGTATCTTATAATCTGGATATCATGCTCTCTCGAAGTAACTCGTTTACTCCCACTTTGCAAAGATTCACGAGAGTTAGACATTCCTTATAAGAAGGCCATTTCGGATATTCAATCCTAATCATAGGATACGCGATTCCCGGACGACCAGTCATGTATACTCCGCGTGCTTGATGATCATACCCAATCACTACCGCATGATCGCCCGTGGCTGGGGAAACCTCAATAGTGTCAAAGCATGACAATCCACACCGTGATGCCATGAAGACTCGGTCCAAAGGATAATTACACAACCGCCACATAGTGTGACACTTATACGTGTAAGTGGGTCGATCTAACGTCGCATTCTCTAATACACGCCCACGCATACGGTCAAGTGTCTCTACACTTTGATAGACGAGATCTATCCCCGCGCTTAAAGGCGAAGACATCTAATACGTGCTAGATCTGTTTATACTATCAATGCCCTGTTTAATAGTACATCAGCCTAGAGACATTTAAGTATCAAACTCATTAAAGTGATTAGAGATCTCATCAACCATAATCGCCTATCATGGTTTCTCTATCACGGTTTAATACTAAGGACGTTATCATATAACAATTCATAATTGGTTCTTTAAAAGAACATATATATATGACAACAGAAAAGCCATTTAATATATGTATAAACATAAAGAAATAGTAGAAATGATCCGACCCGGTCGGATCCGGTCCAACCCGATTGGGTTTAGGACACGGTTGTAGTTTCTGCACGAAGCCGTCCAAGCGTTCGGCCTCTACCGGTGATCCACACGAACAGCCCGCCGGTATCCCATCATTGATTGCTACCAGAAAAACTCGGTTGCTAGACGAACCTTTTCTCTCTCTCAAAACTCTTTCTAGGAAGCTCTCATATTTTCTAGTAAATTAGAACTCTTCTAATTGTGATGATACAAAAGAGCTAGCCAACCCCAGAAAAGTGGTGCCCCTATGCCCCAAAAACTGATTGGGAGAAACTTCCTAGTAGATTGAGGAGAAAGAAAAATTTTCTAATAAAATATGGAAAGTATCTTTGATTGAATTATCTCATTTAATTTAATATCTCATATTAAATATTTTCAAGATATTGTAAATAGCTAATATTGACTATCTTTATCTTATTACCATAAATCTAATTTTCATAAATCAATAAATATCTAATATTATTATATGGTAATCTCATTATTTAAATTGCACAATCCAAGTGTATTTTACACATTTAAAATGGCGCCCCATATTGCCAATATATTGGCATCCAGAATATTCTTAATTAATATAATGCTATGATTAATTAAATTGCAAAAATACATGTGTATCAATACAAATAATTTTGACTCATACATCAACTATGTATATTTAATTAATCAACATAATTAATATCTTATATTTAATTTATTAATAATAAATAAATACCACCATATTAATTTATCATTATAACACTTTATAGTCGAGATAAACTTTTCTTATTTGGTTATCACTATAACCGCATTTTAATCCGGCTAGCCGTTCTTATGTGTGTGACCCGATAGGCTTCCGAATATGTTGTCCATAGGCACAAAGTGCAAATTAAAAAAATGCCCTTCATGCCGAACGATCACGGAATAGCGTCTAGCAACACACCGTGACCCCCAATCATCAGAAGAGTCAAATGCAATGAATACTACCTTTCATGTGAAACAGTTACCGTGTAAATAGAATCCTACCGCTGTTACAATATCCATACGGTCGTACGTCGAGTGTCAATACATCAACGACCGTATCTTATAATCCGGATATCATGCTCTCTCGAAGTAACTGATTTACTTCCACTTTGCCAAGATTCACGAAAGTAAGACAATCCTTATAAGAAGGCCCTTTCGGATATTTACTCATAATCATAGGATACTGATAACGCCCTAAATGGTACCAATAATTATACATTTATTCACGCGAATTCTGCTCAAGAGATGATAGATAGACTCGTTATTATATGGAATATGTGTTAAATGCTATGTGTGTTTTCCTATGATCGTAATTCTACATCTATGTTATTTTCCCTAAGATTTGGTACTGTTTTGTCTTGTTTTATGTGTTTTACAGGATGTACCAAATCTGCAGCATTGGAGAACGGATCTGGACCATAAAAAACATGTTGGGCCAAGTAATTAAAGTCCAAGAAGGAGTATGTTGAAGAAAAAGAGAAAAAGTCAGCCCGGTTTACCGAGGGCTAGGTCCGGTAAACCGAGGGCCTTGAGGAACACGAAATCAATTCTACCGCATCTACAAGGTCGGTTAGGGTTTCTATGAGTCATAAGTCGGCTGTTGTATCTATATAAAGCCGCATTAGCTGATTATTGCATAAGCACAAAATTATATTCAATATACATTATACAACTTGATGAAATAAAGTTATTCCAAGCTTTTGAGGAGTTATTTTTTGTTCTCCCTTTCTCTACCATCTTTAGCTTGAGTAGATCGAGCTATATCTCTATTGTAGAAGATATGAAGCTTTGAATGTTCTTTTTTGTCTTCAATATGGTATATCTGTTCGTATTTATGTGTTTTAGTTAATCTGCATGTTTAACGACCCCATGATTTACTTAGATTAATCGTAATTGAGCAATGTAGATCCAGAATTAAGAAAAGCCGCCCCCGGTAAACCGGCGGTATATACCGGTTTACCGAGTCAAAATTTAGGAAACTTAATCTGAAGAAGTCATTACAGCTACGTTGATCGACAGGTTTAATTAGCAGTATGTTAGATCTAGCCAATCTGTTTATTGTAATCGTAAAATTAACATGAAATACGAATAGTGAAGTGTTGATTTGGGCATAGTCTTGATGGACCCTAGGAACGTGCTGATCAATGTCGACAACTGTCTAGGTGGGTTAGCGGTATGAGTTAGCACTCGATATCGGCAATTCTTGTTCTTTAGCGTATGGGCTATTACGGACCAATTAAAGAGGTTAGCTTGCATATAGATTATCTACTACCATGGTCGGAGTAGATAGGGTTAGGAGTTGCACCCGTAGCTTAAAAAACTATATTAAAAACTCGCTCGATTAGTTTAAGGAAATTACGTGGGGAAATAAATATAAAGAGTTACTAATCCAAGTTAGTAGATCGGTGAGGATAGGGGAGAAATACCAAGTTTCTTTCATGTTTATTGTTGGTCAATGACCACCTCTATGTCGCTTCGTAATTAGGTTAGAATCGTTTATCGTTACAGTTGCATTGTCTCTGTGGGATCGACCTTGACTCGTATTACTATACTACGATGTACATAGTATTCTTGTTAGTAATATCGACGTTAGTGACTTACACGCGATCAGATACGCGATTTCCGGACGTGCAATGTCTCGGATTTTATCTAAGCAAAATAAACAAGTAATAAAATAATCCGGTTTACCCCAAGTGCAGGGGTCGTAGTATAGTAGTTACAACCGGAGTCGAATCACAGGGTATCGAGATTGGTCTAGTTCTTAATTTTTCTAAAGGTTGTCACGAAAAATAACTAAAAACGAAAACGAAGAAACAATAAAGCTGATGAGAGGTTGTCAATCCAAAGCCAAGAAATATAGCTGCGGACCTAAACTAACTAAATAAATCTATTCTATAACTAAAAAGAAAAATAAAATTCTAAAATAGCAACGAAGACAAGGCACAAAGATAATTTCAATTAATTTTAACGAAGAACAAGCATTGATCCACCTATCCCGCAACCCTCAATTTCTACTCTAGATCGTTTAGTGAAGATTTAATAAAGATGTGGTTCACCTATCAAAAGTATGCAATAGATACATGGGGGATGTAAAATAAAGAAGCCATGCCACATCAGCAGACTCGAAACACAAACAATCACTCAACATGGACCGCAATAGAGGGAGAAATAACCATAAAGGTGAAAGAACAGAACATCTACGCATATATAAAGGCCACAGAGGCTCACATTAAAATATCCATGTCAAATAACGGAAGCATGTATCAAAATCAAATTCTATTCACTAAAGCCTGATGCCTTTGGATGGCGTTCGGACAAGACAGACGCTCGTCTCTGCTGCTCTCAAAACATATACTGGATCAGTGCGTTTGGTGGACGGGCGCCCACTCCTTATGGACGCACGTTTGGAACCACACAGAGCAGACGGGTGTTTGGAAAGGACAAACGCTCGTCTGGCCCTAGCATGATGCACAATAAAGAGAAACTCGACCCCTTGTTTGATTCTCACCCTAGTCACCACATCAGTAAATTCAAAACCTCAGAAACCCTAGCAACAAAAAAAACAACTTTTTTCTTCTTTTTTTTTAATTTAATAAGATAAAAAGCAGTAAAAGATACGGAAAACTTAAGCGAGAAACCTACCTACGAAAAATTTAAAGCGAGAAAACAGAAAACAATAAAAGGGAGAAAAACGTGTTGGTCTCTTCTGAACCCAAAATGGAAGGGAAAATAGTAGATTTTGACCTCGAAAACGGCGACAAACGGCCTCTGGCGTGTACCATGTCGTCGGCGTCGGAACGAGCTTTCCGAATTGGGGTCCTGCGCGCCAAACCGACACCGGAGCCGAAAGTTATGGCCAAAATACTACCATGTGCCTTAACGATCCCTTTTATCCAAACTTATAACAGAAAATCAGAAACATTAATAAACTAGACAACCGTACCGATTCCCCGGCAACGGCGCCAAAAACTTGTCTCGGATTTTATCTAAGCAAAATAAACAAGTAATAAAATAATCCGGTTTACCCCAAGTGCAGGGATCGTAGTATAGCAACTAATACCGGGTCGATCTCACAGGGAGTCGGGGTTGTTTATTCTAGTTTTTATTAACTAACCTAAGGGTGCCACAATTACTAATACTAAGAAGATTATAACAAAATAAAACAATTAACAAGTAACAAAACTAAAAAACGATAATAACGAAAGTAAACTGGACAGAAGATCGAAACCTAAAGCCAGGAAGATATGATTACGAACAAGATAACTAAACTACTTCTATTCTAAACTTAATTGTGCAATAAAAATTGTAACTTTACGAAGCAACTCAAGCTCAACCGATTAAATCAATAAATTACGAACGAACAAGTTATTGATCCACCAATCCTACAACAATCAATTTCTATCTAGATTATCTCGCGGTTTTTAACAAAGTTGTGATTCACCTAACAAATGTATGAACTCCTAATCTCTTAGAAAAGTTCCCCTATCAATCTTTCATCTTTCGATCCAAAGACTAACGCTTTCAAATCAAAGGTGCGAAATTTATCAATTTCTAACCTAGAAATTTAACCTAACAACTCTCGTTAATTTTAGATTAAAGATCCAATCTTTATTATGGTGATCTAGGGTTTAATAACGATTATCATCAATATCAAACATCAAACATGCAAGCGTCTCTCGATATAATTGCATAAGATAAACATAAACATAATAAAGATACGACTTTAATTAAAAACTCACAAGATAATCAAAGACGAAATTGAATTGTTGATAGAACGGCTTCACAATGCTTGTTCCAAAAGCCTTTAGCCTCTAAACATCACTTGAAAGCTCGAAATTGCTTGAATAGAGTACATAAATTCGAAGGATCTAACTAAGAGTTAAAAACATAAAATTTGATCTAGGAAAGATGAAAAACTAAGCTAAAGCCGCCCTTAGGGTTATTATGGCGCGCTAGACAAAATTAGGGTCTATAATGATGTGAAAAACGCGACTATTTATAAGAAAATAAGTCGGTTTCAGCAAAGCGGCGCTTGGATGCCCGTCCAAAGAGTGAACGCCCGTCGATCATGCATAAAAACTTGAGTCGGGCGAAGTGGATCGGGACGCCCGTCCTTTGTAAAAATAGACGCTCGTTCATCAATTTTGTCAAAACTCGATCGATTTCTTCACTGGGCGCCCGTCCAAGAAGGTGGGCGCCCGCCCAAAGCAGACGGAACTTCAAACGTGCGTCGATTTACTTCAAATCCGATTTTTCATCTCTATCTTCAATCAACTTCATCCTTATCCTATATAAATCCGATCTTTAACACCTCTTAATCCTCTTTTAAACCAATTCCGTGCATCTACAAGATAAATAAAACATTGCAAAGTGTAATAACATTCAAATCAATAGAAAATCAACAATAAAACCTCATAATTCAACCACTTTGCGATTAAACCGTTTCAAACCTCACTTGCTCAATAAACCAATAAAACACTCAACTTCTATGCAAATTATATAAATATGGAGGAAATTATTACGAAATATAACATTATAAATCACATAAAATCACCCTAAACAAGCAACATGAATCCTACGCATGTTTCAGTATCACACTCAATCACTACCGCATTATCGCCCCATGGCTAAAGAAAACCTCAGTAGTGTCAAAGTATGACAATCCACACCGTGATGTCATGAAGACTCCGGTCTTAGGATAATTACACAACCGCCACATAGTGCGACACTTAATAAAGTAAGTGGGTCAGTCTAACGTACGCATTCTCTAATACACGTCCACGTACAGTCCAAGTGTCTCTACACTTTGATAGACGAGGTCTATCCCTGCCTTCAAGAAGATATGATACATCCAATACGTGCTAGTCTAATCGTACTATCAATGTCATGTTTAATAGCACATACGACTAGAGACATTTACGTATCAAACCTTTTAAAGTGAGTCGAGATCTCATCAATCATAATCACTATTATGATTTCTCTATCACAGTTTGACACTAGAGACGTTATTATATATACAATCACAAATTGGTGCATATAGATAAACAGAATATATAATAACATTAAAGCCATTTATCATATGTATAAACAAAAAGAAATAGTAGAAATTATACGACACGGTCGGATCCTGTCCAACCCGATTGGGTTTAGAACACTATTTCAACAACATATCATGAGTATGAAGTGAACCCTAGAGTTTGAATCGTGTTCATAAAGATAACTATTAATTAATAATGTTATGTTTTTCTATCATTATAAAACGTGATTGTCCAATAGCTTCTATCCTTTACTAAGTACTCAATATACTTATCTCTGTCGCATGTTTGTATGTTTTTCTTTCTCGAGAAAATGTGAACAGTGTTTTAATGACGTTGAGGATAACGTGTGATGTTATGTCATGCTATGTTTCGAAGTTATCATGCTTTTGTTATCTTGTTGAACTATGAAACTTTGTGTCTTATCTTTAGAGATGTGTACTTCCTTTTGACTTTTGTTATGACTAGTTGAAAGACTTGTTTTCCTTTATTTGTAAGATTTAAAACTATCCTTGTTGTAAGCTTTTTTTATCTACCTATAGACGGATGACAATGCAATATCTTATTTCATTGTATGTTTACCCGAGTCTTTATAATTTTTGTTTTACTTTACTCGATACGATGTAACATCCCGACTTTTCCGAAAGGGTAAAATAGTAATTGGTTATACCCGCGACGACCTAATTATTATTTATCCTATAACTTAAAAAAAAAAGGATTTTAATTAATGTCTTGGGAATTAGTTATGGGAATAAAGGGATTTAATTATTAAGAAGGATTTTAATTAAATCTATAAAAGGAAAATAAATCCTTAATTTCTCATAACTCAATTTCACGTTAGTTGTTGAAAAAAAAATAAGAGAGCGGCGAAGAAGAAAAACGCTTGAAGATGCCAGAAAAGGCGAATGTAAACTTCACCCGTGTGGCCAATCCGTTCATCTGTTCAAGATGCCGCAGAGAGAAAAGTGATCAGCGCGAGGAGACGCAACTTTGGAAAATAACATCTCTCAATTTCGTAAGTTTTCAGTTTAGTCCTAGTTTTCGGTATTCGTAGAGTTCGATTCTTGAAAAATTCGTATCTTTCAATCCGTAACTCTGTTTTTCAGCCATGAGTAGTCGAAACGATCGTCTTGAAGCGTAGATCATTCTAAAAATAGTTATGCAGCGGTTAATCCAGGTAATCTGCAGTTTTATGCTCTTTTTCAGTTTCGGTTTCTGCCAAGAAAATAGGATTTTAGGGTTTCTTGCTGATCAAATAGGTTTTGGGGGTTGAGGATCAACAGTTGTTGCAGTTGCTTGACGTTTTGCTTCCAGTTTTGCTGGAAATTAAGGTAAGAGGCTCTTCCTAATGAGTAATTATAGTTTTATAATGATAGGTTGAGTTTTGGTGAGTTTTGGTGTTGTTTGGTGATAGAATTCATGCTAAGTTGTAATTAATGAGTTGTGATATGTTTTGGCATATTTGTGTTGAGTTTTAAATTTCTAATTTTTTTGATTCAATAACATTAATTAAACATAAACAAGCTTCGATTGAACTTCTGATTCGTTCAGTTAAAACACCGAATGTACTCTTAAAGGGAGTTGAAGTTCGGATCCGTCAGAAGGGCATGAAAGGGCTTGTGCTTTGATGAACTAGAGTTCATCAATGTCGTGTATGTGCTAGGCCTTGTCCGTGTCTAGTGGTCTAAGTGCGAGTAGGATATGTAAGGAGCTTACTTGAAAACACTTAGGTGGCTAGTTAATTCACAATAATAAATACATATGTGTAGATAAAAGCTAAAAGCGTCATTTATTCTCGGTTAGGCACTCTTTTATATCGGCGATGTGATACGTTCATAAAAGGTGAACAACGCCATCGCCTTAAACGGTGAAGGGTAGTGGAGGAAATTCATCGGACGTATCGCATACCGGGAGACCCCGGAGCTAATCGGTGCTAATCACCGTTAGTTAGCAAGTATATCTTGGTGATGAGCGCCATGCGTAGTGTCCTTGAGTGATGAGCGTAACCAAGATAAGCTAAGCTAGAAACGTTTAGTCATGGCGTGTCGATGGGCATGGATTGAACCTAGATTGAGTCGGTCTCATAAAGATAATTTAATAATCATAATAATAACCTTTCATTGTATAACTTAGTTTTTCATTAGCTTCTCACTTTTACTAAGTACTTTGTACTTACCTCCTTTGCATTTTCTTTTGTATGCATTGTGGGGTGAGAAGACGAACAGGTTGATCAGGTAGATGACGACTTTTGAAGGCTTTGAAGTCTTGACGAAGTTTCTAGATCATTTTCTTTGTAAAGGTTGTACTAGACTAGTTGTATTATTTTCTTAGACTTAATGTATTTCTACTTTTAAGACATCGTATTGTATAAGTCTTTGGGTTTTTCGTCGTTGTCATTTAACTATCCATCTTTAGCATGGTTACTTTCTATTCATAGTAGCATTTATGTTTTTACCCGAGTCTTTTTAGCTTCCGTTTGCTTTTATTTGATACGACGACGTAGAGGCTTGCGTATAATGTTAGATTTATTTAATGCTATACGCGCCGAACGTTTCTCTTCCGGATAAGGGCTCGGTATCCGGGAGCGGGGCGTTACAGTTGGTATCAGAGAGAAGCGTCCTTCTTTCCTAGGCTTCTCCCCTCTATGATAAGACTTCTTTAGACCTTTTTGAACCCTTCTGATCTCTTTTGATCTTGGTGGCAAATTCTCGTAGGATTAGGAATTCTTAGAACGTGGTTAAGTTGCACTAGGACCAAGTGAAAAGTCTCCTTAGGTGAAGGTTGAGTTTTAAGCTCATATCTCTTATGTGATCCTCTTAAGTTTTGTTCCTTTCGAGAACCCTTACTAGGATCCTCTTTCCTTTTGGAATCTTGAATCTTTCTCTATTTTTCTTTCTTTTGAGGTTTTAATGCTTTCGTAATGCTACATTTGGTTCAAATCACTTCCTTGTAACTTGGTGTTATGCAAAATGAGTAAACGATTTTGTTCACGTTTCTATATATCATGTTATATCATTTTTTTTTGTTCTAAAAATTCTGTAAATTTTCAGCCACATAGAAAGTTGTCTTATCTACAATTTCTCTCTTTACATCAATTTAGTTTTCAATATGGATTGTTCACAAATTGTTTAACAAGGAGGGGTACTCTGTTCAGAAAATTCTGCAGCGGTACTCTTACTTATCATTCTGTTTTGAATAAGCTAAACACCTCCAAATGACTTGAATTTTTGATATGTTGTAGAAAACATCCTGAACTATAATTTTTGTTTTGGAACCAAGTGCAAATTCGTTTTGGTCTTAGCACAATCTGCAACACACGACAGTTGATGAAATCCTGAAAATTCTTGACAGCTTATTGCAGTAGATGAAAAGAATTATTTTGACCGACCTACGGCTTCCCAAAAATTTTGATTTTTGAGCATCATATGTAAAACTTATATACTCACAAATTTTCTCTTTGCCTTATGTTCAAAATCAGTTCAGTTTGTTTTGTGCAAATCAATTATTTCATGGCTTATGTATGCACCCGAATTTCTCAAAACCATTCAAGTCCTCTGGTCAAGAAATGATAGATGTCTTTCTTTCACCCTGTAAGTTATAGTGTAGTAGGTTATAGGAGATGAGAATACTTTGATTTATCTGATTCTTAAGCTAGTTGTTACCCAGGATAAGAAGTTTGGTAGGTAGAGACTAGGTGTTGTCGTTATAGTGTTCCTCGATGGCAAGATACGATTGCGTGGTGATTTTCCAATCTTATGTCTTCATTAATAAGATCCTCTTTTATAATCATCTAGTTTCCTACTTGGTTTTCCCGATTTCAATGTTTCCCCATCCATACTAATTGTAACTCATGTTCTAGTTAAATCATCCATTTGAAACTTCTGAAACTCGGTAAAAGTCTCTTATTACGCAGTTTTGTTTTCCAAGTGTGTACATTCATTTGATGTGCCTTATTTTTTTAAAGATGTTTTCATCGTGTCAAATGCTTGATTTAAGAAAAATAAGTTTCTCATCCTTCGAACTATTTGAACTGACAATTGCATATCCTTCCAACTATATCTTGTTTAGCTATTTTGGGGCAACACACTTTTGCATCCTAGTGATTACCCTTAATGCATCCCCTACAAGATGTTTTAGTACATACAATTTATTGTTTAAAGACTCGACTCTACAAAGCCTCCGTTTTCTCTCTTTGCTATCGCTTGATTTATGTTTACAAAATTTTTTTGACCATTGCTTTGCTTGAGATGGTTCTACACGAACTCCATGTGTAATTCTATTCTTTCCAAGTACTCCTCAGTCGTTTCAACTAATAGTGTTAAAGGTCTCTTACTTTGGCACATACTTTTCATCATCCTCGTGTTTGGCTTTACCCAACATGAGTGAATGCTTTTGTTTCCGTGTTTTCCCTTCAGGTTAAACAACTTACCGTGTTCCAAAAATTCTGAAAATTTTCAGTAAAGTAGCTTACTGTCTTATGTACAATTTCTCTTTTTACATCAACTCGATAATCATTATGGATTGTTCAGAAAATTCATGTTTATACCGGACACTCTGTCCAGAAAATCTGCAGCACACTTTCACTTCTTCTTCCGTTTTGAACAGGTTAAACACCTTCAATTGATCTGAATTTTTGATATGTTGCATACAAAACTTTTATCTACAATTTTCCTTTTGAAATTAAGCTCAGATTCGTTTCGTTTGATCTCGATTTGCAATTCAACTCAGTGTTTACTAAACTGGAAATTTTGACAGCTTGTGCAATCGTCGAGAAATAACTGTTTTTGACCAACTTATTTTCATTCAAAAATTCCAATATTTTTATTTCACCTGGGAAACTCCAGTATCTAAATCTATTCTTTTTTTATCGTTCTCAAATTCCTCTTCGTTTGTTCTATATAAATTGATAATGTCAGATCCGGAGTAAATTTCATACACAGCAACCTAAAAGGAATTCTCACCTCTTGACTTAGGGTTTGGGCTAAGAGGGTAGTAAGTTACGACTGTTATGTTTAGGAGTTCCCCGAAGTTTGACCTCCTTTTGAGTTAACCCTTTTAGTAGGAGTTTGTAAAGCTAACGTTATAATTTCTTTTGCAGTTTTAAACAAGAACCAAGATGCTATCCTCCAGCATGCCATGTTTGATATTCAGACCCTTTTCGTGCCCTTTTATAATTATACCTTTTCTGGTGATTTATTTCTCATGTAATCCCTCATTTGAGATCTTTAAGCTCAACAAATCATTTTCACATGTTGTCATGAGTTGCCTCAGAAACATATCGCCGTAAGCCCTTCTTCTAAACAAGTTCTTACCCTCTTACTTTTCAAATCAAGAAACAAGTTCGTTTTAGATCCGCAGTGTTGTACTCCCATAATTCTTTTCAAATTCAAATTTGACTAAGCCTTCTGATGTCAGAACATTCTCCTTACTTGTGTTCATTCTCAGCTCCCCTCCTAAGGGTAGTGTTGATTTTGTAATCTTTCCATCTAATGCTACTTGTTCTTTCAAGGTATGCATCTCATCTTCTTACCAGTAGGATCTTTAATCCTACATTGACATCCACCTACTGATTTACCTATCTTTAACCTTCTTGCAATTTATGCTAAAACCGGTTTCAATGAAGGTAGTCTTTGCCAAAGTGTGCCTTCGAACCTATTTAGCCAATCAACTTTTGAATTCCTCAACTTTGGATTTTCAATTTGATTAATGTACCTTTCAGTTTTAACTCTCTTTCAGGCCATTTAGAGCCATGAACGCCGAGATACACTTTTTGATATTCCATCTTCTATTTTGGCGCTTTTATTACAATTTTGTCATACTAGTTGAAAGTCTATTTTGTTTTAACCTTTTCTTTCCCACATGAGGAATAACCTCGAGCATTTATTCCTTGCGATTGTACTATTCCTCTCGAATAGTGCAACCTTGAATCTTTGAGTTGAATCGTCAATAATCGTTTAAACTTCCTTTGAAAGTTCGAATTAATTCTTGGAAATCAAACCTTATCCGACAATTCTTAAGTGTCGTTTCCTCTTCATTCAAGATCTTGTTTGCTGCTTACTTATTCAAACTTTTGATATTCCCTTACAATTCCTTTAGAGAAATTTCTATTTCTATTAAATCCTAAAATAACCTCTCTTTGACTATTGCAAACTTGGACACTTCTTGACAAAGTGTTATTTTATTATGAGACCTTGTGGTGTACTCATTTTGTCTCCATGGCTCCTTCATGTTGAGATTCTTGCTCTCTTTTGATTTCTATATTTTTAGTCCTTCTGGTGCTCGACCCTGCACCTTTACCTTGATTTCTATTGTGTAATGTTACCTTTAACATCTCCACTTTCTAAAGGTTTATATGAAAGCTTATTACCATCTTTTCAAGTTGCCTCTAAAGTCTTTCTAGACCACCGTATCTTGCAGAATTTCACTCTCTCAAAAGAACTTCATCTGCAAGGTGTCCTTTTGTTTCCTTCTGGCGGCTATATTTTGTATTTTGATACAGTGCCTCATTCTTCATTTACGGAACCAACCGACTTTCATCAAAGACGGGATCATCTTGTTTTTCTTGTAACCCAAGCAACTTTGCCTTATTTCAAGTGCATTATACCTTCTCTGGGCTTACCTAGTTGACATACCACCCTGGTACCTAACTTGTCACTTTTCAATTTTATTTATTTTCCAAGCTAGCCCTAATTGGCACGAGGATTGGATCAGGATCGCAGAGAGAGAAAGTATGGCAATGCATGTTCTCCACCCACAGGAGTCTCGAAGTCCTTCAATTTGGGATCCTTGTAGTTCTTGATAAGCTTGTGGTTCCACGGCGAAGTTGAGATCAAAAGAAGTCAAGTGTGCCGAAGTGTGGTTTATTTGGGAAGATTTCGCCTTTCGGGTTTAGGTCGGCGAGGAGCAAGCAGAGAGTGTTGAACCGATGATTTCAAGATTCGAGGCGATTGATGAGTTCGTGAAAGAAGCAAGACAAAGATCCAAAGTGGTTTTAGTTTACAAGTGAGTGGTCGAACCAACCCGCCGGTGGTCATGAGTTAGATGAAGATGGACGATAGTTGGGATCGGAATCAACTTTGGGTTCGAATGCGGAAGATTGGGAAGAATAATGAAGAATAAAAAGCTCGAGATGGCAATTGCAGTTCATCTCGGAGCGACCAAGAAGTACAATAATTGGAGCGAGATCTTTGGCGATCTTTCACGACGATAGAGATAGAAGAACACGAGTTTCGGGATGTAGTGGGGCGACAATGAGAATCACGAGACCGAGTTGGTACTGACAATCCAACAAAAGATTGAAGTAGATCGTCGCCACCTCGAGATAGCTCAAGACAAGCGGAAGAGTTGGGAAGATGGAAGAAGAAGAAGGCATGCGAGTTAGGAGGCGAAGCGCCGCAAAGTCCGAGTTCAAGCACCTCTCGGTTACATTCGAGTTTCGAGGACGAAACTCCTCTTAAGGAGAAGGAATGTAACATCCCGACTTTTCGAAAGGGTAAAATAGTAATTGGTTATACCCGCGACGACCTAATTATTATTTATCCTATAACTTAAAAAAAAAAAAGGATTTTAATTAATGTCTTGGGAATTAGTTATGGGGAATAAAGGGGATTTAATTATTAAGAAGGATTTTAATTAAATCTATAAAAGGAAAATAAATCCCTTAATTTCTCATAACTCAATTTCACGTTAGTTGTTGAAAAAAAATAAGAGGAGCGGCGCTGAAGAAGAAAGACGCAGAAGATGCCAGAAAAAGACAGAATGTAAACTTCAACCGTGTGGCCAATCCGTTCATCTGTTCAAGATGCCGCAGGAGAGAAAAGTGATCAGCGCGAGGAGACGCAACTTTGGAAAATAACATCTCTCAATTTCGTAAGTTTTCAGTTTAGTCCTAGTTTTCGGTATTCGTAGAGTTCGATTCTTGAAAAATTCGTATCTTTCAATCCGTAACTCTGTTTTTCAGCCATGAGTAGTCGAAACGATCGTCTTGAAGCGTAGATCATTCTAAAAATAGTTATGCAGCGGTTAATCCAGGTAATCTGCAGTTTTATGCTCTTTTTCAGTTTCGGTTTCTGCCAAGAAAATAGGATTTTAGGGTTTCTTTCGATCAAATAGGTTTTGGGGTTGAGGATCAACAGTTGTTGCGATTGTTGACGTTTTGCTTCAGTTTTTTGCTGGAAATTAAGGTAAGAGGCTCTTCCTAATGAGTAATTATAGTTTTATAATGATAGGTTGAGTTTTGGTGAGTTTTGGTGTTGTTTGGTGATAGAATTCATGCTAAGTTGTAATTAATGAGTTGTGATATGTTTTGGCATATTTGTGTTGAGTTTTAAATTTCTAATTTTTTTGATTCAATAACATTAATTAAACATAAACAAGCTTCGATTGAACTTCGATTCGTTCGGTTAAAACACCGAATGTACTCTTAAAGGAGTTGAAGTTCGGATCCGTCGAGGAAGGGCATGAAAGGGCTTGTGCTTTGATGAACTAGAGTTCATCATCAATATCTGTGTATGTGCTAGGCCTTGTCCGTGTTCAGTGGTCTAAGTACGAGAGTAGGATATGTAAAGGAGCTTACTTGAAAACACTTAGGTGGCTAGTTAATTCACAATAATAAATACATATGTGTAGATAAAAGCTAAAAGCGTCATTTATTCTCGGTTAGGCACTCTTTTATATCGGCGATGTGATACGTTCATAAAAGGTGAACAACGCCATCGGCCTTAAACGGTGGTGAAGGGTAGTGGAGGAAATTCATCGGACGTATACGCATACCGGGAGACCCGGAGCTAATCGGTGCTAATCACCGTTAGTTAGCAAGTATATCTTGGTGATGAACGCCATGCGTAGTGTCCTTGAGTGATGACGTAACCAAGATAAGCTAAGCTAGAAACGTTTAGTCATGACGTGTCGATGGGCATGGATTGAACCCTCAGATTGAGTCGGTCTCATAAAGATAATTTAATAATCATAATAATAACCTTTCATTGTATAACTTAGTTTTTCATTAGCTTCTCACTTTTACTAAGTACTTTGTACTTACCTCCTTTGCATTTTCTTTTGTATGCATTGTGGGGTGAGAAGGCGAACAGGTTGATCAGGTAGATGGCGACTTTTGAAGGCTTTGAAGTCTTGTGAAGTTTCTAGATCATTTTCTTTGTAAAGGTTGTCTTAGACTAGTTGTATTATTTTCTTAGACTTAATGTATTTCTACTTTTAAGACATCGTATTGTATAAGTCTTTGGGTTTTTCGTCGTTGTCATTTAACTATCCATCTTTAGCATGGTTACTTTCTATTCATAGTAGCATTTATGTTTTACCCGAGTCTTTTTAGCTTCCGTTTCTTTTATTTGATCACGACGACGTGAGAGGCTGCGTATAATGTTAGATTTATTTAATGCTATATCTGGCATGCGAACGCGTTTCTCTTCCGGATAAAGGCCGGTATCCGGGGCGCGGGCGTTACATACGATGACATAGATGTTTACGTATAATGTTAGATGTACTTAATGTTATACGTGTCGAATATCCTTTTCACAATAAATACTCGATGTCCGGAAACGAGACTTTACACCTACGAAAATAGAGATTCCATTTTATTATATAGATAAATGAGATAACACATCAAAATTAAAGCTACAATATTGGTACCTGTGTAATCAATAGCTTCAATTCCCTTCAAAAAAAATAAAAAAATAAATAAATGCTTCAACCAACAGTACTCATATCATCAAAATCTCCAATTTATGATATTGCTGATAAATTGTGTTGGTGACATTTTATTTTTACTAAAAATGAAATACCATTGTAGCATAATATTCATCTTCAAAAAAAAAAAAAAAAAACCCAGAACTCATTTAATCAAGATGAGAATCAGTGTTGCTGACAGCTCTAGAAAACACTAATACATCGCCAAGCTCAGTTGCCTTGTCCTCCTTTTGGTCTTTTGTAACAATGGCTTCCCTTATAACTTCCTTTGCTTTGGCCATTGGATCCTCTTTTTTGTTCATCTTCTCTTCCTTCTCTAATTTTTCCTCCCTTTCTTTCGTTGCTTCCATTTTTTTTATTTTTTTATTTTTGTGATCTGTTTATTGCTGCATACATATATATATTATATGTAGAGCCTGGACACGTGTTGTTCCGGTGGCATTACATGTACAACAGCCTTTATTTTCCGCCATCTGGATAGCTAGGATAATATATCAAGACGTGTGTAATTGACTCGCTTTAACTTCGTCCACAACACATTATTGATTATGATGGATATAATAATGACCAATAAATCTATATTAAAATCAACGGTGTAGATACACGTTGTGTCAGAATACTCTCATCCATTTTATATGACAGGAAATACAGCAAACAAAATTAATACTTGTTAGTTTAAATATACTCCCTCTTTTCCTTATCATCTATCGCATTTGAGAAAAACATATAAATTAAGAAAATGAGTAATTACATTGACTTTTATTATAAAATACTAAAAAAGTTTTGAAAAGTATAGTGGTGTATTGAATATAAAAAATTGATTGGTTGAATGAGCCTAGAAAGTTGAAAAGTAATATTGAAAAACGAAAAGAATATTAAAATATGTATTAGAAATGTAACTAAAACATGTAAAAAAAAAATTGATTTTAACAACTGCAACAATTAAATAGAAACGGAATGAATATATATTTGAGAATAACTCAGCATATGTATTAGTATCGATTAGGATCCTATGGCCCATAATATTTTTTGGGTAAGTGATTTAATTAGAAATGGGAATTGGGATGAGGGGAAAATTAAAAACATCTTTTGGCCTGTTGATGCCCATCAAATTCTGACCTTGCCTGTCAGTAACTGCAATCTTGGTGATAGTCTTTACTGGTTCCCCTCAAGCAATGGGATCTTTTCCATGAAATCTGCATATCCTTACTTCTTTGATCAACTTAACAGTCATCTCTTTAGAGATGAGTCCCATTCTAATTTAATTGGGCTAAATGATAAATACTGGAAGCTTGTATGGTCTCTTAATGTGCCTAATAAGATAAAGCACTTCTTTTGGAAATGCCTTAGGGGTATTTTACCTTGCAAAACTAATTTGACTAATAGACTTCCCACATATGGTTTCTCTGCAATTTGCCCTCTTTGTGCTAGTTGTGCTGAAAGTATTGAACATATTCTGGTTCATTGTACTAAAGCCAAGGAGGTATGGGCTCTTTCTCCCGTTTCCTGGACTCATTTCAATTCAGCTTCTTGGAGCCTAGCTGATTGGTGGGCACGGATGACTCAACGGAATGACTTTAGTTTGCAACGAGATAACATCTGTAAAACTTTGTTCATCTTCTGGCAGATCTGGAAGGCTAGGAATGATTGGGTGTTCAATAGGAATTTGCTAAACCCTAACACTGTGATCAATGTGGCTATTAAAGAATTTCTCGACTATGAAAATGCTAATAATATTGCTACCTGTGCTTTTGAGAGGGCCTCTGGGACGGCTGCTGTTCCTACAGCCCCTCCACCTACGAGTGATCGATCTAATTCTTCCTCTTCTTCTTTTCAAGGGCTGGTTTTGCAGGTAGATGCTGCTTGGTGCAGTTCCATTCATCCGGCTGGAGGAGGTGTGGCAATTTTTGACAAGAATTACAATCTGGTCGAGGTTTGGGGGCGATCCTTTCATAACATGGATTCAGCTCTTCGATCTGAAGCAGAGGTAGTAAGGTGGGCTCTGCTTGTGGCTAAAGAGAAGGGATAGCGTGATTTGGTGATAAAACGGATTCCTTAATTCTCTGTCAGCTTGTTGCACATAGCAAAATACCGGATCCTGCTATCAACATTGTTATAAGGGATATCCATGCTCTTATGAAGGATTTCTACTTTTGCAATGTCATCCATATCAGTCGAAAAGTGAATGTAATTAGCCACAATATTGCTGCTTTTGCGAAAAACTTGTTAATCCAGCCATGTGGACTGGATATTTCCCTGCATAGATCATGTCTTGTGTTTAAGTTGAGAAGGAAATCAGACAGACTATGTAATTTGCCTATCTTTGAATGAATGTTTCGTCTTAGAAAAAAAAAATTAGAATCTATAATAAAATAAATTGTAAGTGAGGTAAACAAACAAAATATCGGTCCAGTGATCATGATTTTGTCATACATTTGCAATTTCTAGCGGAATTGGGGATTTACCACTAAGGTCCTTGATTTTAGCTGGCTGAGGCTCAGTATTACTTATCATTTCATCTATTCTGTCTTAGGAAGAAGAGTAATTTTATGGTGGTCCGAGCAGCAGCACGCCATGAATTGATCTGTAAATGAAAATTCTTAAAAAAAAGAGCAAAGTGGTAAAAACATGGTACTTATTTTTTTACACGGTAGTGCCCATGTGTTATCTTTGAATTTATTGATCATCATATCACCATGCCATACTTGATCAGGGACCATACTAAAATTTGCGTAGAATTCAGTTATATGCTTGTTGTTCACAACTACAATTATATGCAATATAAAGTGACGATATTGTAAATCGTCTATATTTAAATCGGGGCCAACAATAATCCTAGTGACAATAACACGATCAAAGCCCTAATTTCCAACCTAAAAATGGGGGTGGTGTTGAGTTATTTTAGACTGAGCCTGAAATATATGTATCCCAAGTATCCTATGTATCCTGTAATTGATCAAGGATCAAGTCTCTTGTAGTTCATTGGGATCGTTTATATAGAGGACATCTCGCGCACAGGCAATCATGTGCCGTGTCCACTAAGGATTCTTTGCGTGTAAATCCATTTAATTTAAAAGACAATCACGGATAGTTTAAATGTTAGGATCAGAGTCCTAATAGGTAAATGATCTTCAGGATCTTCCCATATTTATCTTGTTATTATAAGCACGTGCGTCAACATCAGATAAGGAAGGCTCTGGCCGACATGCGTCGAGCCCCCTAGACTGTCTCGGCCCGAACTGCGTTTACCAGTCCTCCACAACGACCTGCGGTGGTCTATACGGGAGAACAAGTCAGACCTCCCACCTGGGGCTTAAGCATGAGGTGGGCTCCTGGTCCTTAACATTTTACTTCTCTCTCTTTATTTAATGTTTAATCAATGTGGAGATGACACGTGGCAAAACTCAGCTCAACCCTCATCATAAGGCAAAGAGATTTTTGTTGTTGCTTCATAAAAATTGTGTTTGCGAATGGATATTATACTCGTTTTTAATATACCTGCAGATTTAGCTTCATGTTTTACTTGTATTCATTGTATTACACATAGTTATGTGTTTTTATTAGGTACTGGTATACACATTTACATTCTATGAATTCGAGAGTCTGATCAATACTCTCATATAGGGGTGGCATCGGGTGGGATCCGACCCGACAAGATTCGAGATTCATTTTTTTCTTCCAAGCCAAGATCCGATAAGCGTCGAGTCGACAATCGGGATACCGAATGTTCGAGATCTCGTCGGGTCGGGAATGAATATCCCGAACATATGATGTTAAAAAATATTCATGTTAATATAAAAAATGACAACAATTACTTGATCAAAAAATAGTTCAAAAGGTGGGCGGAAAAAAAAATGAGTTAACGGCAGAGTCGGCGGCCAGTGTTTTGTGAGGAAGAACACTCTGGAATATTAGAGAGCATAAAAGATGTGCAGAGAAAGTGAGAAGCAGGCGGAGCAGAGTGTAGTTTGTTTATGTTTTTAGTATTTAGGGTTGTGGGTATTTATATCGGGATGAAAAATGTTATATATATATATATATATATATATATATATATATATATATATATATATATATATGGGTCGGGATCAGAAACCCGACGGGATTGAGTTTTATACCCGATCTCTTTCCCGTATTTTTCGGGTCGGGAAAAATCCCGAAATTTCGGGATCAGGAAATTTTCGTGAGTGGGTCGAGATTATCGGGAAATTTACCACCCCTACTCTCATACAAGAGCTTTACGCATGAGGGTTCATTTTCAACAATTGTTTGGATGGACAAAAGTGCGCACCAACTTACGGGTTACAGAATAGCAAGCTTGTCAGCATTACATTACAACTCAATTCAGTTTAATTCAATTGTCTTGCCCTCCAAAGCTTATAGGAGATGGGCCTTGTCTTTCAGGACTTACAGGAGAAGGCGTAATACCCTAAAACATGTCTTACATCAATGCATTACATTGCACACATTACACTATGAATTCACTACACTTGTAGTACGAGTGATTCATTACATTTTCATTGGCATTTAGTTGGTGGTTAAGGATGCATTGCAGGCCTTCTCATTTAATTCCTTTCATTTTTACTATACTTCAAGTAAATAGTGATATACTTATTATATTAGTTATTTAAAGTTACTAATTGTAAAACTCCGTACTTCTCAATAAGAGTATAAAAATCTTTTTGTGATTTTTGTGATCTGATAATTTTAATAGGTTAGATTTTATTTAATTAAATGGAGATATGATAAATTGTAATGAGTATTTATGAAATTTTAGAGATGATATTTTTAGTAAGGGCAAAACGGAAAATATACCAACCCCATTAATACTCAACTCCCTTCCGAAGGAGGGAAAAAAAAAAGGGGGATCTTTGTCTTTCCGATCAATCCGGCAATCGAAATCGCAAACGAATCGCACCACGATAATCACCGCGGAGAGAGGATCGTTTCAACATAAGTTTTACTTTGATCGGGTAAGAAAGTTCGGAACATATTTTCTAGATTTAGAAGTGATCTTGAGTTTTTCTTAGCTAAGTGATGCTTTAAAAGTTGTAGTAATAGTAGATCTACATTTTTGTTGCAGGGTTTGAAGAAAGATCATAGACTTTCGTGTGTCTTACGAGATCTACTTTTGGAATCAAGATTACTTCTTGAGTGCGAGGTAAATGTGTGTTCAACCAAATCTAGATGTGTTATTTTGTTGTTTATATCTAGATTTTGTTATAAGCATGCTTGGTAGTAATTTCATATCAATTTGGTAAGAATTTGGTGTTGTTTTGGTGCTTAAAATAGTGAGAAATCGCCATGGATTCGACCTTGGAAGTTGCTGAGAATTTTCGAGAGAAATTGATTAGGCATACGACTAATATAAGTCGGCTCACGCTGAATGAGCAGATATTTCGATGCCTACTGAGTATTTCCGGCCCATGCCTAAGGTGTTCAGGCACACGCCTAACACCAAGAAAGTGCATAATCATGTTTTGTTCCCCCGAATGAGCATGTCTTAGTGTAAAGCCTTAAGTGTTATATTGTGAATTAAAATGTATGTGTTTTAGTGGCTTTGGATCCGCACCATGAAACACGGGAGCATTGGAACACATTTAATTTGGCCTTACGTGATGTTGCCTTCTTTGTTATGTGAAAAAGTTAAGAGTCTGGTTTCTGGTGGATTTGGCTCAACACCTTGAGGAGACCCTCTATGGGAAGATACTCGGGATCATCGAAAATCTTATACTTAAGCCTTGTGAATATTGGATTAGAATCCTGATATGATCGAAGATGAGACGATGTGGTTGAAGATGAGGCGTTTTAGCGTGGAGTCTATTTATTTTATTATTTATATATCCCACATTGTTTCCATGATGATTTTATTAGAATATTATTATTATTATTATTATTATTATTATTTATTATTAGGTTTTTATTTTTAATTCTATTATTTATTTTTGTTTCACATTGGCTAGGAGTTGTTTTATTTCTTTCATTGTAGCCTATTTTAAGGCTTTAGTTATGTGGGTGTCCATATATACCAAGGTTTTTGGTTACGGGTTACCCAAAGGTCGAGGTGCTCGTCTTATTGGTGCCTTCAGTCAAGTCCTCGGACATTTTCATATCTGATTTGTTTACGGATCACATCAATAGTATTTTTTTGTAATGTGTTAAGTAGTGTAATTAACTTAGAATATAGGTGGTTAGCTAAATCACATAAATACATACTTCATGTGTCTAAAAAGCTAAAACACATAGGTCTTCGGTGAGGCACATTCTTGTATCACTTCATTCAACTATTACCCCTCCACATGGTTAGACCAAACGGACTTGGGTAATATTCCACATGGTTAAATATCGTGCCCTTGAGGAGTTGAGGAAATGTCGTGGTGCATACTCACCATGCAAAGTGTCTTTGGATCAAAATGTAACAAATGTCTTTGTTGGTTGCATCTGCTAGTGAGACAAGTAGAGGGGGTGAGTTACTTGAACATATGTGCTATTAATGACAATCCTTGTATCATTACATATTTAGATTCGGTGCTTCTACTATTTACTAATTACTTTTGTACTTATCCCTTTATTATTGTTTTCCCCAACCCGAGAAGGTGGTATGGTGTAGGTTGAGTTTGAGATTGCTAAAGAGTGATTCTCGAAGTGCCGTTGTTGAAGCTTATCTTCATTTAGTATCTTGAACTAATGGTATAGAATCTCCTTTATCTCTGTAATAGGTTGAGTAAGTAGTTTGTTCTTGTTGTAATAAAGTGTGGTATCAGTAGAACGGTGTTTCAATCACCGTGTAACAGTCTTAGGGATATTGTTTTAGTTGCATCTGTGTTTCTTTCGGTCGCTTGTAATAGAATTTTAGCTTTCTGAGTCTATCTTTTTGTTTTCCTCCATGTACTCTGATGTTGATGATATGAGACTTACGTATATAACTTATTGATTTTAATTTTATACGTGCCAGGCGTTCATTTTCTGGTTAAGGATTCGATATCTGAAACATATGCGTCACACTAATGCATCAAAAGAGAACCATGACAATATTTTCCAAATATTTCCATAATTCTCTTTTGATTATAATTTTCTTACTCAGATTTTGAGTTGACACCATACTTGATATACTTTGAGGATAAGTTTGTTGAGCCAATTGAGATAGAAACATGTAAACGATCATTATTATTATGCCTCATAGAGATCATGCCGTCAAGATGTTGTCTCTCGGTTCTTTATTTTGTTTGGGGCTTCGCCCTAAGTTATTCAATTACTTTATTTAAGATATTATTTAATTTGTTCTATTTTGTGACAGATATAGTAGACAAGATTTTGGGCTTGTAATGGTGACTTAAACTATGCTGTTGAAGTCTGTATGGAAATTGTGATCAGTCGTGAGTCTTTGGGCAATCTCTTTGAATCTGGTGTAATTTGGGACATCAGCAGGGTTGATCAACATGTTGAGCCTTGAGTCTACTGAGTTGGTTCACAATAGACTTAAGGAACACGTCTGCTGCATGGTTTCTGTTTTGGTGAAGTTACGTCTGGGGTATTTCAGTCATTTACTGGGTTGGCTGTTTAGTCGGTTAGGGTTGGATTACCAAGGCTATAAATACCATATGTATTAATTGTAACTTGTAACTTTCTCCTGATAATAAAATATCCTCGTTTGTCCGTGGAGTAGTCGGCCGAATTTCCGGAAACCACGTTAAATATGTGTTCTTCTTGTTCCTGTGTTTGTTTACTTGTTAATTGCTTATCTTTGCTCACAATCACCATCACTTCTTGATCGATCTGCCATAACAAACTGGTATCAGAGCTTCCAGGTTCATCAAGAAATCTGTGTATCTGTTTTAAGCTAGGTAGATTGGCACCAAGGTCATAATTGACGCTAGGATTTGAGATCTACGCAAGCTTCTATGGTGAGAAAGATGTCTGCTTTAGACGTCAAGATTGACAAGTTTGAGGAAGAAATAGTTTTAGTCTATGGCGGATCAAGATCGTGCTTTGTTGAAGCAACAAGGATTATGAGGTCCATTGTCTAAATCAATAGTGTCTTCTTTGAGAGAGCGATCGGAGGAGAAAGAACACTCAACAACTATGTTGTTCTTGTCATATGATATTATCACGAGAGGTTGTTGAAGAGGACACAACAAAAGAAGGCGTGGTCCAAGCTTGAGAGTTTGTACATGACAAAGTATCGACCCGACAAGTTGTTATTGAAACAACGTCTGCTCAAAACCTAAGGAGGCATGAAGGCACTCGGTGAGGATCATCTAGATCGAGTTGAACACAATATTGCTTGACCTAAGGAATATTGATGTGAAGATTGAAGATGAAGATGCAACATTGATCCTACTTGTGTCATTGCCTTCATCATATGAGAAATTTGTGCAGTCTTTTATTGTTGGGAAGGACTCAGTGTCATTGGAGGATGTGAGATCATCACTCCATTTTCGAGAGTTACGCCATAAGGCATCTGGTTCAGGACAGGACGGTCGATCTCCACTGGATTGGTGGCCAATGGAATCAACGAGGCCAGGAGAAGTGCGGAAAGAAGAAATCCAAGAGAACATCCAAGGGACCTAAATCTAAGGATGTCTGTAATTACTGCAAGGAGCGGAGACATTGGAAGAATGAATGTCCAAAAAATAAGAAGCAGTAGAATAATTGTTGCGTTGCGAGGAACAAGACACCAACTCTAAATAAGATATGGCCATAGCATAGCGGTTCAGAGTCGCGACATGGCACATGGATGTGTGGATTACGGACACCTGGGAATCCTTATCATGTGTGTCCAAAGCAGGAGTGGTTTTCAAAATATCGGCCAGGTGGATGGAGGCCATATTTCAATGGCTAACAGCAAGATCTACAAAATAGTTGGGATTGGATCTGTTCAGTTGATGACACATGATGGTAAATTTTGCACACTGAATGAGGTTAGGCATGTTTCACAGATGACCAAGAATTTCATATCACTTAGTCTACTAGACAACAAAGGGTTCAACTTCAGGGGTGAAGGTGGATGGGTGAAGGTCTATAAAGGTTCAACAGTGATTCTAAAGGGTATCAGACATGGGACACTATATATACCTACAAGGGTCTACTGTATCAGGTTCTGATGTTGTAGCATTATCAGAGGTTCACCAGTCACAGCTGACCAAGCTGTGGCACATGAGATTGGGTCATATGGGTGAAAGAGGGATGCAAATTCTGTCAAAGTCTGATCTACTTGGGGGACATAAGGTCAAGGAGCTGGATTTTTGTGAACACTGTGTGTTTGGGATGCTAATATCCTAAAAGCAATTCACATCACAAAAGGGACACTTGATTATGTCCATTCTGATTGTTGGGGACCTTCAAGGGTGGAGTCACCGGGTGGTCACATGTATTTTGTGTCTTTCATAGATGATTATTCAAGGATGGTTTAGGTAATCATGATGAAGCACAATAGTGAAGCATTCAAGCACTTCAAGCAGTGGAAGGCTTTGGTTGAGAATCAGAGAGGAGGAAGATCAAGAGACTTAAAAGCGATAATGGTGGAATTCTGTTGGTGCGAGTTTGATGAATTTTGCAAGAACGAAGGCATTGCTAAGCACCCATCTTGTCGAGACACTTTCACATGAGAATGGTGTTGCGAGAAAGAATGAATCAAACTCTTCTGGAGAGGGCAAGGTGCATGCTCTATAATTCAGGTCTGACAAGAAGATTTTGGGTAGAGGCTGTTAACACAGCATGTTACTTAATCAATAGGGGGCTTTACACTAGGATCAAGCTCAAAACACCACTTGAGGTTTGGTTAGGAAAGTAAGCAGACTACTTTGGTCTAAGGGTTTTTGGAAGTACATTCTACTATCATGTCAGTGAAGGTAAATTGGAACCTAGAGCCAAGAAGGGAGTATTTGTTGGATATGGAGATGGATTAAAAAGGTATAAAATCTTGTCATCAGCTGAAAATAGGGTTATACTCAGTAGGAGTGTAGTCTTTGATGAAAATTCTATGCTTAACTCATCTGTGAGGGCCACATCTGAATCCAAAATTGGATATGAAAGTGAGAAGGTTGACAAACAAGTGGAGCTTCAAGTAGAGTCTGCTAAATTAAAAGACTCAATGAGGGACGGTCGACC
Source organism: Gentiana macrophylla (assembly GCA_026214975.1). Lineage (NCBI taxonomy): Eukaryota > Viridiplantae > Streptophyta > Magnoliopsida > Gentianales > Gentianaceae > Gentiana > Gentiana macrophylla. The sequence continues at coordinate 97,496,666 of CM047811.1, forward strand.
TCGGTGATCAGAGTGGATCCAAACGATCTGTTGAAAAAGGTCGTGAGACACTCAAGCGGTGATGTTGGTCGTGAGTAAGCTCTCAAAGCTGGTGCTAGAATGACCAATATCAGACCCCCAAGAAGATACGGGTTTGAGGAGGATATGGTTGGATATGCACTACAGGTAACTGAAGAAGTGGATGGTTTTGAACCTAACACAGACATGGAAGCTGTGACATGTTCTGAGGCATCTCAATGGCTTGCTGCCATAGGAGAAGAAATGGAGTCACTTCAAAAAATGGGACTTGGGATCTAGTCAAACAACCACAGGACAGAAGGGTGGTCAGCTGCAAATAGATCTTCAAGAAAAAGGAAGGAATGTCATCTGCTTAGGGCATTAGATATAAGGCACGTTTGGTTGCAAAGGGGTTCAGTCAGAAAGAGGGGGTAGACTATGAAGAGATATTTTCTCCAGTGGTCAGGCACACTTCCATCAGGGTGCTGTTAGCAATAGTGGCACATCAGAATCTTGAACTTGAGCAATTATATGTGAAGACAACTTTTCTACATGGAGATGTAAATAAGGAAATTTATATGACTCATCTGAGAGGTTTTCAAGTTCTGGCAAGGAGGGTTTTGTTTTCAAGTTGAAGAAGTCCTTGTATGGACTTAAGCAAGCCCCAAAACATTGGTATAAGAAGTTTGTGAGTTATATGATTCAACATGGTTATAGTTTGTTGGATATCGTAAACCCGAATCGGATTTGATCCATAATTGGATCGTCGGATCGATTCACAAAGACCGACCGAGAGACACTCGATCATGCACACGGGGAAGCTACGAATAAATTCGCATGCAATTTTACCACGATATGATCCACATAAACAATTAACGTAACTATGAGAAGGATGAAGATTTACCAAAAGGAGAGGGAGAAGCAATCGACTAAAGGAGAAGCCACGACCTTCCAGATTGTATCTCATAGCGACGATCGGTGGACGTCGATCCTCGCCGCAGAACCTCCTCGAATATGCTCAAGAAAAAATCCTAGGTTTTTCTCCTCTTAATGAATAAGGCAAGAAACTAATTTTTCTTCCTTTATTTATGAATGTGGCGCAATTAATGATATGAAATTGTGTTGGGAGGAACTATCTTTATATAGGAAAATAACTAGTCAAGAGAGAGTTATCATTTTCACACCACAATTACTTATTCCCATAAGGAAAGATATTTGCCATAAGATAAGAGATAATTCCCAAAAAATCAATAACAAATAAATAATTAATTAATTACATATGTGACATAATCTAGAAAAAATTCTTTTCCTAATTTATCACAAAAAATGGCGCCACAATAGTCATTATTTTAATAGAAAATGTCTTTTCTATTTTACATATTATTTACCAAATAAATAATATTGCATATTCATTAAATAGACCAACTATTTAATTTATTCTCGAGGTCCATAAAACGAGAAAACACTCGCGTGTTAGGAGCCAACCCGGGGACCATGGACCTATAACCAGTAGCTACAATAAATCGAATAAAATATTCATCGAACAGAATATTTCTACTCAACTTACTAATTCCGGAATTACTCCAGCATAAATCCGAAACTGAACTCTATCGATTATAGATATAACTTATTCTCAAAACGTCGAGTCGAGTCGATAAGTGTCCATTGATATAATTATTACATATAAACTAACCCTCCCTAGACTATCCGTAATGAAGCGGGATTATTTCCGTAAACATTCTTCAATACATCTTATCCTTATTTACCATTAACCCACTAGTGATCAATTAGTTCAAAACCAATACGAACTCCCGGGATCGATCAGTTTCTAGGATTAACAAATAAAGGGATTGTCTTTCTACTTCCCGCAGGAAGGAATGTATTTCATATCTGTGAGACACACACTCCTCACTCATTCCAGAATAGTGCCAACGTGAAAGTGATTCGGACCGCGCCTCTTAGCGATCCTTAACGAACACATCAAACCTATCTGAAACAAGTAGAGTCTGTAATCACTTGAGATTAAGGTTAATCCATATATGATCATCTTGTGATTTAATAAGATTTCTCAATCACGGAATTATATGAGAAACTACGATTAAATCGGTCCGATCTATATGACTACATCATATATAAATGCCCCACTTAGACAACCAATGTCGACGGTCCGGATCGACGGTCACACCATAAAGTGTTATGGGCGCATTAATGGTGGTTTAATCAATAGACCCCATACTTTGATTAACTTCACCACGGACTAACATTTCAAGTGTATCACTTTATAAACTTAATCCTCATGTGTGACACACACTAAGTTATATGGCTACATATGATACGACTTGTGGTTTTAATGATATTACATAAAAGCACGAAGCAAATAATAAGATGAGAATAAATCATCATTTATTAATTATAAAAACAATTCTGAGAAATTGTCTTTGGGTATTACTTCCAACAATAGCAGGAGTCCATATGATTGTTGTGTTTATCATAACAAGTTGAAGGATGGTTCAATCATCTATCTGGTTCTGTATATGGATGATATGTTGACAGCTGTTGTGAACAAGTCTGATATTCAAGATCTGAAGAATCTGCTCAAGGCTGAATTTGAGATGAAGGATTTGGGGAATGCAAAGAGAATTCTGGGATGGAAATCTATAGAGATAGGAAGCAGGGAAAGCTGTTCTTGTCTCAGTAGGGGTATATTGAAAAGGTATTATCCAAGTTTGGCATGTCAGCAGCCAAACCTATAGATACTCCAATGGCACTAAATCTACATATGTCTAATGTGTTTCCTTCACAGTCAGCTGAAGAGAAAGAATACATGTCAAGGGTTCCATATGCTAGTGCAGTGGGTAGTGTAATATATGCCATGGTCTGTACTAAGCCTGATTTGGCTCAGGTAGTCAGTTTTGTCAGCAGGTTTATGGATCAACCTGGAAAGGAACACTGGAAAGCATTGAAAAGGATATTTAGGTACCTTAGGGGTACATCTGATATTAGACTCATTTATGGAGGTGGTACTCAATGCTTTGTCACAGGGTACTATGATTACGATTATCTTTCTTGATGTGGGACTGACAAAAGATCTATATTTGGGTATGTGTTTACTTTGGGTGGTGTTGTGGTAAGTTGGAAGGCTACTTTTTGCAGATGCAGTGACATTATCTACTACCAAGCGAGAATACATGGCACTGACAGAAGCAGCAAAGAAGGCAATATGGTTAAAAAAAGGCTAGTCAATTATCTGAGTCTGCATCAAGATCAAGCCAGGGTGTATTGTGACAGTCTCCATGCAATATGTTTGGCTAAGGATCATGTTCATCATGAGAGAACCAAGCACATTGGTGTTAGGTACCATTTTCTGAGAAATGAGAGGAGGGTCAAAGTGGAAAGATCAACACTGATGTTAATCCTGCTGATATATTCATTAAACCAGTTCCAAGGGGCAAGTTTTAGTTGTGTCTGGACTTGCTGAATATCCAAAGCTATTAATTTGAATCTGCAAATACTCAGCTGAAGGTGGGGGTATGCTGAGGTATTCAAATCTGAAGACAAAGAGGATTTCTGGCACTTGGTTGTGCATATGGTCAGTTTGCATGAAGTTGAAGTCAAGGTGGAGATTTGTAATGGTGACTTAAACTATGCTGCTGGAGTCTGGTATGGAAACTGTGATCTGGTCAGCAGAGTGTTGGGCAATCTGCTGAATCTGGTGTTCAGCTGGGACATCAGCAGGGTTGATCAACCTTGCTGAGCCATGAGTCTGCTGAGTTGGTTCACAACAGACTTAGGGAACACGTCTGCTGCATGGTTTCTGTTTTGGTGAAATACTTCTGGGGTATTTCAGTCATTTACTGGGTTGGCTATTTAGTCGGTTAGGGTTGGATTCCCAAGGCTATAAATACCATCTGTATTAATTGTAACATTTAACTTGCTACTGATAATAAAATATCCTCGTTTGTCAGTGGAGTAGTCGGCGCATTGCGGAAACCTTAAATCTGTGTTCTTCTTGTTTACGTATTTGTTTACTTGTTAATTGATTATCTTTCTCACAATCACCATCAACAGTCGATCGATCCGTCATAATAGGCTTTTGGTTTTTATCAGTGGATTGGAGTTATTTTTCCATAGTATGGATTTGTCTCGTTGTTATGGAGTTGTAGTATTGTTTTGAAGCATGAGGTATAATGTTCTACACAATCTATTTCTACTGGCTCAGCATGAGGGCTCGCCAGCTTAGATTGCTGTCTTAAACAACATATGCTGTTCCATGTTCCAATCTGTGGTTGTCTAGTCTCTTTTTATACACCTTATTCAAATTATGAGTTTTCTTTTAAATTTATTTTGCTCTTTTGTGAACTATGAGATCGTCTGGTGAGACTTATGTGTTCAAGCACTCATGGGTTGTGACATTTCTGAGAAAAACATTTTTTTGCTACACTAACTTTTACCACATAGTAAAATGTGTGGCTATATATACTCCATCCGTTTTTTAACTGTCGCGTAGAGAAGAATCACACCCAATAAATGTAATTATTATTGTTCCTTGGAGACTTGGAGTATTATATTGGGAATGTGTATATGCATAGGTAATAGTGTTGTAAATTAACTTTTTGAGTTCTTAGCATTGAGAAATATCTTTTTTTATATATTATAATTAAATTGAGGGGTAAAAGTAGAAAAATATGCTGATTGATATTGTAAAATTACAAATAAATTAAAAAAAAAAACAAATTCTGAAAAATGAGAATTAAAAAAAACAGAGGAGTACTTAGTCAGACTCATTTGTCACGCTATTGTGGCTAAACTATATAACAATACTTTTTTATTGTGTGATAAAATCTAGTGTAGCAAAATTGTTTTTCTTTAAAACGAGCACGTGTCGAACGTTCCATTTTCATTTTACCCTTGCATATGGAGCACGTAATTGGGTGTTTAATCTTGTTGGGTACGGTCTTTCTATTTTAGTAGATCCCTATTTTTCACTCAAAAAAAATAAAAATTCTTTCGATTTTATCATTTATCTTAAGAACCTTATCAATATGTATCGAAAAAAAAAAAAAAAAAAAAAAAAAAAAAAAACCCTTATCAATAAACAATTTGAATTGATGTTCTATAAGTACCCTTTTTCCTATAAAAAAAAACAGTCCGTAAGATTTCATATATTCTTTTGTTAGAAAAGACAAGTCGTGAACTTCCTGGAATTTGATTATACGTAGTCATTGTCTTCCTCACAACGAGGGAAATACTACTAAAAAAAAAAATTTAAAAAAAAGGAAAATTCCTGGGAATTGAAATATAGGTAGTCAATTATTTACGATCAAAACAAAAGGACCCAAGACATACAATTAAGCAGTTTCCTGGAAATTGAAATATAAATATAGATGGTCAATAATGGCAACTTAATTATTATTATTTTTTATAATCAATGCTTACTTTTCTCCACTGGGTGTCTATAAATGTGTGTGTATATTCATCTCTAGCTCTACAATCAAAACAGAAGAGTAATCTCCTCTTAAAGAACTAAAAATAAGACAGAAGAGTAATCACAAAGAAGAATGGAAGCTACAAGGAGAGAAAAGAAGGAGAACAACATGCACAAGTTAGAGAAAAACAGGTTTGAAGATCCATGGGAGAAAGCACAGAAAGTACTCAGAGAAGCCATTATTAAAACCAAAGGAGAATTCAACAATATTGAAGATGCCCACAACTTTATTTCTAAAGAGCTCCATCCTCTAAGAGCATACTAGAGCTGTAAATTAACATATATATATACCTCTCATTCTTTATACTTATAATTAAATGTAATAAAAGTGCTTACCACTTATCATATGCATATCATTTTATCTGTAAAACTTATTACACATTTGTTTAATTCATTGAGCACTTGACATGAATTATATTTTGGTTCCTTTTAGTTATCATTCTTGGCCCTGTTATCCTTTTCGTGATTAAGACCAAATGCAAACAGTCTTGGGAAAGTGTATAGTGTATGGAGTGGAGTGATTTACCGAACAGATCCGTAATTAACGGAAGTAATTACGAAATATTGAAATCAAAAATAAATTACGCGAAAGAAAATTTTGTATTATTAACTAGATCTAACATAATAACTATTAATGCATGAGATCGATTCAAAGCGATGAAAAATGAAAGTACAATGCATAAAATGAAGGATTAGAGATCAAACCGAAGCGATCTCTTTCCTTAAGATAAATTACTCCGGTATGATGCATACGGTAGTAGTAATTGTCTCCCAGATACAACGGCTTCACGTCTCAAATTGAAAGGCACTTCAAAAATCCGAACTCCGACGAATTTACAGAGTGATCTGACTTCTCTTCGACTCAAGAACTAGATCTATATGAGAGACTCTTTTTGGTGGAAAAGACGAGCAAATTTAATGCTCTAATTCTCATTCATAGGGATTCTTCATATAGTGGAGAGGAGATGTCAATACTCAATTTCTATTGGCCGGAGCCCGGATGACATAAGTGGGCCGACTTTTCCCTCAAGAAAAGCCTTCCATGCGTGTAAGACTTGTTGGCCGACCTCACCCTCGCTCGATCGGTCGGATGATGTGTCGTCTTAATTACGATTGGTCATCGTATGACTCAATCGCTTGAACTCTTGAATTATGATTGGTCGGATGACACAATCACATTCCAAAATTAATTTTTGGTTAATTTCATAAAGAAATTTTGTCCAAAAAATTAATAGCAACGCCCGAGCCGAAATCGAGCGCGAGCCGGCCGGACGACGGCAGCGCACGCGCATGTGAAATTTTTCTAAGTCCTCCCTCCTGCACAAAAGTGCTTTGACCCTTGGGGCACATCCATGAGTGCCACACTAGCACTTACATATGGAGCTCAAGTCTCCCATATTTCCAATGTGGGAGAGTTTGAGTTGATCACACCTTCAACTCTTAACCCACACATATTTTACACCAACTTTAAGCATTAATTTTCCATTCAGCTGATATCCGAATCGAGTGATTCCAAAGCCAAACCTCATCTACTCCATGAGTAGTATTTTTAGAGGTAACAAGCTCACGGTGAATCACACCGGAACGTATCTGAAATTCGCGCTAAAGTTGACTGTTTCAACACATGTTTCAAGCCCCCATTTCATGGGTTTGGCTTATATCTCCAACAATCCCCACATTAATGAAAATTAATGCAAATGCAAATACAGACTCTGAAGAAAAGTCAGACGGAAAAATATTGCATCATGAGAGGTAGCTTCTTGCCTTGAACCTGCCTTAGTGATGTACTAACGGATTTACTCGGCTAATGTAAACCAAGACAATAGAACTCACACAATATTTCCTCTAGCACCTTTCGGTTCTCATGTATGTGTCCATCTCAGTCCTGGACAACACTTGGTTTCATAAAGTGCTTTAGAGAATTCAAGCCTGAAAATTCTCACAGAAGCGGCCCCACTTCGCATTTACATAGATGACCTCCTGTCAATAGTATTCTACCCTACCCCACTTGAATATCAAGATATAAGAATCATTAAAAGCTATGCTTAACCTCACACCCTCTGTAGATAGCACTTTTATTCTAACAGAATGAGTAAGTGCTAGACTGTTCCTTATAATTTAGTTGTCCTTTTTAAACCATGATCTTGGGATCTCCAGTAAACATGGTTGGGTTTCCATTACAAGGATATATGCGTAATAGGCTTCAGTCTCATTCCGTTTTTCAAAATTGACATCTGATCTTTAGCTAAACCTTTTGTAAGCGGATCCACAAGATTCTTCTTCGATCGGACATAATCGATGGAAATCACACCATTAGAGGTCATCTGTTTAATGGTATTGTGTCTACGGCGTATGTGTCGAGACAACCATTATACATACTAATTTGTGCCCTTCCTATAGCCGACTGACTATCGCAGTGTATGCTGATAGCAGCCACTGGCTTAAGCCAACATGGAATATCCTCAAAGAAACTCCTAAGCCATTCAACTTATTCTCCAGCCTTATCCAATGCTATAAACTCAGCTTCCATTATGGAACGAGCTATGCATGTTTGTCTTGTAGACTTCCAGGACACAACAACACCACCAATTGTGAATAAGTATCCACCGGATGACTTCGAATCTTTCGTATCTGATATCCAGTTGGCATCACAGTATCATTCTAATACTGCTGGATATCTTGTCTATCGTAATCCCAGACTCGTAGTGTACTTCATGTACCTTAACAACATATTCAAGGCTTTCCAATGATTATGGTCTGGATTACTCGTGAACCACTCAATTTATTTGCAACACATGCTATGTCTGGTCGTGTACAGTTGGTTATGTACATCAGACTTTCAATCACTTGAGAGTATCTCAATTGATCCACATGTTCACCTCTATCCTTGACTAAATGCATACTTAGGTCAAATGGAGTGCTCACTGGACTTTCATCAAAGACATTGAATCTTTTCAAGACTGACTCAACATAATAAGTTTGTGACAACATAAGTCCATCAAATACTCTAGATATCTTAATCCATAGTATCACATCTGCAACTCCCAAGTCCTTCACATCAAAGTTCCTTGTCAGCATCTTTTCCGTATTCATGATACTCTCATGAGTACTACCCATTATCAGCATGTCATAGACATACAATCACATAGGTGTGTTCTTAATGTAGACATATTCGTCACACTCGTTAATATTACTTGACAACATAACATGGTCAAACTCGATATGCTATTGCTCTGGCTACTATTCAAGCCCACAGAGAGACTTAACGAGTCTACACGTCTTATTCTATTGTCCTGGAATAAACCCCTCACGTTCTTCCAAGTACATCTCTTCTTTTAACTCACCATTCAAAAGGCGGTTCTTACATCCATTTGATGGATTTCCAGGTTATACATCCCAGCTATATCGATGAGAACCCTTATTTAAGTAATTCTCGTGACTGGTGAGTAAGAAGTCAAGGCCTTCTTTCTGTCGATACCCTCAGGCTACCAATAATGCCTTACGATTATCAATAAATCCATCAACCTTTAACTTCCTCTTGAAGATCCACTTACTCCTAAGTGGTTTATTTCCCGGTGGAAGACCAACCAACTCCCAAGTGTGGTTTTGCATGATGGGCTATATTTCACTATTTATAGCCTTTTTCTATAATAAAAAAAAAAGCTTCTGGAATTGACATTACCTTAGCATGTGTCATGGGTTCGTTTTCTACCATATAGGTCAGAAAATCAAGACCAAAAGACTTGCCAGCCGTATGTGTGCTTACTCATGCTTGCTTCTTCTTTGTATGTTTCCTTATTTGGAAGGAGATCTTTAAAGAACACAACATTCATCAACTCGATGATGACACCATCATGTACATCATAGATGTCGGTTTTATGCACCAGAAACCAATAGGCACCACTCTTGAGAGTATATCCGATGAATATAAAATCTACAGTTTTAGGTCATATTTCCACTTGCTTTGGTTTAGGTACTTCTACCTTAGCCAAACACCCCCACATTTTGTAGCTAGACTTTGGCATGTCCACAACTCATACAGTGTGTCATCCTTCTTCTTTGAAGGGATCTTGTTCAGAATGAATTTTGCTGAGAGGACAGCTTTCCCCCCACAAGTTCTGAGGTAAACCCAAACTTAACAACATAGCATTTATCATCTCTTAAAGAGTTCTGTTCTTGCGTTTAGAAATACCGTTTGTCTGAGGTGTGTATGGTGTATGATAATGTTGGAATTATCACAAACAAGAAGACGCGACAGATATCTAGCTAATTGTATGAAAAGGCGTGTCTTTTATATCATTTTACCTTAAGAACGACATGAAGATTAAGTACAATATAAAAGGGGGTGTTTTTTGAGAAGAGAGAATTCAATTAGATTATTATAAAAGAAGGGCAAAACGAGAATAACCTTGAAAATAAGAATATTTTGACGGAATATTCTTTTGTATCTATCAGAATTATTAAACCACGTGGAAGTAAAAGTTTCAATTGGCGAACCACAAAAAATCCTCTCTTCTGTCTCTGGACATAGCCAGCACAATGTTGGTGAACCACGTTAGATCTATGCGTGTTTTGATCGCGTTTTGTTTTCGCAATCCGTTATATATATACTACCCCTGTTTCAAAATATAAGGCATCCCACACTTTTAATTTTGTCCTACAATATAAATTATTATACATTACAAATTCAACATTTATTACTCTTTTCTCTATCTTACCCATAATATTTATTATCAATCCAATAACTTTTTATTACTTAACAATATTAGTGATAGTCGGAAGGTATTTTAGATATTAATCATCAAATTTATAATATTCAATTATTTTTTTAATCTATATCAAATCAATTATGATGAATTATATTTTAAAACAGATGTAGTATATATAACGTCTATTCCACTACATGTCTTTCTCTCACCATCAGGGGACACTACAGGTCACAATCCTACCTTCTACCACCCTTTTCTTTTATTAGGCAGTTAGCTGTTAGCCGACCTTTGTTGACTTTTTGCGGTTCTTAATTGTGTACCCTTTGCTAAAATAAAAATAAAAAAATAAAAAAAATCGTGTAGACTTTGTTTGACCCCTCAAAAAATAAAAACATCATCTGAACTGCCCAATTTTTCCAACACTTAAATTTTATAGTGGTCAACTTATAAATATGACTAGGTAATTATGGACCAATCAAATTTAAATTTGTTTATTCTTCGTTTTGCTTTTTAAAACAATAACAGCAATTATGGACCAACCAAATTTAAGTTTTTTTATTCTTCCTTTCGCTTTTTAAAAAAATAACTGTCAATGATTAAAATCTAACATATTGATAGAAAAGGAGAAATTGTTAAATGGAAACTTCCATATGAGCCTCACGTGGCATATTCTGAACCACTGTAGTCCAGAATGTGGCACGTAGTCCCATTTAAGAACTTCCCGTGATAATAGCAGTACTTTAGTTGTTCTTGCACCGGGAAATTATTGTGTAGTGTCTCCACACGTGTGGAGACGCCAGATTGAGACACCATGCGCACCACATACTTTCATTTTTTGTCATGTTGCATGAGACACCACAACCACATACTTTCGTTTTGTATTTAAACTATATGGTTCTGATCGTTTCACACGTCATTTTACCTCTAAATTCCCTCACCACTTGTTTTTTTTTTGAGTGGATAATGTTTTTTTGTGACAAGATAATGTTTTTTTTTCCTCTTTTGACAGGATAATTTTTTTTTGTTTTTTTGTTTTTTTGTTTTAGTCTTGAACGGAAAAAATATCTTGAAAGCTTATTAATGCGATGTACCAGATCCTCTGTACCTAAAGAGCCAATTCTAAAACTTCACTCACAAACAAACAAACAAATTACAGAATGGCAGCCATCTTTTCAGAGGGTTTCATCATGAATATCCCAACATCCTTAATCACTGAAATTCTTGCCAGATTACCTCCGAATGAAGTGGTTCGATGCCGCTGTGTATGCAAGGCTTGGCTTAACCTACTTTCTGATGCTGAATTTGTTAATCTACACCTATCAAAATCTCCCAAAGGCCTGATTGTGCACAAACTTTATTCTGGTCATGATTATCTTTCCATCCGTTTAATTGAAGTTGAAGATGAGATTGACCACCATGGTGTTCGATATATTGCCGGAATGGACAAGAAGATCCCCCGTAGGGAACCATATGGGTATGACTATGATCGGTTCAATCAATGGCTTGGTTTGCATCAATGATTTTGCAAATCAGTACGACTTGATCAATATATGGAACCCAGTTATCGGGGAGTTGATCACGGTTCAAACGCCTCAACGGAAGCAACGATCTCCTAATGTTACCACCTACGGGTTCGGGATCATCAGCTCGGGCAAGTATCAGGTGGTTAGAATCTTCCAGGAAATCGAAATCACATGCTCCGAGACCAACAGCAAACGGATTCTTCAATCCACCTGCCATGTTTACACAATTGGAGCTGCAGGCGGATTTTGGAAGAACATTGGTCATGCACCTTATCTATATAGTTCTAAGGAGCAAGGCCTTTTCTTGAATGGGAATCTTCATTGGATCACCTATGATGAAAACGACCCTGAACAGATTTGTTCATTCGATCTCGAAAGAGAATCGTTTCAGCCTTTTCCACCACCACCTGAATTGTGCCAAAGGGATCTTGCAACATTGAATCTCTATAAAGGCTGCATAAGCTTGTGTGATTACACCCCTGATTTCAATATGGTGATTTGGGTGATGAAGGAATACGGGGTCCGTAATTCGTGGAGAAAAGAGATGGTTATTGATCTTGCTGGCCATTGCTATGAAGCTGCCCATATCATTAAAGTATTTGAAGATGGTGAGATTTTGTTATTATGGAGGAATGAAAAGCTATCTTCGTATCATCCCAAGAGGAAAACCGTGCAAAATGTCGACGTTAAAGAGAGCAAGAGCATGGCAGCAGGTCCTTCGAACCAGATTCGCAATCAAAGTTATCACTGTATTGAAGCAGCAGAGTATGTTTCAAGCATTGTCTCACTCAAGAACCTTGGGGAAACTAACTATGTGTTGAGTTTCCCCAAAAGGAAAAAAAGTTGCAACTTTTAGCTGTGCCCATGTATGTATAATACTATAATGTTTGTCTTCTACGAATATGTGTTGTTGTTTTAAACGTTGATGTTTAGCTGTTTATATGTTGAATAAGAACTGTACTTGTGTATTAGGTACATTGAGATTACAAATTTATCTTCTAATTGATGCATAAGAACTTTTAGCAGTGAAGTTACATTAGTGGTTCTAAACTCCATCCAATCCTATACAGGTAATGTGTGTTGTGTCACTCATTATAGGACAACTGTTGTTGTGCCGGGGACAGACCCACACCCGAATACTACTACTTATGCCATTAGTCGCCTTTGTTGACTGCAGTTCAAAACCTTGTTGACCACTCTCAATATTCTAAAGACTTTTTGGTTCTAATTATCTTGTACACCACACAATGTTCTAAAGACTTTTTTTTGGTTCAAACCCCCTATAACCATTCAATGTTGTTGAACATAGAACAATGATGGAGACTTGTTAAAGAGATGTGTAGTATAAAATGTTGTAACAATGTTCTTCATTCAAACTCACAAACACCACACAGAAACAGAAGGGCACAAATATCTCTCAAACAATTGCAGCAGAATGGCAGTACCCTTTTCCGGGGATGTTTTCTTGAATATCCCAACACCCATTATCACCGACATTCTTGCCAGATTAACCCCGGATGCAGTTGGTCGATGCCGTTGTGTATGCAAGGCTTGGCTTAAGCTACTATCTGAAGCTGAATTTGTTAATCTGCACCTATCGAAATCTCAGACAGGCTTGATTGTCCACAAACTTTCGGGTAGTCCTCCGGATTCAGCCTCTTTCAGCCAGGTCGAAGTTGAAGACGAGAGTGACCGCCATGGTGTTCGATATATTGCTGGAATGGACAAGAAGATCCCCCGTAGGGGCCATATGGGTATGACTATGATCGGTTCAATCAATGGCCTGGTTTGCATCAATGAGTTCGCGTATGAGTACGAATTAATCCATGTATGGAACCCAATCATGGGGGAGTTCATCACAATTCAAACCCCTGAAGGAGAGGAGCTGAAATATCCGAATGTTGTAACTTACGGGTTTGGAATCAGCTCGGGCAAGTATCAGGTGGTAAGAATCTTCCAGAAAATCGAACTTACAGGCTCCGAGACCTACAGCCAACAGATTCGTCAATCCACCTGCCATGTTTACACAATTGGAGCTGCAGGCTTTTGGAAGAACATTGGTCATGCACCTTATCTATATAGTTGTCGTTCACACGGCCTCTTCTTGAATGGGAATCTTCATTGGCTCGTCTATGATCAAAACGACCCTGACCAGATTTGTTGCTTGGACCTCGAAAGAGAGTCGTTTCAGCCTTTCCCACCTCCACCTGAATTGCCACAAAGCCATCTTGCAACATTGAATCTCTACAAAGGTTGCATAAGCGTGTGTGATAACACCTCGAATTTCGATATTGTGATTTGGGTGATGAAGGAATACGGGGTCGAGAATTCATGGATTAAAGAGGTGGTCATTAGCAAGCATCTCATTGATCTTGTTGGGAATTACTATGAAGTTGTCCATATCATTAAAGTTTTTGAAGATGGTGAGATTTTGTTATTATGGAGGGATGATAAGCTATTTTCGTATCATCCTAAGAGGAAAACTGTCCAAGATCTTGATGTTCAAAAGAGCATGACAGGTCCTTCTAATGAATTTCTTCCTCCATGTTTTGAAGCAACAGAATATGTTTCAAGCATTGTTTCGCTCAAGAACCTTGGGGAGGTTAATATATACAGAGGCAGAGGCTAAATCCTCATGTCATGGCATTGGGAGGACACATTTTGCATCTTCCTTGGCATAGAGCATTAAGCAACAACATTATTCTCGTTGTGTAGATAATCTCAAGAGACAGGATAAATGTCAAAAAAAAATAAAAAAATTGAAAGATAAAGTTGCTATTGATAGGAAGTATCTTTAAATAAAAGATTAGTTATTTGTTTTGAATTTAAGTTAGGTTTATATAATCATTTATCGTTTCTTTTATTTATTTGAATTGTATTTATCTTTGACTTCTCTACCTATATAAAGAGAAGTGGTGAAACCATTTTCCCTTCAATAAAAGCAGTTTGAGCCTTACGTGATCCCTGGTTTTTTCACAGTAAGAGTAGGGGACGGGGTTCGAAAGACCTTAACATTGGTGAACCCTCGCCCGATCCCTCTTCCACTATGAAAAAAAAAATCCCCATCTCTCCATTTTTTTTCCGTTTAATCATCATCCCAATTCATCCGTTTTTATAATCATCCCCAAGTCATATACTCCATGAACTCAATAGTTTTGGGCCTGCTTCATGTCGTCCCAGACATCCCAATATTACATCTCAATGCTCTTCAAAATCAAATTGCATTTAGTCTTTTTTTTATGTAATTTTTATCTACTGCATAATTATTTGTGTCAGCATGTCAAGCGCCTGTTCTCTGCTTGTTCATGTCGTTCAATTTTTATTTTTTTTTTACTTTTGTTAAGAAGATTCTAGGTTTCTTCATCTTTTTTGCTACCAATAATAAATAACCACTCTTGCATATAGCATCTATTATTTTCATTTTGTTTCCAAAAAAAGAGGTCGAGCTGCATGTATGCCATTTTTTTTCATATAGCAACAATCCTCTTTTGTTTGGCATCCATTTTATCGGGTTAATCAGATTCAAAAATGAAGACAGTAGATTCAGAAATGAAGAAAGATCCCTTCATCAGACGTTGCAAATGATAAATCAACGTTGTGGTCATCAGAGGAATTGAAAAGATTTTTCGACAAGAAAAAAAGAGCCACGGGATAAAGCCAAAGCGTGAGCCAAAAGAGCCAAGAAGCGCATGAAATTTAAAAGTGGGTGTCAAAAAGTTGTATCATCTTCTTCGTTGACAGGCAAACGTTGCCTCTAACCCCAACAACGTTTGAGGGAGGGTATTAGAAGATAAAGTCAAGGGATAAATATCAGTGGCGGATCCAGAAATTTTATCCAGCGGGGTCCGTAAATATTTAACACAGTAAATATTTTTTTTCACAGGTCCGGAATATTTTTCTATAGGTAAAATGTAGAGTATTTCTATTTTTAACGGGGTCCGCGGACCCCCTTTACTAAAGGGTAGATCCGCCACTGATAAATATGAATGTCAACAAAATGATAGAGTTGTTATATTTAGATGAATCTATTTTTAAATAAATGATAGATTAATTTTAGATTTATCTATGATTTGAACAATTGTTTATCTTTAGGAGTTTATCTTTAGAATAAATTTTCTTATTTATCTCCTATATATAGAGAGAAGCATTGTAATCAATTTCATCAATTCAATAAAAGCAAAAGTTTGAGTCTTCCGTCCTGCGCATTCTGAATTTATTCGGTAGTTGTAATACGAATAAATATTACACAAAGTCCAATACAATCTCAAATATGTAATGCCATGACTAGTACAAGTTGAAATCTTCCCGAGCCTTGATACCACGATCAAATGCTATTATCCGCTCTTCCAACATGTAGTTAATCTGAAAATAATAGTGTAATATCCCGACTTTTCGAAAAAAAGGGCAGACGTGTCTTTTTACGAAAAACGGAATATTATGTTTAATTATTTATGGTTTAAAGGTATTTTAAAATATATATATATATATATATATATATATATATATATATATATATATATATATATATATATATATATATATATATATATATAATTTGGAAATTAGCAATTTATTGGATTAAAGAGAAATAATGGGAGAAGTTTTATTTGGAAATAAAACCTCCCATTACCATCAGGAGTTTAAAAAAACATCAGTTTTCCCTGGCAAGTTCGACTTATACGTTCCTCTCAAATCAGAATAACAGAAAGCAAGAAAAGAAGGAGACTTTTCCACAATTCTCACAAGTCTGTGATCGGTTTTCAGAATCGTTTGAAGATTTGGAATCGTGGGACAAGAGGATCGTTTTGGTACAAGAAAGTTGGAGTTTTGTGAAAGGTTAGTTTTGCCATAGTTTTGGTAATCTTCAAGTTTGGCCTTGTTTGGTTGCTTAGAATCCTTCAATTCATATTGTTGTTTAGAAGCTTTAGATCACAATTGTTTCTTGTTCAATTGGTTGATCAACTAGGTTTGGGTTGAAGTCCTAGTTGTGCTGCAGTCTTTCTGAAGGTTTTGCTTTTCTTTTTGCTTGATAAAGATAAGGGGCTATTCCTAATGTTTAATTAAGGTATTATGTTGTTAAGGTTGTGTATTGGGTACACTTTGTGGTGGTTTAATGATTGAAATCGTGTCTACTTGTATTAGATAAGTATGTGATGTTTAGTTATGTAAAAGCTGTGCTTTTCTGCTGTTTTGCTGTGTATTGATGTTAAACTTGTTTGGAATCGAGTAGAGATCGTTTAGATGCATAAAACTGAGTTTTTGGGAGTTTCTATGCTTGGTGCGGGCGCACCAGATCTAGTGCGGGTGCACCAAGGAGTTAGAATGTCCGTTTTTACATTCAGAGGCATGGTGCAAAGCGCACAGATCCAAAGCTTGGTGCACCAAAGCCGATGTGTGGGCGCACTGAATCCAGGCAGCGCACTCACCGCAGAAAGTCTCTGTATGGCCAGTGCAAGCACACTGAAGCCAGTGCGGGCGCAATGGACTTGCCTTTTTTTTGTGTGTTTAGTCAGTTTTGAGCCCCGAGTCTAGTTTTAAATGTTGTTTCTTGACCTAATAACATTAAATTAACATGAACAAACCTCGATTAAGCTTCTGATGCGTTTAGTTACGGCACCGGATGTACTCTTCCATAGAGTTGAAGTTCGGTACCGTCGGAAGGGTATGAATAGCTTGTGCTTTGATGAATTAGTATTCATCAATGTCTGTGTATGTTCTAGGCCTTGTCCGTGTCTAGGGGTCTAAATAAGAGAGTAGTATATGTGAGGGAGCTTACTTGAAAATACTTAGGTGGTTAGTTAACAACATAATGTAAAACATACTTGTGTAGTTAAAAGACTAAACATCAATCCATTCTTGGTAAGGCACAAAACTATATCGTGATGTGGGCGTTCAGATAAAGTGGATAACTTCGTAAGTCATTGGACCCTACATACGGAGGGACACCACCCCGTAAGTCTGAGACCCTACGTACGGAGGGACTCCGCCGAGCGTGTACACTATCGGGCTTTGCCCCGTGGTTATTGGTGTGATCCACCAATATGTTGCACCCAGATACTTCGTGGTGATTGAACACCATGCGTAGTGCCCTTGAATGATGATGTATCATAAATAAGCTAAGCTAGAAACAGTTAGTCAAGACATGTTGATGAGCATGAAGTGAACCCTAGAATCGAGCCGGTTTCATAAAGATAATTTAATAATAACAAATGAACCTTTCGTTGTAAGACTTAAATATACATTAGCTTCTTACTCTTGCTAAGTACGTTGTACTTACCTACATTGCATTTGGATCTCGAAAGAGAGTCATTTTAGCCTTTCCCACCTCCACCTGAATTGCCTGGACGCCATCTTGCAACATTGAATCTCTACAAAGGTTGCATAAGCGTGTGTGATAACACCTCGGATTTCGATATTGTGATTTGGGTAATGAAGGAATACGGGGTCAAGAATTCATGGATTAAAGAGGTGGTCATTAGCAAGCATCTCATTGATCTTGTTGGGAATTACTATGAAGTTGTCCATATCATTAAAGTTTTCGAAGATGGTGAGATTTTGTTATTATGGAGGGATGATAAGCTATTTTCGTATCATCCTTAGAGGAAAACTGTCCAAGATCTTGATGTTCAAAAGAGCAGGACAGGTTTTTCTAATAATGATCCTCCATGTTTTAAAGCAACAGAATATGTTTCAAGCATTGTTTCACTCAAGAACCTTGAGGAGGTTAATGTAAACAGAGGTTGAATCCTCATTGCAGTGGGTGGGCTCATGTTACGATACATCCAAATAATGCAAGTAAACGCCCACTTTCAATGGATCATTAGGTCCAAACAATAACCGGAAGGGTAAATGGTTTCTACCAAACACTTATCTTTAAAAAATTTCCCTCAAATGTTTTCTTGGATAGATAAAAGTGTATCTTCTCCAATTCACAATGTATGTGAATATATCAAAGATTAGGTGGTTAATTCACAATACAAGTTTATAATGACTTTGAGATCAGCTAAAATGGATGAACAAGGCAATGCAGTAACAGTCTGATCAATGCAGTGACAAATCAAGTTTTGATGAACTTTGAATGTGAAAATGCTTAAGTGTTGGATCAATCAAGTGATAAAAAGTTAAAGCATTCACAACATTCAATAAGATAGTATGAAATAACAGAAAGTAGAGAACACAATTGTTTAGAGATGTTTCAACAAGGAGATATAAAATGTTCACCTTCATAAATCAATCATGTACTAAGTGTAACCTGGATTTTAAACCTCCTTTAGTGGGATTCTTTTATTTCACCAAGTAGAAGTGTTACACAAAGATTTACAATTATAAGAAATCTCTAAGCAAGATCTTGACCACCAAGAAAGTACCAGAATTCACTCAAACAACAACACAAGTACTATGACTGAAACTGCACACGGTCTTTCAAGTCTATTAGCAACCTGTCTTTGAATTGAGCTCAATTTGTACTCCTCAACTGATCACAACTTACTTATGATTCTCAGATAGTTCTTATAGCCAAGTGAAGTTATTTGAGACTTAAACATTGTAAGATCTATTATGTCACAAAGATAACTAGAATGCGGGGTTGAATGCTTATATAACAAACTTGCCCCTAAACACTTCCCCTTCAAAGTGAAGATGTCTAAATCCTCACGGGTGTCCTTGCGGTGTTTGGGGGGTGGATATCTGGCTGTATTTAAGGTGTAGTGTTGCTCCGGTGGGTGGTGGTGAGGAGAGAACTAAAATGGAGAGAGCTTTTGCTTGCAAATGTAGTGTGTTTCATATCTCTTTGGTTTACAATGACCACCCCTTTTATAGAGGTGGATAACTTAGGGAATAAGCAACCTCTTAGATATTCTACTAATAGCTAGGTCTTACTTAGATACTAAGCAAGACGAAATATCTAAGTTACAAGTGGGGAAAAGATCTGGATCAATCGGCGGCCATCTCTCTGAGGTCGCAAGGAGCAAGCCCTCTCTGGCGACCCCTCTTGACCTGCCTGAAGGAGATTCACAGGATCTGCTACTTGCCTGGGACCGCAAGTGTTGTGGTCGCGGCGAGGTGAAACTGATGGCGCCGCCTTTTGCTTTTGCGATCTCTCTTGTCATCCCGGAGGGTGGCCACAGTGGGCTGATTCCTACTGTTGAGGTGGTGGAATTATTTATACCCATCACAAAGTTTATCACAATGACAATTAGTGTAATTGCAATGATTCTCCATGTATGATGTTATACCAATGATCAAGTGGTTTAAGTGCGCATCACAAGTAAGTATAACACTTGTTAGATCAATGTAAAACCCAATATAAGTCAGGAAGACTTCCAAACGACTCAAGTATGCTCACACAAGATGTTAGGTCTATTTTTGACTTAGTAAAATTGCAATGCAAATTGTGGTGAACTTTGAGTATGTAAGTGCTTGCTTTGGATTCAATCAACTCAATTTAAGCAAGCAAGCATCAACCACAATGTAGTAATTTAAAATAATGTAAGTCACACAGCTTTTTAAACAGGTTCCAACTAAGAGGTATAAAACATCCACTTTGCAGTCAATCATTTACCAAAATGTGACCTTGGATTTTAAACCTCCCTTTAATGGGATTTCCTTTATTACCGTATAGCCTCTATTGAAATAGATTATTACACTTAAGAAGCATTCATTGAACCTTAGTTGAAACACAAGAATGCCTTGATCAACTCCTTAACACACGCACAAGTCCTTAGTTGGAACCTGCCAACATACTTTCCATTTTCAATAACCGTGTTTGTGAGCTTTATATTTCCGTTCTCTACGGTTCAAAGCCTTGATAATAAATATACAATTTACCCTAACTCGGCAGCAGCTTCAACAAGCTCATTTCGGCTCAAACGGGCAGCTATATCTAAACAACAAGCACAGCCAACATTGTCTTCTATTTTCAGCTAGAACCAAAAATATTTGAATAGATTATATTAAAATGAGAGTTCAAGGAGTTTAAACAAAGCCTTAGATTTGGAAAGATAGCATTAGTATCTCCCAAGAACTCAATTAATCCCCTATTAAAGGCAGATATGCAATGACCAAGCAATAGAGAAACTAGTTGTTGCATTTGATATGTTCAAGTGTAAAATCAACTTGTATGATCAATGAAGCTTCCTCCTCCTTTCCTTAGCCTTTCTCAACATATATTTGTTTTGTAAAGGAGCCCAATGACACAAGGAAACGTTGGGAAGAGATAATGTGAATATGTAAAGCAAGTGGTGGCAAGACACTTGTACTACGTAGTACCAAGTTGAGTTTTTATGTTGTATTGAGCCCTTGGATCAAACCTTTGATCTTGTTGATGATCTTATCATACCTTTGATCACTTTAATACTTGACGTCTTCATGTGTTGATGTCTTGTATGCGATGTATCTTTGTAGATCATACTAAGACATCTTCATATAATCTGTAATGAAACAGTAAGCTTTGTGACATGTACCGTAAGTCTAAGACTTTTATGACACAGTACATATATGATATAATACAGATACATTACGTGACCGAATTTTATCAAATATAATAGAATGTAGCATATAAGTGTATGATCCAATTGTGATGGCATGATGAGATTAAGTATCAGCTCGCCATCAACAAGGGATTTCTCTTCACCAACAATAAGCATGTCCGCTTCCTAGCACGGCACCTAAGCCCATCCGCTTCATAGCGCGGCATCATAAGCCCGTCCGCTTCATAGCGCGGCACTTAAGCCCGTCCACTTCATAGCACGGAGCCATAAGCCCGTCCACTTCATAGCGTGGTGGCACGGGTCCGCCGCTTATAGCGCGACTTCGCAGCGAAGTCGCTTTATGCCATAAAAGCGCTTAAGCCTGCTCGCTTTATAGCGGCACCTAAGCCCGTCCGCTTCATAGCGCGGCATTATAAGCCCGTACGCTTCATAGTGTGGCGTCTTAAGTCCGTCCGCTTCATAGAGCGGCACCATAAGCCCGTCCGCTTCATAGCGCGGCACTTAAGCCCATCCACTTTATAGCGCGGCATCATAAGCCCGTACGCTTCAAAGCGCGGCACCTCACAGCCAGTCACATCTACGCCATAAAATGCTATCAAGCCCGACTCTAGCTCGGCCACATAAGCCCGTCACCTCAGGCATGACCTTATAAAGTTCAGACGCTTTTAAGCGCAAAGACCTTTCAACCCGATCAAGCGTTATGCCATAAAACTGCTGATAAGCCCGACTCTAGCTCGGCCATGTAAGCCCGTTCTCAACACGGACACATATTTGGAACTTGCCCTCGAGCAAAACTTCTGTAAGCCCATTCTCAACACGGCCACATATTCGGAACTCGCCCTTGAGCAAAACTTCTGTAAGCCCGTTCTCAACACGGCCACATATTCGGAACTCGCACTTGAGCGAATCTTCTGTATGTCCGTTCGCTTCATAGCGCATCATCTAAACCCGGCCGTTTTACAACCCCACATCTCTCATCTAGACGCTCTCGTGCCTTACGTTAATCTGGCAGGTTATTCTATAACAGTCATCTCGACATACGGTATATTATGTCGTCAGCAGCTTTACTCCATGACTTTCACTTGTATAATGAAGAGCTTTAGGAGTAAGGGGCCATTGATATGTCAAATCGGCAAATCCCCGCCAAGTCCAGAAAAGAGCCATTGGATCCAAACATGGCCCATGCATAAGCCGAATAACGGATAGGGTCATCGGCCCAGCTAGTCTGCCCCTGCACAAGCCAGACCAAGCCGAGCACAATCCAGCTCACCTCAAGCTTCTACGATTCTCATCATTGGCAAGGCAACAGACATCGATAAAAAATGTCCAGCTCGATCCAAAGCGCTGGGGGCCAACCTCCTCACCCCCAACTCGCCATCCATCAGCTCGGACAAAACCCGCTTAGCTAGGCAACATAGTACATAAACAACGCTTACATGTGAAGAGCCCGTAGCGAGCTCGCCAGCTCTCCAGCTCGTCAACTATCCAGCTCACCAGCTCTCGAGCTCATCAGACAGCCTGGTGACAGCCAACTCATGGCCCCTATAAATAGCAGCATCACACCATTGACAAAGGGATGATCTCTAATTTTCTTAAGAACTACGTAACTTGGGCTTGATCCTTTACAAGCTAAGGGTACGTAGGCAGCCTTTTTCGGCTCAGCTCATAATCATAAACACCCAACATTTCCTTCATCTTGCTCTTAAAGATCTTCATCTTTGTTCTTGAGCGCCGCCGCGCAACCACCGGAAAAACACTCACTCCAGCCAGATATCCACCGTTAAATGCTCCCCAAACTTCTTGGTGATGTTTTTGACATCATCAGAAAAGAAAAGAAAGGGGAATGGAGGAAATCAATTGAAATTATACAATATAATTCATTAAAAAATAAATAAAAAGTAAACTAATATTTTTTTTAACGGAAGTTTAAAATCACTATGTTAGGGTTTTAAATATGGTAGGCGCCGTTCGAAAAAAATATGGTAGGCGCTAATTATAAAGTTTTCGGCGCTGATGAATGGTAAAATAGCTTAATCTAGTCTAACCTAATTTTTTTGCAATATATATGGTATCATCGTTCCATATTTTTTTCACTCTATTGAATCAACAAACCATGAGCCTGCCCCTACGAAAGAATTGAATCTGTAAATTCGCTATCTGGAAAGCTAACTGGCAAGAAGCAAAAAGATTCCCAGCTTTTCAATCGGGAGAGAGGGGGGTTATCCTTGAAGTGACACATCTTTCATCAATCATCATCTAATTTGAGGTATGTTTCTGTCATCGTTCTAATTGGATATATGTGGACGCTTTGCAGTTTGGGGATTATTATTTGGCAACTACATTTCTGTCTCGATTTGTCCGGATCTTAGAAATTGTTCTCTACTTGATTTGGGTAGAAACATTTCTTCTTTAAAAAAAATATTTTCCCTAATGAATTTCGACTCGATTGCATTGATATTTTTTGAATGACAAAATCCGTGTTGATGTATCTCGTTTGTCTCCTATTTCTTTTTTTTTTTTTTTTTTTTTTTTTTTTTTTTTTTTTGTTGTTGTGGTCGGGTTCCCGTGTTAATGGTTTAGTAAAAATTACCAATGGTGCTTGGTAGATACTATTAATGAAAATAAAAAGAAATATTTTTTCCTAGATTAAGGTCGATTCATTGGTCATTTGTTATACACGTTTAACCCAAATGCTTTCTAAATTGAAGTTTTCAATCCAATAAAATTTGTATAGTTTGATGGTTTATGGTGCGTTTGGATTGTTTGAATGGAATGAAATAGAATGCTTTTGTTTTCCATTCAACTACTTTGGCGTTTTTGAATGCGATGAAATGGAATTAACTTTTATTCCAGCGGAATGAATTTTGATGTTTTTCATTCCATTGGAATGTAATTGATAGAATGGTTGGATGGAATGAAATTTAAAACATAATTTAGCGATAAAAAATCAAGCATCGTCCACCTCACCTCTCACCACCCACTACCTCCTGCACCACCTGCCTTCCCCACCGAAACCAATCACCGCCACCCTCCACCGCATCACCACCTGCCATCGTCGTTGCCTATATATCACCACCATTGTCACAACTAACCACCATCACCCCATGACAACCCAACCCGCCATCATCCACCCACCACGACCACCACGTACTGTTACCAACCATTTCACCACTACGCCTTACCACCGTCTTCCCCATTTTCACACATAACCTACCCCACCAACACCCCTGCCACTATCCTCCACTACAACCAACTTCATCACCTTGGATAATTTACTCGTCTGCCACCACCACGGCACCACCACCACCTCACAATCATCCATCACCACACACCACACCACCCTGATCACTACCACCACCACCATTGCACACCGCACTGCCAGCAACATCTCTACGCACCCCACCGCTACCCGCCACACTTATTAATACGCACCACCATCACTCGTCGTGTCAATTGTCGCATCATATATAATATTATACATTTCATTACACTGTTTGTCAAATCACGTTTATTCCATTACATTCTATAGCATTCAATCCAAACGTGAAAATTTATATATGCGTTGAACAATTTTTTTTTTTCAAGTCTGATCGCTGTCCATTGGACTTCGCTGCAAACTAATTTTGTAGGAGATTACCATCACCATTGGACCTGTGAATCAACAGCTCAATGGCTGAAACCTTCTTCGAGAGCGTCTTCTTGAATATCCCATCGCCCATAATCACGGACATTCTTAGCAGGTTACCTCCCAAAGCTGCAATCCGATGCCGTTGTGTATGCAAGCCCTGGCTTAAGCTACTTTCCGAAGCTGAATTTGTGAATCTGCACCTATCAAAATCGCCACCCCACCTGATTGTGCTTAATTTATCTGCTACTCCCCCCGATTCACCTTATTTTAACCTTGTCCAAGTTGAAGACGAGACCGACCACCATGGTGTTCGACGTATTGCCGAAATGGACAGTGAAATCCGATGGAGCCGGTCGAGTATTGGTAGGAACATGATTGATTCCATCAATGGCCTGCTTTGCATCGTGGAGTTTTCATTTCAGTATGAATTAATCCATGTATGGAATCCAATCATGGGGGAGTACATCACTGTTGAACCGTTTGGAGGGCTGGGACAATCTCCAAATATAGCCACCAGTTATGGGTTCGGAATTAGCTCGGGAAAGTATCGGCTGGTCATGATCTTGGAGGAAATTGAAATTATCAACCGACATGTTCGTGATTCCACCTGCCGTGTTTACACAATTGGAGCAGGCTCTTGGAAGAGCATTGGTCCTGCACCTCATCTACATATCTCTCGTCGTCCTGAGCACGGTCTCTTTTTGAATGGGAATATTCATTGGCTTATAAATGATGATGATCACCCCGAGCAAATCTGTTGTTTGAACCTTGATACAGAGTTGTTTCAGCCTTTCCCACCACTTCCGAAACTAGGTGTTCGAGTTCTAGCAACATTGAATCTGTATAAAGGTTGTCTAAGCGTGTGCGATAACACCCCATGTTATGATATAGTGATTTGGGTGATGAAAGAATATGGGCTCCAGAATTCTTGGAGTAAAGAGGTGGTCATTAGCAAGGATCCTGTTGGTCTTGTCGGGGGTAACTTCGAAGGTGTCTACATCATCAAAGTTTTCAAAGATGGTGAGCTTTTTGTTATTATGGGGATACTAAATTGTTTTCCTATCATCCTCAGAGGAAAACTGCGCAAGTTATTGATGTTGGAGAGACAATGACAGGTCCTTATAATAGGTTTATTCCATGTATCAAAGTAAATGAATATGTTCCAAGCATTGTTTCACTCAAGAATCTTGGGGAAGTTAACGTGAACAGAAGCTAAGTACTCATCCCGATTTAGGGACCTAAGTTGGACCCCAAAAGACGAAAACTTGAGCTTACCCATACGGACAGGCTCCCGTTGCTCGTGTTGCTGTTTATGGTCGTTCGCTTAGCGCCCCTAGTCGGGACCCACGGAAGAGGACCTGCCTCAAAGACTAGACTACAGTTAGCCCCGTCTGGCATGAGTGTAGACTTCTGGTTCCAGCCACCACTTCGCCTCAAGCCAGAGCAGACTTCCGGAATTGAACTCAGCAATCACAAAATTGTAAGCAAGAGACTCATTTTCATCGCAACAATCTTATGTATTCTCATTATATAGTTGTTATGGTTTACTGACAATAGCTGGTATCATTAATTAGTCCATGTAAATCCGCAAAAGTGTCTGCTTGTCTTGCACTTTAGTATTTTAAGGAAACCTTATGATTGATTTAGTGAAAGAGCACATTTTGTCACAGAGATCAAAATAGAGTTCTAGCATAACTATTCAAGTCTGGACTTGAAGGATAATAAAAAATATGTCTTGATCTTTTTCGATGACTAACACCTAACTTTGTGCTCCCAGAACTTGAGCAGGTAAAAACGTCTTTGTTGGTGTTTTTTTTTTTACGATTATCTAGTCATTTTAAAACATTCTGGCATGTGACATGTAAATGTAATTGCATCTAGAAAGCCTCCTATGATGATCTAAACCAAGCTGCAGTTGGACATAAGGATGAGTAATACTACTTCATTAACCAATGTAATCTTGACTTGACTTGTATTCGCCTTTTTGATTCTGATTTCGATGAATTTAGTGTAGGTTCGTGCAGCGTTTCTTTACGCCCCAAATTCTTGCTTCTTAGATCTTGTCGATGTTGCAAGTTGACAGTTAGTTAGCATAGTCTGTTAGTATAGTGTGTTAATAGTTTGTTAATAGCGGTTATACTAGTCAGCAGGGTAATTAATTTGACTTAGTAGAGCATATAAGTAGCTACAACTGTAATCTCAACATTCAATAAGAAATGAAGAACCCTATCATCTGATTTTACTTTTCCAGATTTTTCCCTCTGATTTCCACATGGTATCAGAGCAATCTTCCGTGAAAATTGCACTCGTTTCTGGTTTCAATAGTTTTTTTTCTTCAGCTGATTTTTATTCTTAGTTGTTGAATTCGAAGATCTACCGCTTTGATTCATCAATGGCAGCAGTTGAGCTTCCAAATCCAGAAATTATACCAGTTTCCAGTCCCTTTTACATTCACCCAAACGAAAATCCCTCTCTAGTTCTGGTACAACCGATTCTTGATGAGAATGGCAGAAATTATCATTCATGGAATAGGTCAGCAAGACAAGTGCTGATTATGAAGAACAAAGCTGGTTTCATTGATGGATCTTTGCCAAGACCAGCTGTGGGAGACCCCAG
Organism: Gentiana macrophylla; assembly: GCA_026214975.1. Lineage (NCBI taxonomy): Eukaryota > Viridiplantae > Streptophyta > Magnoliopsida > Gentianales > Gentianaceae > Gentiana > Gentiana macrophylla. The sequence continues at coordinate 97,524,112 of CM047811.1, forward strand.
ATACAACGCGTGGGATTCAAACAGATAGCACAGAGTCTTTTATGGATCAATAGCGCCCAAAATGTTTGGGAAGATCTGAGAGACAGGTTTGCTAATCTAGATTCTTTTCGTTTATCAGATTTACTAAAAGAATTTCATACTACTAAACAGCGTGGTTCTACTGTGACTGAGTACTTCACCAAGATGAAGATATTAATTGATGAAAGCAATGTTGTGAGACATGTACCTAGTTGTACTTGTGTTCTAACTTGTAGATGTCAAGCAATCCCTACTTTTGTTGGCTATAGCGAAAGAGAATATGTGATTAGGTTCCTACGGGGATTGGATGATCATTTCAAACCAGTAATGTCTCATGTGTTGCTTATGTCTCCTATACCTAATATCAATGCGGCCTTTGGTCTTGCTCTTAAGTTTGAGAGGCAGAAGGGCCATGGGGGTCAGATTTCACATATTGGGGAATCCACTGTGATGTTTAATAGAACTAATATACCCCAAAATGGTCAGAATCAGCAGACTGAAAATAAGAGACCTGCTAATAATAACACTGGAACGTGAAATAAGAAATATGCTGGCCACACAGGCAATAAACCTCAATGTACCTTCTGTGATATGATTGGTCATACAGAAGATAAATGCTATAGGAAGCATGGATATCCACCAGGGTTTAAACCTAGGAGCAGGGTGAACATGGTGGAAGCATCTAGTGATCAAGATGATGTGCAGTCAGAAAATGGCAGCAGCAGTGGGAGTAATGCCACGGTTACCCTCACTCAACATGAATATAGTCAGTTGAAGCAGCTTTTGTCTGGGAAACAAGAATCCACGGATCAGCATCAACATTATGTAAATCAGGCTTCAGTATTATCAGCCTCCTATCAGCCAACAAATGAATTAAATGCAGGTAATGCATCTAATGTGTGGATTCTTGATTCAGGGGCTACAGATCATGTAGTGTTTAGCCTGTGTCATTTTGTTAATCGTCAAGCAGTTCAGAATGTTCATGTTAATCTTCCCGATGGCAGAAGTGTGTTAGTTTCAAATATTGGTGATGTCCAATTAACTAGAAATATTATGTTAACTGGAGTATTATGCAGTCCCAGTTTCAAGTTCAATCTTATATCATTGAGTAAGATTACACAAAACCCCAAGATCAAGGTTTCTTTTGAGTCTGACAAGTGTGTTATACATGATCAAGAGCATGGGATGATTGGATCAGCTGAGAAGCAAGCAAGTTTGTATGTGTTTCAAAGGCCAGTCAGTGTGTGCAACATGGCAACTTTTCAGAACAGTAGTAGGGTACCAGATGATATGCTATGGCACTACAAGCTAGGGCATCCATCTCACTACAGGTTAAAGAAGATTGCAAAGCAGTTGCCTAAAGTTCAAGTTCCCAAAGACACAATCTGTCATGTATGTCCATTAGCAAAATAGAAACATTTGTCTTTCAATTTAAGTCAGTCTGTGGTACAGTCAGCATTTGATTTAGTGCATTTGATTTGTGGGGGCCTTATCCCTATGAAACTATTCAGGGCCAGAAATATTTTCTTACCATAGTTGATGACTATAGTAGATATACTTGGATCTACTTACTTCATAATAAATCAAAGGCAAGAGCTATTGTGCAGAGTTTTTGTCAATATGTTGTACACAGTTTAGTGCTCATATAAAGATCATCAGAACAGACAATGGTAGTAAGTTTAATATGCCAGATTTCTATGCTACTAAGGGCATGATACACCAAACATCTTGCACACATACACCTCGGCAAAATGGTCTAGTAGAGAGGAAACATCAACATGTATTGAATGTAGCTAGAGCCTTGAAGTTTCAGGCCTCACTTGATCAATTGTACACCAACACCTCTATTAGATGACAAGACACCTTTTGAGCAGCTTTTTGGTCAAGAACCAGATTATAGCAGGTTCAAGGTCTTTGGGTGCCTTGTTTATATGTCTACTGTCAAACACAACAGGTCTAAGTTTGAGCCTAGGAGTGTAGCCTCTGTTTATCTAGGGCATTCTACTACTACAAAAGGCTACTTGGTGTATAATTTAGACAGTGAAGAAATTGCTATTTCTAGAAATGTGGTATTCCATGAGAGGTGCTTTCCTATTGAGCATTCCTCTTTAGAGGATTCTGATTTTGATGCTGCCAACATTTGTATGCCTGCCCCTGGTCCCCCTCTTCTTGTTGATGATTATATGGCACAACTGCCACAAACAGTTGTCTAGGACAACCACCAGAAGCAGATCCCTCTCACTCTAACACCAGCACCATGGATGCCCCACAGACCAGAAGGTCTCACAAAACCAAAACTCTCCCCACACATCTTCAAGATTATGTGTGCTCTCAGGCCAATCTGTCTTCCCCTCACTCTATTATCAGTAGTGTGGATAGGGAGGAGGAACCTACAACTTATAGCCAAGCTATTCAAAACCCCAAATGGCAAGAAGCCATGCCCAAAGAAATAGAGGCACTTAAAGCCAATCACACACGGGATGTTGTGCCTTTACCTCCCCACAAGAAAGCTATTGGGTGTGAATGGGTCTATAAGATCAAATATAAGCCAGATGGGTCAGTTGAAAGGTATAAAGCTAGGTTAGTAGCCAAGGGTTATACACAAATGTATGGGATTGACTACCAAGAGACATTCTCTACAGTGGCAAAAATGGCTACTATCAGAACACTTTTAGCTGATGCTTCATTAAATGATTGGCATCTACATCAACTAGATGTCATAATGCTTTTCTTCATGGAGACTTGCATGAAGAGGTCTACATGAAAGTGCAACAGGGATTCCACACTACTGTTAAGAATCCAGTTTGTAGACTGTCTCAGTCCTTATATGGCCTTAAACATGCTAGTAGGCAATGGAAATCCAAGCTCACATCAGCCTTAATAGATCAAGGGTTTCATCAATCCAAGGGTGACTACAGTCTGTTCACTAAGGGCACTGGACATGACTTTATTGCCCTCCTAGTATATGTAGATGATGTCATATTGGCTAGTGCCAATCTTCAGCAGATTCAAAGTGTCAAAGACTTTCTTCATGCAAAATCAAGGATATAGGACCACTCAGTTATTTTTTTGGCTTAGAGATTGCTAGAACACCCTCTGGTTTAGCAATTTCTCAAAGGAAGTATGCCATGAATTTGTTGCAAGAATTTGATATCCTTGGAGCCAAACCTGCTTTCACTCCTATGGGCACCAAACACACTTTACAGCATGGTGATTCTCTTTTGCTCCCAGACACATCTGTGTTAGAAAAATTGTGGGCAAGTTGTTGTACTTGACCTTTACAATGCAAGACATTGTTTTTGTTGTTCAACAATTGAGCCAGTTCCTAGATGCACCAACTCATAATCATCTAGTTGCTGCTTTCAAGGTGCTTAAATACATCAAAAGACATCCTGGTCAAGGCTTTTTTATGCTGCAAAGAATGCTTTGGTTCCTACAAATTTTCATGATTTAGATTGGGCAGTCGTCGAGAATCTAGAAAGTCTCATATCTTGGTTATTGCTTGTTCCTAGGGTCAGCTTTGGTGTCTTGGAAAGCTAGGAAACAAGGGATAGTCTCCAGAAGTTCTGGAGAGAGTGAATACAGGGCCATGGCAGCCACTGTCAATGAAGTCCAGTGGTTCAAGTACTTGTTAAAAGATCTACAGATTACAGTTAGGAGTCACATTGCCATGTATTGTGATAATCAAAGTGCCATGCACATTGCTTCCAGCCTAGTCTTCCATGAACGCACTAAACACATTGAGGTGGATTGCCATGTTGTTAGGGAAACAGTACAAGCTAGTTTGGTGAAGTTGTTGCCCATTTCCTCCTTCCATCAGTTAGCATATTGATTTACTAAAGCATTGGATGGCCTAACATTACACAGGGCTCTTCAGTCCTTCCAGGCTAGAGATTTTCATGCTTCACCCATCTCAGCTTGAGGGGGTGTTGCAAGTTGACAGTTAGCTAGCATAGTCTGTTAGAGTATAGTGTGTTAGTAGTTTGTTAATAGCGGTTATACTAGTCAGCAGGGCAGTTAATTTGACTTAGTAGAGCATATAAGTAGCTATGATTGTAATCTCAGCATTCAATAAGAAATGGAGAACCCTATCATCTGATTTTACTTTTCCAGATTTTTCCCTCTAATTTCCACAAGCTTGAAGGTGAGGCTGATCACTATGATCATTTTGAATGACTATGGTAGCAAAACTCTATGGGAAAAATCAACTGAAACAATAGAGTATGACTATTCAATGTTGAATCATGTCCATAGATCAAAATCCTCCTATCAAGGAAACATTTTGTGTCGCAGTGGATATCTTGAGCTCTTCCCACATGAATCCTTTTCTTCACCTTGACCTCCCTGAGCATAGCTTGTAGTGGTGGGTTATCCTTTGAACCCCTTACATTTTTACTTAGTGGTATACGATACATATCCACTTCCTTTGTAATTTTTCCCGGAGTATCCCCTAGCTCTGATTTAGCTCGTAGTCCGTGTAAAAAAATCCCTATAAGCATCCTTCAAACCTCCATAAATGGACAAAATTTCAGTGGTCTTATCTTCATCATCATCTTCTTATTTGTCAAGTGATTTATGTACTTCTGCCTCCAGGAAGTGTGTGCGGCAGAAAAGATCCGGTGACGCTTCTAAATGAGCCTCCGCAACAAAATTGATGTCATCTATTGACCGAATACGCAAATTATGCCGGACCCCCTCTCCGCTATCATTGTTTCCCTAACCAAAGGGGCCAATGGTTGCCGTAAAAAGATCTTGAAACAACGTCAAGTCAATACATAAGGTTTCCACACGACAACAGTTATACTACAATTTATTCTTTACTATATTTACCTCTCATTCTAAAGTTGACCCAGAAGTCATGGAGGTCACGAGCATGGCCAAAATATAGATAATGATAAAGTTACTTTCAAAAGTCTACCTAAAATCTACACCCACCATCAACTTGTAGTTGTGAGTGTTTCTGTTTTTTATTTTATTTTTACATATGAAATATGTGTGGTGGGATGATGATACAGTAGACTTTATATAGACTCTATAACCACACAATTGTACTCTCTTTCACATAGTAGGGGTGTATGTGGTGAAAGAGAGTAAAAATGTTTGGTTATAAATCTTCTCATTTGGTAGCTATGTTACACATGTTGTACCATAAATTTTCTCTACAAGCAATAGCTTGTAGTGATGTTTACTTGTTCTCATTTGTCTTTGATCATTCAAGATTATGAAGAAAAAAAATTATATTATCTAAATATTGATCTAAATCTCACAAGTATGACATTCACATCATCTTTTACGGTTAACAAGCATTGAGAATTTCTCTGATCATTTATGTCATTATCTTATCTATGTGTGTATATCTTCCCTTGAATGTTTTCTTTGATGAGTTAGATAAATACTGACCGACCTTATTCACCTAATCTAAAATAAGAATTTTTTTTTTATCTCTGTATGATTTTGAGGTGGAAGAGTGTTTTTTTCTTTTCTCTTTTTCTAATTATTATATAATGGGTTAGGTGTGTATTACGATAGGTAGAAAATAAAAATCAATGCGAAATCATATCGACCGAAGGCTTTTCTTTCTCTTTCTATCTTTCTCTAGACTCTTCTCTCGCCTAGCCCCTTTTCTGTGTGCAACGTTTTGGCGCCGGCGGTCTTGGCTGCCGGCGTCCAACCCCCTTTCTTTTTCTCTCCGTTTTTTTTCTCTTTGTTGACTTTCTTCCTATCTTCCTCCCTTTTGATCCTCTGTTGTCTGCTGCTGCTGCTTCTCCCCTTTGGCCTTGGATCCACCTTCTCCAGTGATCGTTGATCGGGCTCTTTATGATGATTTCTTTGTTCTCGCGATCTTTGGTGGAGGCCGATTCTGTGTCCTTTGGCGTTTGTGGTGGTTGCCTGCTGGCTCCTCCGCCGGCATGCTAGTAGTCGTTGGTTGCTCTCTTTGGTTGATCGCTTTCGTCTCCATGGTGTGCAGACCTTGTGGTGGTCGGCCGGTGTCTTGCTTCTCCGGTGGTGGTGCTCTCTGGCGTTGGTGGTCGATGGAGGCTTCTTGTTTGTAGGGAGATAGGTTTTGTATGTTGTTGTGTTGTTGCTGTTTTTTTTGTTTTCTTTGTGTTTTGTTTTGTCGTCATTTGATGGATGGGACCAGGGATTTTTCGTGTCATTGGCGGTTCATCGGATTTTTCCGGAGATTTGTTTCTTTTCTTACCAAGACTTCGCTTTTCTATCTATTATTCAAGCGTTGTTGTTGTTTTTGTTGTTGTTTCTTTGTGGTTCCGGCCCGGTCCCGGTTTCAGCACGGGTTGGTCCGGTTGTTGTAAATCACCGGTAGTGCGGTGTTTGTTAGTCCCGGTTTTTAGGATTATTATTAATATATGTTTTCGTTTTTGAAAAAAAAAAAAAAAAAAAAAAAAGAAAAAAAAAATCAATGCACTACCGTATCCACGGCGTGTTTTGAAAAACCAAATAGGTATATTGCGTAAGGTAAGAAAATATGTGCTTTCGTTGCATAAGAAAATCCAAATTGTACATGAAATTCCATTAAATGTAGCAATAAACTATTCATTTGAATTTTGCTAAAATTATCTACATGATAATGGTGAAATTAGTCTTGATGCTTCCAAAATGAAAGTTTTTTTTTTTTTTTTTTTTCTAAAACAAATGAAAGCTTTTAAACGTGCTCATAAGATGTTCATTCTACTTTACTGGATGCTTCGGACTTGACTGTCTCCAATGGTTTACTGGTTGTCCTTTATACCCACTCTATCTTTAAATTAGGAAATTTTGAGGTGAGACTTTTACTACAAGACTTCCGCATTAAATTTGCACATGCAGATACGTGAGACAAAAATAATAAGACACACGACGTAAATCTAACTATGCCTTCACCGCAGTGAAATTCTCACTTAAGAATTTTCCCTTTAAATTTCTCTATAGTCCCCTTGAGATGTGGAGTTCATGGTGGAGCAACTCTTTGTCTCTTTCTCCGTGCTTTTTCACAGTTTTGCCGGCAGTGAAACTAACTCCTTTTCCGGGAAAAAAAAGTGCAACTAAAAAAAGTTGCATTTCAGGAAATATATTTACTACTATATATCATGTATAAATATAAAGTTAAAAATAATGTAATTAAAATACAGAAAAAAAAAACTAATAAGGAGGGAAATGATCTTCTTTTTTTTTTCCAAAAATAGTTAAAAGTTCAAACTATAGTTTTATTTTTTTTATTTTTTACGGATATGAAATATATTACACACGTACTCACACACACTTTTTGTTTTGTCCTTGCTCGTATCTATTTTTTCATAAATAACATCCATTTTTTAGAATCACGTTACAATATTTTTCCCGTTTCAAATATAAAATATTTTTGTAATACAAAATACAAAATATATATTTTATTTGAATTACGGTGTAAAAATAGAAGGTAGGAAGAAGGAAAATAAAGGTGTTTAGATTTGTTAATTGAAAAGGATGGATTTTGAAGTGTTGTATCAAGTGTGCTTATTGGAGTGAATGACTTTTTAAAGTAATGAAAAAATGTAACTAGAACGAAAAACGATGTATTTGGAGTGATGTTTCAAGTACCACCATTGGAGATAATCTAAGGCTATCCACAATGGGGCACTTGATATACCACTTTAGAATATTAAAGAGCAACTAAGCCCTACAATGCAGTCAATTGTATATCTTTTATCTCCAAAATATGTTAGTTTCCACTCCAAAATTGGAGGGCTCCTCTAGTAAACTCCATACATTTTTATTTTCCAAAAGCAATTTGTCTTTCTCTTTCTTCTTATCACATTTTGTATTAATTATTATTTATTGTACCCTAAGAAAATATATTATACGGACAAAAAAATAAATAATGTCAAAATCTTTAAGTTGACAAATTGCAATGAATTTTCAGAAAAGAAAATCAAGGAAAAAATTTAGCCAGTAAAAAAATAGTCAGTCAAAAATAAGAAGTTTAAGAGTGTACCGTAAAGTGTGCTTATTGGAGTGAATGTACTTTTAAAGTGTTAAAAAATTGTAACTAGAACGAAAAACGAGACATCTAAAGTGTGGTATGGAATTAAATTATTGGAGAGAGTCTCCTACTCTCTTTTTTCTACCCTTAATAATTACAAGTTTTTCTAAAGAATGTTATTATTATTATTATTAAAAAGAAAGAAAATACAAAATGCGATTCCACCCATATTAATAAAGTTTATGATACTTCAACACCAAACCTCGTCTTGTTAAAACCCCTTAGCAGCAAAAATCTATTAAGAGAAAAAATAGTACGGTTATTCGATGTTGAGTCAAAATAAACAAAACCTCTTACTGAGGGACCTTAGTTTTAGCTCGCAATCTTTTATTTTCTGGTCCTCCCCACGCGAATTCCTTTCTTCTTCATCTTCTTGATCTCTTTGAGCATTGTATGAAGCGTAGAGTTTGTCTCAGAGCCTCTTGTATTAATCTGTGGTGTAAGTTGTCTATCTCTTTCCTTTAAAAGCTTTGTTTCAGCTCTTATATCTTGTGAAATATCCTTGTAATCATCCTCTAAGCCTCCATAAATGGACAACCCATCACTGACCTCATCTTCATCATCTTCAATGTCTTATCTGTCAGTACTTTCATCTCCCAAGGACACTGAGGTTGGTGAAATCGGTGTATTGATGTATTAAATGAGCTTTTGGAACAAAGTTAAAATGATATGTAGATGACAGACGCGGTTTATATCAATCACTCTCACCATCCTCCTTATCCTCCACTGGAAGAACGATTACACACTGTTGTGGCCCAACATCCATAGTACGTTCCTCGCGCTCAATTTTTTTTGTCATTCGTTGAAAATCACAGAAGTCGTCGTCTAGAATAAAAATCATCCACAAAAGATTCATCAACCCCGTCATTAAAAGTAGACAAACTCCAACTCTCCAAGCAAATCCACGAAAGATCGATTAATATTCAGCTCCTGGTAATCATTCATCTTTTCAACACGATCATTGCTTCCATCATTAACCAAAACCGCATCAACCAACACACCATTAAGGGCATCTCCTTCGTTCCGCATTTGAGCCATGCCTAGGATCCCTAGTATTATTACCCTCAACTGTGGTAGTCTTTTTTTTAGGACGATAAACTTTTTAGTAGCTTTTTGCACTTTCTTTACATTTCTTATTGAGCTTAATCTACATATATAAAATGGAAATTACAACAGCAACTCCATAAACTGGAAGCAAGAAAAGATCATTTCCTCTAAGAACACAAAACAGCTAAAATGATAAAGAACATTTTCTACACACTTCAAATTATCAATCAAATCAATGAGTCCTACCAAGTACTAACATCTTATCTTATGCAAGAATGATACAACTAAAAACCACCAAAAGACGCGGACTACTATCTCTTCGTTAGTATAAGGGCCTCTTCACTCGTACAACGCCAGCCCCACCCCCCAAAATATTTCGTAATAACAACTTAAACGAGTTTTTTGTTATGAATAATAATACAAATGAATCAATCGTATGGAACTACCATAACACAACCTTTTACCCGGGCTTTCTTTCAAACAATAAAATGGATCGTGTTTCCAGAAAACAACAAAGCCTTCTTTCACCTCGATGATGTGTAGCTTGCTTGATGTTTTCTTTTTCTTGATTTTTTGATTGATGATGAAACTCAGAATTGCAAGCATTTACACGGTTTTCAACACATAACATCAACAATTCTGGAACTTGGACCAGTAAACTCCCCTGTTTTTTGCTTACTTGAAATAATCGGGTCGAATCATTGCAAGAAGTTCAGAATGCAAGTCATCGTCTCGTTGCTTCCATATCTCACCATTAGCATGAACCACCCATGATATTTGTGGAGAAAGACATGCATATGTATCTGAAAATTACAACATTATATGCAACACTCAAAATAAGTGCATGTATAAATGCCACAAAAACACACTTCTGCACCTCGATCATGGTGTAGGGCCCATCATAATCAAGGATATGTGAAATCTGTTGTATCACTCGTTGTGGTAAGTAGCATTACCCAGTTTGAAATGCATGTTGAAAAAGGTTTACCTGCGATTGGTGGTGCATCAGGATCTCTTGTACTGTGCAAAATCAATGTACCAGAAAGTACAGTTATAAAACCACAAAGCACAGAAACAATGCTGCTAGCACTCTGACCAGCCCAATCCTATAGTTTAAAGTTAAAAGAAAGATCGTTGTTTAATAATCGAAAAATGTGATATAGCCTGCTCTGCAACAAATATGCTTTTTTTAATTACCTTAAACATTATAGCACTGGCCAAAATTGTGAACGACGTGAACATGGCATAGTAGATGGGTGAGACAATTGCCGTGTTAAATGTATCCAATGCCTAAAAATAAAACGCATTACATTAAATGCAAATACTTAACAGGTAAAATTTAGAAACAAAATGACAAAAAAGAGCAGCTCTGAAGTAATAAGGCAGGGAGAAGAGTATGAAAGAGGACACATGTGTGATTCGTCACTGTTGTAAATAATAACAACAGAGAAAAACAAAAAAAAAAAAGGAAAAGGAAAAGGAAAAGGAAAAGGAAAAGGAAAAGGAAAAGGAAAAGATAGGCAGACCTTGTTTAAGTAATTCAGCTGGGTAACTATACACGTCACTGAAACCGTTACAAAAACCCACGTTTGAAAGTGTGTAGCCTGGCTAAAACCCTCCAACGTGAGTTTTATGGCAATGCCTATTGCTTTTATACTCATAACCTGCAACAGATCAGAAGCTTAATCAATCCTAAACGCATATTTACCACCTGAACAACTTATTTCAATTACCATGGGAACTGAGAGAGACATGTCATCAACATATAGACAAACATGCTTGCGCTAAGGAACACATAAATTGCATTGAAAAAATCCCCACCACCACCAACTGCACAAATCATAAACATTCTTTACTCTTGTCAAATTACCTGCCTTTTTCCAAATAATAGAGATAGACGCATGCAACTAGATTGTTCCAATCATATAAATATTGCAACTGAGTTTTGGGAGTACAAGTTTATGTAACTAAGCAACAAATTCATCCATCCATGAAATAATATACGGTCTCCTCTAGAATGCTCGTCATATTATATATCTTACAGAGCTGTCTGCATACTTTGATTCTTAAGGGTCAGCCCCCTCCCCTCCCCCCACCCCCACCCCCCAACCCCTCCCGAAAAAAACCTATAGGTTTGGAGCAATGATTATGTATGCAGTGGAGTTACCTACTCCATGTTCAAGTTCCCGTTTCGGAAATCAAAAACCATCAAAACAAAAAGAATATACGTATAATCCTAAGCATAATTTTGTTAGAGCTCAAGAAGGATGAGGCATATTCCAGGTCAAAAAGTTCAATGAAATAATTATAAGAAAGCAAATAAAAACTTGCTTCCAATTATGCCAAGTATCTTATATCCACCAGCATTAATGGCGAGTAAAGTATGTGTAATAGTGTTTCTTAATATCAAATGCATGCTCAAGAATCAACATTCCTGTTTCATTGTTGTCCCACTTTTGTAGTAGTTCCCTAAAGTGAAGAGAAAATTCTGAACTTCAGAAACTAAACAGAAAGCAAATCTACAGCACGTCTCCTTAACTTGGAGAGCCAGGTGCAGGAATGAGATAAGGATACTCACAGTTAAGGAACCAAAGATGGAGCAAACACCAAGATAGACCAATATGTTTGTCTGCCCAAAACGCGGTTCACAGTACAGTACCAATACTAGAACTACAGCTACTGCTGAGGCTGCGTACACAAGAAAAGCTGGTACAAGAAAACATTCCAAATAAACATACATTACCCATCAATTAATTTGCAAGCACAAGATAAGAAAGACCACATTGAAAGCTAGACATGTGTAAAACAGCTTACCAGGTCGTGTTGCTAATTCCCATATCTCATCTACTGAACTAATTTCATGCTCTCCTGGTGCATGAAGAACAATAACAGTGGAGCCCGCTACACACAAAATGCACCCTAGTATTCCCATTTTCTTTAATTTTTCCTTCAACAAGAAATGTGCCAGAATAGCGCTGATAATGAAGAACAAAATCAGAACATCAAAATGGAGAGATTGCAAGGCCTGGTATGTTAAGGAAGAATTTAAAAATTAAAACTACCTCACAATTATACTTAATGCTCCAAGTGGTGTCACAAGCACAGCAGGAGCATACATATAAGCGACAAAATTAGCGAATTCCCCAACAATCACTGCCACAAAGGTAGGAAACAATTTATTTCTGCATTCCTGAAGTCGAGGGCACATTAAAAAGTACATTTGACATCAAAAGAGACTTACTAACAAACATGCCAATCCACCAAAGAGGCTCTTGCAAGTAACCATGGCCTCCAGAACCTTGAAGGACATGTAACACAATTATTGTTAGGTCCAAAATTAAAGATGGCAATATGTATGTCTCTCTCTCTCTCTCTGTGTCTATATATATATATAATTTTCTCCTTCATAATAAGGAAATTAGCTAGCTTAATTTGAAATACTACTCAAATTATTCAGTCCGTTCAGAATTTTTTATATTATCTTAAATTCTCAATGGCTAGAAGTTCCAGAGAAGACCATCATTTAGTCCACAAAACTAATCACACGACAAAGGAGACCGACTAGTCATGTCTCCTAAACTAGCCAATCTCAAGCTCAGATATAGAAGAGTTACTTTAGGATGACAAGCAGCATAAAATCTTGTCGCTTGACAAGAATATGGATCAAGTGAGATTATGATGTTCCCCTTATGGAACACTTAACATTCTCAGAACTCAAAGGAGTCGTTTGGACAACAATGATTCATTTATTCTCGTCCATCCAATTAAAGAAACTTTATTCATTGAATAACGTATTTTCTCTCCCTTATTTTTTTCCTTCACAATACACAACATCCACTGAATTCAACACAAAACCCAATACAATCAAAACATCTTAACCACAATTTATTCACTGAATCAGAAAAAGGTGAATAAAATTATTGTACAAAGGCGAATAATTCTCTTGTAGGACTGTTGTGTCTGGAGAACTCGAATATAATGTAAACATATAAGCGATCTTGTCGCATTTATCTATGGAAACAGTCGCTTGTAGAAATATAAGGTAAGGATGCGTATAAGAGGCATAAATAGTCCTGCCCTTCTCTCAACCACATAAATGGGATGTTTCCAACTTTCGCTAGATTTGGCACCCTTTTTCCTCTAGCCCTCTTCAGATGTGGTGACAATTGTGTTGAAGCTGTCAAATCTTGTGGAGGACTCGTATATGATGACAAAAGAGCACTAGCTCTCACGCCTCAGGTTAAATCTAATGTGACCTTCCAGGTTGGTTAATTGTCTTTTGAATGGAAGTGCTATACTCATGTAAAAGAAATGAAAGTTGCAGAGTGTAGACTATATTTTTGTGAAAAATGTAATTACATGCCTACACGAGACAATGGATAGCTAAGAGACTAAGATGTTGGCCAATTTCGTGGTGTGCAGACAGGGGAAATTGAGACAGAAGTAGATGGGAAAAGTGACTTACAAAAAGATGACAATTTCTCTATTTAGTTTAGAAGACAATGTAACAAAGACGATTCAAATGGATACGAAATGTGTCCATACAATCTAACAAACACAAAAGATTCATATAGCTGACCTACACAAAGGATTCATGTAGTGAGTAAAACTAAAAGCTTTGCTGTTATGGTAGCATTCTTTGATCTCAAGATTCTAGCTAGAATCAAACTAGTACTATTTTTCTCAACAAACCAGAAGCAACCATTAATGATATCATCATCTCCTGTATCTACACAACACTGAAGCATTTATAGAAGAAAAATGAAACACCCACATACAAAAATGGAAAAGAACAAGTAAAACAAAATTTAAAATCAAGTTAACGGTTCCATCTGTTTCTTTATTAATTATCCCTAGTCCAACCATACAAAACCATCCTACACCCCCACATTACAAGCAGTGGGAGCTTCAACCTCAGCACCCACCCATTTTAACTCCCCTCCCCCACAAACCGATAAATAAAAATATAGCTTGTTGTGAAAAGTTTAAATCCCAGCACAAGTATACCAAAGAGGAATCAAGCAATTTAAACGCTCTTCCAGCTCAATTAAAGATCAGCAAAGTGAACAATAAATATGCAAATGCTATTTGGAATTCAACTGTCATTAAACAAAACAGAAAAGAAAAAAATCTTTTAATGAGACGCCCTTGAAGAAGAATAAATTATGGACTTTTCATTAAATCTTAATCATCGGAAAAACAATTGTAAATCAAACAGCACTGGGAAACATGGAGATAGCTGACATATATAATTAACCAAAGGAATAAATAGACAATAAAAAGAAAATAACGAATAAGGATGAGAAGCATACCGGCCCGAGTGCCGGAGGAGCCAGCTTTCTGGAGACCCTTTTTCTTAATGATGAAGCTTGATCCAATAAACGCGCTTGAAGCCACAGCTAATCCAAAACCAATCAAATTAGCCGTGTACATCGCCGGCAATGTGATGTAGACAAGATACTCACGATTTGATTTCCATGGGAGTCAAATTTCATCTGAATTTTTGAATTTTCAATCATAAATATGAAGGAAACAAAGTAACGAAATCAAATCAACCCCTCAAGCCTATTATTGTATGGGAATCAACGTTCTATAGGCATTTCTTATCTGTAACTCGAATTTTAATTAAATGAATCTAAAATAGTAAAACAAAGACAATCCAAGCTTGCCGGTCAAAAAAGATGTGAGCTTACCCTCAAAAAAAAAAAAAAAAAAGATGTGAGCTGTGGCATGTGGGGTATTTACAGATAGCCAATGACTATTTTCAGTATCATTTTGTTTTGGGGTTTAATCATTTTTCAAAAAGGAGGGAAACAATTACTCCACTCGAGCAATGATACATGCTACATGTGAGACACAACATGTGACACGACTATCATAATCAAAGACATAAATGATGGTTGTGTCATCCGTTGTGTCTCACAGGTTTTTCATTTTTATATGAGGAAAAAGAAGTTATTGTATATTAAGAGAAATGATAGAGACACAACAAAAATTACACAACGGATGCCACAACATGATCTCCCACTCTTGATTTTGATCCCATCAAAATCAAGAGTGGAAGATCATGTTCTGACATCCGTTGTTTAATTTTTGTTGTGTCTCTATCATTACTCATTATATTAATTACAATGTCATAGTACTACATCTCATATACAACGACTTTAACGGAATTTAATTTACATTATGTGCAGTAAATTGATTATAAAACTATATTTGTAAAATACAAACCGTTTGCGAAACAATTTCACTTTCCACGCTATTTTGTTGTTTTTCTCACTCTCTTTTTTTGCCTCTCACGCCATTTGTACCATACATTTATTTTTACCAACCTTCATAGAGAAACGAGATTCTCACGAATATGTTGCAATCATTGTCCTTGACACAAGTTGAGGCGTTGCACTCCTTGTTGCTCAGCCACCAGAAACTGGAAGGAGATGCGGTCCAGAAAGTGAGTTTGATTGAAAAATTATTAATTTGTGCCAAAAAAATATGATCATCAAAGGCTAGCGAGTAGCCATGATTAAATCGTGGGGATGTGAATTTGTTTCTACAATACGCCTTGAGTGTAATACTCATCAGTTGGTTTTCGATAAGGAAACCGGCATGCTTAAGGTTCTTAAGGGTGGTCCATGGTGTTTTGATGGATTTCTCTTCCCTCCTTCGCCCCTAGGATGATAATTAAGAGTCCCCGCCTGATTTTTTGCCTTTGTGGATTATTCGGTCCATGTCACCGGTCCGTCGAAGCATCCGAATACACCGGTGGTGTTTAGACATGAAATTTGGAGAGTTGGTGAGTGTATGAACGGTCAAATTCAGGAAGACATTCAAACTGGCCGAAGGTTTTTCAAATTACGTGTCAAGTTGCTTACATCTTCACATGTCCTCCGTCTCATTCAGATGGAGGTTGTTGGTCCCAATGAAAGGCTGGTACAAGTTCAGATGAGGGGGCGAATAAACGTGTCTATTAAAAACTTTTTCTAACTTTCTTTACACTTGTTAAACTTATCAAAGGTTATGCAACGGTATAAAGCCTTTTAAGTCTGTTTTCAAAGTTATGCTATGGATATTAAATTGAGTGCAGAATTGAATGTAAATGACTAAATGTAAAGTGCGGAGAGTAAATGACACAGAGATTTGTTATTGATGTTCAGGGTGGATTAATCTCTTAGTCACCGATTCTCCTGTGATGTATGAGGAACTCATTATTACAACAGTGTATGAAAGTTCATGACCCTCCTCTGATGCTTCACGTTTTGAGCTATTAGTCCTTGACAACTTGTCCCAAGCTGCTTCACTGATTCAACTATGATGTTCCTTCAAAGTAATCTTCAACAGTTATCACCAACTCAACTCCTTGACAGTTTGCCTTCGCTTGCTTGCTTCACAATCCTTGAAAGCCTTTAGCTTCTTTAATGCTTAACTTATGTTCTTGACTGCTTGCATAGCTTCACAGAATAACTCCTTGTTGAATAATCAAGTTGGATTGAGAGGTGAGTCAACAATTTGATTCAAGGTTAAGCAATGCTTGTTAAGTCTTTGTAGCTCTGATTGTTGCGCGCGTTAGACTGACCCACTTACATTAAGTGTCGCAGTATGTGGCAGTTATGTAATTATCCTGATACCGGAGTCTTCATGGCATCACGGTGTGGATTGTCATGCTTTGACAATATTGAGGTTTCCCTAGCCATATGGCGATCATGCGGTAGTACTAGGGTATGATATTGAAGCATGCGTAGGATACATGTTTGTTCGTCCGGAAATCGCGTATCGTAAGAGTAAAGGAAATATCCAAAATGGCCTTCTTATAAAGAATGTCTAGCTCTCGTGAATCTTTGCAAAGTGGGAGTAATGAATTATTCTGAGAGAGCATGATATCCAGATTATAAGAAACGATCGTTGATGTATTGATACTCAAGATACGATTGTATGAATATTATTACAGCGATATGATTCTATTTACACGGTAACTGTTTCACATGAAATGTAGTAGTCATTTATTTTGACTCTTCCGATGATTGGGGGTCACGATGTGCTACTAGACGCTATTTCGTAATCGTTAGATATGAAGGGCATTTTCGTAATAGCACTTTGTGTTTACGGCCAACATATTTGGAAGCCTATCGGGTCACACACATAAGAATATCTAGCCGGATTAAAATGCGGTTAGTGATAACCATATAAGGAAAGTTTATCTCGACTATAAAGTGTTATAGTGATTAAATTAATATGGTGGTATTTATTTATTATGAATAAATTAAATACAAGATATTAATTATGTTGATTAATTAAAGAATATTCCGGATACCAATTTATTGGCATACGGGGCGGCACTCCTAGTGTATAAGATACACTTGAATTGTGCAACTTAATTAATAGTATTATCATATATTAATATTAGATATTAATAGATTTATATGCACATGTATAAATTAATTTATGGTAATATGATAAAGATTATCAATATTAGATATTGATAATATCTTGGATTTATTTAATATTAGATATTAAATTAAATGTGATAAATCTAGAATATATATTTTTCTTATTTTACTAGTTAAAGGTTTTCTTTCTCCTTACTCCACATAGTGAGCTTTTCCCATTAGGAATGGGGACATATGAGGCGCCACACACCCTATATAAGAAAGGGGTGGCTAGTTTTTTTGTACATCACAATTTCAAGAGTTCATAATTCTAGTAAAAAATAGAGAGCTTTTTAGAGAGAATATTTAGAGAGAGAAAAGGCCGGTCTATCAACCGGATTTTTCTAGTAGCTATCCAAGGAGGATTCCGGTGAGGTGCTCGTGTGGATATTGATAGAGGCCGGACACGTAAACGGCTTGCGCGCACGACTACTCTCCTTAGACGATCAAAGCTTCAATCTTATAGATCAGTCAAGGTAATCACCGTCTACTACTTAACGTGTTCATTGTTTTAAACGGAGTCGATCTTGGGAACGGAAATTAAAATTTAAATTCCGCTGCGTTAAACTAGTTGATTTCCTAACAGTGGTAGCAGAGCAAACTTCGAACTTAAGCAATAATTATTAAATAAATTGCGTAGTAATTAAATAGATGCATGATTTAAATCCGCGAGACAAAAAACAAAAAAAAGGGGGCGGTGTTCGTGTAAAGGGCTCGGCCAAAGCGGTGGCTCCCCGCCATGCTGCCGGCGTCGGCTGGTTATGCGTGGTGGACTCGATTTCACATTTTTGTTGTTTTGTGAATTTTTATGGTATATTGATATCTTTTTGTTTAGTTAATGTCATGTGTCTAACCAATAGTTCAAATAGTTTGGACCATTGGAATGCCACATGCCACTATGGAATAATAGGGTTGGTATATGGTCCATAATTATAGACCTATGATTAACCTAGACATTTCCAAATTTTGTTTGGAATAGGCCTATGTCATTTTCAAAATTTTGATTTTGAAAAGGGCCAAAGAAGATGCCTTTTGGTTTTGGAAACCAAAGGCATCCATTTTCATTAGGAATCAAAAGGAAAGAAACAAAAGAGACCTAATTCCAAACCAAGGAAATATTTAAGCACACTGAGATCCTTCAGTTTAAAACATCGACTCAGATATGTCTTGAACGTAGTCATTTCCACTTTGTCATTACCTGCAATGATCATATCATCCACGTATACAAGCACATTAAGCTGGACATCGTTACGATGCAAATTAAACAAAGAATAATCCGAATAAGACTGACGGAACCCATATGCCTTTAATGCCGATGCAAGCTTCGCAAACCCACACCACGGAGCCTGCTTCAAACCATATAAGGATTTTCGCATGCGACTTACTAGGCCAGATCGATTTTTCTCAAAACCAGGAGGGATCTTCGTGTAAATCGATCTCTTCCTTCAAATCTTCATGCAAAAACGCATTATGGACATCCATATGATGAATGTCCCAATTTTTAATTAGCCGCCACACTGAGGTGTCAGGAAAATATCATCGCAACGGAAGCGATTTAAGGATCTAGATCTATAAAATACACGTAATAAAATAACTAGATCTATATCTACAAGGGGGTTGTAGAACATACCTCTTGGATCTCTAAATCCAAGTTGAAGAACCGCAAAGGAAAGATTTCAAGAAGATGTGAAGAGCACCACGATCTTCCGCACGTGTGATCCAAGCAATTCCCGGTGGAAGGAATTCTCGTCTCGAATCCTTCCGATATGCTACCCGGAAAAATCTCCAAGATTTTCCCCTTATCTCCCCTTGGCCGAAATTTTCCTTCTCCTCTCTAAGAGGTGAATTTCGAATTTTATTGTGTTGTTTAAGGCTTGGGAGAACTCTCTTTATATAGGAGAGTAAAACTTAGCCTCCAAGGATTTAATAATTAATACAAAATCAATTATAATAATCCTATTAAATAAAAGATAATTCCATAATATTCTAGAACAAATCTAGAATAATATTTATCTTTATTTCTTTCCATAAATATTTATCCAATAAATATTTTATGCACATGTCTTATTAATCCACAAGAAACTAATTCTTGTTCCAAAATAAGAGGGGGCGAAAATCATCACATATTGACCTAGTCAATATTAATTTTGCCATTACACAATAATTAAGCAAGATTATGGAAAATGTCTTTTCCACATATTTAATTATTTAGCCCAACTAATTTAATAGTCCACCAAACAATTAATTCACATATCGCTTTAATAAAGTCCAACATGAACTAAATTAATATTATTAGGATTCGACGTCCGAGAATATACATGCTATATTAGGAGGCACGTGGGGGACTATGGACTAATAATCAATGCTCCGATAAATCAAATAAATAATTATCTTATGAATGTAATAATTATATTCGATAAATCAATCACGTGAATATGCCACCATAATCCCGTGATCGCACTCCTCCGATTATAAGATTATATTTATCTCCTCACGAAATTAATAAGCGCCCACCGATATAATCATTTCATATGGATTAATCCTCCATGATCGCTCATTCTAAATCGGGAAGTTACCGTTAACCCTTTTCGTAACATCTTGTCCTTACTTACCATTAACCCCTAAAGTGATCAATAATTCAAATAACTCACTTTGGTAGCTAATCGCTGTAATATGAATCCCATGGATCGATCAATGTCAGGATTAACTCAAGAGGAATCGTTTCTATCTACTTCCATAAATGGAAGGAATGGATTCCGTGATCTCGTGATAACACGCACTACTCACTCAATCCAAAGACAATGCCAAGATGGGGTAATTCGGATCACAGACTCGATGTAATCCTTAACCGTCAAGTCAAACCTCATACCGATTCAAGCGGTGATCGTGATCACCTCGTCAGATTAAGATATATCCATAATATGATCATCTAATGATTCGATAAGACTTTCAATTACGGAATTATATTGAGAACTCAGATCAAATCGGTCCAAATTTCTATATGATATATCTATCATATATAAATGCCCCATTAGGTTCCCTTAACCGAAAGTCCGGATAAGACGATCACACCTATCGTGTTATGGGCGCATTAATAGTACGTTAAAGGGGAGACCCGATACTCGATTAACTTTACTACGGACTAATTGTATTTTAAGTACATCTTCACTAACTCAATCCTCCCGTGTATATCTCATACATCGAGTTAAGTGATTACATAAACGATATACTCAGTGGTTTTTCAGAAGTGTAAATACTATTGTCACATCGGTGATTATGAGAATAATAAATATGAATAATAATATCATTTCATTTATTAAATAAAACAATTACAAAAATTGTCTTTCGGCATCACACCTAACAATCTCCCACTTGCACGAAAGCTTGTGATTAATTGTTTTAGAGCACACCCTATTATTTAAAACTACAAAGAAACTACATCTCCCACTTGCTCTAAAGCAATGGAGACTCATCCCGTATTTTAGTACCCACAAAACTTATCATAACCATTTCAGATTCCAAAGTACACTCCGAGTATGCCGTCGTAGGATAGGTCAATGACTCGGGAGCACCTATATCTCGAATGTCATGGGTCTTAATGATCGGTCAGGTTGTCGGCTCGAGGCAATCCGTAGAATCAAACGTCGCGGTCCATCTAATCATGTGGTACTTTCCCAATATGCTCTTGAACTCAAGTGATTTCGAAATCCTTATAAGCTACCCTTCATCGCTTGCACAATGATGTGGTATCGGCTTTCCAAACTGGAATGACTCCCGAGATATGGAAAGGAAATCCTTAAGCTATATCGCCCTCGCTACTACATGAAGCCGCTAATCACCCAACTAGTTAAAGTCGAGTTGGCGTTCTTTGGATTTCTCCAGGCAATAGCTTCAACAAGAGTAAACATCGAGCCCGAGATCGACTTTAACGATCATCCTCAATCGACTTAAAGTCAAAATCGATTGTATCACACATATCCAAGCTCATACATGAATATGTCCGCATATTATTCCTCGTTCTCTCAAGATACTAAAGGACATACTAAACTTGCTTTGTTAATCGCCGAATCTAAGATTCGATCAAAATTAACGCTCAATAACCCGACCATCTCTTGTCACAAAGAGAATCCATCCCATTTCTCTTTATCCGAAGATTTGAGAGTCATTCCCGAGGCATAGGTAGAACTTCCTCGTTGAATGTTGCATACATTGATGCATCATCTTAACCAATAAGATGGACGGGAAACCAATGATCGATTCTAATGAATTCGACCGAGTCAAACTCTTGAGAATGTTGTCCAAATCTCTCTATGCAGAGAATTGTGGCATTGTCATATTTCGACTTCGAGATAACACACCCATGTTGAGTCCAACTGGTGCGGCGTTATCCTTCACAAACACTAATATATATGTATATATTCACCATCTTGTACTAAAATTGATATCCATCTACACAAGACTTATCAATATTCTCGGTCAAATCCATATATTATAGAAATATATGACTTCCAATGACCAAGAGGTTTGCTTTTTATCCACAAAGGACATAAGCCTTGACGGTCATCCGTCATAAGTTCATAAGGCAATACCCTTCGTTCGAATGAATCCAGATTCCGCTTGTTTGGCAAGAAAGTTTCAGTGGAATCACCCCTATTTTCTCGCTTTTGAACGAAATCATGAATTACCGAATTCATTCTACTCTTTTCCGTGTAGATCCAATTACTCCCACTCGGGCCTGAGACACTCGGTGGTTCTACAAGAGTATGACAAATTCTCCGGAGTACCAAACTCCATTCATGTGGTTATGGCTTGTAAACCAACCTCTATTATCGTAATCCTATACTCGCTTCACAAAAGAGCCATAGGTCATCAATCGATCCTCGACTACAAAGTCCGTAGAAACCGTGAATGGGTAATGGATAAACCATACTCCCACTATTTTCTTGGTGGATCGAAATTCGATCTAGTTTAGCAAGATTTAGTGTTATCACCAACAACCAAAGTTGGATGTGGTTTGATCTAATCAAGTAAGTAACTACCTTGAGTATCCGTACTCCAAGGTTCAAGGTTTGTTGTTCATAGACTCTCATCGAAAGGATGCAACAAAGATAGCCGTCCCTTCCAGATGTCAAGAATCGATAACGAACCTTTCTCTCAATTCTTCAAGATATATCACGATTTGGTCATCGATCGAACGTGTACGTGAAATTCCAGCCCTACCATCAAGCATCATGTGCTAAATGCTTATATTGACGGAATTTGGGTGAACCGAATCCACTCATTATTCGTTAATTCCAAAGCACATTCTAGGTAGACTTCTCGGTTCTACATTTCAATGTAAACCGTTATTTCACTTCCAATATCTTTATTGAGTTAAGCAAATTGTATTGTAGCACATCTACAACTATGTAAGGCAATTCAATGGTTTCTTCCTTAGTGAAAGTATTTCACTACGAGGCGAGCCGAGCATCACCCCTCAGGACTATGTGATGGCCCATTTTCGAGTATAGAATACTCTATCTCTGCATGAAAACAGAGAAACCTCAAAATATTTTGGATAAACTTACCGGAGTGTTTGAATAGTTATCGACAAGAAGTCACTACTCGGAAGCTCCTACTAGCTCAGTATCTTTCATCGGACTCAAGGTCGTCATGAACAAGCTATGTTACTTCTTTATATCCATTATCCTTTCCCGATTGAAAGGAAACTTAGTCATTGAACCTTTGAGACAATATAACCAGATCGAGAAAGGAATCACCCCGAGCCGTCTTCGTGTCTTGTCTTTTAGTGGACTATGCACTAACTATGGAATATGAAGAAGCGTTTATCTAAATATAGAAACCAATTGCTTTTAATAGTTCTTAAGATGGTACATATAATGTATTTCAAGATTTCTTAGTGGTTTTGACTTTATCAAACAAAAGTCCGAGTCTTAGATTCGCACTACAAATGGTATATTCACTTTCTATAAGACAAACAAATTATCGAATAAAAGGTAAATCCATTCGCTCCAACGAATCTTAAGCAGTAAAAATAAATCTTCTGCGATATCCAAGGATTGAATTTGAGATTCATTTCCTCATATCACTCCCACTATTTTGCTAAAATTATCGCCCGTTGTCTATTAATCGTTAATGCACAACTATCTCGTTCTTCCAAAGAACATAGCCTAAGAGAAAATCACCAAGGATTCATAGGTTGGTGATCCAAATCACTATCCTTATCCTATGACTTTCGGTTTGTTAATTTTCGCTTTTAGCCTTAAAATCAACTCGCTTTTAGATGACTAACACTTTTAGACATATTCTCCCATTCTTGACTTTCCGTGAATGGAAATGAGCTCTTGAACCAAATGTTCGTTTGAGTAGACACTACTCTTGAACCACGGGATGTCTATTTCGATTGTTACTTGTTAGGACTTCTCGGATTTTCTATCATACCGTAAAAACAACAAATCATAACATTAAAGCTCCCACTAGTTTATCGGTTCCAAATACCGCCTAACCAAAGATTGTTTCTATTTTATGATTTTCCAATTTCTCAATTTGAAAATCTCTCGTAAACACTTACACATTCTAATGTTTTTAAAAACAACAAATCATAGAACTCCCACTAGTTCATCGATTCCAAATATCGTCCAACTAGCGACATGTCATGACTTTCCGGTTTTTCAATTAGAACGGTTACGTGTGTAGTCAATTACACTTTTCTAATGTTCTAGAAAAACAATAAATCATAAAGCTCCCACTAGTTCATCAATTCCAAATATCGTCCAACTAGCGACACTTCATGATTTTCTGATTTTTCAATTAGAAAATTACTCGTGTAATCACTACACACTTAAAATTCACTAAAAGAATTTCAAAGTCGAAATCACCTTTGATCAAACTAAGTTTGTCTCCCGCTTAACACGAACGACATTTAAGTGACATACCCATATGTCACTCGGTTTTAAAAGGCTTAAGAGAAAATATCTCTTCCGAAAAATAATTGCATTATCGATTAACTAGTTCAACGTCCTAGTTACTTTCCACTTTTTAATGAAGTCAATACTAGTCAATTATAAATTTTAAGCAATTTAGTAAGGGATATAATGTCAGTAAATAAAATGACATATATTAATTCAAGTTTAACACTACTATATTATTTTATTTTAGGAATTGTAAACTAAAAGTAAGTCTACTCTACCATTCCAAGGTTTTAACCTTGCATCTCAAAGGCCGTAGTAGGGTAGGTCAAAGAGATCAACGGTTAAATCAATGAATAACTTGTGAGAATCGACATCCCACGAGAATCGAACATCCCTTTATTCATTGACTACCTTCCTTTTAGCCTAGGTATTACCAAAAATACCCTTGATGAGTGTGACCTACTATATCGATCTCTTAGGTACGCCCGAGTGTGCCGTCGTAGGATAGGTCGGTGACCCGACGAGTACCGTAAATCCTATCCTTTCGGAGACCAAGCCATGAATGTTGATAGGGGTGAACACCATCCGTAGGGGATTTAAATCAAAGCGCCGCGAGGCGCCACCCTTCTCTCACTTACTTGCATCTATAGTAGAGGCCGTGGGGTTGGCTGCCGCCTCCCGCTCCCACTCAATATTTTGGAAGTGGTGGTGGGTTAACTAACCACGCCTTTTGATGTTAACATAAAAGCACATAAAATCAAGGATTCCGAATGGTGTCGGTAACGAGGCAAGCCTACCCTTCCTATTCGTTGGAACATATGTGATGATCCGGACTAAATCGGGTCAAGAGAGCCCTATTGAGATTAGAAGGAATCACCCCTCCGCCTCGGTTTGGCTTAGTCTTGCCGGACCCCGTGCATACATCATCACACTAGAGGGTTAAGTCGCTTGAGCGAAGCTCGATTGACCACCCAACCTAAAGGCGAACCGCTTTTATCCAAGACTTATTGTTCTTTTACCATCATTCAATCTCGTAGACACTACGAATTGAAAACGTGATCTCGCTTTCGCCTTTAAGGCGGTTCACCGAGAACACACACACCTAAAGGCTAACGATTTCATAACCCGTCCTCGGATCTTTAATTAGTTACTAAATTAAATTAATTACCACATATTAATAAAATTTCAACTAATTACGCGAGTAGATATACATGCCTATTTTAATTACCAAAATTAAAATTCTACATGTATGCATGGAGTGGATTTATGATATGATGCATGTCATGGCATTTCCGGTTTTATATCTATTTTATGATCAAACACATAAAAATAAATGCGGAAAATTTAAACACCGAGATGGATCGTTAAGACTTCAGATCTAATCTATTAGAAAAAAAAAACAACCAAAACCCTAACTAGGGTTTACTACTTTCTAACTAAATCTGCAGCTGTTCGAATTCTTCGACGATCGGCATACCAAACGAACTCGGATCGGGACGAAACTTTCCAGATCTTTTCTTCACTTCTCGAACTCCAATATGGACGGTTGGATCGGAGCTTTGACTTGTCAATTTTCTCCAGTTAACCGCCCAACTTGCTGCTGAATCTAACTTTGACTGCACCGCATCAAGGACTTCCTAAGGCAGATCGGGAATCGAGATGAATCCCGATCGACCTGAAATTTTTATGGTACGTCCAAAACTCCAATTTGATCAATCTGAACGGTCGGATTTTCGTTTCAACGGTCCAAACTCTCCCAGAAAATCGAGGAAGTCACAGGTAGTGTATCTGTGAATCCTGCGTTTTTCTGTTACAGCAGCCTCTTCGCAGCATCAAACGGATATTGAAACGGACCCTGATCGACGCCAAAATTTGTGGAGTTGATCATCTTCTTCTAATCTTGATTCTGACCGGAGGGATCTTCGTTTCAACGGTTCGATCAACGGGAAAAGCAAAAAAACTAAACAGCTACAAACTAGATCTATTTGCTGGAAATTAAACTTGCAATAAAGATAAATTACATAATTTCCTATACTCATATGAACGAATTTTCATCATTCATATGAGTGTACAATAGATCTAACGGGTAAACAATGCCAACACCAATCCATCTCTTCAACCACAACAATCGCAAGCATTCATCATAAAATTTTTGAAAATAATAAAATTAAAAACTAAAATAATGCAATCTACACATGCATATTCCACTCCTTAGATCTAATATTTTATACGAATAAATATAGATCCCCTTGGGCTCTGATACCACTGTCAGGAAAATATCATCGCAACGGAAACGATTTAAGGATCTAGATCTATAAAATACACGTAATAAAATAACTAGATCTATATCTACAAGGGGGTTGTAGAACATACCTCTTGGATCTCTAAATCCAAGTTGAAGAACCGCAAAGGAAAGATTTCAAGAAGATGTGAAGAGCACCACGATCTTCCAGACGTGTGATCCAAGATTAAGGTGGAAGGAATTCTCGTCTCGAATCCTTCCGAGATGCTACCCGGAAAAATCTCCAAGATTTTCCCCTTATCTCCCCTTGGCCTAAATTTTCCTTCTCCTCTCTAAGAGGTGAATTTGAATTTTATTGTGTTGTTTAAGGGCTGGGATAACTCTCTTATATAGGAGAGTAAAACTTAATTTCCAAGGATTTAATAATTAATACAAAATCAATTATAATAATCCTATTAAATAAAAGATAATTCCATAATATTCTAGAACAAATCTAGAATAATATTTATCTTTATTTCTTTCCATAAATATTTATCCAATAAATATTTTATGCATACATGCCTTATTAATCCACAAGAAACTAATTCTTGTTCCAAAATAAGAGGGGGCGAAAATCATCACATATCGACTCTAATCAATATTAATTTTGCCATTACACAATAATCAAGCAAGATTATGGAAAATGTCTTTTCCACATATTTAATTATTTAGCCCAACTAATTTAATAGTCCACCAAACAATTAATTCACATATCGCTTTAATAAAGTCCAACATGAACTAAATTAATATTATTAGGATTCGACGTCCGAGAATATACATGCTATATTGGAGGCACGTCGGGACTATGGACTAATAATCGTGCCTCGATAAATCAAATAAATAATTATCTTATGAATGTAATAATTATATTCGATAAATCAATCACAGGAATATGCCACCATAATCCCGTGATCGCACTCCTCCGATTATAAGATTATATTTATCTCCTCACGAGAAATTAATAAGCGCCCATCGATATAATCATTTCATATGGATTAATCCTCCATGATCGCTCATTCTAAATCGGAAGTTACCGTTAACCCTTTTCGTAACATCTTGTCCTTACTTACCATTAACCCCCAGTGATCAATAATTCAAATAACTCACCGGTAGCTAATCGATGTAATATGAATCCCATGGATCGATCAATGTCTGGATTAACTCATAAGGAATCGTTCTATCTACTTCCATAAATGGAAGGAATGGATTCCGTATCCGTGATAACACGGACTACTCACTCAATCCAAGACAATGCCAAGACGGGTAATTCGGATCACGCTGACTCGGTGTAATCCTTAACCGCCAAGTCAAACCTCATATCGATTCAAGCAAATTGATCGTGATCACCTCAGATTAAGATATATCCATAATATGATCATCTAATGATTCGATAAGACTTCTCAATTACGGAATTATATTGAGAACTCAGATCAAATCGGTCCAAATTTCTATATGATATATCTATCATATATAAATGCCCCATTAGGTTCCCTTTAACCGAAAGTCGGATAAGACGATCACACCTATCGTGTTATGGGCGCATTAATAGTACGTTAAAGGGAGACCCGATACTCGATTAACTTTACTACGGACTAATTGTATTTTAAGTACATCTTCACTAACTCAATCCTCCCGTGTATATCTCATACACCGAGTTAAGTGATTACATAAACGATATACTCGTGGTTTTTCAGTAGTGTAAATACTATTGTCACATCGGTGATTATGAGAATAATAAATATGAATAATAATATCATTTCATTTATTAAATAAAACAATTACAAAAATTGTCTTTCGGCATCACACCTAACATAAAGAACGTCATTTAACATTGAGCAACTTGGCTACAGGAGCAAACGTCTCATTGTAATCCAAACCCTCCACCTGATGATGCCCAAATGCAACCAAATGAGCCTTTAAACGCTGCAAACGACCATGCTTATCATACTTTTCGGTGTAGACCCATTTACTTCCCAATGCCTTTCTCCCGAGAGGTAAAGGTTGCAATTCCTATGTACCCTGGTCTTCCAATGCCTTAATTTCCTCGCCATAGCCTTATGCCATCCGTCATGTTTCATAGCCTCCTTAAAAGTTTTAAGAGGTGTCCCTGCAGTAATAGCTGCGAGATACTTGCGGTGCTTGTCCGAAAAAAATTGAAATTAACAAAATGCGTTAAAGGATAAGGAGTACATGAGGATTCTATTGAAGCGAGTGAACAAAATGATGGACTTTTCTTTCCCACAATAGTATGAGTAACAAAATCCTGAAACTGAGAGTTAGGGATCTTCTGTCGTCATCCCCTACCCGATTCCTTCACTACAGTGGTATCCTGAACATGTTCGGGGTTGTTATGAGGTGGAAGGGGAGTAGGTTCACCAGGCGTGACATTTTCTAAGGGGTGAATCCCCCTTCAACCGGTGTAATTGCTTCTGGTAGAATTGCCGGTTGAGAGAAAGATGTAGGAAAAACATAATCTTCTTACACTTCATTGGCTACATTCGTGTTGGGTTGGTCGGGTCGAGTCACATGGGGTTCAGAAAAAGGAAAAACATGTTCATAAAATTTTACATCCCAAGACACAAAAATCTCTTCCCTATCAAGATAAAAAAGAGTTCAACCTTTCTTATCGATAGGATATCCAATCAACACACACTTACGACTATCAAATTTATTTTTGGAAGGGCGATGATCATGTGCATAACACAAGTATCCCATAACGCGAAGCATAGAAAGATCAGGCGGCTTTCCAAACAAACATTCATAAGGGGTAATTGAGAATGCTAGATGGAGTTCGGTTAATTAGTTGTGATGCCGCCAACACACATTCCCCCCAAAACCGTAGGGGTAGGTGATCCTCGAAACGAATTGCCCAGGTAACATTCAAGATATGTCTATGTGTACGTTCTACATGACCATTCTGCTGAGGGGTGCCCACACACGACGTTTCAAAAATTATCCCATGTTGTCTAAAGTAAGGATTAAGACACTTAAATTCGGTCCTATTATATTACTACACACACGTTTAATATCACTACACACGTTTGCGAGTCTTGTACGAGTAGCTCGCGAGTAGCCTAGCTCATTTACAGCCCTACGTCTGAGGCCATGGTAGCTACCAGCACCCTTGGTGCTGCAACAAATAAACCAAACTCTAATTTGCAAAGTCCAATCTAAAATAAAGAAGATTAAAAAACAGCAGCATTAAGCTCTTAAATCGTTTCCAGATTGAACTGTGGTCAGTGGCGGATCCAAGAATTTTGTCTAGTGGGTTACCAAATCGTAAAACTACAATTTTTATCCAAAAATTTGTTCCAGTGGCGTTACCGGAGCATAAAATTACATATTTTAACAACAAAACGACATTTTTTAACAACAAAATTTCATCGTTTTAATACTAAAAAATATTTCTCGGATCTTAGTGGGGTCATGTAACCCCACCCTAATATACATATCTCCGCGCCACCGATCGTGTGGTAATTATGTTATGTATAATGATATTAAGCTTTTGTTCAGTTAGCTATCTGTCTATTAGAGGCATTATATACTACTGAAATATATCTAATGTCTAAAAAATACGCAAGCTAGAATATGAAATGAAATAATCCCCATTCTTTTGTACTTGTGTATGGCAAAAACACTCATGCCTATGTTTATGTTGTTGTCTAGTGATGATACGGAACCTGACACGGTCCCATTATCCCCGGCCAACTCGCCTCGAGGACATAAGTCAAACTCTTTTCCTCGAAAGATAAGCGCGCGACGTCGCCAACTTCTTGGCCATCCCGCCATCATCATAAGCATAGGGGCCGCCCAGCAAAGATCAAGCGGGCCCATTCCTATGAGAAACTCTCGTTAATGGAAAGTTCATAAGCTTAGATAGAAACGGGGCCGGTGCCATCTGTCGGGCATCGGCGCCGCTTAGCACGAGTAGTATTTTACAGCTTTATCCTTTCCCTATAAATACCTCCACTATGACATTAATGAAGATATAGAACAACTTTTGTGCATTTATTTCTATCAGCACTGTTCTCTCTCTCTCTCGTATTTATTGTTCTCATATTACCACCGCGAGCTCATCACCAACATCGATAAACGCCACCGTCCGACGGCGATAAACTCATTGATCGGAGCTCCACGAAGAGGCCAGATATCCCACGTCCAAGTCTTCCTTCCAAACTACCCGACGGAAACAGACCCGTCATCTAGGAGGTTAGAAATGTATCTCCCCTTTTGTCTAGCTATTTAGCTGGGTGTAATTTGGCAATAGGAGGTTAGAAACTCCTCCCCTTTCGGCTTTTAGTTTCAATCTAAAAAGATGTATGTTTGCAATAAGAGGTTAATAATTCCTCCCTTTTTGGCTTGTGGATGAATCCATAAAAAAATATTCCTATTTGTGTATGTAAGCTTATTTGCAATTATGCGGCTGCATAATCAATCTTAGTGTTAAAAATGAATAAATTCAATCCCACGTTATATTTTTTCAAATACTATCTTTGAATACGTTATACGCTCTTAAAGCAGTGTGTCTTTGATAAAGCTTCTTATTTTCATAGTATATAACTTTTACTAAAAGACATGTTTGTATTTTTTTTTAAAACCGGGATGTAAGTAGAATGGATGAGGAACAAATAATAGGCAATATATATATATATATATATATATATATATATATATATATATATATAATTGGTGTTGATTTTTGAAAAAGAAAAAAAAAGAAGAAAATTAAAAAGAAAAACAAGGAATTCAATTGATGAAGAAGATATGTCAACTAATTGCCAACCCAAGAACTAAAAATTTTCGCAAAGTAGTAATTCCCCATAAACCATTTTCTTCTTCTTTAGTCTTGTAAGGTTTTGTTGTCTACTTGTGTGGGACGAGATCACCGGTCTAAGTTGTGTGTCTAATTTCGATATCTAAATAAAAACTACGTTGTTTTATGTGTATTTAATTTTTCATTGTTTTTTCTTATTTTTTTGAAAACTCAAATACACATGAAACGACGTAGTTTTTACTTAAACATCAAAATTAGACACACAACTTAGACATGTGATCTCATCACTATCACTGCTTGTGCACAACCTTCAATATCCATGTATACGTCACATTGTCTGCCGCCATAAACAAACTCCTTTACTTGGCTCTATTACTTCCCCATCTCATTCCCTTCCTTCCCATCCCATCCCCCCTGGGCCCTGGCTATATCATACTGCTACTACATCTGTTTGTTCCAAAATTCTAAGTGAGGAAGATAAAAAAAAAAATGGGTTCGAGAAGATATTCCATATAAACTTTTTTATTCACCACCTTCCTTTATATTCATTCCTTTCCTTTCCTTTCCACATCGTTTACTGCAGTGGCCCTTTATCTCTTTCGAGAAATCAAAACGTGGGTACATTGATTGGGAAATTTTCTTTCAGTCGGCTGTTTTGTTTCTTTCTTTATCGTTGTTTTTGTTTATTGTGGTTTCAATTCAAAAAACCAAACCCACCTGAAGTAACATTGAAAACCTCTTTTCCGAGAACCATGTGCTATGTTTTTTTATTTGGGAAATTGCTGTTTTACTTTTTGTTCTTTTCATTCTTATTCGTGGTATTAAAGGGTCTATATTCTTGATATGCAGATTTCATATGCTGTTCCTGTTCAAAAGAGTGTTCTGAGTATAGCTGTTTTCTCCAACTGCATTAATGGCTGAAAAAGACTCCGACTTTTACTCTCATAAACTCCCGTCTTCTTTTCAGGTATTTTTCTGTTTCACACATAGTACGATTTTCGTGTTTATTGTGTACATGATGACTTGATCCTTCTCTTTACCATTTATCAAATGCCTTCTAAGCATCAAAATATGGTTGTTAATATTCTCGCTTTGATGTCATCCAGTGCTCCCAAAAGAATACTTTTTTCGTTAGTGCATGAAACTTGAAGCATAATCACTATAAAAGAAGAAGATAATCCTCTT
Organism: Gentiana macrophylla; assembly: GCA_026214975.1. Taxonomy (NCBI): domain Eukaryota; kingdom Viridiplantae; phylum Streptophyta; class Magnoliopsida; order Gentianales; family Gentianaceae; genus Gentiana; species Gentiana macrophylla. Next base: position 97,556,771 of record CM047811.1, read on the forward strand.
GTTTCCTATTTGTTTGGTTTATATATTCATATACAGTATTCTTGTTTTCTTTGTTTTCCAAAAGATATATTAATTAGTCACTAATTTTTTTTTCCTCACTCATGCATAAAAAAAAATAAAATCATGATGGGTTCTTGCAAAAAGGTGGTGGAAGAATTGAAAGAACTATGGTCAATGGCTTTGCCAATAACTGCAATGAACTGTCTTGTATATGTTAGAGCTGTGGTCTCTGTATTGTTCTTGGGAAGGCTAGGTAGCCTAGAACTAGCTGGTGGGGCCCTCTCAATTGGTTTTACAAACATCACTGGTTACTCGGTTTTAGTAGGCCTAGCCTCAGGGCTGGAACCAGTATGCAGCCAGGCCTATGGTAACAAGAACTGGGATTTACTCCTGCTCTCTCTCCAGCGTATGATCTTCATACTTGTATTGGCAATCATTCCTATAAGTATTTTATGGGTAAATCTTGAATCCATCATGCTTTTCTTGGGTCAAGATGTGGAGATCACAAGGATGGCTGCAGTGTATTGTATCTATTCATTACCAGATTTGTTGACCAACACTTTATTACAGCCATTGAGGGTTTACTTGAGGTCACAAGGGGTGACTAAGCCTCAGATGTGGTGCACATTTGTTGCTGTAATATTCCATGTGCCTCTTAACTATGTGCTTGTAGTGGTCATGGGTTTAGGTGTGCCTGGTGTTGCTATGGCTTCTGTGCTGACTAACCTAAACATGATGGTTCTTCTAATGGGGTATGTGTCCATGTATGGGAGGTGGGAATGGAGATGGAAATGGAAATGGACGGATGGGATTTGTGGTGGTGTGGGGCCATTATTGAAGTTGGCTATACCAAGTTGTATTGGGATATGTTTGGAGTGGTGGTGGTATGAGATTGTGACAGTTCTGGCTGGCTATTTGCCTAATCCTAGGCTTGCTGTGGCTGCTACAGGGATCATTATTCAGACAACTAGCCTTATGTACACTGTTCCCATGGCTTTGGCTGGTTGTGTCTCTGCTAGGGTATGTCACACCCTCTTTTATTGCCCCTTGCTTTTTCATTTTTTCTTGTTTTGCATAGTATGCTACTAACATTATTATAGTATAGTGCTACTCATAATATGATCAATTGATTGATATATGTTTTATTGACTGATCGATAATGGTATATTTGTATGCAGAGAACTTCTTGTGTGCTATCTCTATATGCACCGAAATGACCTGTGAGTTGATCGCAACCACACGGTTTTTATCCTGGATGGAAGCGCATGTGCATCCGATCAACCCCGAATACTTCTGCACAGATATTCCTCGTCACACGTTAACTTCCCTATATGCAATGGTATAATGATGGTTCACTTTCCTTTTGCTTTATGTATGAATGTATATAAATGGAGTAATAGTACTTACATGTTGCAGGTATCTGTGTGATTGTGACCTTGGAAAGGGTATCTTTAGTCATTTTCTCATTGGGCTTTTCACCAAATTTTTTTATTTTTAAGTATATCATGTTTATTTATTTTGTTGCCTTGCATATCATACACGTGTAATCGTTTCATATATGTACTTTCTTTATATTTTGCTGATTTCTTGTCCAGAGAGTATCTGTTCTTTTTCTAACATTGCTGTATTCTTTTTTTTTTTTTTCGGGCTCATTCGGGTGATATGTATTTTTGATTCGGGGTGAACCGCAAAAACCCTTTATTGCTTTGGGCGAATGGTATTGTGACATGCATATAAAATAATAATGATTTGTCTTCTTGCATACGTGTCACTGTATCTGAAAACCGAACCACTCATCCGTTATGTCACTTATGCAACTCTTTCTATGTTTAGGGTAATATAAATGGAATCAAATTGAATTGTAGATCTCTAACTGCTGCCCATGTCATTTAGCCCATCAAAGAAGTTGATGACTTTTGTTCTTTTCTCTTTTTGTCATTAAGTGACAATATATTAGACTTCAAGTATAAGATGAAAATAATGCATTAATTAATGTAAGTTAAAAAAAAACATAAATTTGTCAAGAATCGAATTTGTTCTCGAAAAATTTGGAAATGTTAAGCCTAGGTAAAATCATATGCATGAGTAGCAATATTAGTATATATTCTAAAGCAAAGATTATGATAGCATTAAAGGAAATTCTTGGTATAAAGTACATCCATTTTCTTGAAAAAAGATGGCTACTTAGTGCTTATTGTAATATTTAATTTTGTTTTTGTTTTTTTTAAACTATAGTAAGGATAATGGACTTTTTTTTTTCTTTTCCATTAAGCATGTATGTGTGTAGTGTTGAAGGTTCATATACTTTTTATATGTTTGTTTCTTTTGATTACATCATTTTTTTCCCCACTAGCCTCCCACCTACAGGAGCACATGAACATTCATGAATGTTAGAAAGTGTACAATTGTCTATTGCCTCCCATTCTTCTTTTGGCTGCATTCCTGTATTTTATACACCCCATCTCTATGAAAAAAGTTGTTTGTTATGACAATTGGATTTAACCAACTAAAGTTGTCAAGTGGATATAATCATTCTTGTTGCTTTACTATATTAAATTATGGTTAAACTCTAACCACGAGGGTCCTCACTCCCCTGTCTCACGGAATGAGTGGAGATGTTAATTAGGTAACCTAATGACTCAGAGTCATGAGCTTTCTATTATACCAAAGAATTGAAAGATGTCTCCTTTACGAGGTTCGAATCCCCACACTCCAACGGTTTAGCTGCCCTTTTAAGGCACCCGAGCTTTTTACCACTATGTCATGTCTTGGGTCAGAAAGCTGTGAATTATAATCTATCTTAAATTGTTAATTATCAGGTGGGGAATGAACTAGGAGCTGGGAAGCCATACAAAGCAAAACTTGCTGCAATGGTAGCACTTGCCTGTGCATTGGTGATAGGATTTATGAATGTTATATGGACAGTGGTGTTTAGGGATACGTGGGGCGGCTTATTTACGGACGATGAGATGCTACGTGTTCTTGTTGCGTCTGTTTTGCCGATAATCGGGTTATGTGAGCTTGGTAATTGTCCACAGACTACTGGATGTGGGATCCTACGGGGGACAGCTAGACCGGTGATTGGTGCACGTATTAATCTCGGTTCTTTCTACTTTGTTGGCACACCGGTAGCTATAGGGTTAGCGTTTTGGCTTAATGTTGGGTTTAGTGGATTGTGGTTTGGATTGTTGTCTGCTCAAGCTGCTTGTGCCGTCTCGATCTTGTACGTCGTGACGGCGTGCAATCGATTGGGAAGGTGAAGCTTTGAAATCCAAGAAACTCACTAATAATGTAGAAATGATGTCAAGGTATGAGGTGATTGACAATAGTTTGGATCAAGTTCTATAGTGTAAGTTTTGCCTATGTTGGAATGGAGTTTCTATTTTGCTGTAAAAAAAACCCATTAATCAAAGAGTTATAGCAAATATCATGAGACTTCATACATATATCTGATTTTCGGTTCGGTTTCGGTAAGGTCATTAACAAAGATCGAACCGAACCGCAGATCTCCTCCTGCATTAAATGGGATTATAATATTTAAAGCTGATTAGACATTAACTTCATCATCACATAGTTATATAATCCACAAGATAACTTCGATGGTTAAGCTAAAGCGCAAATATTAAATGTTACAGTGTCAGCCTAGCCTAGCTTGAGTGTGGCTGTGTGGGGTTCGAATCCAACGTGGAGCGTCCCTTTTCAAAGATAAATAGGGTTTAAGGAAATGAAAGACAATCGAACTATCGAGACACATCACTCGATTTACATCATTCACCAATTAATCTCATGGACGGGGTGGTGAGGGAGCCTTTGGGTTGGGGTTCAACCTTTAAGAGGAAGGATTTTTCGTGATCAGGATGTAGGGGTCATTGGGCGAGGGATATCGTTTTTTGCGTGAAAGATATTTCTTAATTATTCAAGGGACTGATTTTTATTGCTGACAAAAGAATGTTATGGTGGTCCATACAAATGCTCCATACTTTTTAAGGATTAAAGCCAATTAGCTTTTCTTGGTATATTGTTCAAGTGCTATATCGCTAAAAAAAAAGAATTTTTTAAAAAAAAAGTTAGATCTATCACCTATCTTTTTCTTGGCGTTTAGTCCGTTAAGTTTTGCTTTCTGCGCTTCCCATAGTTATAAAGTTATATGTTTTTTTTTTTTGAGGAAAATAAAGTTATATGTTGGATTGGTCCTTTTGGATCTGTCGAGTCTTTTCAAAAATTTCACTTGAAATTATTTTTTATTTTTCACCAAAGTCACTTGAAATTATTATGCATGTGATCAAATTAATTATAGCCCCAATTGTATCCTGCCATTATGCAAGTGTAAACACTCAAAACGACGTTGTTTTGGGTGTTTTACATAAATTTTTTTTTGTTTGTGACCTTTTTCTCGATCATAGCAGATGACCTCTCCTCCAAAATCTACATTTGTTTATTTAAACCCAAGGTTAGACTTGGTCAACTAGATATACAGGAGAGTTTATATAGACTCAAGGTTAGACTTGGTCAATAGAGGATCAATACATACATTGTCTATAAATTATAAAGGTGATAGATCAAATGAATCATGATGTTTTATTTATATTATTGTTTTTTGATTTTTCGTTTTTCTCAAAAAAACCAATTTAAGAATTAGATCAATTTTACGTGGATGAGTCGTGAAAAAAAATCTTTGGATATATCATTTTTGTATCAACAATAGATGAGGGACACATTTCTTTCGTTTTGTTTTTTTTGATAGGGACAACGTTTCTTTAAATACATTAGTTTTATTGTGATCCAGTCACACCATGTTGAAATTGGTCCAATAGGTAAAAGAATAAGAAAAAACTGAAAATAGACAGTTTATTCTGCACAATTATGGGAACCACGAAACATTTACAAAATTTCTTTTGCTCCCCACCACCAAGTCATACTTGTGGACGAAACATGATAATTTTTTCCTTTTAAATAAGTCAATTACTAACATTCTCACACCTTATGATGCACCGACACTTCAATCTGGTCACCGTGCGCCGTGTCCGATACAAGACACGACACGATACGCTCCGACACCGTGTCCGACACGTGTCAGCTGATTAAATTAATGTTATTTAAAATTTAAATATCCGACACAATGTCGACACGACACCGACACTCCTGAACCCAATTTTTTAATTTTTTTTTCTTTATTTAAGTTTTGTACAATGGAAACGTTAAAATACACGATTTTCATTTCTATAATAATTAAATAAATAATACGCCGTATCAAGTTTATATGTTTTTTTGTTGATAAACAATCATTTTTACAATTTGTAATATTTTGAAGGTCAATCATAATTTCTTTTGGCACCGTATAAATGTCCAAGATCTATTTTAAATATTCATAGAGTTTATGTAATATCTATCTTAGTTTATTTCTAGCTTTTTTTTAGGATGTTTACAAATATTTTTTTGATAAATTGAATTTTTATATATATATATATATATATATATATATAACGTAACGCTGATTGGCAGCGAAGTGTCGTCTTTCTTAAATTTTGAAATTAACCGTATCGATGTGTTCTCAGATCGTTGTCAGATGCAAGCGACGCGTGTCGCTGTCAGACAACATGGCTCACACACCCTTATCACGGATGTAAAAAATGAGCATTTGTTTGTCAAAATATGCTCTAAACTTGCTAAAATCATATGGTATTACAAGATGCAAACATGTGAAAACACCAACGCAGACCAAGCCAACAATTAGAACATGAAGATTTGGAATTTCTACCTGATAATACCATGTACATGAGCCTTATTGGAAAACCGCTATACTTAATTATCTTTAGTCCTGACTTATCCTATGTTGTTAACCAACTTAGTCATTTTTCAGATTTTTCTACAATGATGTGATGTCCCGCTCGTATCACGGAGTTCTTTATTCGAAATTGAGAAATGAACGTCGATACGCATATAACTTAAATTTAATTATAACTTATATACGTAAGCCTCTTAAGCTAACATCAGAGTTTAATTTGTGGAAGATAGTACGACTCGATATTTACATAATAATACTAAGGGTAGAATAGTAAATCCAATGTGGAGTCCATTACAACATTTGTTACACATTGATTCAATGACACTTTGTTTGGTGTGTATGCACCGTGACATTTCCTCAACCCCTGTAGGGCACGGTAGCTAACCATGTGGAACATTCCTAGGTCTCGGATTTTAACCCCTGTGTAAGGGTAATGATTTCATGAAGCAATGCAAAAACGTGCCTCGCCAATGACCAACATGTTTTAGCTTTTAGACAAAACAAGTATGTATTTACGTGTTCGCGCTAACCACTTATATTCCTTACACATAAAAGGCTTCATATGGACTACAAGACCTTAGAGCAACTCTACATTACATTACTTAGAACATTGCTCGGAAATATTAGATTCTAATCCAATATCTACAAGGCTAAGGGACAAGGCTTCCAATGACCCCAGTGTCTCCCTCGCAAAGGTCTCCACAAAGTCTTTGAATGACTAGAACCCAAACTCTTAACTTTGCCACATAACAAAGAGATCGCGTAAGGCCAAACGAAATGTGTCCAATGCTCTTATGTAACACGGTGCTGAGCCAAAGCCACTACAACACATACATTTCACTTTACAACACATAATATAAGGCTTTACACTAAAGGCATGCTCGAAAAAAAACACAAACACACAAACACTGCTCCAAAAATAGGCAGCGCGGCACTGCTGACGGCCCGGGCATGTGCCCATTCTTGCTGGATCCCTGGCTTTGCGAACATGCTGACCCAGGCGTGCACCTGGGTCATTCGGGCATGCCCTCTGCTTCCAGATGCACCAGGCGTGCGCCTGATCTGCCCGGGCATGCACATCCACCATATTTAGCCCAAAAATTCTACATCTTTATTGAGCGTCCCGACTATGTTGCAGGGAACGTCAATACGACTGACGTTGGATTAGAAACAAAACGTCAGACATGGTTACGTTCGGCAAGCAATGGCATATTTGCCCTAAAGTTATTAAACGTCGGCTTCACAGACGTTCGTTACTTACTATGAACGGCAGCATGGGAGACGTTACTATATGCCCTTAACATTAGTGAGGGCGACGTTAGCAAGAAACTGCTTGCCGTGAACGGCAATAAGGAACAACATTTTCAAAGCCAGAGTAAAATGCCAACCACGGTGACGCTATATCGCAAATTGTAACGTTAGTGCAGTTGACGCTAACCTAACGCCAGTGGTTTCGACGTTCTTTGATAGCAGTAACGCCACCCTTACCAACGAAACATCATGGTTTGAATTTAATTCATTATGTTGGTAACGTTAGTCCAGTTGACGTAGTAATTCATTAACAACATTCTCCGCATTGACGTTACCTGCGTAATGCTTCGTCTTTGACCTCCACTCAACGAGAGCGGAGATTTTGCAACCAAAAAAAAAAACCACCATATTTCACGCACCCAAACCCAAAGAAAAGCGAATTATAGAGAAATCATGAAGGCTTCCACATTTGCACTACAAATTTTGTAGGGCCGGTGAAGTTGGTTATCATTTCTTCACTCCAGCAATGTTTGCCGATGATTAGCTACGGTACCTTTCCCTCCGGTGAGCTTGGGTGCGATTTGAAGATGAAAAAAGTTAGATTTTTTTTTTTTTTTTTTTTTTTTTTTTTTTTTTTTTTTTTAACGAGGGAGGAGGGAAGAATGTATAATGGGAGGGGAGTAAATACAAGGATTAATGAAATTTAATGCAACATTTTTGTATTATGTAATATGTTATTTTCAGGTTAAAAAAACTGGGACTAAAGTGTATATTTATAAAATTTATTTATTATTTTCATATGGTGTGTGAAAGTAATTGTGTGGTGTGTGAAAGTAAATAAAAAATAATAACAAAAAAAGAATGCCGATAGAAGTTTAGAATGTCGATAGTTCGCCAAAATAAATGGCCCTTTGTAAAATAATTGGCATTGTCGAATAATTTTTTCAAAATGTAACGTGACCTTTATATTGTGTATTCTTTTTCTCAGTGGTTTTATGGTGGTCCAGGATCACCATGTCACACTTGTCCACCAAAATGAAAATCCTTATAAGAAGGTAAAAATGTAAATTAATAAAGATTTATATTTTACGGTGGTACTTGCGTGTTTTGTTGTTTTATCATTGGTCCTGATCAGAAGTCATACTTTGGCCCAAGTGACCATAATAAAATTTCTGTCTTTTTCTGCTCTTCCATTACAATGGAAATCTCACACACACACACACACACACACACACACATATATATATATATATATATGCAGATGGAACAAATCGTAACTTGTACACCAAGGAATCGATCTTTTTGAAAGTCGATTTTGACTCTAATCGCCTTTCAAAAGATTAATTCGATTGTGATGTATGGTAGATGTACAAGACACCTTGTGATAGAAACAGTCGTGGTGCAAGTAAAGGCTCCCTTTGTATCTAATAAGTAGTACATGGACACTTTGTACGCAATTCTATGAGAATGCCTTCCTGTGTTGATGGACTGAAGCAGGAATGAGAATAGCCTAGTCCACACAATATAAACCCCCCATCTGTGTCAATATTCGGACACATTTTTAGTATCTAAGTCATGTCCAAACAGTATGCTAGGGCACCCCACAGCAAGATGTAAGCAAATGGCAGAAGGGGGCTACTGTTTGATGAACTAAAAAGAAGAATATGGAAGATTCAAGCCCCTAACGATTTTCAAGGAATACACTAACAAAGAAAAACATGATGCTAGATAACAAAAGCATAATAAGCAAAACATGAATTGAAAAAAAACAAGTAATTATGAATCAACCAACAAGAAATAACTAATACAGAAGCTTTTCATCTCTTCAGTTTACACAAGTGACTTGAATTGAAACAATCACAAGTCAAAATAGATGATGTATATTACAAAACATGTAATATGAGTAAAAAGTAAATCCAAGTAGAAAGAAAGAAGCCTACTTGAATGTGACTCTCTTTGGTCCTCTCATGTCCATAATCTGACGCTTTCCCCTGAAATGTTTAGACGCGGGAGTCTCTGTTTTCAAACGAACTCTACTTGTACTGTTAACCTCATCTTTGCTAGCTCTTGTTCTATGAGGTTCTCTCCATTCTCTTTCATGAGTCACCTCTTTAGTCCGAGTCCGAGTCCGAGTCGATCTACCATTGGTATTTCTTGTATCCTTTGGAACCTTGTTTTCATCTTTGTCATCATCTACCTCATGCTCATGCTTCTTTTTCACAGCTTCTCTATTACCATCTTCCTTGTTACTATTTTGATGTTCAAATGTGGAATCTTGTTTCTTCTTCCCAATAATCATTAACTTAACATACTTATGCCTCATCTCCCTCAAGGCATTCCTCTCAATCAATATCCCTCTTTTGTATCCATCCTTTAAAACTACCATTTGTGTCCCAATCTTACTTGTGAGATAAAATATACCAGGATGCTGCAACAGAGCCAGCTTAAACCGTGGCCTAATTCCCAAACATTCCCCTAAACTAAGCACATTATCCCACTCCGCTTTCTTTCCAACGAAAAGATTCATAACCTCATGCAGAACACCAACACTCCACTTGTCTGATTCATCGCTTTTCGAAGCCAAATGCTTTGCATTCTCATAAGGTGAAATATAAGGCAACTTCTGCCATTCATCCACCCACTTTTTATAATTCTTATCCATCTCAAAACCACTAGAATTTATCATAGGAAACTCGATTTTCTCTTTTCCCTTCTTCTCCACCACTGATACAGCGAGGTCAGGGTTCCAACAGACTAAATCTAAAACCCCTCCATCGATGACCCGAAAGTAATCCGGAAATTCTGGGACTATGGTATCTACATAATCTTGAGGTAAACCCAGCTCCCATTTGAGGCAATCAATAGTTTCAAGTGGGATTTTGTTAATTCTACTAACCATCAAGAGTTTCAGCAGCCGGGTTGCTGCATCTTGCTTGTAATCAACGCTTTGATAAACCATATCCTCTTCTACATCCAAATCAATGACTGAAGGGGTGAGCTTGATGTGGGGGGAAATCCCAATACCACCAGGAAGGAATTCTTCGAAAATTGAAGGGAACCTTCGGATGAATTCGATTGGGCGAGTGGGGATTTGGAGGGAATCTTTGGCTTGGGTGATGAGATTCAGGGTAGGGACTTTGAGGGTTCTGATTTTATGAGGTTTTTGAGATTTATCAATGGTTTAAGATTCTTTTCTCTTTCTACAGCATGGTCGAGACCTCTGTCACGGACGCATTTTAGAGAGGATAAAGCTTCGTAGAGGCGGCGGTATTGCTGGTGGTGGTGAGGGCGGCGGCTGCTGTTGTGGAGGAGATCCAGAGAACATAACTTATGCATACTGAAGATGACAAACACTAAGGCTTGAGCAGATTTTAGGTAAAGGGCCTAAGAGCTGATTTCATGGCATCAGATTCTTAAGCACTGACATATGGACAATCAGAATATATATAATGTATATACACTATCATATACACACAAAAAAAAATCTACCAAAATCAACAAATAGACCAAATACTCAAATATTTAGTCTTCAAATTCAAATAAAACAACACTCAAATCACAATGACACAAATTAATTAATTTTATTTCTACTTCAAGGTTAATTGCATTATATATCCTTCTAATTTGTCCATAGCATTAAAATATCTGGAAATCGAAAAAATAATGGAAAACAGTAAACTGGGGAAGAAAATTACTTGAACTTGAACACTCGAATGAAGCTGATGAACAGTCTGAACAGTCAACACGGTGGTCCGGTGCGATGGTGGAGGTGGTGGAGATTGGAGAAGCTACGCCTGGCTCTGCACATCTGCCTTTGCGTCTTCCCTCACTTCAGCCTTGAGGAGTGGAGAGAGGCGGCTGGGAAGGTTTGAGAGGGTTGGGACTTGGGAGGGTTAATGATGCGCAACTACAAATATTTTAGAAATCAAATCAACCCACCAGATCAAAATTGAACTAAACTAGAAAAAAACAAATCATGGTTTTTGTTTTTTTTTTTTTTTTTTTTTTTTTTCCCTTCTGGTTTTCATATAACTAAAATCAAATCGTTTAATACGATCTGGTTTCAAATTGAAAATTTTAAAGCCGTTTAAAATCGGACCGAACGAGATACTTCTGTTAATAATATAAATGATCGGTCGGCTTAATTCGCTCCATCTCATCCTATTTAAATTTCGTATTTGTAATAATATATTAATTAATAATCATTAATTCCATATCCTAAGCATTTGAATTGTTTTAATTTGCGCTCACTCGTCTTCAATATATTAATCTTCTGGAAGAACAAGACCACATCAATCGGTCCATATCTCACGACCCATGGCTATCTCTTCTCTTTATGCTTCATCAGCACCAATATTTAACATAAACATTTTTTTTCCGTGCGAAAACTAGTTACATGAACCCATCTTTCTCTTACTTATGAAAAATAATACGTTCATATTTCTTTCTTGATCTCAGTCAAATATTATTATTAATTTGTTAAATCATCCCTTCAAATATTAAATAGCTGTGTTCTTTTATTTCTTCATATATTTTCTGTTCTACCCCTAAACCTAATCCCAAAACAGTTTACTATTATACCCATCCTTCTCTAAACTGTTTTGAAAAATCATATACTATAGACACCAGTTGTCCAGCAGTATACATACCCAGCTATACATTAGCAATGACCAAAGTAATTGCAGATTCACAAATGCAATGAAATAATTTGGTCAAACATCCTCCCTCAAAGAAACAACTCAAAGTCTCTCAAGGTGTTCTTAAGAGCTCAAGTGGTGTTGCTTGGAGCTAGTAGAAGCAAGTAGAGTAGTAGTTAGGTTTGAGTGTTTGAGTGTTATTTCGGAGTGTGATTTGTGAGGCATGACTTGTTTGTGAGGATAGTCTTTGTAAACAATTCACTTGAGTGTGTAACACTTGTATAAGTGAGGTATAGTGTTTTCAAGAGAGCTGTTCTTGTTTCAAGTCGGGTTCACCAAGCCTAGGAGAGGCTGCTCATACTTGGCAGTTCAACACACAAGGCTGTGTGTGTTGGGAAAGCGCTGAAGGACTGAACGGTGCTGTTGCGGTCTGCACTTTTGGTGTTTCACGAACCTATAGGCTTCGGGTTTGGTAATCTTTGTAAAACTCTTGTTAGTTAGTAGATTTAGTATATTAGTTATACTTGAATTTATGGTTCAAGTGTTGTTCTAAGCTTGGCTTGGATAAACACTTGGTTTGATTCAAGTAAAACTTACCACTTGTGGTTGTTTTGCTTGGATTGTTTTTTGTTTGTGTTTTTCTGTATCACTTAGGAATTATGCAGGCTAGTCTAAAATCTAAATACCTAAAATCTGCCAAGTGTTTGGTATCATCTTATCAACATAAACACTTCGAAAAAATCTGCATGCTAGTTAATTCAACCTAACTGAATTAAAATATGTTTGAATGCAACATATTAGTTTCAATATAAATCACCAAGACAACAAGGATAACTATTGAGAAATTATACACCATGGTTTCTGGTTGTATATACTGAAAAACCTGAGAAGTTCTTTTTTCAGAGACTGCCTAGAAAACCTGAGAAATTCTTGTATGAAGTGTCTTTATTACACCAACAAATGACACGTGTACAAAAGAACAAAACGTTATACATGTCTATTTTTGTACAAATAACACATATCTGACAACAGATACTCTCTGAGAAAACCCATGATTATCCCCTTTTTTTTATCTCTCTCATTCTTCATTTTTGAATTAACAGTTGAAGCTTAACCTTTTCGAGAGCAGTTAGGACATCTTTCATGTTCATCCTTTGATATACTGATTTTGTTGAGCATTTCAATGCCAACTCCATGATGGATCCTAAACATTGCATACTTGTCTGATTTTTTGCAATGTTGGCATCTATCACACTATGTAGTAGCTGATTAGGCAGGGAGGAATGCTTTATCCAGTTCTTTAGTCCAAAATCTTCCGAAAAAATTTCGTCTTGTGGCCTTCTCCTTGTAAATGTTTCCATCAATAAGATTCCAAAGCTATAAACATCACTTTGTGTCGATACTACGCCTTTCAATCCATACTCTAAGAAAATAATGTGATTGATTAGCAAAAAAAGAAGGAATTAGGATACGGTATATGAGGATTTGGGAATTAGGAAAGTTACCTGGTGCCATATATCCTAAAGTGGCAAGTGTGGTGGAACATGCATTTGGTTTTCCATTGCCTAATACCACTGCAATACCGAAATCAGTAACATGGCCCACAAAATCTTCATCTACAAGGATATTGCTTGGCTTCAAGTCACAGTGAATCACCGGCATATCGCAGCCATGATGCAGATATTGTAGTGCTGATGCCACATCTATCATAATGTTCAATCTTTGCATTGCATTCAAGAAATAGTTGTGAGAATATAACCATTTATCTAAGGTCCCATTAGGGATGTACTCAAGAACCAGTGCTTTGAAGTTAAGGGTAGAGCAGCTGGTTATTACTTTAATGACGTTTCTATGGCGAATGTAACGTAGAACTTCACATTCATTGTTGAAGCATTTCAATGAATCTTCCATTTCTGAATCGAAGACTTTCACTGCCAAGATCGATTCGTTTTCAAACGTACCTTTAAAAACAGAACCGACACTCCCTTTTCCAAGAAAGTTGCTTTCACTGAAATCATTAGTTGCTTCTTTGAGTTGGATGTAGGTAAATCGCTGATATTCTGTTTCGATTTGAATATCAGGTTGTATTAATGGCCTTTTTCTGCGTGTGAGCCTCGTGACGATGAAGATCACGAGAAGAGTAATGATCACACCAGTTGCTGAAGAGATCAAAGCAAGAAACACCCTTTTTTTCCTTGAGGATTCAAGAGATTTGTTATAACAAGGCGATAAATGGAACCGAGGGGCGCCACAAAGATCTGAATTCGACAGAAATGATAAATAGGTGAAATTCAAGAATGGCCCAACATTCGGTATCTCTCCACTTAATCTGTTAAACGATACGTTGAAATACGTGAGGTATCGAAGATCTGCTAATGATTTTGGGATCCCACCAGAGAGATTGTTGCAAGACAAATCCAAAGTTATCAAATTCACTATTTTTCCTAATGCATCAGGAATACAACCTTGGAACCTGTTTCCACTTAATGTAAGGGTTTCAAGATCCTGCAGACCTTGAAATGTACTTGGGATTTCATCTGAGAGTTGATTATTCGAAAGAGCCAAAACGCCTAAATGAGTTAACGTTCCGACCTCTGGATCTATACGACCGGTTAAAAGATTGGAGAATAGGCTCAAGACATAAGATCTTTGAGTTTCCATATATTATTGGGTATGCTTGAAGTTATCTTGTTTGAATGTATATAGATTTTCCTCAGAGAAGAAACATTCCCCAAGCAGGACGGCAACGAGCCCACGATGCCATTTCCGGATATGTATACCTCTTCCAGGTTATACAGTTTGCATATCTCACTTGGAATTGATCCACTTAACTGGTTTCCAGAAAAATCTAAGCTTTGAAGCTGTTTTAAACCTTGGAGAGATGTAGGAATGGATCCTGTCAAATCATTCCGTGACATACCAAAGCTTATCAAACCACTTAAATTGCCAATATCCCTTGGTATTTCTCCCTTTGCACCAATGTTTTCTGCCCAAAAGTACTTGAAAGAACTCGAGAAGTTGCCCATGGAAGCCGGAAGTGTACCGTTTAGACCGTTTCCTGTTATTCCAAGCTGAACTAAGTTCCGACAGTTAGTCAAAGAAGAGAAGAAGCTTAGGTCACTTGATGCTGTCAAGTAATTCAATCCTAACAACATATTCTGCAGAAACCGTAGATTTCCAAAGGAGTCCGGTATCAATCCACTGAACTCATTTTCACTCATAGATACATTGACTAGTTTGGATGCATTTGAGAGTGTAGACGGGATAGTACCGTGCAATCTGTTGAAACTGAGGTATAGTCCTTCAAGGTTAGGTAACCTAGAACCCATGTTCTTAGGAAGATTACCTGAAAGATGGTTTTCCGAGACACATAAGGTTTGTAGTGATGAGATATTGAAGATCCCTTCTGGTATGTATCCACTCAATTCATTGATTTGCACGTCGAAAACCTCCAATCTGTATAGTTTACCAAATTCTTGAGGAATATGCCCTGTCAAATAAGTTCTGTCAGGAGAAAAAAGAAAATCACACACACGCGCGCGCACACACACACACCTGTTAAATTATTTGCATGCAGATAAAGCATTGACAGCATGGATAGATTGCCAATCTCTTTAGGAAATTGGCCAGTAAGCATGTTTCCATTCATAGAAAGAACTTGCAAGGATGACATATTCGCGATATTATGTGGTATAGGGCCTGAGAAATGGTTATGTTCCGCGTACAAGAGTTCAAGTTCTTGAAGATAACTTAGTTCTTGTGGGATTGGCCCTGTAAGAAAGGAAGCTAATCAATTTAGATTTTTCAAATATTAATTGCTATTCTAATACAAATACAACTACTATTAAATATATACCTTCCAAATTATTACTCCGAAGGCCTAATGCGACCAGCATCTTGAGATCACCAATAGATTTGGGTAGAACTCCAGTGAAATAGTTATTTAACAGTAACAGATTCTGAATATTCGAGCAGCTCGATAAATTGTATGGCAGTTCTCCACTCAGCTGATTACTAGATAGAAATATACTTGTTAGACGTGGCGAATGGCTGCACAAATCTGTTGGAAGTCTGCCATTTAGGCCATTTCCTGTAAAATCCATGGTTTCAAGCTTTGAGAGATTAAAAATGGAGGAAGGTATAGAACCACTTAAATTGCAATATCCAAGACTTAGCACTTGGATATTCTGAAAACCCCCAAACGCATCCGGAATCGTCCCGTCAAGTGAATTGTAAGAAAGATCCAACACATTGAGTTGCGATATATTGGAGAGTGAAGGTGGTATGAAGCCGGTAAACAAATTGTTGTGAAGAGACAGGAACTCGAGTTTAAGGAAACTGTCAAACCATGTCGGGATTTCACCGGTAAAGCTGTTGGAATTTATATCAAAGGCTTTCAATCTTCTTAAACCAAGTAATTCATTAGGAAGAAGGCCTTGAAAATTGTTGTTGCTGATATTAAGGTAAGAAATAAAAGAAAGTTGTCCGATTTGAGATGGAAGTGTTCCTGTAAGTCCTAGGTTTGGGATATTTATCGAAGTAACTCTGTTGTGTGTTTTGCTGCCACATGTAATTCCTATCCAGTTACATACTGATGTATCAGAAGTCCAGTTGCTTCTTACAACATTGTAAGTGTCTGAAGTAGTGATGTGAGCTTTCAGCGATTCAAGGGCAAGTTGATCGATCATTATCGTATTTGTATCCTCCGAAAACGCACCCAAAATCATCAGAAATTGAAGTACCAACATTGAAAAAATGAGGGAATGGTTGAGTTGCACCATCAGGGACTTTACAGACAGCTACAGTCTTCAGGTTGTTTTGGAGCTAGAAAGGAAGTTATTCAGACAAAAGAGCAAAGTAGTGACAGTGACACTTGTCTTGACACTTTTTAACTAAATTTGCTATTTCTGTCCATTCAATAAAGGGCAGTCTGGTTTATAAAAACATACAAACAAGCTTGCATTGCATCATCAAGAACTCAAATGTATGACTTATCAAATCAAATATTGCATTGGCCTGCATCAACTTGCAAGTATACTTGGCAAAAATGAAGACTTAAGGCTAATTCTTTATATGGAAAAGCACACAGATACATATTTATTGAAAATTACACCCACGTCTGGGACCAACTGACCCAACTAATCCAAAATTCTGACTCTGGTAGTGTCTGTAGAATCTGACTATTGCTTATGGGTAAATGTCTGTTTCAAATCACTTAAACATGGCGTCTAAAAGGAGAATCAAACTTGTGACTTTCTAAACATTCTCTAGCCACAAGCCACTCAGAGTCAAACTTTTGGATTACAAATTTTCCACTTTTAAAAGAAGAAAAATAGAGAGAAAGTGTTTATCTAGTGGAGTTCACTTTACCTACAATTACAAAGACCAAATCAAGCAAATATTTAGTCCCTTCCCTGAATATCTTCCTCCCTTTTAAGTCTTAATAATTAAGAATGTGTTCTTTTTTTCTAAATTCTGATCCTAGCCGGCCAGTTTGATGCTGACATTTTGAAAGAATAAGATTGTCAAATTTTCATATTGTTTGAATGTAATATTTATGTAATTAACTTTATATGTTGTCAAGCAAATTACTTGTATAGTAAAAAAGGGGAAATCTTTATTAAAATCATAAAAAGAAAATACATGTTTTCAACGGGACGCTACGTTACAACGGAATGAATCGAAACCAGAAGGAAAAAAAACAAACAAATAGTAAATATTTACTTATTCTTGGTTGGATAAGAAGCCATCTTGTAGATACCACAAATCCCTTCTGGTTTTCCAATGTTTCTTTTCATCCTTATGTATCCTTTCTCTCCCCATTTTGCCCCCCATGAGTTCTTCACTATGATGTAGTCTAAGCCCTTAGCCGTCCCATATCCCACCGCTGCTACACCATGATCCAGCTGAGTTCCACAATGAGCATCATAAACACCCTACAAAAACACATGCAAATGTGAATATATATATATATATATACATATACACAGATATATACGGGGACACAGTATCCTTATCGTGCATCCTAGTATCAAATACAGGACTCGAAAAGTTAAGATATAGCAGCTTACTCCGCTGTAGAATTGGAAATCTCTTCCAGAAGCTTGAATGGCTATGCTCAAAGGCTGGTTTGCAAGTGCTTTTACAAAGCTCGCCTCGTTGTTTTGAGGAACATCATGATAGCCAGTAATAGTGACAACATCTGATATATCCTGTAACAATAATATATTCAAAAAAGAAATTAAAGGTCGAATTGATATATATATATATGTTTATGAAAAGTTATATTTATGATTTTTACCCTTTTCTCATCATCACAAGTTCCTTCATCCATCAGGTAAGGATAGTCTTCCTCCTTATGAAGGCCGCCATTGGAGGTTATGAAGTTAAACGCGTAATCCATAAGTCCCCCATTGCATCCATTGTTGTATTTAGTGTCGCAATCTATGAGTTCTTGCTCAGACAATGAAGTTAGATTACCGGTTACAATTTGGTTAATGCCTTCTACTGCAGCAACGGTTGAAAACGCCCAACAACTACCTGCATGCATATATATATATATCATCACCAACAAGCACGATAGACGTTATAATTAATCCTCGAATCAAATGAGTAAAAGGGTTTTTCAAAGGTTTGTAAGTAAGTAACCATACCGCAAGAACCTTGATTCTTGACAGGAGAGACGGCACCTTTCTTTCTCCAATCTACGGATTTTGGGATATCCTTTAAATCTATGTTAGCAGTATCTTCAGGAGACTGTTTCCTTTCGGGTATCTCTGCGGCCTTGAGGCCTAAGTACATTGTTTTGAACTCATCGTGGCTTAAATCAGCAAACTCGTTCAAACCGAGCCAATAGTTACTAAGGTTTTTGTTCCTCTCATCAATGTGCTTCAAATTCTCCTTAAATACCTCAAACCTGTGCAGCTTTTCTTCAATGTTAGTGTATATTTTTCCATGCTTTTCGATCCATGACTCGAAAAGATTAATGAGTTTATCGATACACGTGAGATCGTCAGGCGAGTAACCCACTATTGAGAAATCATTTCCACTTGTTTTGATTGCAAAGATGGAGATAATAGACAACACAAGAAATACAAGGTTGAGAGATGAGGGAAAAGCCATTTGTGTTAATTAAACACTGCAGATATTATTACTATGTTAAGGAGAAGGCAATTAAGTGATTTATATAGAAATGTTGGTTCCAACCAGAAATAAGGCAGTTGCAAAAAAAAAAAGACTCAAAAAATTTTAGTATGCTGAAACTTAAAGGTTTGTTCTTTTTGGACAAGCTTTAATTCAAAGGAATCCAATAGCTTTACTGATGCAACCAACATCTCACTAATTAACTAGAAAAATAGGTAATTCTGCTGTAGGACTCCCTTTTAGAGCGGACCGTCAGATTACTGCCACGTGTACAAACAGACAAAACAGTTTTGTTGTTTTCTACACATTACAATTATCCGACAGTCCGTTCTAATAGAGACTCCCTATGATATAGAATTTCCCCACAAAGATTAGAGCACTTGCAAGTTGCATCAGATACTCTGCATAAATACTCAATTTTACAGTTTTAAATACACATTTTTTTAGTTTACAGAATCTTTATTTAAGATGAAATGCATCAGATTCTTTTTTTTTACATAATACGGTAAATACAAAAGAAAATTTACAGAATCTGGACATATGAAAGCTCTCTAATGGAGAGTGATTATGTTAGAATTTTCCTTATACAACACAAGAATTGTCGGAACTTGTACCAACAAAGAAAAAACATGTACAATAGTATTATTTTTTGAGGAAGCATGAATTGCATATCCAATGCTAAAATATTTTACACCTGATCTACATGTGTGAGTACTACACAAGTAAAACGAGGTCGTGTCCTTTTCTTCAAAAGAAGGCCAAGCTGGAATCAACAAGATCAATGTTGTGATATAATGAAGAACCGAGACGGATAGCACATCAAATCAGGTGGCAAAAGTTAGTCAACGAGTGATATTTGGCTCAGTCCTGCGTAGCAAAGAAGACCCGAGGCATAAGAAATATATAAGAGTTGGATTCAGAAAGAAAGGGTTTCGGGGCATCTCCCCAATGGACACATAAAGATTTCAGAAATAGCTTGGCAGCAATCTATACATATACTATACCATATTACAATGAGTTCCTTTGCCCATCATTCTTTGAAATGAGTTCACTGAGTTCGTCGATGATAGCATCATAACAGAACAGGTATTGCTCCTGAAAAGTAAATAGCCACTCTATGATCATCAACTAAAATGTACCTTAAAATTTCACATCTACAAAACCATTCTGTATTAAGAAAAGAAAAGAAAAAAAAAAAAAAAAAAAAAAGTTACAGAGGAACATTACCAGTGTTTGAACCATCCCGACTCGCTGCGATCTAAAAATTGCAACGGTATCAGAAAGATCCAAGGAAGACATATCACCGGTTAGGATCCTTTGGATGGTGTTATGAATTGCACAATATGTTCCCGTCCTACCAATACCAGCACTGCCCAACAAAAAATGTATAATCAAGATTAAAAAAAAGACAAAACTGGAAACTATTAGTAAATGCCATCTAACAAACAAAAGTGTAAATCGATCCGAACCTGCAATGCACAGCAATTGGTCCAAGGCTTGGGGGTATGTCATACAATCTATTCAGAATCTCACGAACAGCAGAAGTGTCCTTTGGAACTCCATGATCAGGCCATTCAGGATAGAGTATATGCACAACTTTCAATGGAGGTTCTTCTGACTACATAATGGAGAAGTCAAAATTTATGTAAATTTAACTACCACACGAAACATTAAGTATGCAGTGAGATGTAGACTAAAACTGTTGAGAAAAATATTCCCTCATTAATTACCGTGATTTGTTATTATTAAGGAGATTTGGTAGTTATTATTATTATTTTATCTTTAATGTAGCCAGATTATAAGGCATCTGTTTTTTATTCTGTTTTTAATCAGTTTGGATTTAGGCACGTGGGATTAGGAGTCCTAGCCTACTAAGTTTCTCTTCTCTGATTGAATAAATTAATACCTCTGGAAATGAATAAAATTATTGAAGCCTTAATTAAAAAGGTTTCTCCTTTTTAACATGGTATCAGAGATATTCCACACAAAAACGTTTTTCCGCACATAATTCCGATGAACTATCGGGCAGCTTTCACCGGAGAAAGGACCTCTAGCTCTGGGGGCACCATCTCCGATGGATCATCAACTGGAACAGATACACAACTGCTCTCCAAATGATGACCACTCCAAAAATTCGGTCCAATCCTACTTCCCGCCGTAAAACTAGATGGCAAGAATTACCTCAAGTGGGGGCTGATCGTCACACTCACCATCGATGGAAGAGGAAAATTGGGATACTTGACTAGGGATGAGGCCAAACCACGTAAACCGATCCAAAGTTGAACTTGGAAATCGAGGACTCAATGGTGAGGGCCTGGCTTATAAACTGTATGGAGTCGAACATTGCCAAACCACACATGTTCTTGAAATCAGCCAAGGATATCTGGGATGCAGTAAAATGTACTCAGATTTGGAGAATTCATCTCAAATATATGAGATCAAAACCAAACTATGGAGCTCAAGCAGGGGGGACAGGAATGTCACATCATACTATAATGACATTGTGTCCCTCTGGCAAGAACTCGATTTGTGTCATGAAGATAAATGGGAGTGCACAGCCGACAGTGTGAAGTTTCACAAGAGAGAAGAAAATGAAAGGGTATACTCCTTCTTGGCAGGTCTGAATCCTGATCTGGATGAAGTCAGGGGGAGAATTCTTGGGAGGAACCCTCTACCATCTCTTAGAGAAACCTTCTCTGAGGTTAGGAGAGAAGAATCAAGAAGGAAAGTAATGCACAGGTCAGGGCAAACTGAGATGGAAGGATCTGCAATGGTGGCAAGTAGATCAGATTCAACAAAGAGGATGGAAAAACAGAAACTTAAGTGTGAACATTGCAAGAAGACTGGGCACACTAAGGACATATGTTGGGGCATACATGGAAAGCCAACTTGGAGGAACAAAGGTGCCAACTTTGAGCAAGGAAAGGCTAACCAGGTGTCTTCTGATTCTGGACCACAACCTGCAGGACTGCTACCTTTCACTCAGGACCAACTAGAGCAATTGAGTAAGCTTCTTAATTCACAACTCTCCATGTCAGCCAAACCAAATTGCTCACTTGCTGAGTCAGGTAACCATTTCTCTGTCTCTGTTAGGAGTCAGTCATAAAACCGAGTGGATAGTTGACTCTGGGGCAACTTACCACATGACTGGATCTTCTGACCTATTTTTAAACTATTACCCATGTCCAGGAAACCAAAAAATCAGACTGGCAGATGGCTCCTTTTCCACTATTGCTGGGAAGGGATCCATCTATGTATCAAAAAATATAACCTTAAAAAATGTACTTCATGTCCCTAAATTGGCATGTAACTTACTATCTGTTGGAAAGTTAACTTCTGATCAGAATTGTGATACTGTTTTTTCTAAGGATGGTTGTCTGTTTCAGGACAAGGATTTGGGGAAGATGATTGGCAAGTGTAAGCTCATTGGAGGGCTCTATGTGCTGGAATCTGGAATGGAATCACAGAAGGAGAGCCTTCTGAGAGGAAGCTACCACACAACTGTCCAGTCAGTCCAGAATAAAGTCCTAGTCCTACATAGGAGACTAGGACATCCTAGTTTTTATTATATGAAAAACTTTTTCCCGAATATTTTCTTTGGCAATAAAGATTTAAATTTTCATTGTGAAGTTTGTATTCTTGCTAAGCAAACAAGGCAACCATATCCCGCCCAACCCTATATTCCTCAAAACCATTCACTATGATCCATAGTGATGTATGTGGGTCCATCCCAGGTAAGCACCTTTAATGGTAAAAGATGGTTCATCACACTCATAGATGATCACACACACTTAACTTGAGTTTATTTGATGAAAGAAAAATCGAAGTGGAAATAATCTTTAAACAGCTTTTATGAAATGGTGAATACTCAGCCCATACACAAATTGATTGTGAGAAGTGATAATGGAGCAGAGTACTTCAACCAAGACTTAGATGGATATCTAGTTGAAAAGGTATAATCCACCAAAGCTCTTGTGTCAAAACTCCACAACAAAACGGAGTTGCAGAGAGGAAAACAGCAGACACTTACCTGGAGGTGGCCGAGCACTTTTATTCACTTCAAAATGTCCAAAAACATTGGGGAGAAAGTGTTCTGATCGCTACATACCTTATCAACAGACTTCCATCTAGAACCTTAAATTTTCAAACTCCCCGAGCCTGCTTCAAAGTATTTTTCCGTAAAAGCAGACTCACAGGCAAACTCCCTTTGAAAATTTTTGGGTGCACAAAGTGTATGTTCACACTTATAACCAAGGAAATTAGATCTAGGTCAAAAAAATGTTGTTTTCTGGGATACTCACCCACACAAAAAGGCTATAAATGTTTTGACACAAATACACAAAAATGTATAGTTACCATGGATGTCACCTTTGTTGAAGAAAACATGTTTTTTGACAAGGCTCAATTTCAGGGGGAGACTAGGGTTACAAGTGTGTCTGAAAATGGGTCTGAAAATGATGTTTTTGAAGAATCCTATGATTTTTTAGAAACTAAGGATACAGGGCTGGACTCAAATTCTGGACATCAAATGGACAGTTGTGAGGAAGATTGCCATCAAAAGGAGATCAGAAATACTGATCCCCCAGAACCTCTCAAGGAAAGACCTTTCCAAGGTAAAACCTATGTGAGGAAGTATCCTGAGAAGGCAGGTAAGTCCCACAAAGAGTCTACACAGCTACCATCTCCTGATCCAGTCATTGAAACAGACAACCAACTAGAAGAATCAGAACACACAGATGCTACATCAGAAAGTGACACAGAATCACCCTCAAAAACCTCCGAAACAAAGCCAGACTCTCCTAGAACTAAAGCAGAAAAACTCCTTCTTGATGTTCCCATAGCAATTAGAAAACCAGTCAGAAGTTGTACACAACACCCTATATCCAGATATTTGACCTATGCCAGCCTGTCACCATCTTTCAAAGCCTTTACCACCAGTCTGTCATCCACCACCATACCTAAGGATGTTCATGAAGCTCTTATGGTACCTGAGTGGAAGGAAGCAGTTCTTGAAGAGATGAGGGCACTGAAAAAGAATGGGACCTGGGAAGCTGTACCATTGCCAGAAGGGAGAAAGACAGTGGGGTGCAAATGGGTATTTGTGGTGAAATACAACACGATGGCAAAGATTGAGAGGCCAAGGCAGATTGGTAGCCAAGGGCTACTCACAAACTCAGGGAATTGACTACTCTGAAACCTTCTCACTGTGGCTAAGCTCAACACAATCGTAATTCTACTATCTCGTGGCGCTTAACCTAGATTGGCCTCTCATGCAGTTGGATGTAAAGAATGCATTTCTTCATGGAGAATTGAAGGAAGAAGTGTATATGGATCCTCCTCCAGGCTTTAGTGAAGAGTTTGACAACAAGGTATGCAGACTCACCAAGTCCCTATATGGACTCAAACAAAGTCCAAGGGCATGGTTTGACAGGTTCATGAAATTCATGAAGAAGATAGGGTTTGTACAGGGAAGATCAGACCATACCTTGTTTATAAAAAGGTCAGAAAAGGGCAGGTTGACTGCCCTGATTGTATATGTTGATGATATAATCCTAACAGGGAATGATGAGGAAGAAATAACAGGGGTAAAAAGGAGACTTGCAGCAGAATTTGAAATTAAAGATCCTGGGGTCCCCGAGACACTTTTCGGGAATGGAGGTAGCTAGGTCTTCCAAGGGTCTAATCTTAACTCAGAGGAACTACACCCTAGATTTGCTAAAAGAAACAGATTGGAAGGTGCTAGATCAAAGAGCACACCACATGGAGTGCAATCTAAAGTTGGGAAGTGCAAAAGGTAATCCAGTGGACATGGGAAGCTACCAAAGATTAGTTGGGAAGCTGATATACCTAGCACATACAAGACCAGATATATCCTATGCAGTGAGTACCTTGAGTCAATTTATGCACTCACCAAATGAAGCTCACATGGAGGCAGCAAGAGGGTTGTTGAGGTATCTAGAGACTACACCAGGGAAAGGCTTATACTTCAAGAAGAGTGACAGCAGGGGTGTTGTTGTATACACTGATGCAGATTGGGGAACTTGCACCAAGGAGAGGAGGTCCATAAAAGCTATTGCACTATGTATGGGAAACCTAGTCACTTGGAGGAGCAAGAAATGCATCATTGTAGCAAGCAAGCTTCTTGAAGCGAGAATTTAGGGCCATGGCATTAGGGATGTGTGAAGGATCTGTGGATCAAGCAGGTAATGGAGGATATTGGGAGCAGAAATATCCGGTCCTATGAAACTATCTTTGTGACAACAAGTCAAACAATTGACATTGCAAATGACCCTGCACAACATGATAGGACCAAGCATGTTGAGATGAGCATGACACTTTATTAAGGAGAAACTGGATAATGGACTGTATTGTGTGCCCTTTCTACCATCCACACAGCAAATTGCAGATGGCTTAACTAAAGCCCTGGGAAAGAAACAGTTTGAGTACTTTGTGGGCAAGTTGGGTCTGATAGACATCTTTGCCCCAACTTGAGGGGGAGTGTTGAGAAAAATATTCCCTCATTAATTACCGTGATTTGGTATTATTAAGGAGATTTGGTAGTTATTATTATTATTTTATCTTTAATGTAGCCAGATTATAAGGCATCTGTTTTTTATTCTGTTTTTAATCAGTTTGGATTTAGGCACGTGGGATTAGGAGTCCTAGCCTACTAAGTTTCTCTTCTCTGATTGTATAAATTAATACCTCTGGAAATGAATAAAATTATTGAAGCCTTAATTAAAAAGGTTTCTCCTTTTTAACAAAAACATTATTGATTGGCAATCCCTGAAGTAGAGCAAAGCTAAGGCCAAGCACTTTTGTAATACTGGCCCCAAGACACCTAAATTTACATACAAAAACATACCTCTTTGTGCTTCACCTCCAAACATCGCAGCTCAAGTGCAGAATCAGTGATCTTTATCAACTTCGTCTCGATACATATATTTCCAAATTGTCTAGGACCATCCTCTGCTTGGAAATAGTCACCGCACTTCACCGTCTGTCTTCAAATAATTAGTAACTAGCAAAAAGGATAGATAATCTGAGAACGGATAAATACGGTACAAAGTCAAGCAAACTCCTTCGAAGATGTATTTCTGCAACCCTAGACATATTTCAATGATTTTGCAGAAAGATTATGTGTTTGAGGATTGTCGGGGCTGGTTAAAACTTCACCAAATCTACAACGGCGTCTACATTGTCAGGTTGATCACAGCACACATTTGAAAGCAGGTTAGCAGACAGTTTGGAGGACAAACATTTTATCAGTGGGGGGTACAATTACAAACAATGATCCTTAAAAGCACTCTATGCAGGCCAAATCCAATTTTGTTTGTTCACTGGCATCAAGTATATTGTCATCAATCGTATACTGACCCCATTTTTACTTCTATACTTATTTCAATCAAGTTACTATAGACATTTTCAAATCCACACCAGGGGGCAGGGACGCATGCCCCCAGTCCCCCACTGAGACATATGTACATCCACACAGTAAGCAGACACTAGCAGATCTTGGGTACACTTGCAACCACATCCAGAGGCAACAGAGACCCACAAATTTGAAACAATGTTGAAAGTCAGAGATCCCCAAACCTCCCAAAAAACACTTATCTTCGTAAGGTAAAAAGGGAGAGAGGGTGGAAAGGCAAATAACAAACACTGGTAAAACAAGGAAATAAGAAAAGAAAAAAAAGGATAACAAAATCCCAAAAAGTACAACCCGAAAATTATAAGGCATGCAGAAAGCAGGGGCATTAAGAGATTTGTCAGAAATATCCTACACAAAGTTTTTTCTCGATAAACGTAAGCCTATTATCTTATTCTGTTTAAACAATGCTCAATTAATCACTCTTGCTTTAATCCCAATAGAATCAGTGGTGTAACAACTTGAATAAGCAAAAGCACTTTTGAGAAAGAACCTTCTGATGACTTTTCTATAAAAGCTAGATCAGATTTCTCCAAGAAAAAGAAATTTCTTAAACTGCTTTCGCATTGTGTAATAATAAAAGCAGCTTTGTTTAACTAAATGAGGACATCTTCATATGCTTGGTGGAAAAGTAAGTATACGACTATATCATGTTAGGTTTTTAAATGCTGTCTAATAGAAATGAAAAATTAAGTACTCACACAGAAATCTTAGGCCATTGACAGTGATTGTAGGCATAGAATATACGACACTGAAGCTTTTGACAATTCCTCTGGTCATCACTCTAATGTTGCATGATATGCCAGTTCACATTGCAATTTGCAAGTGTGGTAACAAGATTGAATGAATACGGAGGATGGGGGAGTAATGATGACAATATTACATTAACACCGAAGCCTTGTTCCCATCAAACTAAGCAAGAAGGATGACAAATATATTTTGAAGAGCAACAGGGTATAAAACAAAAAATGAGGATAATGCACGAGTCTCTGAGCTTTAGGAAGCAGGTTACGTCGTGTAGACGTAGCACTACTATATCATTCATTATGAGCATCAGTTTCCCTACAGTGTAGATAGATTGATTACTCTGTTTTGTTAGAGTATAGAGGAGTTGGTTTCTTTTGGCAGTCAGAGAGTCGAAGGCCAGCCACTAATAATTAATCAAAATTTGTGGTCATTTTCCATGTTGTCTGTTAAATGGTACTACTTTGTCATTCCTTCTAGAAGAGCGCACCACACGTCATCCTTTTCTTATTTCCTCTGCCCTGAAACCTCCCAATTAAGTGGATTCTGGTCACTGGAGGCAGGCACTTAAACACCCTTACGCACTTTTAATTTTTTTAAAGGTTAAACACCTTAAATTTCCTCCTTTAATGAAGTAGAAAAAAAATGGCTAGAATAATTGAATTGTTTCTTAATAACAAGTTCTCCAGACAGTGCGGGTTTGCTAGGTGAGGTAGTATCCAAGCATAAAAGCACACTGTCAGACAACAACACCATGATCCAGGGGATTCTTTAAAGACCACAGAACATAAATTTTCAGGGGTGCAAAATTCACCAATAGCGAAACCGACACTTTGAGAAACCGTAAAAGATCATTAAATCCTGTTAATTTTCGGTTAAGCGAAAATAGCTTGAAGTCTTGCCCAGCAGTTGCTACCCTATTCCATAGCATATAATAGTAATCCAAATAAGCATCATTTGACAATAAATGTTTCTATCCAAAGAACATAGCACAAGATTTGCAAAGCTCTAAAGTCCAGATTAAACAATTATATCCTCTAGGCACACGGCAAATCATATCAAAGGAAGCTCCTTCCCTTTTGGACACAATATTAATCTAACAACTTGCATGACAGAACGTTAAGAAAGAGAACCAAAACCCAAAAACATACCGATGATGGTATCACAAAATACATTACTTCCTTACACAAGTGTCACGCAAATAAAAAAAACATCAAAGTGCAACTAAAAGGAATACTTTGTACTCTATGCAGCTGCATACCGTGTAATTGTCAACCAATCGTGTAAGCATTACAACTGCAGGACAACGATATTGGAGTACCATCTCCCAGAAGTCCTCGTAGGTGTGTGGTAGTGGACCTTGAGTCGCAATAAACTGTGAAACGCTTTCTGAAGTCTACAATATGCATGCAACGCAGAGTTGGAAATTTATCGCATAATATCTTGAGCTAAAATATGGTAAAGAAAAAGAAAATACTCAAAAGTAGAGGAATTAACGTGGGATAAATTAAAGTCAAGAGAAGAGAAACTCACCATGATAGAGCTTGCATTAATATATCCCTGGGCTGATGGTCTGTGATCATTGGATTGGTTTAAAATGACCCTATTTCTGTCAACTGAAAGTAACAAAATCTTGCATATTACTTACAAAAGATGCAGAACCATCGAAATCACCAAAATACACAATCAAAAGAAAATATTTTACATGGCAAGACATCCGAATAACGATTCTTGCTTTGGTTTACACCAGCAAGAGCAATCGAGCATCTACTTCTCATATCAGAAGCTTTTATCCTTTTTGCCTACAAGTAAGCAAACTTAGATCTTGTTCAACAATTTTACACAGCGACATAAGAATGTTTCAAATGATAGAAGTAATGATTAGGAACAATAAAAAGCTACAAATTCTTTATTAAAAAAAAATAAAAAAAGAGAGATAAGCACGATGCGTAATAAATAACTTTTTCCAATTCTTCTTTATGAATATTTTGATAACCAGTATCATTCTACAACAAACCAGAGAAATATGGATTTCAAACACTTCATTGGCTCATTTTGTCGAATAAACACCAAGTTTCTTCAAGAAATAGGTACGGGAGTTATCTTTTAATGCTCATGGACAGAATGTGACAAACCAGCTATGAAGAGTTCAGGTCTAAGCTAATTTGAAGGCTCTTATACACTATTGAACTTTCCCCGGGTGGAATATGGGTCGTGGGAAGCAAACGCTCTTCATATACTTATTAGGAATACGAGATATATGTCAGGACCCTAAGTGTTCCGAGCTGAGCTGATTTAGCTCGCCTAATGATGTGTAATTAGCTTCAAGTGAATCAGTTACTATAATTTAAATACTGAGCTCTTTGACTGTAAATGACAAGTTTTGGAGCATTAAAAAAATCCTCACTTGTTTCTCTCTTCTTCCCTTCTAGCTCTCTTTCTGTTCTTCCTTCCCCTAAATTCTATCAAAGTTAACACTAGTTCCAATCACACAACAGATAATTATTGACTTGGGTAGCCTGAGGGACAAATAAAAGTCAAAGTCTTTACCATTATGTTAGTAGTTTACTCAAGGAATGAGCCGTCAGTTTTTTGTTTCCTTTCCATTTTCTCAAGCGCAAATTTATCAAACAATAATCTAGCAAAAAAATAAAATAATCGATAGAATGCTTATATAAAATGTACCTGCAAAGTGAGAAATTCCTCGCGGATAGATTGAGGAGAATTGACCAATTTGTGCTTAAAAGCACTAAGAGCTTCGGAACAGTTCCGCAATTGATCGGGCGAGAGAACGGGCTTCGCCGGCACAGAATCCAACGAGAAGTCAAAAGGAGTAGCTGGCTGAGAAGAGGCGCCTTGTGCGGAGGGTGAAAGGTGTTTCCTGGTGGCGGCCATCGGCGGTCTCTTCCGGCCGGTAAACCGACCCGAACTCGCGTTACCCGTGGCTACGGATTTATAATTGAATCGATTTTTCGTCGTTTTTCTTGGAACTTCAGAGAAGCAAATGATCGACGGCTCTTGTTTTCGATGTCGCTCCACGTGCACGTGGAAACTGTTTTAACCAGGAGGTAGTCACTGACATAGGTGGCATCCAATAATAAGGCTTTAAAAAGTGGTTTAGTACTCCCTCACCTCCGACAGATTTTATGGTGCAACGGTTGTAGGAAGGTTATACTAAGTGGCATATATTAGAGCCTCTCATTTTCACTCTCTTTCACATAATACACTTTTATCGTGTGTGAGAGGTTAGAAATGAGTGGTTATAATACACTTGGCAGCAGAAACCTTCTCTACAACTGATCAGATTTTTAAAATTTCACCTCCAAATGACAATGAGGCTTTAAAAAGTGGTTTAGGTGAAAACATGTCCTTTTTTTTTGTTGTGTGGGGAGGGGGTTGTGACTGCGGATAAGGAGCCCGATTCGATGATAACATTCTTGAACTTGGCATCCCAAGCTAGCTTAAGAGCTTTTTTAATCGCTTTGAGTTCTGCATTGAAAATATAAGACAAGTTAGAATTCCCCAAAAAACCGAATAACCATTTACCTTCATGATTTCTAGCAACTCCCCCGATTGAGGAGGAACCCGTGAGGTTGTTGCAACTCGCATCAGTATTCAACTTAACACAATCCTGTGGAGGAGATTGCCAACCTATCCACCTGATGCATCTGGACGAGATGGGTGACGAAGAGGCGAGAGTTCGAATACATTCATTAGTCGAAAAACAATCGATTGCAAACATTAATAGGAATAGAAGAAATGTTATTAAAAATCATAGCGTTCCTATCTTTCCAAATAATCCAGAGAGCCATATTAAACAAAGAATTAACCGGGCCAGAAAACCAGCTCTCACTAATGTGATCGGCATCGATTGCATTATCTTTCAACCAATCCATGGTAGCAAAGTTAGCTCTTTGAAAAATCTTCTAAGGGTTTACTTTTCCAAATCTTAGAAGCAGAGTGACAAGAGGCTAGGCAATGGGTAGTGTCCTCGTTAGCATTGAAACATATAGTACACACCCAGGAAGCATAAATATTTCTCGCAAACCTGGCTTCATTCGTGAGAATTTTATCTTGAAGGACCATCCAAACAAAGCATTTCACTTTTTCGGTATCGACATCTCCAAATAGCAGTCTAGTTAAACGGTAAGAGGTCGGCGTGGGAATCACGTCTAAGGTACTTGCCCCATGTACTTAGTGATGCTAATTTCGACCAAACCCGTTGGATATCCATCCGACCCTATCCATTAGGATAGGGTATTTTTTAGGGTAGGAGAGGGTATTTTTTATGGTATGGATATGTGTTATCTACCCGTTATAATACTCATCCGACCCACGATATATATATATATATATATATATATATATATATATATATATATATATATATATATATATATGTGTGTGTGTGTGTGTGTGTGTGTGTGTGTGTGTGTGTGTGTGTACTACTACAAAATAGGATATAGGTCAGTCACACTTAAGATATGATAACAATCACAGCGATTTCAAAAAAATCGAGAGACAACGAAAATATATATATCACACTTACAACTTTCTATCACACTTATTGAAAAAACTGAGATAAGTTATATTAATCAATCTCATTTTTAAAGTGTGCCTTAATTGATATGATTTATATGTCACAGTTATTGGAAAACCGAGATAAATTATATCAATCAATCTCATTTTTAAACTGTGATTGAATCAATATGATATTTCTGTCACAGTTTCTAAAAATGCGAGATAAATTATACCAATCAATCTCACATCTAAAACAGTGACAGAATTGATATTATATTTTTGTCACGGTTATTAAAAAAACGAGATAAATTACACCAATCAATCACACTTTTAATCTGTGACTAAATTGATATGATATTTTTGTCACGGTTATTGAAAAAACGAGATAAATTATATCAATTAATCTTATTTTTAACTGTGACTGAATTCATGATATTTTTGTCACAGTTATAGAAAAAGTGAGACAAATTATATCCACTAATAAGAAAAGAGACATAGATCACACTTATCTAAGGATAAAGATCACACTTTTAAAAGAACCGAGACAAGTAAAATGTATATATATCACACTTAAATTTTTTATCACAGTTATTAGGTGTGAAAAAAGAATGATCACACTTTTTTAGGTGTGATTGAAATAATAATAATCTCGGCTTTTAAGTGTGATAGCAACTACTAAAATAGATCACAGTTTTTAAATGTGTTGAAACTATAATCGATCTCGGTTTTTAAGTGTGATAACAACTATAATAGATCACGATTTTTAAGTGTGATAACAACTAAAATAAATCACAGTTTTAAAATGTGTTGAATGATAATAGATCTCGGTTTTTAAGTGTGATAACAACTAAAATAAATCACAGTTTTTATTATCACGGTTTTTAAGAAAATCAAGACAAGAACATCAATCAATTAAAATAATAAGATATTTTATAATTATATTTTAGATTACTGTGGTCGAAAATGGTAATAAAGTAGGTATCGGCCCAGCGGTAATTAGTGTGTTCCTTAATCTAGAGTATTCGGGTTCGAGTCCCAGTGCCAACAAAAAATATGTGTGTTTATTTTGTTTTCGAAAAAAAAAAGAATGATGACACTTTTTTAGGTGATTGAAATTATAGTATATCTCGGTTTTTAAGTGTGATAACAACTACTAAAATAGATCACAGTTTTTAAATGTGTTGAAATTATAATAGATCTCGGTTTTTAATTGTGATAACAACTATAATAGATCATGGTTTTTAAGTGTGATAACAATTAAAATAGATCACAGTTTTTAAATGTGTTGAAATTATAGTAGATCTCGGTTTTTAAGTGTGATAACAACAAAAATATATCACAATTTTTATTATCACGGTTTCTAAGAAAAATGAGACAAAAACATCAATCAATCACAGTTTTTGACTGTGATTAAAATAATATGGTATTTTATAATGAGATCTTAGTTTAGTGTGTTCGAAAATGAGAAGAAAGAAAGCATCGGTCTAGTGGTAATTAGTGTGGCTCGTTAATCCGGAGTATCCGGGTTCGAGTCCCAACAAAGACAAAAAAATATGTGTGCTTATATATTTTTTTATTTTAAAAAACACTTTTATTGGTGTGATTTAAATTATAATAGATCACGGTTTTTAAGTGTGATAACAACTAAAATAAATCACAGTTTTTAAATGTGTTGTAATTGTAATATATCTCGGTTTTTAAGTGTGATAACAACTATAATAGATCACGGTTTTTAAGTATGATAACAACTATAATAGATCACAGTTTTTAAATGTGATGAAATTATAATAGATTACGATTTCTAAGTGTGATACCAACTATAATAGATCATGGTTTTTTAGTGTGATAACTATTATAGTAGATCACTGTCTCGGAGTTTATCTAAGCAAAATAAACAAGTAATAAAATAATCCGGTTTACCCCAAGTGCAGGGATCGTAGTATAGCGATTACAACCGGAGTCGAATCACAGGGAATCGAGGTTGGTCTAGTTCTTAATTTTTCTAAATTGTCACGAGAAATAACTGGAAACGAAAACGAAAAAAATAATAAACTGGACAGACGGTTGTCAATCCAAAGCCAGGAAATATAGTTGCGGACCTAAATCTAAACTATAAACTAGAAAAGAAAACAAACTTCTAAGATAACAACGAAGAACAAGGCACAAAGATAATTTCAATTAATTTTAACGAAGAACAAGCATTGATCCACCTATCCCGCAACTCTCAATTTCTACCCTAGATCGTTTAGTGAAGATTTAATAAAGATGTGGTTCACCTATCAAAGGTATAAATTTCTACTCTAGTAGATAATTCGCTATTAATCTTTCATCTCTCGATCTTAAAGATTAACGCTTCCATAACAAAGGTGTAAGATTTCTCAATCTAGCAACCTAGAAATTTAACCTAGCAACTCGTTATTTTTAGGTTAAAAATCCCATCTTTACTACGGTGATCTAGGTCTAACAACGATTTTCATCAAACGTTAAACATCACAAAGCAACCATCTCTCGATATAAATTGCAAAATCAATACAAAACGTAATAAAGAAACAACTTTAAATAAAACTCACAAAACCAAATCCAAAGTCGAAATCAAAGCGTCTGCTGAGAATTGGCTTCACAAAGCTCGTTCTAGGCTTAGCCTTAGCTCATCGTTGGAATACAAATCATATAAATAAAAAGAAGATAAAAAGATGTTTATGATGGTGGGAAAACGCAGCTAGGGCGCCCCCAAGGGGCCTGGGGCGGCCAGGGATCGAATTGTGGTGGTTCTAGGGTTGAAAAACGCGACTATAAATAGGTTTTTAAGTCGGCTACGCTGAAGTCGGCGGACTGGACGCCCGTCCATAGTGTCAAAAATCTTCGAGTCGGGCCGAGTCTTCTCAAACGCCCGTCCTATACATTTTCAAACGCTCGTTCACTAAAAATCTGAACATCCTGATCCAACTTCTCCTCCTGGACGCCCGTTTGGGTAAAAATCATGCTTTCCTGAATTGAGTAGCTCCAGTGGACGCCAGTCCATGCTTTCGACGCCTTGATGTTGGACGGATGGCAAACGCAAGCGTCGTTCTTCAATATGCATCTTCCTCATTCTATTTAATCTTCAACAGAACATCGTTTAAGCTCCTTCATTGCCATGCAAGCGTACCTACAAGATAATCAAAGCGTGCAAAATGTAGAACCATATATATTGATGGAAAAATCATCGATAAAAACACGTAATAAGCTCGATTTTGCATTGAAACCAATTTCATATGCCTTCTCTCAATAAATCCTTTAAACACTTACTTTTCTATAAAAAGTAATAAAACACGAAGGAAATTGCTACGAAATAATATCATATATATCGTAAAAATCACCGTTAACAATCACAGTTTGTAACTGTGACTGGATTAAAAAACTTTATGTCACACCTCAATATGCCACACTTTAGAAGCCGTGACTAATGTGAATATATCACACTTAAAAACCGTGATCTTTATGCTTTATTGTAGTAGTGGTGTGTGTGACAACTTACGTTACCTAAAAAAAAAGTAAGTAAATAATATAACTTCTCACTAAAAAGGAAACAAAATAACAAAAACACTAAGATGCAATTTAAATAGCACTATTATTTTATTTACATATCAATTGTCGATGTCAAAGGCCCTATTTTCCTCTCCCAATCGATTTCGTTAGAATCAGGGTTGACAGGTGCGATTTTTTAAATTAATGCATTCTTTAATCTAATATATACTTCTCTAATATCTATCGTAAACCCAAAATCCGTGTCAATCCTGTTACAATGTATATTGGTCTTTTTTTTTCCTAAACAACTCATACAGCCAAAGTCAAGATTGATAGTGAGATTTTTTTAATCTTTTGATTTTTAATTGATTCAGTGTATGTTTGATAGAATATGTTTTCAGAAAACTCTAATTTTTAAATCCTAAGGCACTTTTGTTTGTTTCTTTTTATTTTTTCCTTAATAAATTGACAAATTTATTTATGTTTTTGAGTAAGATAAATGTATTTTGTCACCTCTATGATATTTTGGAAGTCTGCGCGATATTTTGGCATGAAAATGGTCATGAATTTCCTTTATTCAATAGTTTTTAGGATTTACACATCATTTGTCATATGTAAAACTTCTTACTCTACAGAACAATTATCACGTTCTAAGGATTCAACATCCTGATACATAAGGATAAGGAACAAACATATTCAAATATCACGCTCTAAGCATTCAACACATATTTTAAGACTTGATTTTATGTATTTACGTCAACCGTATAACATAAAATCTCTAATTATATGAAATTTCATTGTTCAATTGTAATAGAACCAAATATCCATGAATATACATGACCCGTGGGTATCCACGTGGGTAGGGCATGGGTAAAAGATATGTTACCCGCATGGGTATTGGGTAGGGTATAGGTAAGAAAAAAAATTGATGGGCAAGGTATGGATAAAGCAAAATCCGTGTCCACCCGTACTTATTGTCACCCCAATTTGTACTATATGAGGTGTTTGGTTCGATTCTCATCAGTTAATGGTGCGGTGTAAGAATGCATTAATTATAGTTAGATTATTTTTAGTCATCTTAATGTTAAAGACATTCTATTAACTAACATTTTAAAAGACGACATTTTCTCCTTATAAAATAAAGCAAATTTCATGATGGTCCGACCACAAGTATGACTTTGTGTTCTGGAACCAATCATATTTTACTGTTTTTGCTTGATTCCACGTGTTTAGTAAAAAGTTATTCTTTTTAAAAAAATTGATTGGTGGGGAGGGTGATGAATTGATGTGGTTGGACAACCATAAAGTCACTGAATAAAATAAAGACGGATTTATTCGCATTATAAACTTGTTATAGACACCTTTTTTTTTGTGTTGTAGACATCACAAAATTATATACACATACCATATCACATGCATGTTAAAGAAGTTTCTAATAAAAAAATCATCGTCGTTGACTCTCTTTATACATGTGAATGTCAACATGATCAGAGGCATTTTCGCTCTTACTTGTATCCTCCCCGCGAGAAAAAATAAATTGTCTTCATTAGTGGCATTTTCACTCTTACTTGAATAAATAGTTAAAAATAATGCTTCAAACAAACAAGTCAAGTGCAAGAGTGCTCTATACAGATAGAAGATACCAAGTATGAATTTTCGTACGAGGATTCGTGTATCAAACAAGTTGTTTATGTCCACTGCTAAAAGGCTGTTGGAAATTTTCAGTTTTGACCTTGCTGCGTTGTTTTGTAGTTTGTCCTCAAACTATGAAGAATTCTGAGTGTGAGACAAAAATGAAAATGTAGATCATGTTGTCCACTATAACATATTCAAAAATCACGGCATTTGAATATGTGTAGGGTTCCGAAACATAATATAAAATGGAGGTACTGGCCGTACTGCTGCAGATTTTCTGAACCGGCTGTTCGTTGTTATCTTGTAGTTTCAGAGCATTGAGTTATGAATATAGAGATGAGATAAAGAGAAAAGTTATATAGAAGAGAGTTTTCAATATGTTGGAATAGTTGTAGAATTTTCTGAGCAACGGGTATGATTTTACGTAGAAAATAGAAAGGTGAACAAAAACTAGTAATCAAAGTTAAAGAAGACAGGGTTGTGATGGAAAGAGGACAACTTTAGTTTTGAGGAAGGTGACCGATAATAAAAGAAGTAGGGGCCAATGGTTAGTGTCATTGCCTGGGTCATTTGAAATCAGAGAAATAAAGTCATTTTTAATTTGTTTGTCATTAATCCGGAATTGATCTTCAGAGAGATTCAGAGGTTGTCTTTTTCGTGGCTTTCGAATGTTAATTGCCTCAAGAAGCTAGAATGGGAAGATTGGAAGGTAAATCCGATGATTGCGGCTTCAAGCCCGGGATACATTAATTTCATTCGATGAGTTACATGAGAAGCTATTGAATTTTGAGGCTGCGCTTCAATCCAAAACCTATTATAACCGCACCCCCCACCCTGCTGCATACGCTGCGTCCCCCCTTCTCCCTACTCCACCCCGTCGTCCCTATGTTCCCCCATCTCCCCTTCCATCACCAAACCCACCACAACCCCAAAATTCGTTTCGTTTGGTTATATCCGCTTAAAAGAAAATCTGATGTTAGCACTATTTTTCCTCGATTTAAAGCTTTGGTGGAAAAACAATTTGAGTCTGCAATTAAAATTCTTTACTCGGATAATGGCACCGAGTATATTGCTCTTCGTGGTTATTTTTCCGATCACGGTATTGCCCATCACACATCCCCTCCCCATACACCTCAACATAATGGGATCTCTGAACGTCGCCACCTTCATATTGTCGAAACGGGACTCACTCTTTTGCATCATGCCCATATGCCTTTAAACTATTGGACCTATGCCTTCGCTATGCTATTTATCCCATTAATCGGATGCCTACCCCGGTTCTTTCCATGGCCTCCCCATTTTCGAAATTATATGGCACTGATCCTAATTATTCTAAGCTTCGTGTGTTTGGGTGTCTATGTTACCCGTGGCTTCGTCCCTATACGGCTCATAAACTTGAGCCAAACTCTCTCCCCTGCGTCTTCCTCGGTTACTCTCTCTCTCAAAGTGCTTATCTATGTCTTCATATTGACAGTCAGCGTCTCTATGTTTCTCGGGACGTTCGTTTCGTCGAGACCGTGTTCCCCTTTCACTCCTCCCCTTCTCCCTCGTTGGTGTCTTACTCGCCTGATTCTTGGTTATCACCGGCCTTATTTGCTCTCCAGCTCCCCACCCCCTCTCCTCCAATATACTCTGTGCCATTATCCGAGTAAAGAATTTTAATTGCATACTCAAATTGTTTTTCCACCAAAGCTTTAAATCGAGGAAAAATAGTGCTAACATCATATTTCTTTTAAGCGGATATAACCAAACGAAACGAGTAAAATGATCAATAAAAACAATGTAGTACTTGAAATCATCCACAGAATAAAGAGGTGATGTCCATACATCAGAAAAAAATTATTTCTAGGGGCGGGATGACTGTAAAGTAGAAACAGAAAACGGCAAACGGTGACTCTTATGACTAGAACAAGCATCACATGGAGTAGTGATGGTGGAGGAACTAGAGGTTAACGAATGTTGATGGAGGATGGACTGCAAGATAGTGGAGGCAGGATGGCCAAGTCGATGATGCCAAGTCACGGGAGTCATCTTATTAGGAGAGAAAGCAAGAACAGGAGCAGAAGACCAGAAATAGAGGCCATCCTTAACTTGGCCTTGGTGGAGACATGAGCCTGTCTGACGGTCCTTCACAATAAAACAATCGGGTAAGAACTCAATGATAATATTATTATCGAAACAAAATGGAGAGACAGACAAAAGGTTACGAGAAATACGATGGACACATAAGACATTAGTTAAATTAAAAGATGATGAAGGAGAGAATAGAGTAGTAGAACCCATATGAGTGATGGGGGGAGAGAGCTGCCATCTCCTATTTTAATATCCTCAGAACCATAGTAAGGCTCATGCAAACTGAGAGTCTCAAAATCGCCGTCATATGATGGGAGGCTCCACTATCCAAGAGCCAAGGTTCGGTGATGGCATGGTGGGCACATGGTTGATTAAAGGGACGAGTTCAAAGGGGGAAACGAGGTTGGGTGGCGGCGGTTTGGGAGATGGGTGAGTACCTTTGGTTAATGTGCGGATGAAAAGCTGGACTGTTTAATTCGACTTCTCAGACGGGTGGCGTAAATTTTGGCAAGGATATCCCAAGCTTCACGAGCGGTATCCACATTAGCAATGTATTGCGTCTCATCACCATCAAGAGACCCTAAAATGTTATTCAATATGAATTTGTCTTGTCGAACCCAAGCACCATAGTCAGGGTTTGGTGCGGTGGCAGCATCTTTGGTGATAGTGGCGTCGGGTTTGGGTTTTGTACCATCAATAAATCAATAGAGATCGTAGGCTGAAAGGAGTGATGTAAATTGCAGTTTCCATGATAGATAGTTGGTGGATTTAAGCTTGATGGGGGCGTGAAGGGCGGCGGAAAGAGGGATGACATTGACGGTGGAGGTAGTAGAGAGAGTTAGAGAACTGGAGGAGTTGGGTTCGGCCATGGCAGACACGAGATAAGAAGGGAGAGTATGAAGGAGGAGATGAAGGCAAGAAGCTTCGGCTGAGGAAGAAGAAGATTGCAGGTGAAAGGGGTTTTTCCCAGTGGATCAGACCTGCTCTGATACCATGATAGAAAAGATTGGAGAAATATTTTTTTATTCACACTTCCAAAAGAATGGTGTTCGGTATACATATATAGTCGGCTAAACCCTAGAATAAATATATGAAATATATGCAATAAGTACAATGAATATTTGCAATCAATGCACAATCTACGGTTACTACAAATATAGTCTAATAGAAAATTGGTATCTTTTATCATGAACTTTGAAATTTGTTTGTAATTTTTAAAGATTCATTGATTAATAAAAAGTTCAAGCGCATTTATCAAAAAAAAAAAAAAAAAAAGTAGGGTCAATGGTGTGTAATTAATGAAAGTTTATGGCGACAAGTTAACGTGGGACCATGTCGGATATTGGTCAAGTTTTGAGAGAAATTAGTAAATCATGCCACTGTAACTTCTGACATTTTTTTTGAGGTAAAAAAATTTCTGACATTTTTTTTAGGTTCTCCGTCCAAATTTGGATGAATTCGTCCAAATACAATCAAACCGTCCAAATTTGGACTCTTTTTCGTCCCAATCTATTCATTGCCCAAAAAGGACGAAAAACGTCCAAAATTTGGACGCACCAGTCAAATCATGATTTAATTCGCCCAAATTTGGACGGTTTATCAAAATTGGACGGAAAGGAGCTCTACACTTTTAATTCTTTCCCTTTTCTGGGAAAATCTTTTCTCAGATCTTGTTTCCAAATTTTTCTTTTTTCCTTATTTTATCAATGCTTATACTTTTCTATTAAATGATTATATCTAACTACTTCAATTTAACTTCTTTTGCAAATTTAGGATCTGTTATCCTGGTGTGAATGCAGGATGAATTTTGTGAAATTAGTTGATCATCTTGATGAAGGTAAGATTTCTTGGGTATGGTCTCTATCACACCCACTCGCCCTTATTCCCAGAACGTGTTTCCTTCAATGAAAGGAACAATTGTTGATGAAGGGAAACACATGCTTATAAATTTGTATATTTTAGATATTCAATATTTTTAGATTGATTAAAACACATAAATGCATCAAATACATTTTTCCTCTTTTCTTGAGAGAATGGGTGAACCTGTTTGAAGGAGTTAAGCAGCAGAAATTCCAATTTTAGGTCATTCTGAGAATTTGAAACATGACCTCCTTTCTCGTCCAAATTTGGACGGAATCCGTTCAAAATTTGGACGCCCCGTCCAAATTGTGACGAAATCCATCCAAATTTGGTCAGTGAATGGATTGGGACGAATTCCGTCCAAATTTGGACTGGGAACCTAAAAAATAAATGTCAGAAAATGTTTAACCTGAAAAAAAATGTCAGAAGTTACAGTTGCCTGATTTATCAATTTCTCAAGTTTTGATCACTTGGGTGGTGTAAGCAATGGATCATCATAGCCTAAAAAGTGTTTAGCTGACTCCATAGCACAAGTATGTCATGATGCTAGAACAT
The DNA here is from genome assembly GCA_026214975.1 of Gentiana macrophylla. Classification (NCBI taxonomy): domain Eukaryota; kingdom Viridiplantae; phylum Streptophyta; class Magnoliopsida; order Gentianales; family Gentianaceae; genus Gentiana; species Gentiana macrophylla. Next base: position 97,597,911 of record CM047811.1, read on the forward strand.
CGAAATGTTCCGTTAGTCTTCCTCCTAGGTAAACCAAATAGGTTAGACTCCACCATACTTGCCTAACAATAACACCATGCAAGGAGGAGTAATAGACCCATAAAGGAACCGAAATATATACTATGTTTTTTTTTTTATGGCAAATGAATAATTTCTATTATGGCTTTCTGATGTAAATATTTTACTACAAGCTATTAAGTAAATATGATTCTTCTATGACTTGGCCAAATGATTTGTAATTGTTAGACCCCGTGCGCAATTAAAATAAATAAACGAAAATTAAATCAATAATTTTATTTAATATATATAAAAGACTATATTACAATAGTAATTGAAATAAACTACGATGCAATACAAAACCGAGACGAGTCGAAACTCTGTCCTTAAGACAATTTTGGCCCGGTATGTACCCCGGTTGTTACCAATTGTCTCCCCGGTTGTTACCAATTGTCTCCCAGGATAACTCGGTTATACCTGTTCAAGTAGATGTACTTCAGACTTGAACCACAGCGAACTCTGACAATGCCCAGAATCTCTTCGACTCGTGAATGGACTCGAAATGAAAACCACGAACTGAACAGAGGTCGAAAATGCTCAAAAACTACAGGACTCGAAGTACTAAGCTGTATGTGTATGATGCAATTTCTGAACTCTATTTTAACTCTATCTGAACTCTCTCTTTCCTCCATTCATATGAGGATGTTTATATAGTGGACTATTGTGAGGCTGATGCCTTTTCATTTCTGAATTAATGCTCAAGCATTCATGGCATTAAATTAGGCATTCATGGTTGAACTCGAAAATGATTCGACTTTTCAAAGATTGAAGATGCTTTCTAGAATTCGAGCTACGAAATGAGCTTGTGTTGGACAACCGATCCGACCGAGCTTATTCGAATATAGCTCATTCGAATGTGTATTGATATGGGCTAAGACCAATAGACTTTTGTATAAAAAGTTTAATATCGCCCTGAGCCCCCCTCAGCCCAAGAAGGCCCATTCCCCAAAGCCAAAGCCAAAGACCAAGGTCAACGGTCAACGGGCTCGGGCACGGGCACGGCGAGCGGCAGCGCGCTATGGCGTGTGGCCATTTTAGCAGAACACCTGACCGCTAAAACCAATCCGCTATCTCTCCTTCTTCTAGGAGCTTATACTACATACAACATTCTTCCCACATATATACTAGGAATTGATTCTCTCAACTCCCGATGTGGTACACTGTTTAGTTGAATACTCTTCAACTTTCACTTCCAACATTAGCTCTTTCAACCACCCGACTTTAAGCGTTAATTTCTCATTCACTCGTTATCCGAATTGAATGATTCCAAATCTGAATTCATCTACGACTCACGTAGTTTTGTAATTATCAAAACATTACATATATTCTATACGAGAATATATCCGAAATACGCTTACAAAGTCATAGAATAAAATGATTATAAAATCATTTTTAATTCATTTTTAATTCAATTCCTCTATATCTCCAACACTAATTTTCAAATGAATTCAAGTAGGTTCCTGTTAGAAACTGACAAGCCTTAAATTTCACACTGTCAGACCTATACATGTCCATCTATGATGCACCGACACTTCAATCTGGTCGTCGTGCGCCGTGTCCGACACAAGATACGACACGATACGACACGCTCCGACACCGTGTCCGACACGAGTCGGTTGGTTAAATTAATATTATTTAAAATTTAAATATCTGATACGCTCCCGACACACTGTCTACTCTCCCCGACACGGCACCGACACTCTCCGACACTCCTGAACCCAATATTTTAAATTTTTTTCTTTATTTAAGTTTTCTATCAATGGAAGCGTTAAAATACATGATTTTCATTTCTATAATAATTAAATAAATAATACGCCGTATCAAGTTTATATGTTTTTTGTTGATAAACAATCATTTTTACAATTTGTAATATTTTGAAGGACAATTACAATTTCTTTTGCCACCGATTAAATGTCGAATCTCTATTCTAGATATTCAAGGAGTTTATGTAATATATATATATATATGGCGGCGTGTCGTGTCCTTAATTTTGGAATTAGTCGTATTACCGTGTCTGTGTTGTGTCGTGCTACGTATCCGTGTCCGTGTCTGTACTGTTAGGTGTAGTGCCCGAAAGACAATTATCTAATTGTTTTAGGACAGAATAAATAATTCATCTTAATTATATGCAGTTATGCTTATATTAAGACACTACTGAAAACCCTAAGTACCTCGTTTATGTAATCACATAACTCAGTGTATGGCTATACACAAGAGGATTGAGTTAGTGAGATGTACTTAAAATTAACTTAGTCCGTAGCGTTTATTAATCTGAGTATGGGTCTCATGATTAATTTGCTATTAATGCGCCCAGAACACTTTAGGTGTGTGATCTTATCCGATTGTCGGTAATAGGTACTAGTGGGGCATTTATATATGATGATAATCATATAGAAATTTGGACCGATTTGATTTGAGTTCTCGATATAATTCCGTAATCGAGAAGTCTTATCGAATCACAAGATGATCATATATGGATTAATCTTAATCTCGAGGTGTGATCAGGCATTTAACGCTTAGACTAGGGTAGAGTTTGATGTGTTAGTAAGGATCACTTGAAGTATGTGGTCCAACACTTCTCGTTGGCTCTATTCGGAATGAGTGAGTGGTCGTGCTATCACAGATATGGAATCCATTCCTTCCTCGGAAGTAGAGACAATTCCCTTATTTGTTGACCACTAAAGCGATCGATCGGCCGAGTTCATATTATATTGAATATGAACTAATTGATCACTTAGGGGTTAATGATAAATAAGGATAAGATGTTTTCGAGAAGGGTTTACGGAAATATCCCGAATCGAAATGAGCGATCTATGGAGGTTTATCCGTATGTAATGATTATATCGGTGGGACGCTTTCGACTCATAAATTGAGTGTAAGTTATCTATATTCGATAGAGTTCGATTTCGGGTTTATGGTGGTGTAATCCCGGAATTAATTAATAGGTTGGATATAATTATTCAATCGATGAATAATTTTATTCGATTTATTGTAAATTTATCGAATATGGGTCCATTGGCCCCGACGCGCTCCTAATATAAGATATAGGTTTTCGTCGTTGCACTCAATTATAATTAAATAGTGGATTGGGCTATTTAATTGATATGTAGATTAATTGTTTAGTTGACTAAATAATTAAATACACGGAAAAGACATTTTTACGTGACTTTACTTAAAATGGTGTGTTGACCTTTTGACCTAATTGGTCAAATATAGAAATATGCGCATGACTTATTTGACTAAGTGTTGGGGCGCATATTTGCATTAATATATTATTAAGAAATTAGTTTTCTTGGATAATTATTTAATGTGTGATTTATCTTTTATTTGTTAAATGATAATTCATGAAATATTAGATAATAATATGATTTATCCTAATTTGTTTGGGATAATTATTTTATTTATCTTTTATTTGGAAAAAGGATTAATGTAATAATTATCTCTTAATTATTTAATCCTTGGAAGTTAAGTTTTTACTCTCCTATATAAAGAGAGTTCTTCCAAGCCTTTTGAAACACACTATTCACGTCACTATTCACAAGAGAAATTGGCTGAAAATTTCGGCCTCTATTCTCTAGGGTTGAGTTGGAATAATCTTTGGGATTATTCCGGTAGCATATCAAGGAGGTCGTGGCGGGAAACACCATCCACCTGGTGTTCTTTGGGAGACACACGTTGGAAGGTGTGGCTTCTCAAAATACGTGTTCTTGAGATCTATCGTTCTTGGAGTTAAGCACCATAAAAAGGTAGAGCCCTAAACCCCCTTGTAAGGTTTAGATCTTTTATTTATGTATTTTGTTTCGTTTAGATCTAGATCCGATACTTCCGCTGCGTAATCGGGTCAATCCATGATTGATCCGACGATATTACTTCTAACATGTACAACATAGATGTCCCCAATTATTCTGCTCAATAGTATGTTGCTCAATATAAGTTCCCATTATTTTGAAACGATTGCTTCCATCTCAATATTTTTGTAATATTTAGTAAGGAATATTTGATATTTCTGTTATGATTCATATAAGAAATGATAATAACACTCACTCAAGACACGGCCTGTCGATTTCCCATATTTTTTTCACGGATGATTTTCTGTTATTTGGAGAAGCGATAGAAACCCAGACAAAGATAATAGAGGAGGTACTTGCAGTGTTCAGTAAGTGTTCGGGGCAGAAAATTAGCACCTCAAAATCCAAATTCTATACTTCCAATAATGTGGGTCATACTATGATCATGTCTTTGTCCCAGCAAATGAGCCACACAAGTGATTTGGGAAAATACTTGGGTGTACTGTTGCTCCATGGTAAAAAGCGAAACTCTCATTTTGCGTTCCTTGAAGATAAGATGAAGAGTAAGATGTCCAACTGGAAATCGAAAAATCTCTCTCGGGCGGGTAAGAGGTGTAGGATGTAATATCGCCGGATGGATCTAAGATCCACCCGATTACGCAGTGGAAGATATCAGATCTAGATCTAAACAAACAAAATACATGAATAATAAATCTAACTTACGAGGGGGTTAGATTACCAACCTTTTTATGGTGCAAAACTCCAAGAACAAAAGGTCGATCCAATCCCGGCTAGTTGAGAGCCTAGTCGAGAAGCCAAAGTCTTCCAACGTGTTTTTCCAAGCACCACCAGGTGGATGATGTTTAATGCTCGGGACCTCCTCGATATCTTTATCTTAGAAAACCGAAGTTTTCTAAAACTCGAACCCAAGTACTTGAGGCCGAAAATTCTAAGCCTTAATACTTCCTCAAACCGAAAATTATGTCATCATAAAGGCAGAAGCTATCTCTTTATATAGAAGAGTAATCCTTGTCCTCCAAGGATTTAATAATTAAAAGATAATTATTAAATTAATCATTAATTTAAATAAAAGATAAATATAATAATTATCCCAAACAAATTAGGATAAATAATATTATTATCTAATATTCCATGATTTATCACTTAACAAATAAATGATTAAATCATACATTAAATAATTATCCAAGAAAACTAATTTCCTAATAATTAAATAATACCACTAAAATGCGGCACCTAAACCCTATCATACAAAGGCCACACGCATTTTGACATATTGGGCCGTAATAACATATATCAACTTGGATGGTGCACATCAACAAAGGATTAGCAGATGCTGCGAGCCTCTTGAGAGCAATCGATGAAGCCATTGTCGATTAGAGAAGCTTTCTATACCAAGAATTTGTTGCTAATGTTCTCTTTAATTATTAATTATTGAGTGCAAGGATTTGCAGGCTCAACGATTCCGAGTCCACGAAAAATGTCTTTTTCATGTATTTAATTATTTAGTCCAACTAAACAATTAATCCACATATCTATTAAATAGTCGATCCAACTATTTAATATTAATTGATGTGAAACGACGAGAAAACATATGCATGTTAGGAGAGCGCGTCGGGGCCAGTGGACCCCGTATTCGAAGAATTCTACAATAAATTAAATAAAATTATTAAATCGGACCGAACAATTATATTCAATCTATTAATTCCGGGGTTACACCACCATAAACCCGAAACTGAACTCTGCCGAATATAGATATAAACTTACACTCAACCATGAGTTGATAAGCGTCCACCGATATAATAATTACATACGGATAAATCCTCCATAGACTGTTCGTTTCGATTCGGGATATTTCCGTAAACCCTTCTCGAAACCTCTTATCCTTATTTACCATTAACCCCCTAGTGATCAATTAGTTCATAACTAATATAATATGAACTCCCGGGATCGATCAGTTTCTAGGATTAATAAATAAGGGAACCGTCTGTCTACTTCATGCAGGAAGGAATGAATTCCAGATCTGTGAAGTCACAGACTACTCGCTTATTCCAAAATAGTGCCAACGAGAAGTGTTAGACCACATACTTCGAAGTGATCCTTAACTAACACATCAAACCCTACTTTGGACTAAGAACAGATTGTGATCACTCGAGATTGAGATTAATCCATATATGATCATCTTGTGATTCGATAAGACTTTCGATTACGGAATTATATCGAGAACTCAAATCAAATCGGTCAAATTTACTATATGATTATCATCATATATAAATGCCCCACTAGTACTCCTATTACCGGCGATCCGGATAAGATCTGTCACACCTAAAGTGTTCAAGCGCATTATTAGCAAATTAATCTAGAGACCCGTACTCAGATTAATAAACGCTATGGACTAAGTTAATTTTAAGTATATTTCACAAACTCGATCCTCGTGTGTATAGCTATACACTGAGTTATGTGATTACATAATCAATATACTTAGGGTTTTCTGTAGTGTATTAATATAGGCATTAAATGCGTATAAGATGAAATAAATTACATCATTTATTTAAATAAAACAATTACAATTGTCTTTCGGGCATAAAACCTAACAAAGAGGTCCTAATTCAAAGCTCTCTCGCCACCAACCATTCTATATCATGCAGACCACCTTCTTCGCCAACTTTTCAACGCCGAATACTTTAGAAAAGATATGCCGACAGTTCTTTTGGGGAGATGAGGAGACGGGGTGTAAATTGCATACTATATCTTGAGTACATTATGCCCCACCGAAGGCGTGGGAGGTTTGGGTTTTAAAAAACTTTATGAGATGAATATTGCTTTCCTGGGAAAGCTGGTATGGGACCTGATCATGCAAAAAGATACACCGTGGGTTAAAGTTCTATCCCATAAATACAAGGAGCTATCCGTAACAGCTAAGACATGATGCTCCCCAACATGGAGAGGCATATGCAAGGCTTATGCTCTAATTTGTGGAGGCCTGGAAAACACCAGCCAAGGAAATAGATGGAAAGTTGATGCTAACGGGTAAGTACACGGTGGCTTACGGATATAATTTCTTGACTCTTCTTCTTTGAATATTCGGAGAGGGAAGACATCTGGAAACACATTTGGGACCTGAAAGGACCGATGAGAAATAATTATTTATTGTGGACCATTGCACATGAAGCTCTACCTGTGGATATGATGTTGCACTTTAGACATATTGTGGAAGATCCGACATGTACCATCTGTGAAGAGGTAAGTGAGGCCATGGAGAACATGTACCATCTGTCATTGGGCAAAGGAAATCTGGAATCAGTGTGTACCTACGGAGAATAAGAGGCAATTTTTTTGGAACCACAAGTGTTGTGGACTGGCTGCGATTAAATCTGTCGAGGAATGGTAGCAATTTTTTTGGGACGTAGAGATGGAAATATCGTGGAATGAGGCAATCATGGTATCTGGATGTGGAGGAATAAACTCAAGCATAATGTGTGACAAAGATAGACCCCACCTCTTATGTTTTTGTTTTAAATCTAGTTAACAGAGCAAGAAATCGTCGACTTGTTTGGTGTATAGATTAGGCCATAGTTTTTTTGATTGAAAATCTTTGTAAGCCTTATGGTTTTTTTTTTTTCCTGTTTGAGGGTTACTAATAAAATGATCCCTTTAGGAAAAAGGAAAAAAAAAAAAGAGTGGTAGTTTGGTAATTGATCTTCTGCAAAGCTACATACTTATCACTAAAATTTTCATTACACTAGCTATTTTTTAAGGAACTATTATTTAAATGTATATTCACTAACAATGAATAATAAATAAACAATTGACTTTCATATATTAAAGTCGTATCTATCATAAAATCAAAAAAAAAAAAAAAAAAAAAAAAAAAAAGTTGTTGTATCTATCAACTCTTCCCGGGTGAATGACTAATGGAGGTAGTAACGTTGTAGTCCAAAATCTGGTCATAGATAAGAAGGTTTATTATATTCAGGAGATGGAGAATTCTAAGCATTATGTCAACCTCGAGACTGTAGGATGCTTACTGAAAACGGGAAATTCTTATATAGAGAGTCCCTGTTAAAACGGATTCCCTTCACCGTATCCGACGTGAAACCTAAAACAAGTCGAGCAACGTTTCAACTCTATTTTCATTCAAATCAAGATGTTTATGTTCTAAAAGAACTTGGATAATGCAGAGTTGTGAATGTGAACTACCATCTCTCCTAAAATCTTAAGGAGATAGAGAGAGATAGATAATTAATGAGAGAGATAGATAATTAACATTATAGATAATCTGCTTCTCAGCCAAGTGTGCAAACATAAGAGAGAGAAAGACCCATCACTTGATTTGTTTTTGTTTTTGGGAAGTGTGGGCCTTTTAAGAGAGAGACTCAACACTTGGCTTTTTTTTTTGTTTTTTTAATTGTCTTTGAGCGGGGTTTGAACTCGGGACCTTCCGCACGATACCATGTGAACTACCATCTCTCCTAAAATCTTAAAGTGATAGGAGATAGATAATTAACATTATAGATCTAATAGTAAATGAACCTAGTCATTTGAATATCTTCTAGTTTTGAGATTGATGGATACATATCAAAAATGTGGTTAGGTTGTGACAATTAAACCTTAGGATGCTATGGATAAAGGATTTTGTTCAACATGAGTATTACCAGGAAGTTTAATTGAAAATCTGAAAAGAATTGGTATGTCTGGAAAGACAATAGTAAGTTTATTCAAGCTAATATATTAGTAAATTCAGTGTTAACGTTGATTCCACTAAAGTTTTGATGAAATAGTAATCCTACAAAATCATGAGCGTACTTAACACGAAAAAAATCGAGACGTTACAAAGCTAATGACGAACTGAACATCAATAATATAGCCTTCATGGTTTTATGCATTATGAGTACTATGTATAGCAATGTATATTTCAAGTAACTTTGTAACGTTGATGAATGATCTCTTTTAAAGATGCTAAACTGATTTAAGATATTCAAGTTTTTAAATGTGAGTATGTATATTCATACTAGTTGAATATGCATGACCGCCTGTGTTAATTAATACATCTTTTCTCTTTACTGAGCTTCGCGAACTCACTCCTATTATTTGAAATAAGAAGATTGACAGGTCATGATAATGGATAGAGCGTATGAGGATGAAAAGTGGTTCCATGGCCGAAGATGACCAAGTTATCCCAAAGTGATATTTGATGAAATATAATCAAATGTTTGGCTAGACCGTCTTTCTTACATGCCAAGTGTATTTTTTTTTCTTAAAGTCCTCGGTATCCGGAATCCACTGATCCGACTAATCCGGAATTCGGTCTGGGTCGTACCTACAGAGTTTGAATGCCAAGTGTATTGATTATGGTAATGTACTAATGGATACTAAATATTGGCAGCAATTGCGTAATAAAATTTAAATGTATATATCTTTTCTGAGCTTTTAATTTGTTATTAATGGCTTCCGCATTGTTCTAATTATTCATGATTGATGTGCGAGTGACGTGCTCATTAAATAAAGTTAAGAGAAATGTGCCGAACGACTTGTTTCCGGTTAAGGACTCGGTCTCCGAAAAAGTCGTTGCAAATCTTGCTACAACTTTCTTATTGTATTTTGTGAGTATTTTGTTCTAATGATTTTCCTATGATATTTAAGTATCAATAGTGCCCCGCAGAAAATACATTCTGATTCAACCATTGATTGTAATCATAGATTTTGTTTAAAAAAATACAAAGATTATGAATCATAGGATTGCGCAAGGAGGCTACATCAACCGAAAATTTCCTCCGAAAAGTTCTGAAGGGATATCTTAGACCTTCATTTTTTATTTATTACACTAGCTATGATGTCATAAAGTATGTGAAAGGTAGAGATCAAAGATGCGGTAGAGTTTTTGTGATCAACCCGGTTGATTTAGCTTTTTCGGAGGATTGCAAGGATGCTACATGTTGTAAAGTATATATCTTTCAAGGAATTAACACAACAATGTCAAAACTAAAACCGCGGGAAAAATAAACTTGATATGACGTAGAATCGTATAGAACACTTTCCTACAAAGGTTATTCGACCCTTATTGAATGCCCGGGTTGCCACGAACACTTCGTGAGATAAGACTACGTTTTCCCTTTTCTTTATGGCACAAAAAGAAAAGTATACTAATGGAGTTTTATTAGAAAGTTCTGACACACAAAGATGATGAAAACTTGAATATGTTTTCAAGTATTCTCTCAAAATGATCAAGTAATTGCTATCTTTCAAAAGTCTGTTTTCAAATAGGTAAAAACTTGTTTTTATAACTTCTAGGCTCATAAGTAGTTAGTTAAAAACGTTTAGTTTAAGAGACACCTTTGTGGAAAGGTGTTGAGAGGAAAAAACTGCTGAAAAACCATGAAAAGACACAATAATTCGCATTTTCGGGTCACAGGCGGGCGCCTATGAAACACAGGCGGGCGCCTGTGAGAACCAGAAAACTGAAAAACAACTTGTTCAACATTTTGCCTTGACAGAACCTCACAGGCAGGCGCCTAAGGGCACAGGCGGCCGCCTGTCACTCTGTTTTTCCAAAACCGAATTTTACGTGTCTTTTCGTTTGTTTTACAAACTCTACTTGATCATTTACATCCGTAAACTCGTAAACACTTATATGAGCGTGCACTCCGCACCTCCAAACCCACAACAGAGTGTTCGAGTTCACCCATCTTTGTACCAAACCCTTAATTACACTAATGGACATGGTTATACTTAAATCACCAACATTCCTCCCCTATTTAAGTGTAATCCTTGGTTTAGCTAAAGATCAGTCAAAACATAACAATTCATGCATCAATGATAATATCACGAAGATTGAATTACCATCTAGTAATATTACACATTTCAAATATTCGAGTATCGGGGTGTGTCTAAGCATTGAACCCCTTTACACATTTTGAATACATGAAGATAATATACACATGAATTAAGATAACTCCAAAAGTTTATTCTTGACACTAATTAAACAGGCCTTGTGTCCATATCCATTCTTGAGCATATAGAAAGCCAACCCTAGAACTTCCTTGAAGCGGCCAAACTTCATACTCATATAGGTGAGCCTTTTATTGATCGTGCACTGCAATTGCACTTTGTCAAAAGACTCATTAAGAATAATACCATCAACCTAATCTTGCAGTCATAGCACATACCTTTGGGACAATATCATGTGCTCAAATCTAAGACAATAGGCCTTCCACATTGAATTACGCCTCTAACATTGTATTAGAGAGGTGGGTATCCTATCACCAAGATTTATATGGGTTGTAAACCCATCCCGATTGCCGACTTTTGTACCAAGTCTCTAGCCAATCCTTTGGTTAAGTGATCGACTAAATTATGTTGAGATCTCACAAAAACAACCGAAATCACCCCATGAGTAATCAACTCACGCACGTGCTTATGTCTAACGCCCGTGTGTCGCGACTTACCATTATACACTTGACTATATGCTTTAGACAAGGTAGATGCACTATCACAATGGATAGAAATGGGTGATATTGGTTTAGGCCATAATGGAATTTCATAGATAAAATTCCTAAGCCACTCCGCCTCTTTTCCGGCTGCTGCTAAGGCAACAAATTCCGACTCCATAGTCGAGCCAGTAATGCATGTTTGCTTTTTGGAAGCCCATGAAATGGCACCTCCTCCAAGTAAAAACACCCAACCACTAGTAGAAGAATGATCCTCCACATTGGATATCCAACTAGCATCTGAGTATCCTTCTATTACTGAAGGATATCCAACATAAGTCAAGCCAAAATTCTTGGTCAACTTAAGATACCTTAGTACACGAGTTACCGCACACCAATGATGACTACTCGGATTACTTGTGAACCTGCTTAGCTTTCTGATGAGCTAAAATTTACCCCTTCAAAAATACATTTATAAAGACTCGCAAAACCGTGGGTAAACTAACTCTCTAACCAGCAGAGTACCGGGTCGATTGTTAGAATAGCTACAGGAGTACGAGGTCGATCCCAAGAGAAATGTGGTTGTGAGTACCAAAGTGAACGTGTTTCTTAGTCTAGGTGATCAAAGTTATTGGTTTGTTTATACTAAAGATAGAAAAGAAATAAAATTAAACTACTTGGTTTTAAAAGACATAGCCGAACCATGATCAAAATAGTTAATTTCAACCCCAAGGATAGACAAAACCGGAAGTGTGCATTATAACAAATGAACTCTCACATTCAATCTCACGGGTGCGTGCTCTGGAGTTACGATGCTAAAATCGAACAACTCTCCTTCAACATCCTATGTCGGGTTAACTAATTCTCCCTTTAGAAACCGATTAATCTAACATGATTAAGTCTTTGTGAGGCGCTCCGTTTTCACGCGAAAAACCTCGTTAAGAAACAAGTCCGAAATTACTCGGTCGGCGTTACTACCCCGATACTCACCAATGTACTACACGAACATCTTAACGAGAATGTGTCAAAGCGATAAACCGAAGCTTTACCAATCCATGGTACGCCCGAAAGACTCCGTGAAACAACTTGTCATCGTTGGCTCAAGAACCACCCGGCACTTCATAGTTCAACCCCGGGTCTAACACTAAATTACACTAATCTAAACTACCACATTCAAGTTATTACGTTGATAATAATACATCGATGGCGCAGCCTGAATTCACGACCTAAAACCCGGTATGTTTTACCTCCCGATCTTAGAACCCTTTTTCCCACACCATTCTCTCTGAACAACTCTCAAGAATGATGTGTGTGATTTTTTACCTAGGTAGCTAATCTAGCCCAAATCCGTTATAACAAATTCTAAGACGTGAAATATGTAAGATTTAACAATAAAAAGCACAACACACTCCCAATTTTATCTTCCAAATGTTGATTTCACCAAATTTTACATGATTCGACTATAATAAGTTTAGCTACTCATATATATATGCAGATATATAGATTTTACAAGTAATCAGACTCTGTCGAAATGTCATGGATTAAACGACGGGAAGTTTTACATAATAGCCTTCTGTCAATGCCAGAATTCTATTAAAACCAAATTAAAACCTTAATCCAATCATTTGCCAGATTCTCGATACTTATATATATATATAAAACAAAATGAAAGAAAACAAGAAAGAAAGAACGAAAAACGGAAACTATATTATAACGATAATTATTCGAGTTATTACATCGACATTATAACGACATTACAACTATATATATATATATATATATATATATATATATATATATATATATATATATCTATATATATATATATATATAGCCCCAAAAGAAAAATGAAGGGAAAAGATGAAGAAGGGATGGGGGAAGAAAGGGGCCAGGAAGAAGGAATGGAAATGGGGGAGTATATATAGGGAGAGATATACAAATATATATATATATATATATATATAAGAGCACATGCGTGGGATATCATTTAGAAGCATGTGGGATGTAATGATGAGTCCTCACATGTCTCACATGTCCGCACGCACTGCGTGGGAGAATATAATCAAGTTGGGAGAACATCTCCACTTTTCCCGGCGTTTCTATTGCGGCGCTTATCGATAAAATAGTCATAACTTGAGTTGTAGACCTCCAAAAATCATGATTTAAACGTCATTAGAAAGATCTCGGAAAAATCTACAACTTTCATAGAGGACTCTTCTTCAGAAAATGTCGTTTTGATGAGCCATTCGTATGTCGTGTCGTTTTCGGGATTTTCCACTAATACGAATTGATTAGCCACTTGACCACCATTTGAGTTGTAGAAGTCCGATTGACTTGATTCAAAATGCGTTGGAAAGATTATTTGAAGATCTACAACTTTAATTAGGAACTCTTCCCCAGAAAATGCCTCTAAGTTGGGTCAAATGTCTGTCGAAGATATTTTACGGTAGAAGCATTCAGGACAATTGATCCGTTTGAACTTGTTAGCTTATGGCACATTTTTCCATCCATCAAAATACATCTTTTTAGGCCTCAAAACATGTCGTTACTCGGGATCTTGGTCAACCTATAATTCTGCAATAAAGCACAAAATACCAAGCGTAAATCCGACACGACACTCCGGTTACTAAACCGGTACAAAAACTAGTAAAAACTTATAAAAACACGATATTTTATAAAATAGTCACGACTTATATATTTTTATGAAACTTAGGAATTAATGACTCGAAATGATACAAAAGTGCTCAAGATGGTATCAAAAGTGGGGTAAAAAGTTATAAAAATAACTGTGAATTTTTCCGTCATCACTTTCCAACTGCATAAGCAATATCCGGACGTGTGCTAGGCATAGCATACATCAAACATCCTATCACCCGAGAATACTCAAGTTGTAATATCGGGATTCCCGTATTAGGCATGAGTTTCTCATTAGGATCCATGGGAGTATTTGCTGGAGTAGAATTTTCACAATTGAATTTCTTTAACACTTTCTCAATATAATGAGATTGTGTCAAAGAGATCCCTTTGTCACTCCATTTGATTTTGATTCCAAGAATCACATCCGCCTCCCCCATGTCTTTCATAGAGAAACTTGATGACAAAAATGCCTTACAAAGGTCAACTTGTTCTTGGTTAGTTCCAAAGATTAACATGTCATCAACATATAAGCAAATTATCACACCACTACCAGTGCATCAAATTTGCTATATATACACTTATCGATTGGTTAAGATTAAAACCATTAGACAAGACAACTTCATCAAATTTATGATGCCATTGTTTAGGTGCTTGTTTAAGCCCGTACAATGATTTTACAAGCTTACACACCTTATGCTCATTTCCAGGCATAACAAACCCCTCCGGTTGTTTCATATATATTTCTTCTTCCAAATATCCATTCAAGAAAGCTGTTTTAACATCCATTTGATGGATTATCAGATTGTTAATAGCTGCTAAGGAAATCAACAACCTAATTGTGGAGATTCTAGCAACCGGTGCATAGGTATCAAAATAATCAATACATTCCTTTTGCCTAAAGCCTTGAATTACCAATCCGGCTTTATGCCTATCGGCTTGATGCGTCAACTTTCATCTTTCTTTTAAATATCCACTTGCAACCCAAGGGTTTGCAACCACGCGGAAGATCCGTAAGGATCCACGTGTTGTTTCCCATTATGGAATCCATCTCATCATTGATGGCTTCTTTCCAAAATGACACGTCTCGAGACTCCATAGCCTCCTTAAACGTCTTATGATCCTCATCAACATTATAACAATATGAGTATTGAAATCCTACTTCATCTCTTGTTCCTTCCATCAAATAAGTTTGATAATCGGGTCCAAAAGACTTTGGTTTCCTAGCCCTGTTGCTTCTACGAAGCTCGAAAGGCTCATCTTGAGAATCAACATCATTGTTTTTCTCTACTCCAACAATAGTAGGAGTTATATCTTTTGGCCTCGGTATAGAAGTAAACCGATGTTCATCAAAGATGGCATCCCTTGACTCAATCACAGAATGAACAACAACTGAATCATTAGGCTCTATAACATAGAACCTATAAGCTTTGGAATGCAAAGCATATCCAATAAATATACAATCAATGCCTCTTTCACCCAAGGTTTTAATCTTAGGTACGGTAAGTCTTACAACAGCCCTACAACCCCAAACTCGTAGATAATTCAAGTTTGGCTTCTTTTTGAGCCAAAGTTCATATGGGGTAATAGGATTCCTTTTATTAGGAATTCTATTCAGCAAGTAACAAGCCGTTAACATGGCTTCTCCCCAAAATCCCTCACTCAAACCAGAGTAAGATAGCATGGAATTAACCATCTCTTTAAGAGTACGGTTTTTCCTTTCCGCTATGCCATTTTGTTGTGGCGTATATGGTGCTGTAACCTCATGTATTATACCACATGACCCGAAAAAGGTTGGATCAAAATATTCACCACCTCGATCGGTACGCAACCTTTTTATTTTAGTGGTTAATTGTAATTCTACCTCATTTTTATAGAATTTAAATTTATCTATTGCCTCATCTTTAGAATGAAGTAGAAAAACATAACAAAACCGAGTGAAATCATCTATAAATGTCACTACATGTCTTTTATTACCAAAAGAAGGCGTAGCACAGAAATCACATAGATCACTATGAATAAGTTCTAAAACGGAAGATGACCTTTCAACACTATGAAAAGGTTGTCTCACAATTTTATTTAACATACAAGTATTACACTTAATCATATTCATGTCAAAAGATGGAATCAACTCATTTTTAGACATCATCAACATACGCTTATAATGAACATGTCCCAACCGAGCATGCCACAAAACAGAACTATTAACATCATGATTTGTGATAACATTATTAACAACATCATGCTGAATATTTAACATAAACATACCATTACATAAGTAACCAAATCCAATAAATACACCACACTTACTTAAAATGTACTTAGCTGACTCATAAACTTGTTTATAACCTTCTTTACATAACAAACTACTAGAAACCAAGTTTTTCCGTATACACGGAGCATGCAACACATGTTTTAAAATAATACATTTTCCAGAACTAAAAGATAAAACAACACTTCCAATTCCAACTATGGCAGCCCTTGACTCGTTTCCATAAGTAGCATGGATCCATCGATCACAGGTTCATAGTTTTAAACCGACCGATCCTTGCAAGCGTGTCTCGTTGCACCTTAGTCAATCCACCAAGCAACATCATCATCCTGCATATAAAATGCCTCAGAAATTAGTGGTACAAAATTCACATTGGAATTAAATCCACAAGTAACATTCTGACCTTGATGTTTAGGAGCACCTTGGTCCTTAGACCCTTGCCCCGAACTGTTGTTTGGTCCTTTCTTCCTTACTCGACAATCAACCCTGAAATGTCCAGTTTTTCCACAATTCCAACAAGCACCTTTCGGTTTTTGTTGGTATCTTTGCCAATGTTTTTGGAAGACTTTTTCTTATCTTTTCCTTTGTTCTTATATGAACATTCACCGGCTTCCATCATATTGATAGAGGTCGAATCCATTACCTCTTTACCCTTGGTTTTACCGCCCTCTTGCGCCCTTAGAGATTCCTCTATACGCAAGTGACTACCAAGTTCTACCAGAGATAATTCTTCCTTTTTGTGCTTTAACATGTGTTTAAAATCTTTCCATGATGGTGGTAATTTATCTATAATGCTTGACACCGAAATAGACTCATCCATTTCCATTTTATGTTGTGCAAACTGACCCAAAATATGTAGTAATTCATTATACTGTTCCATTACTGACCTTGAATCTACCATGTTATATTTCATGAAATTACCAACCAAGAACTTTTTACTAGAGGCATCTTCATTCATGTATTTAGACTCTAGTGAATCCCAAAGTTCTTTTGCAGACTCAACATTTTGGTAAATGTCAAACAATGAATCAGACATACCGTTTAGAATGTGACCTCTACAGATGTAGTCATCATTCTCCCATTTGTTCTTCCTCCTCAGTTCCTCCAATGGTCCGTCATCCATCACTTCAGGCATCGGTGTACTCAACACATACACCACTTTCAATGTTGTTAGCAGAAAATGCATCTTCCTTTGCCATCTTCTAAAATTGACACCTTCAAACTTTTCCAATTTTCCAAAGTTTGTAGTCATCTCCTTAACACTTGACATTGCGTAAATTCAAATAACTTTTGTAGATTGTTGTAAAGTATATAGCTTTCAAGGAATTAACACAACAATGTCAAAACTAAAACCGCAGGAAAAATAAACTTGATATGGCGTAGAATCGTGTAGAACACTTTCCTACAAAAGTTATTCGACCCTTATTGAATGCCCGGGTTTGCTGAACACTACGTGAGATAAGACTATGTTTTCCCTTTTCTTTATGGCACAAAAGAAAAGTATACTAATGGAGTTTTATTAGAAAGTTCTGACACACAAAGATGATGAAAACTTGAATATGTTTTCAAGTATTCTCTCAAAATGATCAAGTAATTGCTATCTTTCAAAAGTCTGTTTTCAAATAAGTAAAAACTTGTTTTTATAACTTCTAGGCTCAGAAGTAGTTAGTTAAAACGTTTAGTTTAAGAGACACCTTTGTGGAAAGGTGTTGAGAGGAAAAACTCATGAAAAACCATGAAAAGACACACTAATTCGCATTTTTCGGTCACGCAGGGCGCTATGAAACAGTAGCGGCGCTGTGAGAACCGTAAAGCGAAAAACAACCTGTTCAACATTTTGCCTTGACAGAACCTCAAAGGCGGGCGCCTAAGGGCACAGGCGGGCGCCTGCCACTCTGTTTTTCTAAAACCGAATTTTACGTGTCTTTTCGTTTGTTTTACAAACTCTACTTGATCATTTACATCCGTAAACTCGTAAACACTTATATGAGCGTGCACTCCGCACCTCCAAACCCACAACAGAGTGTTCGAGTTCACCCATCTTTGTACCAAACCCTTAATTATACTAATGGACATGGTTATACTTAAATCACCAACACTACATCACCCGAAAATTTCTCCCGAAAAGTTAACGAAGGGATATCTTAGCCCTTCATTTTTTTATTTTTGTGTCTATATCATCGTTTATCAACATTTTAACAACAGATTTAGGACGTGATGGATCATGGATCACCCACATTGTTCGGCGGAGTTTGCAATGCTAAAAGATTGTGTTTAGCTCACGTAGATGTCTTTTCCCTAAACTTTACATAGGAGTTGACAAACACGTTTTGTTACAAAGCAAAAAAAAGACAAATGCATAACACTTATAGGCATGATTTATACAAAATATCTGTCATATGTTTTGTCTGATATGTGTGGAGTTATGTTTGTGTTTGGGCCGATAACTTTTTAATATTTTAGAAAATGTTTATATAACGGCCCATACCATATGTAAGGAGAAAATGGTCCTAACTCATAGGTCAGCTCGGCACGTGCATATCTCGTGATCAAATACACACGTAAGCCTTACAAATCAATCGCATCATACAAGAGAGCGGAAGTTCAAAATAATGCATTAATCAGAAATCAACCATGCCTCCGATGTGAGGCGTCTTTTGCAACTTCGGTAGGTCAAATTCCTTGGAATTTATATCTTCTGTTACAGACTAATCTACAGCTCCGAATAATTAAAAAGACAATCCAAAATATGTCATAAGAATTCCCTAAAAACTACATGCTTCAATTCCACTAAAATGAACGAAATACAACTAATTCACTATCTATTAATTCAATGAAAGAAACTAAAAGACACGAATGTCAGAGCATTACTCGTGTGTGGCGCACCCCAAGAAAATAAATAAAATATAATTGATATTGAAAGATAGGAAACAACCTAAACATGATAACTAAGGAACTTAACAACTATCTTCCACGAAGTCTTCTCATGTCTCCTCGATCTCAATATTACATTTATCTTAAAATGTTAAAGGGGTGAGCATAGCGGCTAAGTAAAGATAATATAATTAAAAGGGAACCATGTAGTATCTGGAAAATACACTTATAAATTTCTATTGATGCAAGTGTACTTTCAAAATAAGATATTAATAATTATCCTTATTGAATGCATCATAACTTACTAAAGCATATGTGTGAATTATCCTACTTACCGTGTCATGTTTAGCATATCATAATTACCATATCATACTTACGATATCATTACGTATTGAGTAATGATACGTGCACAACGGTTGTGCTACAAAGAGTGACACAACGGTGATATACACCGTTGATCATGTTAATGGTGCAGATCACCGTTGTGGCATAATATTTGTGCCCGTATCATTGCTCTTACGTATTTCCATACTTATCTTCTCATACCTTCATTGCCATACATAATTACCATACTTCCATTGCCATATCATATTGTGCATATGTGTCATATGTGTAAGTTTGTCAGATGACTCAATACGCATTTGTATAAACCACAAAATGATGTCCTAAAATATACCATGGTTACATTAATGCCCCAAATAAATAAAAATGTCATGCTGCACCCTGGATCTAATAATAAATAGAAAAGCTAACCGGTATGCTGTTACTAAACATAGATCCACATGTGGCCACATCTAACCGGCCCAACATCCACCCGAAATTACAAACTTTTGATTCCCGGGTGTGGGCGCGTTATGGATGTTGAAGATTCTCAAGAACTTATAGCTAAAATGATGTCAATACCTAACCATGACCCATTTGACATGCGTAATGCATATGACCCTAACATGCATCTAATATCCACATGGCACTAAATTAAATACAAACAATAGTAACTATCTTATTGTAAAATACATGCTGACTGTACCGTATATGATTGTGTACCGTATGCTATGTACTGACAGTCAATCTGTTGGAACGGAGTCGGGAGTCGGGAGTCGAGACTCTAGTCGCGGCCTACATGATGATTCTGCCATGGACTTGGCATCGATTTCGCATTCTATTTACACTAATCGATCCACTTTTACCAGTAAGATAACGACTCAAAATTCACACGGGTATTATGAAAGGAAAGAGAGAAAAATAAAGAAAAAGAAAAAAGAGATGGTGGCTCTTCAATTAAGTCTTTTTTTTTTTGTTGACAAATTCAATTAAGTCTAAATGTTAATGAATTTTAAATTGCAAAGGAACGTGTGTTAATTTGTCAACCATTTGCTAGACAACCCAATGTTTTTGACTTCGACAAAATTTACGAAAGTCAAGAGACAAATCATCCCCTCAAAAAAAAGAGACAAGTCCCCTCAAATCATCCCCTCAGACATCTCTTTGTTATTGTATTTTTTTTTTTTTTTTGCAAATTCAGGAAAATCACCATTCTAATTTCTAAAGGTAGACAAACAAGAATTTTAAAAGAAGAAAAACAAGATCCCATCTGAGAATCATCAATGCAGAAACCATCTAAACCATCATCAAGCGTTCTTCCTTATAAAACACCAAGGCTGAGAGATCATTACAATCTTGGCAAGAAATTAGGTCAAGGTCAATTTGGTACGACCTATCAATGCACAGAGAAATCTACAGGGATTGAATATGCATGCAAATCAATCCCAAAACGGAAGCTATTGTGCAAGGAGGATTATGATGATGTATGGAGGGAAATTCAGATCATGCATCACATGTCTGAACATCCAAATGTTGTGAGGATCAAAGGGACCTATGAAGACAATTTGTTTGTCTACATTGTTATGGAAATCTGTCGAGGTGGGGAGCTTTTCGATAGGATCGTTCAAAGGGACAATTCAGCGAGCGAAAAGCTGCCCAATTGATGAAGATCATCATCAGTGTTGTCGAAACTTGTCATTCCCTTGGGGTTATGCATAGAGATCTCAAACCTGAGAATTTCTTGTTTGATACCCCTGACGAGGAAGCTAAGCTTAAGGCCATCGATTTCGGCTTATCCGTCTTTTACAAACCTGGTTATTTTCTGGATCTTAATTTTTACATTATTGATTTGATTGAATATCAGAAGCTATTGGTGTTCATATATTTGTTTTTGTTTCCCCTGGCATGAGCAGATTATATTTGTTTGTCCTTTCTGTAGGAAAGATAATGTCTTTAAGGTATCTGGAAGGTTTTTCTTCTTAATTATATGCATCAAATGATGAATGTATTATATTTTTGTCCTTTCTGTAGGAAAGATAATGTCTTTAAGGTATCTGAAAGGTTTTTCTTCTTAATTATATGCATCAAATGATGAATGTATTATATAGGTTGTCCTTTCTGTAGGAAAAATAATGTCTTTAAGGTATCTGGAAGGTTTTTCTTCTTAATTATATGCATCAAATGATGAATGTATGTATGTATATATGTGAATGTATACCAAGCTGATCATATATCTGTTTTTTGGTTCCCCTACCTTTAGGACAATATCTCTCTGATGTTGTGGGCAGTCCCTATTATGTTGCACCAGAGGTCCTGCACAAATTTTATGGACCTGAAATCGACGTGTGGAGTGCTGGTGTTATTCTTTATATTTTGCTTTGCGGCGTCCCCCCATTTTGGGCAGGTAGTACACAGCTTAGTAATTTTGTCATGGTGGTATGTTTTTAGTACTTGGTGTGAAAATTTGAATCTTGGCAATCTTGTTTTGTCTCTTGATTTTACAGAAACAGATTCTGGTATCTTCAAACAGATATTAAAAGGGAAACTAGACTTTGTATCAGATCCTTGGCCTGCCATATCAGACAGTGCAAAAGACTTGATACAGAAAATGCTCTGTAGGGATCCAAGAGAGAGAATATCAGCTCATGATGTTCTATGTAATAAGTCCACTCTTTAAGCAAATTTTTCGGGTTTTATTTTCCCTTTCTTCTGCATGTTTTCTTATGTTCTTGATCATGGCAACTGTTTGGACAACATTTTTCATTAGGCCACCCTTGGATTATGGACGACAAATCCACACCGGATAAACCTTTGGGCTCTGCAGTTCTTACACGTCTAAAGCATTTCTCGGCTATGAATAAACTTAAGAAGATGGCATTACATGTAAGATTTATTGAAAAGTTGTTGTTTTCTTGAATATATATAATATTCATGTTTCTTGCTTGCTACTTCAATCTGCAACCAGTTGACCTTGGAATGAATAGGTAAATAATGATCAAGACAAGTTGATCTAGGTTGTAAGAACGAGTCACAGGTTCGATTCCTTATACCATCAGTGGTGGTGTGATTGTGTTGATGGATAATCTTGACGTATCCTCACAATATTGATTGAAACCGAAACAATCCATACTTTTTGATGCATAAATTATCTGCAGGTCATAGCAGAGAGACTATCTGATGAAGAAATCGGGGGTCTCGGGCAGCTTTTTAAAATGATTGATACAGACAACAGTGGGACTATCACTTTTGAAGAACTGAAACAGGGATTGAAAAGAGTAGGCTCAGATCTAATGGAATCCGAGATCAAATCACTAATGGAAGCGGTACAAAAACGCAAAAAATCTCATCCCAAAAAATCTTTACTACCAGAAACTGCCTCATAATCCATTGTTTTTGTTTGTTTTTGTTTTGTAGGCTGATATAGACAATAGTGGCACAATTGACTATGGAGAATTCCTAGCTGCAACACTGCACATGAACAAAATGGAGAAAGAAGAGAATCTGGTCGCCGCTTTTGCATTCTTCGACAAAGATGGGAGTGGTTACATTACAATTGATGAACTTCAACAAGCATGCAAAGATTTTGGATTGGGTGATTGCCAATTAGATGAAATTATCACTGAAATTGATCAAGACAATGTAAGTACAATCCGAGTTTCCCTCGTATTTAATAAATTAATCCGAGTTTAAAATTCTTTTTTTGGAATGCAATTACAGGATGGTCGAATAGATTACGCAGAATTCGCGACGATGATGAGAAAGGGGAATGCAGGAGCAGGTGGAAGAACAATGAGAGGAACCTTAAACCTTAATTTAGCAGATAGCCTTGGTGTGGATCAATTGAAACTTTGAAGGGATTAATCTAAAACTCCAATTTTTTTTAACAAAAAATTGTATAGTTACATTATTATAGTATTATTATTTATGCTGAATGGACAAGATGACACATTGTCTCATGTGTTATTATTTTAAATTTACAGTCTTGATTAATTTTTTCTGCTAAAACTGATGTAACAAACGAAGTATGTGTATACATAGTGTAATCCATCTTTTAATTATAATTTGTGATTCTCTTACATGCTAATCAATGAATTTAGCAGACAATTAAATTGTCCATAGAATACTTTGCATTGCTAGACCACGCAGATGCCAAATTCTTTCATGAAGGATATAATATACTTTAATTTTGTCACGGATATAAAATTAGGCATCCTACTATTTTAAATTTTTAAAATTTTTCGGGTCAGCTCGTCAGCCCAACCAGTAGATGTGAAGGTGGAAGCGCTTATTCATGCGCCAAAGCGAACATGGAACCGGTAATTAGTGTAGAATTCGTTCTTTTCTCACGAAGCACAGGCTATTCCAGGCATCTCACTTCTCACAGGTAACCATATGGATGATCTTATCTGGAATAATGACCGTCGGGGTCTTCATACGGCAAAAGGGGGCAACCGGTTAGCCCCTCAAATTCATTTGGAAGAACTGTGTACTGCTCGGCCCACCTTGTCATCGGGGCTGGACCACATTTGGAGACGAGCTTGAAGTTTAAAAGTACGGCCCAAGGTGAAGCACTTTGCGTGGAAATGTTTGTATAATTGTTTAGCAGTGGGGACCTCACTACGAAGCCGTGGCATGGGTGAAGATAGGTGCAACCTTTGTGGTCTTGCGTCATACCCAGGGATGTTTTTGGTCTCGGATGCAGAGCTTGGTCTTGGAAGCAGGCATGTGGGTCAATTCGAATTTGCGATGCTTGCGATGTGGAGGAAGTGGCATTTCTTGTTACCATGATGTGGTATATCTGGAAGGCAAGATGTGCATGGATTTATGATGATAAATATTAAAATCAAACGTTTACCGTTGTACTAAAATCAATTGGTGTTAGTAAATGTGCTACTATATTTTCTTATATCACGAATCCTCAAGTGTGGGCCTATAAGAAGAAAGAGGCCCAACACTTGACTTGTTTTTTTTTGTTTGAGAGTGGGCCCCAACACTTGTTTTTTTTTGTTTTTGCTTTTAATTGTGTTGGAAGGGGGGGATTGAACTCGGGATCTCTTGCTCCGATACCATATTAGGATCAAGCGCTTACCGTTGTACTAAAACCAATTGGTGTTAGTAAAATGACAGATATATAAAAACAAAGAAAATTCTGAAAAGTGACAGTGAAAAAAACACGGAGGGAGTACCAATTTTCTTTACATATGATTTTAATTTGGGGGAACCGGCTAGATAGCCTTATTTCAACAAAATCTTGGCTAAATAGACTCCCTCTTTTAAAACATGTTAAATGACAAGCATGCCCTCATCATCATCTTCTTCTTCTTCCTTCTCTATCTCTTCTTCCTTTCTCGCTGGAAAATATGGCGACTTGCTCGCCGGAACTGCCACCTTATTCTTCTTTCTTCTTCTTCTTCCTTCCTATCATCTTCTTCTTCTTGATTCACGATTTAAAAATAAAAAATAAAAAAATCGCGACCTCGCTGGAATCGCAATTTAAGGGCCGGAAATCGTGAAATTAAGGGTTCAGGAATTTGGGGTTCATGGGATTGTGGTTTTGGGGTTCAGGGTTCAAGGTTTTGGGGTTCGGGGTTTTGGGGGTTCATGAAAATCGCGACCTCGCCGGAATCGCAATTTAAGGGCCGGAAATCATGAAATTAAGGGTTCAGGGGGCTGGGGTTCATGGGATTCAGGGTTTTAGGGGTTCAGGGGTTCAAGGTTTTAGGGGTTCAGGGTTTCAGGGGGGGTTCATGGGCATTTGGGGGTTTAGGTGGGTTTTCCGACGGGATTTCCGGTGGGTTCTCCGGCGGGTTTAAGTTTTCAGTTTCAGAGTAAGGGAAGAAGGTGGGGGTATTTTAGGGTAGTTTATGATTCAAAGCTTATATGCACAAACATTTGTTAAAGAAGCTTATATAACCAACAATTTTTTTTATGGAGCTTATATAGCCATATAACCCAATTAATTTTGCAAAATTGGTCATATAACTTTAGGATAATATCGTCTGATACAATTCAAATTTAGCAATCTTTGTCTCAAAACTTTAAAAAAAAAAAAAAAAACAAAACGTCTCATTTTCGAGACACATCTTATTTCCGGCGAAATATGCCGGCACTCCATCAACCGCCGGGGACCAAAATTGCTAAATTAGAATCTAATGAGACCAAAATTGGATCATTTCAAAGTTATGAGACTAATTTTATTAAATTAGAATTATATAAAACCAAAATTGATATCATCCACCAATTTTACTAAATTAGAATCGTATGAAACTAAAATTGGCAACATTTCAAAGTAATGCTACAAAATCTTTAATTTTCCCCTTAAAAAAAAGATTGCTACAATCTCAGTTTTTCTATTTGTCAAAAAGAAATCTTAGTTTTTCTGCTGTCTCTCGGCGGAGGGACTCGTGTCCATACTCGTGCTGCTGCTAGTTCCATTGTTGCAATCGCTACCGGAGACTGTCCAAGTGTCGGCGGTGGTGGTGCTGGTGGTGCCGCTAGTGCTATCAATGTCTAACCAATTTTGACCACTGTTGCTAGATTCACCATTTTCAAACATAGGAATCAAGTTGGTGTTATTGCATGTAGGGCATCTTGGGTCAGACCTTGGCACCAGAAGATACAAGTAGCAGTTGACACATCTAGCCAAAATCATTTGTGTACTCATGAGGTAATAAAATGAAGAAATGACACTGTATTTCTCATCTATATGGGCTGCGTTATATAACTGCAAGATGAAGAAAATGTATATTCAGATTAAATGAGGGTCATAAAAAAAAAGATAGAAACTTTAGTAGAAAATATGGAAATAAATCTAATGGGAATATAATAAATCCCCCCTCCCAAAATATAGTCTTTTTGAATTTTTTTACTCAGTTTAAGAAAGAGGTTAAATATCATTAATTTTAATGATAAAAATTTAAAATAGCTTGACTGTCATTAATACAATAGTTGTAAAGCAATGAAAATTGAATGAATATATAATAAATTAGAAGTTGAAGGATAAAGACTTCATTGGTATAGTAAATAAATTTATATTATGAGACAAAATCAATAAGTTAAATGCTTATATTTTAAGATGTGAGAGTATGTATAAAGATTAATTTGCTGGATTTTATGTCTTCGATAAAATGGAGCTTGTACATTTCTTTTAAGTCAATACTTAAAAATGGTGGGTCAATACGTACAAAATAGTAGATAAATTTCGCATGTGAACGTGAGCAATTGCGGTAGATAATATAAATCATTTAAAAACTTTGTTATAGACATTTTAACAAAAAAAAATGACACTGCTACATATACTCTATTTGTTACTGTAAAATATAGATTCTTTAAATTTTTCTTCGTATGTACCGCATTCATCTAGATTCTTTAATTTTTTCTTTATATATCTATGAAAAATAGAAAATTTGATGCAATATATCTTGGATAGAGATTCTATAAATTAGAAAAAACAAAGTTAAAACTATAAAATTAAGAATTCGTTAAAAGAATCTGATGCAAGTGCTCTAATAATACTATTGCTCGAAAATTATGTTAATTATGAGCAAACTTCTCTCTTGTTAATAAAATAACTCTAGTGATTAAATCGATCATTATATATTAATTTTTAATAGAAAGAAATCTTGGTGGTCCTTAACAAAGTATTGAAGAGAAAATGGCAAAATTACATTTTTTCTTTTCTTTTCTTTGAAAATAAGCTATTAATTTGAATATTCACCGAGACCCACCGTCAAGGCGGGTCAGGCGACCGCCGATGGCCCACTGTTAGTGCGGGCATCCAGTTACGTGTTTTGTTTATAAAAAATTGTGTAGATTCAATCTCAACCAGCCTAAAATAATATGTATACAAAAAAATAAAATTAAAGGCCCTATGTTCAAAAAAGATAAAATAAAAACCAGGACCCCTATAATGTGTATTAATTAAAGACCCAATGACCAAAAAATAAAACAAAAATTCCAGGGCCCTTAAAATGTATATTCATTATTATAAAAAAATATCACCTTTAAAAAAAAATTATCAAAACAATAGAAAGCCAAAATAGACAAAACATGGCTACTCTGACGACTCAAGAACGTTTAAATTTAAAATTAATGATATCGATTGAGAAAAATATGGTTAATGAAATTGATAATTTTACTTTGATTAGTGATTTAGATCTAAATGTCTTCGTGAGCAATTTTGAAGTAATAATTTGTAAGTATGTTTGGTGTATACTTATTGATAATACTGAAATTATCACAAACAAGTTTGGGTGAATTTAACGGTGGATATCTGGCTGATTTGAGTAATTTCTCCGGTTGTTGCGCGGTGGCGCTCAACAACAAGGATGAAGAAAATGTTGTGTGTTTATGATTATGGGTTGGGCCGAAATGGCTGCCTACGTACCCTTAGCTTTTAAAGGATCAAGCCCAGATTACATAGTTTTGGAAGTGGATGATCCTCCCTTTGTCAGGGTATCGATACTGCTATTTGTAGGGCCAAGAGTTGGCGGTTATAAAGCATAAGTAAAATACAATGATGTTGGGCGAGCTCATACTGGGCGAGCTCGATCGGGCGAGCTTGTACTGGGCGAGCTCGCATCGTAGACTTTGTGGGGTCTTCGTCTGTAACCGTCGTTTATGAACTCTGTTGCCTAGTTGAGCAAGCTTTGTCCGAGCAGATGGATGGCGAGCTGGAGGGGCGAGCAGGTCGGCGCCAGTGCATCGTATCCTTAGTCAGAATAGAAGGCAACACACAAACTCATATCCTAGCAAATAAATGTTCCATTTTGATAGGATTTAAACAACAAGGCCTCATGCCGTCTTTTCATGTAATCATGGCTTCCTCTGACACTACTCAATAAAAATGCCCTTTTCCCTAAAACGAAAATCGAATAAAGCCCGAGCATATGCATTTCTTTGGTAATAAAAGATGGTATCGATAAGAATCCACTCACCGTAGAAGCCGCATTCGAATTTTGTGGAGTTAGCCATCTGGCCCAAGCCCAATACTGCAGCCGACGGACAATTGGAATAGTAGAGGTAGATAATGCGAGAAAGTGCGAATTTAAAGTTGTGCTCCTTCGGCCGTTTCAAAAAACCCCCAACATCAACGGTCATTATTTTCAAAATTTGTCCATGATAATTCCTTTTAAATACCATTGGAAACCTCTAATCCTCCAAGTCATTCATACAGTTACAAAAAATGGCGGAGAATTTTGCAGAAATGAATCAACAAAAAGAGAGGAAAATCCCTGTTTTCTCAGTGTTGAAAAACAACTCCATCATCAAGAACATCTTCCTCACGGAACCACCTTCTCCAAGTTCCTCCCTTCATCAGAAAAGAAGAATTCAGGAATCGATAAACGTGAATCTGAGGAGATTTTCGTGGTCAGGAGACACCCAGATTGTAATATCAAATTGGAACACCCCAGCATCAGCAGATTTCATCTCCGCATTCATTCGATTCCTTCACTTCAATCCCTCTCTGTTTCTGACTTGTCATCTGGTAATCACTGTTCAGATTTAGGGTTTTATTTTTATTTGACACTTTGTATTGAATATATAAGTCTTGTTCGTGGGTGTTTATTTGATTTTTTAATTTCCGGCTCTTTTGGAGGAATTTATGTTGTTCTTGATAGTTTGTCATATGAATTCTTTCTGTTTCTTTGGTTTCTTGGGTAGTATGTTTCTTTTGAAGTATTGAGAGTTCTCTTTTTCAGGGTTTCAATTATTTCCGTGCGTTCTTTGTTAACTTTGTTTTTCATCATTCTTGATCTTAAACGTAGGAGTTAGGAAATTCCCTGATTGGATAATCTTGATAATCGTTACCTTTATGATCATTCTATGTGTGTTTTAACTCTATATACACACACATACATGATACTTCTTATCTATCATTCTTGTTCTGATCATTATGGCATGTCCAGTACATGGGACTTGGGTATGTGGCAAGAGGATTGAGCCAGATATTCGAGTCGAGTTGCAAGAGGGTGACACTCTGCAGCTTGGAGTATCCAGCAGGATATACAGGTTACACTGGGTTCCTCTCAGCGGTATATACGATTTCAGCAATCCTTGTCTACCAACAATAAATGAGTCAGAACCATTGGAAGAGAAAGAAGATGAAGAGTTATTACATAAGGTGAATGCAACAACCCGATTGCATATTGAATATAGCAGTATTGTGAAATACGATACTAGATTTCATTTCCTCTTTGTGCCATTTGAATTTGTAGGATCAGGGTAGCTTATGCGGTGGTCAACAGGATCTTTATACTGCTGAAGACGAGAGAGAAGAAAGACAAGAGGTGTGAATTCATGGAGTTTGGTATGCTGGATTTTGATGTTCTTTCAGTCTTGAATAATGTTGCTGATCTATTTTCTATTTTCTTTTAACTTTGTAGTGTGAGAATTGCCTGTGCCCTGATGATCATAGTGAAACAAAGAATGATGACTGGGGGGAAGATATAAAGTTGTTGTTTGCTGATATGAATATGACGCTGCAATCAAAGCCAATGACTGCGTCTTCTTTCACGCTTGACGGTGTGCCATCTCCTTTATTGTCTAAAGAAGACAATATATTTGAGAATTCACTTAACTGCCATGAGTCTACTCATCATCAGGTAAATTCTTTGAGTCGAATATGTTGGAATGTGATTCTTGATAGCTTTCTGATTGTTAATGGCTTTCCTATTTCTCTTTTTGCTATCTGAACAGAAGGGTGAGGATTGCTTGTCCCTCCAACTGTATCGAAACCTGGCAGCTGATGATGGTTTGGAAGGTCTAAGTTTTTTGTTTACAGACATGAATATGATCGCTGAGTCAAATCAATGGACTCCATCCGAAAATCTCAAGCCAGCTGATGAGAAATCACCGTTTTCTTGCGATGTGGAGGCGGTAGAGAAAACCGGAGTTTTCGGTTCATCCACTTTCTTGCAGACTGTTAGCCCATCACTACCTCTGGATCCTGAAGGCACCAAATCAAACATCATTGGCGAAGAAGAAGGCAATAATGACCCTTATGATCATGGTAGAAATTCTAGCCCGCATTCAACAAACAAACAGAACAAGAGTCCTTATGATTCTTGCATTTCTGGAAAGTCTCAGCCAAAGAGTCCTTGTACTCCAAGTCCACGATCAAGATCAAACATGAGCAAAGGAAGTAGTATATCTGACTGTGTTCAAATCCAAGCCCATATGAGTGCAGGAAGTAAACAAAGCCCTTGTACTATTTCTGACGTTAAACCACTGAACCAAGAGAATCTTATTATTGAACCAGCTTCAGATTATTTTTGTGAAGGAAGAGATAAAGCTGAGGAGATGTTCCTTACTCCAGATAAAGAGAACTGTAATCCTGATTCCCTTCGAAACAGGTCTCTAAAGAAGATTGATCGGACAAAAGTAAAATGTGAACTACGCTTGGAATCTTTGACTTACAGTTCGGATGGAGAGAATGAAGAAGCGTTTACTCCAGACAAAGAGAATATTAGTCCTGCGACTCGTTTATTGATGTCAATGAAGAAGGTGGAAGCGAAAGAAGTTAAGCCAAAAACATATAGATCACCTCTGAAGAATGTAGATTCTAATGTCTGTAAAGTGGCAGGCAAATCAAGCTCTTCAGGCAAAGTGATTGAGTTACGAAAACTACTTCATGGAAAGAAGAAGAAGACTGCAAGGTCTGCATGCAAGAGCGACAAAGAACGCGAGCCAGATGTGTATGTGTCAAAAGGCAGGCCAGATAAGGCCCCTTTACAAGTTCTGTCTGTGAATTCTGATGGCAGAAATCCTGAGGCTTCAAATCTGGATGTCACCGACTCTGACTCCAAAAGTTGCAGTTCTATGACCAATCCAAATGTCAACAAGCCCATTTGCCTCCTCAATGTAAGTTGTGATTTTGAATCCGGTTATTCTTGGATTTACAACATTCCTCTTGCATTTTAGATACATTTATAATTAATTTTCCTGTTGCCTTTTATTCATATAAATTATGCTTTTGAAGGCCTTGGAGGAGAAAACTAAGAAATGGACCATGGTTGTGGATTCTGCGTGTTTACTGGACAAAGAGTCGAGGAAGGCATTGCAGTTGATGCAAGGTTTCCCAAGGACTAACATGATCATCCCTCGAATCGGTAAAGAACCAGCCTAAATCTTTTTTGCATGTTCTCTAATTATTACAGAAAAACCTGTTCTTGGTGGTCAATTAATCCTCTTACCTGTTCATTATTATGTAAAATGTCAGTTATAATGGAGCTGGATTACTTGAAGAAACGTTGTAGTTTATTTAGAAGCACAAAACAAGCATCTGCTGCATTACAGTGGATTGAAGATTGTATGGTGAATGCACAGGCAGGGATTCATGTGCAGAGTGCAATGGAAGATAATAGGCTCAACATTACACCGACCCTGCTTGCTTCACCTTTGTCGTTCTTCAGTGACTACAAAACGATGTTTCAAACTGGCTCTGTACCGTTTTCTCCATCTGCAGAAGACCAGATCCTAGATTGTGCTGTAAAGTTGAGGAGAATGAGTGATAATGGACAAGTTGTCCTCCTTAGTGACAACATATCCTTGAAGATCAAAGCAATGGCAGAAGTAGGTTTTATTTGTAATTAAAATTTTTTTTTTGCTACTTTCTCGACTTGTATGATTTTGGCGTCTCACCTTTAGTTGTGTTTTTTGGTTGCAGGGTCTGCTCTGTGAGTCAGCAAAGCAATTCCGTGAGAGCCTGGTGAACCCGTTTTCAGAAAGATTCTTGTGGCCTCGTAGCTCTCCCAGAGGACGGACTTGGGCATGTATTGATGACGTTGTTGTCAAGAACGAGTACTACAATTGCCCGAAATCAGGAGAAAAAGCACAAGGCTTGAAGCTTGTACTCCATTACTCTCAAACTGAAAGAAAGAGGGAATGATGCTTATTCCCTGCTCTTTATTTCAGAAATCTATAGTCTAGAAAAATTCTTTTTTTTTTTTTCTTTTTCTTGGAACAGCAAATGTTAGATTTCTGTTTTTCAATGTGAGATCAAATTTTAATTCTACATTCTTCCATTACATAAGTTCTAGGAATGGTTATAGGGAGTACTATATAAATACAGAATATCCTGTTAGTAATATCATTTCGAGTCAATAAATGTTACAACAGAGGGAAGACAATGAGCAGCATACAAGTGAAGCCTACTGAATTATATAAAATTTCCTAACTAGAAACAACAGATATTATTCAATGTCAGAAAGAGAGTTACAGGATGTCCCACTTGAATAAGAAAATTGGATGACGACTACAACAACAATAACAAATTAAACATTAAACTATTAGAACAGGCGTATATGTGATGGCCTTTCACGAGTATTCAGATGAGCCTGAGAGCAGAAAAGAGAATGAACCTTCAGATTCCTCATAAGGTGCACGAGGAAATTCATGATATCCGTTGAGGTTAGTTGGATCGAAGTTCAAAGGCGAGAAATAGCTAGGCTGATCACCCATTTTGTCCTTTTGAGAACCACTTCCTCCACCAAGAACACTTGACTGGAGATTGAAACCGACTTGTTCAACAGCCTTATGTCCCTCTTCATTGGTCTGCCCTCCATCCACCATGTCTATTGATGATGCTTTAGGTTCATCCATCGGGATGGCAGGAGTGTGGCCCTGAAAGAGAGTGATATGTCCAAAAAGTTTATCTTTCCTAGAAAATGTAGTTCCACATGAACAGAGCCATCTATCTCTGCCACAATGTTTTTCATGCGTTTTAAGGTCGGCTATGACTGAAAATTTCTTCGTATGGCATCGACTGCAAGTGTATCTTTTGTCACAATGAGTCCTTTTATAGTGATTCTTCACACACAATATAGTCTTCAAAGGCTGAAACTTTTTATGATCTTTATTACGCTTACAGCCAGCATACGGGCAAGAATATCTCTTAATAAGCGTCGGCTGGTCAGAACTTGATTCCTTCAAGGGCTTTGCTAGAGCTGCTGGAGTTTTGTACTCATCGCCATGGCCCCTCATGTGCATACGTAAATTGGCATCCCGCTTGAATCCTTTACCACATATCGTGCAGAAGTGCGTATGAGGAGCTAGAATTTCCTCTTTCTCTAGTTGCAGAATTTCGTAAGAACCAGGAGCGAGGTTCTCTCCTTCATCTACATCATCCTCGTCTTTTAACTCATGATCATCAATGGTATAAAACGGTTCGGTTCTGCAATTTACCGTATGGTCAATCTCACTGGAGTGATCTTCCACCTTATTCACAGTACTTTGCGGCTGATCAGGATTATTACCGTTAATCTTCGATCCAGAAGGAACCATGGATCTATTAAACTGCAGGCTCGGGTTAAAAGGACTGACAGAAGATAGATTAGGCTTTACAGTAGGAAGAAGACCTCCTGCAGTTGATATTAGTTGAACAATAATGGAAGTCAAATCAGCAGTTATAAGATGTTGTTGCTGAACTAGGATTTCACTTGAAATGGATCCAGCTTGTTCTCTTCGCCCAGTAATTACATGAACTAAATCACGGAGCTGATGAACTTTTTGCTCGAGGAATGACAGGTTATTTAGCATTCCTCTCGGATCCCATTCTTGGGTTTTACTCAAATCAGGATCCTCCCTCATCAGATTATCTTCTGCACGCTGACCATTGATTCGATCACCCAAAGACGAGGTTTCTGATTGACATTCTATATAAGAAGAAGTATGCCAGTTCTGCTGATGTGAAGCAAAATTTGAAAAAGAGGGATTATCGCGAGATAAATCCTTAAATCCATTGATTAAGGAAGACGAAGACGGATTAGTCCATGGTTTTCCATACATTCCTTCATCAAGATCCATTACCAAATCCTGTTCCTTGTGCAAGAAATCCAAATCTAAAACGAAACATAATTAGAGTAATGCCAGAAACACAAAAAGGAAAGGAAAAGTAGAGATTGTCAAGTCTATTTCCCCACCATTTCCTTCCTCTAAAAGTTTACCAAATGCCCAAAATCAAATCCCTCTGAATCACTCTTTTCTTTACCTCTTTTTTTATTATTATTATCAAGATTTAATCCAATCCAAACAAGGTCTAAAAGCAAATTATTTTTAAAGCATTCATAACAAGATCAGCAACCAAAGAAAGAGAAACACCAATGTAACAGCACACAGATTTAAAGTATATTCATTACAGGAATCTCCTATCTTTCTCCACCAAAACAAACACAAACTAAGCCTGGAGAATGATTCAGACCGAAATCTCCCAATTAGAAACAGAGTTTCAATTATGTAGTTCCTCTTACGAAAGTCAACTTCAAAAAATAAAAAATAAAAATAGCTAGCTGCAAATCAAAATGAAAAGCCCAGAAGACTAATCAATTCTTAATACAATCGAGACTTCCATGAATAGTCAGTAAGATTGTTTTTTGAGATCAGACAAATTGAAACAACATTAAAAAGGAAGAAAATAGAATCCGTATCAAAACTATTACTATAGATCTTACGCAAAGAAGAAAAAGAGAAAGACTAACCGAGAATTCAAGGCTTTGAAAACCAACTTGGTTGCTGGCTTCTGATGGCATGTAGCAAGTTGGGATTTAGCTTACAAACTGATCAGAGATGGGAAAGGAGGAGGAAGCTGAGACCTGAGAGTCAATCAAGAGTACATAAATATTCCTTTACTATATCTCTCTTCTCTAGGAGACTGGGAACCTATGAAGCAGGGGCATAGACATAAGAAGTGACACGTCGTATGACACGACGATAGCGATCCGAATAATATCAAAATTTAATTAAAAAAAAGTACCAACGAAATGTATTAATATTATTTTAATATATATTAAATCAATATTAGATGATATAATAAAATTGAAAAAAAAAATGCATAATTAAACTAAATAAAATACGTAATACATTTAATAACAAAAGAGTCAAAATACTATTAGATTATTTTTTTTATTTTTTTTTGTTTAAAGCATTCGGTATCTGAAATCAACTGATCCGACTAATTCGGAGTTCGGTCCGTCGTCGTATGAGAAGTCATTTCTTATTCGAGGGAAGGTCACTCAAGAACTCTTTAACATAAGTGGCGTCTCAGAGTAGAATCGAACCGGTGACCTCTCTAGGCATATTCAAATCACTTATTACTTGAATTAGGCTACTTGGTTACAATTAGAATTTTTTTTGTGAAGGAAACAACTTGTATTAATCAATTAAATATGCCAAGCAAGCAGAGCGTACCCCAGGAAACAACACCCATATAAAAAACTACATGTCTTGCTAGAAGACGTGCTAAGACATTTCCCGCACGCTTAATAAAAGAAAACTGGACAAATGAAAACTTAGACGCCTCGCTAGCACAATCCTACCGCAAAACACCCCAGGGGAGGGAGGTCCCTCAATGCTCCAGAAAACCCTTGTATGCACGTCAAACAATCACTTTCAACGGCCAACTCTGCAAACACCATACATTGGCCTTCCACAGGCACCAGAAAGATTGCTCACATTTCTAACATAACAACTTCAATGCCTAGGTCAAAGTTGTATGAGAAAGCCGCCAAGATAGACCCCTGAGAATCCCGAAAGATTAAGCCCACCCATGCCGACGCTGGTGTGACAGAAGCATCCATGTTGCACTTTACCTTTCCCAGAACCGGAGCTTCCCATCTACCGACCAAACTGGGCCCCTGTTGAGAGGTTTGGAACCGCCCAACTGCATCCTTGAACTCCCTTGCCGCCAAAAAAGCCATAGAGCAGATGCGCGAGACAAACATGGGTTGGCCCTCGAACACTACGCTACATCGCGCTTTCCAGATTATACTATTATAATATTAGATGATCATAAATAAATTACGAAAATTCGATTTGTATTCAAAAGATTACAATTTATAAAAGGTGGTTTTTTTTTTATCACGTTTGAACAAATAATCTTAATAACAACATTGTTGGCTAACTTAAAGGCACTCTCAGCAGATGCCCTAAATTTTATCCCTAAAATAATATAAAATAATACATATCCTTATTTTACAACATCTCAATTCAAAAACCTCCACAACAAAGATCCCTATTCTTATCCCTATAACATTTCAAATAATATTAAATAATACATATTCTACCTCACAACCCTATTTATACACATTAAATATTTATTATTTTCATTCCAAAGAAGATCCCTTTCCATATCCCTATAATTTTTAACAATTAGATATTTTTAGGCGGGTGAATAGTGCATCCCCACAAGTAGGATCAGACTGCTCATATCCCTAAAAATAAATAGTGATAGGCCTCTTTAATGGAAAGCTATTTTTGAGTAAACTCTATTTTTTATCTTCATTTTGGGGGATAAAAGACTATAGAACCTGCTTCACTGAGTGCTTGCTTATAATATTGTAATTATATTACTCTATCCTTAAATATAAGTTATTTTAGAAGTTTTCACACACATTAAAAAATGTGTAAGTGCCATAAATTTGAAGGTTAAATATCTAAAATATTAATTGACTATCATTAATACAATAGTTGTTAAGCAATAAAAAATGGTTGGATATACTATAATAAATTAATGGTAAGACAGATAAAATGTAATCAATGTTTATTGGTAATGTAGTTTGACTTATATTATGAGACAAATCTAAAGATGTAAGATGACTTATATTTTGGGACGGAGGGCATATTTGTCAAATCATATATAGCATATTCAGGGGCTGGTCATAGATCGAGAACGATACACTATATTGTTTATAAGTATTAATTTTAAAAATGCAAATATGATTACGAGTTAAGGGTCAATATTTAAGAAAATTAGAGGGTCAGTTAGTAGTTAATAGTAATTGGTGTATAAAAATTTTAAATAGTATAAAATATACATGGAGTGCAGTGTCCTTAAACCCTATACATGCCATGCCTGTGAACATATGTTGTCTTTAAATCCTTTAAAAACATGAAGACAACAACAATATCGTTTCAATACAAAAAAATTCTTTAGGCAAATTTTGGTTTTTTGCTCTGTGACCAAGTTCCTCTCCACTAAGCCGCCGCAACTACCCACCTTTTTTGTTACCTATGGAAAATATGAGTGTTGGTCGGAGTTCTGAGGAAGAGGATCCACTGATAATAAGCGTCGAACGACCGAAATCTAGCGGAACGGAGCATTTGGCTTGATAGTATCTAAGCGGTGTTGATGTTGATGAGAGTCAACCTTACTATGCTCCGGTGCATGTTTCAACTCCCTTTTACGGCACTTTTGGTTCATTCCGGGTAGTTTTAGACCTTATTTAGGGCAAAATCGCATTACACGTCCACCATGGGGTAAACCGTCATATAGATAGAAAACCTAGGCATTTTACGATGTTTTTGGCCCTTGCCGAGCCCTATCTATCTTGTGGAATTATGCTCGGTTTGTGTTAGATGTTGTGTGAGGATCTAGGTGCTCGTAAGCCCGGGAGACAAGGCGTGAAGCGTATAAAGATGAAATCAATGGTTGGAGATAGAAGAAAATAGAGAAAAGTGAAGAATTTGGAGCCTGGGAATGCAGTTTGTCCCCCAGCCTGGGAAAAGTGAAGAATTTGGAGCCTGAAGGATGATTGGGATTAGTGAGGTATGTCATCAAAGGATGATTGGGATTAGTGGGCGCTCTAAATATGTTCTGATGGTATAACTTCTTGAGTAGTGGAGTTAATCGTGACCTCATTGAGATGATGGACTCACAAAGGATTATTGGCGGTTTTGCAAGCCATCATAACTCAACATCTTTGGATGCTTGCAGGTGGTGAGCATATGGCTACCATGAATCTAAGCAGAGAAGGGTCACAGGGAAATACTTGCGTGGAGAGTGTATTTTGAGGTGAAGTGACGGATGATACCATCAGAACAACAAAGTTTAAATGCAGAATGACTGTTTGGTTTATAATGCTCCACACGGTGTATCCACACGTGTGGAGACACCATACAAGTATTTCCCCAAGCAGAAGATAATTTCCATTTAGCCGGGACTTTCCCAAACATAGGCTCCTAATGATAAGATACGGACTCAGCCGTGAGGGCATGTTGTTGGGCCTTATGTGCAGAGCCCTCAAACTTGGACAGCATGGCATTGAATCAATGAGAGTTCTTTACTACATTTTTTCAGTAATTTAAGGACCACCATCTGAGTTATGGCTACAATCAGACCTGGTAAGGGTGTCGGGGTATCTTCAACTAGCAACGTCAGGATTGATGTTGGGGAGTTCATTGAAGCTTTTTATTGACATCGTGATGGTCTTGAATCAAAATGGTTGTGAGACAATTACAATCACGTTGTTACGGTGATGTGAATCAAGTCATAGTGGGAATGTAGAGAGAAACATGCCATATGATTTTAGCCATGACTTAAGTGATGGA